>OV651817.1:73959885-75159885 GCA_927349885.1 Psylliodes chrysocephalus
TGATTGGGCATCAGTATTTCAACCACTGGTGAATTGAATGGCATTTTTGAAGTTACCCTACAATGATTTATTAGGGACCTGGCAAATTCTTCATCTGAAATATAAATTTATGCACAGTATTGCTGCGTTTGAGAATCCACATCGGATGCATCTGAGATGTAAAAAAAATCTTTGATCACGTGGTTTAGTATACGTAAATGTAATGGGACAGATGTGTCCGATGTGGATAAAAAAACGCTTGAGATGTAAAAAATGCATCCGATGTGGATTCTCAAACGCAGCATATGTATACATTTATTAAATTTTAATTCATTACCTATGGATCCTCTGTCGAAATCTTCATTAGAAACAAGTAGACGGTATTTTTTTTTTAGTTGTAGATCATTAAGTTCAATAAATCTATTTTTGTATTCATTTTAATCTTTAGTCAGCGAAAAACCTCGTTATTATAATATATAAAAGATATATTAAAATCTATCTGACATTAAACCGATAACCCAATGACAATTGACAAGACAAGTGACAATGTGCTTGAGGGGAGAAGAGAACATGTGGGAGTTGCTCCAGATCAACAAGCCCCGTTAAAAAGAACGGTCAATTAGAGTCAGGAGCAGCTCTGGTACTGCTCGCGAGTAACCCAGATGACATAAAAGAAAGCGCTCGATGAAGACAAGGTAAACCATTTTTTATCTTTCGTTTTGGCGAGCTGAAGGCACGGTCACGGTGGCGTTACAAAACTGTTTGGCGAAAAACGTCATTTCTATTGAGGTAAGTATTCCCTTCTAAATTTATTGGATCGCGGTACAACTTTTCCAATTTTGATTTAAAGATCAGGCGACTTAACTAACAATAACTATAACATATTAAACTATTACAAAAAAAGTTTAAATAAAAAAAACCGCAAATGGCCGATCCATTGTGGGCATTTTGGTTTTTTCGCTGCGAGAACTGCATTATTCTCAAGCATTTATTTTGGTTGTCCTCCATGTCCTGGGGGCCCTTTTCAAGCACGATCTGCTATTTTATGATCTGGTGCTTTATGTTCTGGTGCATCATGGTCTGCAGCTTTAGGGTCCAGGTCCTTTATGGTTTGCTGTCTTCAGAGGGGCGTAATCTTGAAGGAACACTGATGAGAATAATGTTCAGACGAGAGGTCTACCTATCCTAGAGTGGAGCACAAGTTTTTTTTGGTGAGTTCCACCCAGTTTATTTGAGTTTAAGTTTTTTGGTCAGTTCAACCCAGTTTAAAATGGACTTTTAAGTTTGAAGTGCCAGAAAAATTTTTGTCTGCGGCGCTGTGCTTACTGGCCTACTGTATTTTTATACAATCGCTTCCCTTTCCAAAAATATCACCGTACGCTACTGCAATAAAATAGTTATATTAATAGTATATTATGTACCAAAGGACTAAAATGAGGTAGTTAAATGCATGGTTTTATCCCTGAGATACAAAATATTCATTTTATGATGCGTCTTACGTGATTTAAATAGTTTGGTTAGTTAGTCTTCCAACTAATCTAGTTTATTTATTCATTTAATACTTTTAAACTCCAGTAAACAATAAAATAGCTTTTTGCTCAGATTTTAATAATCCTTTTGATAAGGGTCTTAAAACTTTAAAACGATTATTAATGTAAGATAATCTCTGCTAAGTAAGATAAAACGAAGACTTTATTAGTATAGAGATTAAAGGGTAGAAACTTGGGAATTATATTGACCTTCTTGAAATTAATTATATTTTATGTGCAGATTAATGCGGAATGGCTTCAAATAGATATTCATTCAATATCTACAAATATTATTAAGTTTAATTTTAAAAAAATTACTTTTTCTACATGTTTGATGGAGTACAAATAGTTTACTATTTATAAATAATAATGTTGTGGTAATCACTGATGTAACAAACAAAAATAATAAAGGAAATAAAAAAATTAATTCCAATCTTTATATGTGACCAATTTAAAAATACGGATTGTGAGATTTGGTCATTTTTATTGTTTTGTTTTTAACTGATTTCAAAAAAAGGAGGAGGTTCTCAATTCTTTCGAATATTTTTTTTTTGTATATTTGGTGATAATTTTTTACCATGCTGTCCGATTTTTATGAATCTTTTTTTAGTTAGAAAGAGGGTACTTCATGGGTGTTTGTCTACAAATTTATTTAAGATCTAATAATTGGGCCCATAAAAAAATAATAAAAAAAATCTTAATTTTTTATGTAAGTTCAGCGATAATCATTTACCACCTTGTCCGATTGCTATGATTCTTTTTTTGGGAATATACCTCTTGGTCGCCGCGGTCAGTTTTACCCAAATTTAATCCTTTTGCTATTCGAAAGGTATAGGCCACTTGGTCTCCAAACCTGGATTAAGGGTTCCAAGAAAATTATGGGGTTATTTAATTACTCTAATTATAATATCGGTTTGTGACCTGTCGAGAACTAAAATAAAAATATTTTTCATCAGTTAATTGTCTGCATTCTTACTGAAAAGATTAATTTTTTTATTTTAAAAGTGATTCTCATCTTATTCATTATTCCATAAAAGAAGTTTTGAGTTTGTGTTGCAATGGAGTCGATGTTAAGTGTAAAAGGAAAAAAGTTGTTAATTGTAAAAAAATATACATTTGGAAAAGACAAGGAAACAAAGTTAGGTGTATCATATAAGTGTACTCGTCGTGGGTGTAAAGCGACTATTGGAGTGGACGATTCGGAAACTGTCTTATTGAAATCTAAGAGTGAACACAATCATCCACCATCGGACCATTTAGATGTAAAAAAACTTCAAAACGGATTGAAAAGAAAGGCAACAGAAGATATTTGCGTTAAACCCAGTAAGTTAATTAATAACGGAATCCGAGGGGAAGGAAATACTTTTAATGTATCCACTACGGATGTTGACCTCATCAGACGAAGCATATACAGGGCAAGAAGAAGTATATTGCCACCTTTGCCAAAGTGTATCAGTGATGTTCATAGTGTACTGAAAGCAATACAATGTGTTACAAATAAGGGTGAACAATTTTTATTATTTAACAATGAAGATTCACAAATTATTTTATTTTCATGTGATTCAAATTTAAAATACTTGTGTTCTCGTGATAGTATTTATTGCGACGGCACATTTAATTATTGCCCTAAATTTTTTTTACAATTTTTCACTATACATGCTGTTGATAACGGACACTACATACCATTGGCATTTTTTGTTTTACCAGATAAAAGAGCAAGTACCTATGCAACTGCATTTAAATTATTAAAAGATTACTGTTATAATAATTTAAATTTAGATTGGAAGCTGTGTAAAGTTATTTGCGATTTTGAGAAAGCCATACACACTGGTATTATACAGATTTGGCCTGATATCTTAATTATTGGATGTAGATTTCATTTAACTCAATCGTGGTTACGTAAGATACAAAATCTGGGTTTGATTTCCGAATATAAAAATGAAAATTCTGAAATCGGCAAATGGCTTCATTACACTTTCGGCATTTTATTTTTGGAAAGTACTGAAGTGGCAGAGTGTTTTTGTAAAGATTTAATTCCAATAATGCCATTTGACGAGAGATTAACTTCATATACTCTTTATATGATTAATACGTATACTAGCGATACGTCTGACTTCCCTCCTACAATGTGGGCATCGTGCACAAGTTCCACAGAACGCACAACAAATGCTTGTGAGTCTTTCCACAAACATTTTAATTCTGCTTTTTATTCGGCGCATCCCGATATATTCAAATTTGTTAATGTAATTCTCGATATTCAGTTAAATACTTACACATATACCTAACAAAATTAAAAACGCTAATTACAAAAAACGGCATGCGTATTTAACGAACGTAATAGAACAATATAAAAATAAGATCCTTTCACGAACTCAATTTATCAAAGTAGTTTCTTATCATTACAAAAACTAATTGCAATTTGGGTTTCTTAAATAATTTTTATTTAGTATTTTGTGTATTTTGTACCTACTTTTTTTTATTATGTATAATTTTATATTGTTTTCTATTAATTATAAGTGTTTTTTTAATTTGGTTTTATTCTTTTCCTGACCCACATTCTGTACCATATCATATCAGTTAAAAATTTCTATTCACGTGGAAAATAATAAAAATCAGTTAAACTATTTTTTTCTTAAAAATATTATTTTCAATAAATCGAAATAGATACCTTTAATGATTGATAACTACGGCGACCAAGAGGCCTACCTGATTTTAAAACTGGAGACCAAGTGGTCGATGAGATTACGGAACCCCGCTGACAAAACTAACCGCGGCGACCAAGTGGCCAACACCCCTTTTTTTGTTAGAAATGGAGTACCTCAGGGGTGGTCTCATATAAATTTGGTCAAAATTTAGTGATGGGATATATGAAAATATCAGTAGACTCAATTAATAATGGCAACTGCATGATTTTGAACTCGGTTTTTTAAAATTACTTTTTTTTAACAAAAATAGTGTTAAAGAGATAAGACATGCTTGTTTAATGTAACTTTTAAAGTTTTTTACAATTAAGGGCAATATCTTTTTTATCTCATAAAATTAAACCTTTGAACATTCTTCAATATTTAGGTACATATTGTTATATTTTGTTTTGCAATATCATCTTAATAAATTTGATTGGACTTCACAAATACCACTAGGTAGGGTCTGATTACAATTACAAGAATACAGCTACGTCATAACCATTACTTCTAATTTCGAATACATATTATCTATAACTATCAATAAATAAAAAATAAGTAACTTAATAATAATAATAATACTCTCCCTAATTCACCCCCTTACGAGTGAATTTTAACCCCAAAAGCTGAGCTTGTGCGTGGAAAGGGACGGCTATTATTATTATTTGCCGTAGCGCTACGGGGCGACTTAAAGATGATTGATGGTACCATTTGACTTACAGGTGAGGAAAACCCGGAACACCTCACTCACCATGGTTCGATCTGGGATTCGAAACCCGGCAGTCTCTGACCATAAACTTGCCTATAAATGAATATAAGCGCGTTAGACTGCTACACCACCGACCCGGTATAAACCAATATTTCCTATATTCCTGTAATAGTAACACTCCACTAAACTCCTAGTAGGCGGCGATAACTAATTAATTACTTTACCAAATGATGACGTAGCTGTGTTCTTCTAATTGTAATCGGACCCTACAATATAAAGGACAAATTTGATTAATTAAGAAAAATATATCATCAATAATCAAATGGTACATTTGAATTGAATTTATGGAAAAGAAGTAGCTGACTGGCAAGTGGGGTATTTATTTTTATTAGGTACCTACTATATTAAGTAAAAACATGTAAATTAGGGTGCTCCATTTAAAACAAATATTTTTTTCGTTTCGCTGACACATAAGTTTATCGAAAAAACAATTCCCTGAAAATTTGAGCCCTTAATTTTAATTTTATGTGGTTCCTTTTGATCAATCTATATTTCTCATTTAAACAACTCTTTGAAAGTGCCCACTAGCATTTTTTTGTACTTGAACCCGTCTCATCGGTGTCGGCCTCGAAAGCTAAATTTTCTTAAAAATTGTTATATTTTCGTTTTTATCAACAAAACAGTGGAAGTTATAAAAAAATTGTCAAAGAACAATTTGCAAGAAAATTAAATTTCTCACAAAAATACCCCAGTATGAATTTTCTGAGGTGCGTAGTCCAAAAGGTATAAACAGTTTAAAGTATTAACTTCTAAAAAAAAATATAGGAAATTTTAATTTTTGTTGTATGATTTTTTAACTTAAGCTTTTTTTAATAAAATTAACCTCATGCAATTTTTTTTTTAGAAAAAAAGATCGGTAATATCGGGAAGAGATATTGAAAATTTTTTTTTAAATCAAGAGTAAAATGTGTCATGTGAAATTCTAATATTTGTTGCGTGTAAATATTTTTTTTTGTTCTTAGTATAAAAATATACCAAAATTAGCTTTAAAAAAAAGTAAAATTACAAAAATAATTTTTTGCACCTCTGACTTTTCTTTCTATCTAGACCGAAAAGAAAGAAAAACACGAGTCCATTGAAGCTGAATTAGTTTTTTTTTTGAAGCAGAATCATTTAGAAGCACCAGATTAGAACAAGTACCCAACTCCTAATATTTATAGACTCTTTATTATTATTATTTTTTTTTTAATTTAAGAAACGTTTTCGTAAGTACGAAAATCACAAATTTTCCTTTTTTTTGCAATTTAGTTATTCAAATTAACATAATATGGGCGAAACTGATTTATTAGAGACTAATAAATAAATTAATTCCAATGAACATATTTCAGCAATTAAACTTTCACCTTTTTGGATCGCTAAACCTGAAATTTGGTTTAGTCAGGTAGAATCGCAATTCAAATTAGCCAGAATAACTATTGATACTACCAAATATAACTACATTATCGCTAATTTACCTTTAGAAGTAATCTCAAATATTTATGACCTTATTTCTTCTCCTCCCCAGCAAAATTCCTACCAGATACTTAAGGAAACCTTAATTAACAGATTATCCGCCAGCGAAGAGAGACGACTTGATAACCTTCTTTCCAATTCCGAAATAGGTGATTGCAAGCCATCTGATTTTTATAGATATATGTTAAATGTTGTTGGAGGTTCACAAATGGTTAGTCAAGATTTACTTCTTAAACTGTGGAAGCGGAGACTACCGAAAACCATTATAGTTGCTTTAACCGCATCTGGTAAAGTCAATGATCTTTTAGATATCGCTGACAAGATTTGGGAGACGTACCAGGCATCAATTATTTCAGCTTGTCATGAGATTATTAACAAACCTTCTACTAGTCAGGCATGTCACGTCTCTCAGTCTACAGCATTAACGAGAAATTCGCCAGAGGGTAACGACATTTTTATAAAACTTTTCAAAGATTTTTCAATTAATTGTCAAACTGTTTTTAATAAACTTGCGAGTAATCAAAAATCCATTGAAGAAAATATCAGTTATTTACAATATAAAGTACAAAATTACCCTTCTAATTCCAACAACAATGATTATTGCAGACATTGTAAAAATAGAGATCGATCAAGGAGTAGGTCCCATTCTCGTTTTTCACCTCGAAACAATTCCGTATCTTACTATCATCAGAAATTCCAAAAAAAGGCTCTGAAATGTGATGGACCTTGGTGCCTTCTTTTCGACACATTTAAATCTCCTGATCCAAAAAACGATTAAAACCCACTATTTCGACGACAGATATTGCAGATATTTCAAACAAAAGTCGTCGCCTTTTTATCTTTGACAAGAACAATAAATTAAATTTTTTTATCGATACAGGGGCCGATATTTCTGTAGTTCCACGTGACGTTTTTAAAGATTACAAAAAGGACAGCAACAACTTCTTAACTGTTGTTAATGGTTCTTCTATTTGTTCTTATGGAAAAAAGATACTCAGATTGGATCTAGGTTTAAGAAGACACTTTTCTTTCATTTTTACAATCGCCAATATTTCTAGGCCAATCATTGGCGCAGATTTTTTTTCACATTTTAACTTGATAGTAGATCTCCGAAACAGAAAACTCATTGATAGTCAAACTTCCTTTGCAATTTCTAGTGTATTTGTAAACACTGACACCCCCACACTCAAAATATTCTCGATTGAAAACGAATACACGAAGCTAGCTCAAAATTATCCTTATTTATTTGCACCAGCGGACTTTTTCTCACCAGTCAAACATTTAGTCAAACATCACATAATTACTAAAGGACGCCTTCCGTTTTCTCATCCGCGACGTCTTAATCCTAATAAACATAATATTTCTAAAATCGAACTCGAACAAATGGTTGAACTTGGCATATGCAGGCCGTCATCTTCTTCAGTAGCCCAAAAAATATTCTTTCTAATGGTGACCTTGTGGCGACTATAGGCAACTCAACAATGTAACTGTCCCAGATAGGTACCCCTTACCCAATATTCAAGATTTTAATCAACACATACACGGATGTAAATTTTTTTCAAAAATTGACTTGGTTAGGGCTTACCACCAAATCCCGGTAGCAGACGAAGATGTTTATAAGACTTATAACTACCCCTTTTGGCCTGTATGAATTTTTGAGAATGCCTTTCGGCATGCGAAATTCAGCACAAACGTTTCAACGTTTTATAAATGAAGTTGTTTCTGGTTTACATTTTCTTTTCGTGTATATAGATTATATATAAGTAGTAAGCAGAGATGAAAAAGAACATTTAGTACACCTAAAAACTCTATTTGAGCGACTCAATTCTTTCGGAGTTAATCTTAAACCAAATAAATGCATTTTTGGATCTCAAAAATTAATATTTCTTGGCCATACTGTTTCCTCTGATGGTATCCTCCCGTCAGAAGAACGTGTAGACATCATAAGAAATTTTCCACGTCCCCAAAATCTCAAACAATATTTGTGGTGTTTACTTGCGAAACTACCTGTATATATTTTACCTTCTTGGTTGTTTCTATAGTTTTAAGTTGTTATGGTTTTGTGAAGTTTGTTATATAATATATTTAGATGATGTGTATGTATCAAGATTTAAAAATACATCATCTCGAAAAGAAGCCTTGCATATTATTAAAAAATCAAAAACTTTATATTTTATGGTATGGTACACCGCCACCATAAATGGTGACCCCACAATACATTTTTATTCAACAATTACAGTTCAATATTTAGTTCTACTTTATTTACTACTTTAATCAAGTTTATGTGTTTTTTGTTTTAAAAAATAATTGAATAGAGTTAATTTTGTTAAAAAAAGCGTGTACTGATTCAAAAATAAGGTCGAGTTAAAAAATCATACAATAAAAATTTAAATTAAATTAGATTAATTTAGATTTTAATACATTAAACTGTTTATACCTTTTGGGCTACGCACCTCATGAAATCCATACAGGGGTATTTTTGTAGGAAATTTAATTTCCTACAAATTGTTCTGTGACAATTATTTTATAACTTCAACTGTTTTGTTGATAAGAACGAAAATATAACAATTTTTGAGAAAATTGAGCTTTCGAGGCCGACACCGCTGAGACGGGTTCAAGTACAAAAAAATGTTAGCAGGCACTCTCAAAGAGTCATTAATATACTACAAATTCTAAATAATTGCAAAGTAATACCATGAAATCAAACGAAGCTATATTAATTTAAATTAAAAAAATCATGATTTACATGTTATATAAATGTGAAATATACATCGATCGAAAGAAACCACTTAAAATTAAAATTAAGGGCTCAAATTTTCAGGGAATTTTTTTGATAAAAGAAACAAAATTTTCATGTATCAGCGAAAAAAAAAATAATGTTAGTTTTAAATGGAGTACCCTAATGTAAATATAGGTATTTTGTAGAGAAAGAAACTTGAAATGCTGTGCACAACATTCCAAGTCATAATAATAAAATTATAAACAGCCAGACTCGTGGTAACCTTAGTTACCAAGTAGTCATGAAGTGAGGTGGGTTTAATCTGTAACTTACTGCTACAAAACTGAAGGTTATCAATTTGACGGAAAGAGTGACACAAGTGTCGAAGTAGTACCTAGTTAGTGTATACGCAGCACTACATTAACTATCAGATCTATTAAACAAAAAATCCTATTTAGTCTAAATATGCATAATTAAAACTCTTATCGTGTACGCATTTTCTATTGAAACACCCTGATTATTTTAAATGAACAGCATGAATTTTTATGCCTATTTTCTGAATTAAATAACCTAGTTTCTATATTATATACCGCTTTTTTATACTCAAGCACCATATGAATAGTTCTAAAAAAAAGCTATAAATAAATATATAGATATTTGCAACTTTATTTCCTATCGTTTACAGTTATGCAGTTTTGCTTCCATAACGTTAACCGTAACGTATGCGTATAAAAATAGCATAAAATATTAATATTACCTGTATGGTCAAGATTGTGTTCAGACAATTCATCTGGGGCATCTGGCCTAGAAAATAACAAGGAAAATAATATTTTTTTAGATATGTAAAATATTAAATATCATACCTGAGTAATTTATTAATAGAATATACAGGGTGTTTCAAAAAGGTATGTCATAGATTTATCCTCAGATAGATTACCAAAAAATAAGTAGATTTGGCTATATTTACCTGTATCAAAAACTCGCTCCCAACAAAGTTACAGGGTGATAAACTAACACTCAAAAAAACTATTTTTTTTGGAAAAAAGTTTGCTCTTGCGATTTTTTCTTTGAATTTTTTGCAAGTGCTATAGATTTGGAGGCCCAATATTCTAAGGTAAAAAAACGCGACCCTCTTAAAACAAATTGAGAAATTGGGGGGTTGGATACCTTTTAACCCCCCGTATTTTTTTTTGACATAAAGAAACTTGCTTTTTTAATCTTAAATTTAAAAAGAACCAGAAATTTTTAAATTTTTTTTTATAGCGAAATGAACTTTGTATCTTCCTTAGTTAACAGTTTTTTAACTGAATTTTTAGAGCAATTCGTCCGTCCTGGACTTAACATATCAACAAAACTAAGAGTAAATCAGGAGTTTTTATACAAAAAAACGCATACAAAAATCAGTGGTGTGTCTAGGGCTGTGCTTGGGCCACTACCTCTTTTATTTATATTTTTGTATTCAAGAAGGAGGAAGACATGTTGAACATTTACTAAATTAAATAGTTTAAAAAATATGTATAATAATTATTGTATTTATTTTTAATTTTTTGTTAATTGTTTAATTAAAAAAATATATTTTTTTAATTACTATTAAATTTAATAAATACATTTCCAAACTAATGTGTATTTTTATTAGTGGCATGGTGAACCCGGGTGACGCATCATTTTTATGGCGCCAATCCAATTTTTTTACAAAAATATTAATAAAAGAGGTAGTTTTTGCAGGAGCAGCTCAAGCATAGCCCTAGCCATACCACTGATTTTAATATGCGTTTTTTGTACAATAACTACAGGACGGACGAATTGCTCTAGAAATTCAGTTAAAAAATTGTAAATAGCTTGTTAACTAACAAAGATACAAAGTTCATTTCGCTATAAAAAAAAAATTAAACAAATAAAGCAAGTTTCGTTATGTAAAAAAAAAATACGGGGGGGTTAAAAGGTACCCAACCCCCAATTTTTTTTAATGGAGTCGCCTTCATTTTTTTCTCCTTAGAATATTGGACCTTCAAATCTACAGCATTGGCAAAAATTTCAAAAAATAAATCGCAACAGCAAACTTTTTACAAAAAAAAAAGTTTTTTTAAATGTTAGTTTAACGCCCTGTAACTTTGTTAGGAGCAAGGTTTTTGATATAGGTAAATATAGCCAAATCTGAGGAAGAATTTATGACATATATTTTTAAAACACCCTGTATAGTGTGAATCTTTAGGATGTGAAACATTAGAATGAAAAACGTAAATAATCTTCTTTTGATACATTTTTTGTTTTTTTATTGTTTTTTGCTAAATTTGTCCCTACATTTGTAAAAAAGTTATTAAAATCACATTATTGCTTATTATAGTTTTCTTACTGGATACAGGAAAGTAAAAATCTCATCGTCATAAATCCAAAATATCTCCCGTTTCTGAGAAGACTAAAAAAAAAAATAAAGTAGGTTTCAATTTCCGTACGCCTATGAGATTAAGACACATTCCATTAGCTTAGTCGGCATGTGTTCTGATGAATACATCCTCTTTAGCTATTTCGTTTAACACAAAAGTACTTTTTAGTATTTTATTACGGCAATAAGAAAGACTTTCACAATTTCATTTATAGAAAAGCGATGCCAATGTGATCCGGTTCGAAAACTGTTTTTAGAAACATATTAATGTAATTTTGGATTTGAACAAAATTGTTGAATTTTTCATAATAAAGAAAGTTTCTGATTTGAAGAAATATCTAGGTAGAATATAGAATGTGTCAATTTCAGAAATCATGTAAATATCTACAAATAACTACTGGGCGCTTTAAAATACATACTTAAAATAAGATTTGTTTTATTTATGTTTGTTTTCATTTTGGTTTCAGATTCTTTTTAATCATGCAATCGCCAGATGGAACATCGATTATCGAGCCAGATTAAATTACAGAAATGCCGATTCTCTTATTTTTGTAACTTATAAAAATTAAATTTTCCGAAAATGTATTTTAAAACTTTATACAGATTTAATAACATAAGTTTAAAAGGTACAAATCAGAGGAGAACTGAGATTTACATTCTTTGTCTTCTCGAGTATATTTGTTTATCGATATGAAAATTAAGAAAGTGAGAATACACTCAGAATGCACTAAACGTAAACGATCGGAACAAGAATAGTGTAGTGACTTTGACAGCTGACACATGCCGTTCGATGTGATAATATTTTGGTGATATTTGGCAGGAGACAATAGCTTTTAGTTTAAGAGAAATAGAAAAAACATCAAAATACTTAATGATGGAACTCAGGAGGACCAAAGAATGTAGAAAAACCTACTATTTTGCTTTTCATTTGTACTGCACTGCAGCTTGTGGCAGATATTAAAATTTAAAAATAATGGAGAGTTTCAGAAGGCTGCTATGTATTTTATTTGTTATACCATATATAAAATGAAATGCTTGGTCCAAGACCAAAAGATGTTTTTAATAATTGTGATTGACCTTGAAAACTAATTCATATTAAGTTTTAGGTAAATTGGTTATGTAGGTAAATGAATCTTCTGTAGATAGTGGCAATTAATCCTTGTTTGGTAAAAAAAGTTTTTTTTTATTTATCGTTTAACCGCATCAACTACTAAGGTTATTAGCGGTATAGTATATACAATACAGTAAATTTATTAAGGAAACTGATCAAATTTGGTTGCACAAAGACGTTAATTTTAGGAATTCAATAACTCTGTTCGTATGTGTTGTTATAATATTTTTAAAGCTTCCAGAGATACTTGTAGTGTTTTTTTCTTAGGAGTATTTTGGGCACTCGACGAGCACATGTTTTACCGACATTTGAACTGCACAGGTATCACATTGTGAAGGCACTTCTTTCTTGTGGTATTGGTGCGTCATTTTTGTATGTCCGATTCTGAGTCTATTTATTTTGATTTGGTCTTTTCAAGATTTTGGTAATTCTAATTTTTTGTATGGTTTTTGTCTTATTTCATGCAGTTTTAAGCTAAGCTGGTTTCACTTAATTTCCTATAGGTTTTAAATGTGTTGTTTAATATTATGACTATCGTCTGAAGATGGTATTAGGTTACTATATAGGTCGCCATTGTTTTTGGCAGCTTCAAGTGCAGTCTAATCGGCTTTTTCATTCCCAGCTATACCTACATGAGAAGGTACCTATAAAAATTCAATTTTTTTTATGGCTCTTGTAAGACTCTAAGTTGTTCTTTTATTTCCTGAATGATTGGACTTTTTGGATATAATTGTTATAGGCCTTGGAGAACACTTCTGTATCTGTAATGTGTGAAGGGTGGGTTACCCCACGGCACTTATGCCTCATTAGGCCCATTGTGCATTCTCCTGAGAAGATAGGCACCTCCTAGCTCGTGAGTCAGCCTACAGATTTAATGTAGTTGACAATGTCGCCAAGAGGTGCTTCTCTTATATCGCCAAACACAAATCTTCTAATAAATGAGAGCGTCGAGCAATCGTAAAGGATATGCTCGATGGTCTCATCTTCTTGTTCTCACCCTCTGCAGAGTGCAGATTCTGACAGCCCCATGATATGGAGATGCTTTCGTACTTGGCAATGACCAGTCAAAATGCCTGTGACTAGGCGCAGATTATGTCTAGTCATAGTCAAGTATTTGTTTGCTGCAGTATTGTCAGGAAAAATTAAGAGCTCCCTGGCAACTCTACAGTTTCTTGTTTAATCCCATCTTTCCTTGAATTTCACAAGAGAATGCTCTTTAATTAGGTCTATCACTACCGATTTTGTCAGGCCAATAGAAGGGCAAGTCCAAAAAGTATTTGGTTGGCTGCTTTCTTGGCTAGTGAATCAGCAAGACGGTTACCTTTCGATGTGGCGTAATCCACGTTGTTGATAAATACTCCGGCCCATAGGCGCCGGAACTCAAAAATTGCTTTGGGTGCCCAGCCTCTATACGGGAAATGGGGACAATCCCCCCTCCACCCTCCACACCTCACTTAAAGGCACCACCAGTGTTTTAAAAGCACTCTTAAACCTATTTTAAAGCGTTAATTTTATAAAAATATTCTTGAAAAAAAAAAGGTATTGTCACATGTCCAATTGCTGAAGTGTTGAGGATTGAAGCAGCAGACGGAGGCTGGTAGGCGCCCACCTAAATCGGCATATCTGGCAACCCTATATTTTTGGTGCAGCCACCACTGGTAAAAATGTAAAAATTATTTCAAACCGGTTTTGTACTTTTGGTGAGTCACTGCATGGGCTACATACATAGTAGCGATGTAAAACTTAGGGGTTATAATCTATGTAAAAATATCTTTAAAATAAGCTATCATTCGACCCCTTTTCCAGTTAAGATTTTAGGGGTCATCCCTGATAGAGGATTTTCGCTCAGGGAGCGAAACTGGCAAAAAAAATGTTTCCCCTAAAATCAAAAATTGACAGGTCCGAGCGTTTTTAGTAAATGACCTGATTTCTCGCCAGTACTACTAGAAAACTGTTTTTGACTCTAATTAATGTTCTTTTCTAACGGTGTTTAATCGGGAGGAACTTCCAAATGTTCTCCCTTCTCTCCTCAAGCATTTGCTCAATATCATATATAAGAGCTCTTGTTTTGATATTTGTAGAAAATTATTAGTCGTTCTTTTTTAACGTCATAGGGTTTTATACATCAAGAATAATTAACTCTTAAGTCCAGGTTCAATGCGTTATCTATGACAAGTGACGGCGACTTTTTTATCACAAAAAATACAGCTCATAACGATATTTTATCGAGGCATCTTGTCGCTATACCAACTTGGGTCATGACAGCTTCTTCATTTCACTTATTGGGCATTTTTTGTCCACGTTGTCCTATGTGTGCTCCGCACCCTGTTTCAAACTGCTTGCGCACCCAGAGCCCAGGGGATTCGGCGCCTATGCTTCGGACAAATCTTCGTGAGATTCTAATACTAACCCTGAATAAATTCGTTGTCTGTTCAGGGTGAGTAGTGCTTGTCTGCTATCTGTATAGATAAGCATGTTCCTTCCAGTGATATTGTTTCTGGTTATTTCTTTTTCTGGTATGAGAATCTCCGTTAGCTCTGTTTGAACTACACTGGCACTATTGCTTACAGCCCATTTTATGTTTAGGTTTAAAAATCTGGAGTATATTTCATATCCTGAGCCTTGTTTTGTTTTAAAACCGTCGGTGTAGATATGTTGGAGAACACGTAATGAGTCGGAGAATATTAAAATGTTTTCCGTGTTTGTTTGTTTGTTTGTTTCTATGCACAGTTTTAACGCCACCGGAATAGCTGTAGCATCGCTAGTATATATGCTGCATTTACTTGGAATACGGTATGTATAGGTGCTGTTACCGATTACAACTACAGCAATCAAACCAGAATCTGATATGGAAGCATCCGTAAATATTTTTGTGTATTTTGAGTATTTGCTTATTATGGAGCTCTAAATATTTTTTAGTGATAAAGTATTGGTTGTATGCTTAGTTTATTTGCTAATTGAGGTAATTAAGGGTTGAATTTAGTCTTGCAAGTTAAAAAACTTCCAGAAACTTTTGATCAGAAGGCCCTGAGCAAATTTATTAATCTTAGATGCCACACCCCATCACAGGTACTTTAAATAAAGACTTATTATTAATTTCTCTCTCTTTCAGGCCTTTTTATTTTTATGTTTCCTCTTATTTCTCCATATGTTCATAATTATTGTATATAACTTCCGGCGTTATACTCCTCTGTAAACCTCGCATTCTAAGACATCTTCTTTCAGACCATCCATGGGGAATCATCGACTGGTCTCATACGCCCCTAGTCTCATCCTCTTGCGATAGATCCAGACACTAGCCACAGAGAATCATCGACTGGTCTCATACTGGAGATATACCTAGTCTCATCCACTAACCTGCTATACAAGGTAACCTTCTATGCTTTATTAATCGAGATTCCGGATTGCGTTATTTCACATTAAAACAACCTGAAACTGAGTGATATATTTTGAGAAATATTAGGCTAATCAATTTTGTACATATATATTTAGTTGTAAATTTTTATTAAGTTAATTAGTTCATAGCATAAACTTACTATATCTTCGCAACATATTGAACTTATTATTTCAAGCATTAAATGCCTTATAAAATATTTCATTACGAATCACGTTGTACGCCGAAAATATGCATATTTAAGGTCAATCTAAAATTAGTGAATCTAATATTATAACATATAGGGGTAATAATAACCTATAAATACCTCATGTTGCAATATTTTATATTGAGATTATTCCGTTTTTTTAAACATAATTAATAATTTGTAAAATATTGGTGACATTCGAAATCTTGTAACATAACCTCGCTATTTTCCACATGGCAAGCCAGGAACAAAAATAAAAAGAAGATAATCAGACTATCCCGGTCCAAGAAATAAACTTATATAAAACCACGTAAGGTACAGTTCATCAAATTTCTAGAGGTGTTCGACGCCCAGACAGAGAACGCGCTACGTGTGACTAAGATAGCTATTGTACAGTCTGCTAAACAAGTTATTTTAAATAGTTTTTAATATTTTTAGGTAATTAAATTTTAAAAGTGTGGAATAGTTTAGGGATTAAATTGGTCTGATTGGACTTTCTTAGAACGTTTTTAAAAGCAGCTAAAGATAGTATGTAGAATTGAAAATAATTATTATGCCATAAAAGGTGTTTTGGAATTCCTTCAACCTTTTGAAATTGAGTCAGAAAATATAAATTTTATAGGATAGCGGAAAATACCTATAATTTTTGTGTAGGCCTTTGTAAATCGTGGAAATAGTTTTTATTTTATTTCTACCTTATTAAGGAAAATGGTACCTATTATTAATAACGGTTGTTTCTAAAACATTACTAAAATTTTCGAAATTTTGTTTTTCTACAAAATAATAAACTATACTATTTAGAAAAAAATTTATTTCTCTTATAATTTTATAAAAAATAACAGGGGAATATTTACATTTCTTGATCTATTAAACAAAACGAATTATCTCGACGAATGACACCATGTTCTAGTACGGAAGCTAGCTTTACATTTTTGTTGGTGGTTTCATGGGTTTCATATCAATTTTTTGTAATTGTAGTTTACACGTACATATACCTCTTAACACTTGTTTGCTTTATTAAAAAAGTGTGTTGTTGTGATTTACGTCGAAATAAGTCAAAAACAACTTGAAACCCCATATAAAATCAAAAAGGAGAAACGGAAAAAAATTGAGCCTGTAAATGAACACAACTCAGAAACAAAAATAGCTATCTAATAATAAAAAAATAAAATTTGATTCTTGTGCAGCTTCATCTATATCATTAACTGTTTTTGGTTTTTTAATGGTTTTTCTTGGTGATGAAAATTCCGATATCTCACGGTTATCGATTCTTTTTTTCTCTCCAGAAATGCAGACGACAGTGTTTTTAGATACTCCTGTGGCTGCAGCAACACGATCATTTACATTTTTAAATGGTATTGAAGGTGAATTAAAGTTTCCTTCTCTTCTCATAAACTCTATAACATTGGCTATTATTTCGCGAGATTGACTGTTAATCACGTGGCCTCTTAATTTGCTATTAAACTCCATACTTAGGTTCTATTAAACTGTAATGAGCAAAAAACACAAACGAAAATAAAAGAAATGTTTTAGCGAAATTTACATCTGACATTTACGTCTGAATGAAATAGTAAAATACTTGATGCGCAGAGTGTACTTTCATTGCGTAAATCCGTCGGCATGCCTGTCAGTAGTGCTTTCTCTGTCTAGCCGTCGAAAGCCTCTAGAAATTTGATGAACTGTAATCGATTAGTTCTTATTGTAATTATCCCCTTAAGTACCCAACCCCTGAGAAATATTCAGCATAGCCTTATTATAGGTCAGATACACTTAAAATTTATTTTCATCATGTTTTAATTCTAAACCCTCTACATGTGTATCATAGCCTCTAAAACTCGGACACTAAATATCTCTGCATTTATTTTGATTCTCATTTAAATGAGATATCCGCAAAAGCTTTTTAGAGAAAAACTTTTATTTGTAGCTTCTTATACCAATCTCTAAGGCCAGTAATATACGTCGTAAATAATAATTTTACGTCTTTAAAAATTAAATTCATAAACCAGTAATATTCGTAGTTTTTTAAATCGAAATTCCATATAAACTTTTTACCAAATTTCCAATATATCGCGAAACGTGTGCTCAGATCCAGTAAATCGATCCACATCAATCTTTTCCGGTCTTACTGAAACTGATTCCTAAATATTTCAAACCTCTTTGAACGGCAATACAAGAAAAAGTATTAAATCCGCTTTTTCCGGATATACGGAATGTGGAAACTCGGGATGATGCGCTTCGCCAAACAACTTCGAATTAGCTCTCTCCTGTGAATTTTCCGCTTTGATGTAATTGGTAAGAGCTGAAATTAAAAACTAGAGGTTTTAGATTGTGGAATAGGGCATTGCAACGTTCCCGTTAATTGCGGCATTACAGCAGATTCAATTTAGAGGAACATGTAATTGATGGATTCTGGATTTACTAACGATTGGATACAGGGATTAATGGGGGTTATTACAAACGAACTAGGAGAAGCGAACGTTTATTTAATTCGCAGGTAATTAAATTACCTTAATTCATTAAGTCGATCAACATGAAGAATTTTTAAATCGTTAAATAAGTTTATTTTGCTGTTAATGAGTGGATTGGGTTTTTATGGACGAAGGAAATTTATTTAAAAAACACTATCCAAGTAACTATTTGAAAAAACTGGAAGATTGTTAACAAAACAAAATTGCTAGATCCGAAATTTCCCGGAACAGCTAAACAGGCAAAATTAGTAATACTTAATTAAACAATAACAAAGATATTGTTACGCAGCATCCTGCAGTAGCCTGCGGCTGTTACAGGAAACGTACGAATATAAAAAGAAGTGCAATGTTACTCATCGCCCTACAGTGTGCTGCGGACGTCACAAGTAAAAGTACTAGCACAAGAAGATAGAATAGTCCATAAATGTGGAAATGTCATTCCACGTTAAGGAAAAGTTCAGGCAGTTCGTGAAATTTCGAGATTAGTAAAAGCAAGCTATATATGCAGTGATCCTGACGTTAATGTTATCAGTTGTATAGTTCTTGTAAAAGTTGAGTTGAGAACAAAATTTTTATACCAAAAACCTGGGTTTTTGAAGAATGGAAGAAAGAAAGGAAAGGCGAGAAATGGAAAAGGAAAGATGCAGGAAGGAAGACGAGGAGAAAAAGAAAAGGCGAAAAGAGAAGAAGGAAAGACGCAGAAAGGAGGAAGAAAAAGAGAAGGAAGAGAGGCGTAGAAAAGAGACGGTTGAAATTATGAATGCTTGGCTACAAATCCAGAAAACCTTTAAGCAAGAGGTTAGTCAGCTTGTCAGCTTAAAATTAGAGTAGATCTGTTAAAGCAACAACAAGAACATCTAAAAGCTAATTTAAAACAGCAGCAAGAGCAGTTAAAAACTAATTTAGAATAACAACGAGAGAATTTAAAACAACAGGAAAAGGCGAATTTAGAGTTTGAAAGGCAACTTAGAACTAAACTAGTTGAGTTATAAAGAAGAATTCGAAGCCAGGCTTCGATAAGCAACAAAGAAACTAAAAACACTACCTTGTTCTCATCTATAACCAAACCAAGCCATATCCAAAACCCAGTTTCACAAAGCCATACTAGCAAGACCACTAAGCCACTCACGTTTTACGGTCAGACAACATGGGAAACGTTTTGACTCCAATTTGAAGCTACAGCTAGAGCCAATGGCTGGACTGAGGAAGATATGGCGGCTTTATTGATAGTATCGTTGCGAGGATAGGCAGCAACCGTTTTACAGTTTCTTCCCCAAAAAGAACCCAGTTATTTATCTCTCGTCCAAGCTTTGGGGACAAGATATGCCAGCAGCATTTGAAACGGGTATTTCAAACCCTGCTAAAGATTCGTAGATAGAAACATAGTGAGAGTCCACATGAATGCGGGGTTGACATAAGAAGATTGATTCATCTGGCTTATCCACAGGCGTCCAAAGATTTCCGAGAACAAATCGGGATAAAGGTATTCATTGATGGATTACAAGATGCACAAATGCAGCAAGTCCTTCGTATACTTTATCACAAGACGCTGAGAAAGAAACTGATTGCAACCCAGGAATATGAAGTGGTAAAAATTCCTATTCAGATCTTCTCGTGCAAAAGTGAGGGAAATTAAATCCCAAGAAAGTGAGGAGGCCAATACTAATGCTATTTTTGAACCTATCCTATCACAGATTTTAAATATCCTACGAAATATGCAATGGAAGTAGGAGATGCTTCAATTGCGGAAGATTTGGGCATCTTCAAAGAACTTGTAGAAGCATGGATCATTTTATAAATCAAAAATCAGGGAATGAGACCGGAAAATCATATAGATCAATCTTTTCAAGCCCGTCACTAAGACCAACAAGAAATAATTACAGCATCTATGCGTCCCAAAAAAGACAATCACCCACACCGAGCCGGCTTTTCAACAATAACCAGAAAGTAGAGCATCGAAGAGGTCTGTAATAGCAAAGCTTATCTTCGGGCAACCCCGTTTAGAGGAACAATGCTGGTATGGTAAAAGGCTCGAAGAACGAGAGGAACCGGTCGATAAAGTTACTCTTTGGGCAACTATTATCAAGCCAGAGGGCGATGAAGAAGAAATCACCCTTGAAAGTCTGAGAAAGAGACAGAAGAATGACAGTGACTTAAAGGTTGTCCGAGAATTGCTCAAAAATAAAGTCACAACTACTTAGCAAGAGATAGCCAAATACAGTGGAACTATAAAAGGCTACTGGACCTAGTGGGATTCCCTGTATCTTTACGATGGCCGGAAGTGATACTGCCGAAATTACAGGTAAGAAATATATTGAACGAGCTTTATAGCAGCCGTTTAGGAGGACACTTTGATACTAAAAGAACACTGGCATGAGTTCGGGAAAGATTTTATTGGGTCAATTGTCGCCGGAAAGTATGGAATTGGCATAAAAAATGTGATGTATGAAATGGCAGGACAGAGGTCTATGGATTCGCTCTGGAACAACTGAAAGCCAACACCGATAAGGCAGAAGCTAGAATCGACAGGCGTGCCAGAGATACATATTTTAAGAGAGGTGATCTGGGGGCTTATTCTCTAACCAACGTTTTTGAAAGTGAAAAAGTTACAGATGAGCAGCGTTTTGCTGTTCGCACTTGAGTTTTGACATATGAGTCTAAGATTTGTGGACCTAGATAAGCCAAACACTTAAAATATGAACTAAAATATTAAAATGTATCAAAATGTTATTCAAAACATCGAAGATGCTGAAAATCGCGAGATCCGACGCTACTATAACCCAGAGAATGCTTTTGAACTTTGCGAAAGAATGAAGCGACTTAGCGGCTCCCATTGAACCCTTAGTGCCGAATCCACAAAAAAGCACTGCAATGATTGTAAATAGAAAAGTGAGTACTCAGATTTTAATGATTTAGATGATATAAAATATTATTAACTTTGAAATTTCTCATAATTTAGTTATTAGCACTGCTTCGTTTCATGGCAGGAGGTAGTTATCAGTTGGATATTGGCAGAAACTTTCAGATTTGTCATTTCCTCCATCTCTGTTGGTCCACCACCCGTTTTTATATAGGATTTATCAATCTTTTTTTAGTTGAAAGTAAAGCAAATATTATTAGCTTTGCAGATGACATGGTAATGCATTATGAAGCTAATAATATGGAATAATATGAAAAAAATGGTAGAGGAGAATTTCCCCAAAATAAAACCATGGTTTGATTACCGATTACTATCTATAAATTAAAAAAAAATAATATACCTAACTTTTTGCAGTCTAGCCTCCGGTAGGTTCCTCAATTACAAAGTATCGCTATCGGGAACGACACATATACAGGGTGTTTTTAAAGTTGAGTCATTAATTTTAACAGCTTGTAGAACTCGTCAAAAGAAGTCGATATACCAAAAATCACCTAAATTAAAGTTGCATAATAAGGAAGTTATCGGTTTTTTTGAAATTAAAAACATTCATTATCAGTAAAATGTATTCAATTTTTACAAAAATTGTTCAAAATTGTCACCATTTGTCCGCGAATAACATCACAAGCATTTACAATGCGGTCTTGAAGTTCTCCCATAGTATTTACTTCTTCATCATGATAAACCAACTGTTTTAAATAACCCCACAGAAAAAAATCACAAGGCGTTGGGTCCAGGGAGCGTGCAGGCCAAGAAACGGGTCCATTCCTCCTTATCCATCTATTCGGAAACTGTTCGTTCAAATATTCACGAACTACTCTTCTGAAATGCGGTGGAGCTCCGTCATGTAGAAACCACATACCCTGCCTAACATTCAGTGGAACATCTTATAATAATTTTGGCAGATGGTGTCGAAGAAAATCTAAATAAATGTCACCGGTTAGTCGAGGTGGAAAAAGTATGGTCCAATAAGCATGCCATTTACTACACCAGCCCAAACATTTAATGAAAATCTATGTTGGAAATTAGATCTTCTTACGGCATGCTGATTTTCTACTGTCCAAACATGATTGTGAAAATTGAATATCCCATTTTGTGTAAATGTGGATTCGTCTGTAGCTAAAATTATTTTCGTAAAATCTTCATTTCTGTTCAACTGTTGTAAAAACCACTGGCAAACTTAACTCTTCTAGGATGATCTTCAGGTTGTAATGCTTGTACCCGTTGATAATGATAAGGATAATATTGTTTCTGTCGTATTGTTTTCCACACTTTACTATGTCAAACATCGACTTGAGTTGCTATGGCTCTGGTACTTATTGTTGGGTCATCTTTTACCATTTCTAAAATATTTTCCTCAATTGCTACCATTTCAGGTGGAGTAGGTCTTCCAGCGTGACCCCCTCGTTGTTCTTTTAAGTATCCTGTCTCACGAAGTCGAATAACTAAATTTACATAGATATATAACCAAGACAGATAGGATTATTTACAAAATTTTTGAAGAATGAACGGTGGTGTCCGCGGTAGAAACTCAATAATCGGATTGAACATTGATGCCAAGTTTACGTACTTTTAACTATAGATATATATAACCAATACAGATTACACAATTTCTGAAGTCAACGCGGATGATCCTCGACAGAAATGCAATATTTGGATAAAATTAAAATATTGATGCCAAGTTTTTAACTGTAGTAATGTTATTGCGTTTGCTTGAATTACTGTTAGGTCTTTAAATTGCCCAAAAAAAATAATGTCTGACAACAGCGGAAGTTGAGTAGACCGCAATTGTGGAGGGTCGTATATTGTTTCATTCATAAAAATTCCTTCGATACAGTACTAGTCCAGGAGCCAGTGAATTTTTTCGTACTTGTTTTCCCGGTCCGTGTATATTTAAATAATCTATTCCCGGTGAACTGTATATTTAAAATGGAACGCCAATCTATTAACAAAAGTAAGCCAGATTGAATTCGCGCATTACGTCACATCGATACAAGTGAGATTGTTTACAAAGTGCCTTTGTAGGCCTATTTTGCCCATTTCATGTATTTGTTTTTAAATCATGTTAAATTACTATTTTTGAAACTCAACAAGGAGAAAATCCAATTAACTCTTCCGTTGTGTATATATATAAGATAAATTAACTGAAGTTTTATTAGTAAAGTATTAATACTAAAATTTTAATGTAATTTACAGAAAATAGCTAGGTATGTATTTGTTTTTAAATAATTTGATAATTTTTGAAAAAAGGGAGTAAAAGTGGAATGACCAGTGGCCAGTAGGTCAGTCAATACAAAGTATCATATATTTCTATTATAACATAACTAAAATACCTACATCTTTTAATCATAAGGACATAAGTTAAAAACCATTTTAATATATGCATTAGAATGAAGTAATAATAACTTAAAGAGACGAGGTCTTAAAGTAATAGCTGGTACAGCATGTTTTTTAAACGTTTCCTCATTGCTGCTAGAATGAAATCACTATGAAATGTGCTCTAAAATTGGCATTTATAGCAGTCAGTGCTCAGTCTTAGGATCTCTTCCTAAAGCCCTCATCCAAGCTGCATACGTATTAAAAAATAATTTTAAAAAAAACATATTTTATACCTATATAGTTTTCGGTTCTGGGTGCCCTAAAAGAGGACACTTAGCCGACAATTTGGCTCAGATAGCTAAAACCCAAAAGTCACACCCCGAACCAGGACGTATTGCTATCCTTTTAAGTAAAAAATAACTACAAATAACTTACCTGAAAAATTAAGGCGTCTAACTTTACACCAAAAAAACCATACACTTTTTCCCATTGTTGTAAGCACCCGATGACGATTAAGTAGATATCAACTAGAAGCATGTACTAAATGGTTATAAAGCTTATTTTAACACAAAAAGAATAAAGCACTAGTCGAAAAGCAGCAATCAAATATAAATAGACCACAATTTTAAAATTCAAATTAAAAACTATATAAAAGACAAATACTCTAAAAGCGCAAAAGATCAGAACCAAATAAAATGAATAACCATAATAACCTAAAAATCACACTAAAACTGCAAAAACTATTACTGTAAAATCATGAGATTACATCAATAATGCAAATGCGTCGGAGTATCGCAAATGTCAAAAGTACAGTGTTTCTATGAAAATTTAGCTGTTTTTAGCAGTGTTATAGGACCATTTCTACCACGCGCATCCAACGATATTGGCGTTCCACAGTTCACTGTATTTTCCTCACACCTCTAGTATAAATGATTTGACATAACGAAACTAACAATAATTATAATTAATGTAGAGTAATAAGTGATTCGTGAATTCTGAATAAAACAATTATTATATAAAAGTGTAAAAGAAAATGTAATTTATTTCCCTATTTTCTTCTGTAATATCTTCAATTATTATGTTTAATTTCTATAAATAAACCAACTGGTTAGGTGAAACATTGTGATATAAGATTTTATTTATGTGTCCTATGCGTACACTTTAATATACAAAACACCTGGAACATTCTTTAAATAATTGTGGTTGTAGAAATAATTGTGTACATAACTCGTTTGAAAGTGTATTTTATGCACTTGCCAAATATATTATCCATACAGATTAATCAGACTATTTTTTTACTTAACTTCAGTACATCTCTTACTACTAAAACTATTTTTATCAATAGAAAAAAAGGGCCGTGTTCTCGTATGTTTTGACGCATTTTCGGCCTCAGCTCATCGGATCCTCCCTCTAAATATATATGAATTTTGCTTAGAATTGCTAATCCTACAATTCTCTATTCGTACTTGCTGACTGGGAAAATAAATACCGAAAATCGTCACTGTCTCCTGGACTATACAATAGATGATAATGAGAACTTCACAATAAATACACTTTTATGAATGGCTAGTTGGGGATGTGCAAATTTACAAACATCCGTGGAGCCGGATGATTTCTTAATGGAAACCTTTCCGCGTAAAGGCGACATGCTGCGGCACTCTCCGTATGTTAGTATTATGTCCACTAGTTTATTGTTTTCATAAACGTGGACCAGTTTTTCGTACAAAATATCAAAAAAATTAAAGTGATACGAACTAAACGCTTGATACCAATAACTAACCGAAAATCGTTCTCAAAACCGTAAAACAAAAAAATTGCCATACCTAGATAAGTAAAATTGTCTTAGTAAACAAACAACGATAAGTTTTTACTTAGCAGTGGTCAGGAATATTAAAATATGCGGATAAATAGTTTGTATTTGTTTTAGTTTTAAATTTTGAAATTCCTTTTTATTTCTTTTAATATGCAACTTTTATTTAGGTGATTTTTGGTATATCGACTTCTTTTGACGAGTTCTACAAGCTGTTAAAATAAATGACTCAACTTTGAAAACACCCTGTATAATACCTGAAAATATAATTAAATATTTAGAGATAATAGTAGATAGCCACTTGCGCTGGGACAAACATATTCAATACTTACTCAACAAATTAGGTAGTGTCTTATTTAAATTCATATAAGTATGAGCAATGCTAGAATTACCACAGAAGAGAATTTTGTATCATAGCCTTTTCGATTCTCATCTCAACTATGGAATAAATTGGTTGGGGTAGAGTCACTAAAACGCACTTAAAGCATATCGAGAATATTCAAAAAAGTTTTTTAAAAATATTGCTCAACAAAAATAGAAGGTATCCCTCTAAAAATGTGTATTAAGAGACAGTTATTCTATCAAGCAGCATTCACCCATCAATTTCATAATCAATATGAACTACAAACACCGTTGCAACTGTATGACACAAGAAACTGAGACAATTGTTTGTCTTTTGGGATCAAAAATCTTTAATAGCGTTCCAACGGTGCTCCGAGAAATAAAATCAATAAACAAATTTAAAAGAAATGTAAAAGAATTTATAACAAAAATACTGCAAACACTTTTCCGTAATACAATCGAATAAAAAAAAATAGAAATTAAATAATTGGAAAGTATATTATAAACGTTAAAGAATCTGATTATTTTTAAAATGTTTTTCGTGTATGTAGAAGTAATGGTTGTTGTTTGAGGTATGTCGAGGTATATTGTACATAAATTTTTTTAATATAATATCAAGTGTATAAGATTGTATTTATGTCATTTTTATTTATATTATTAATATTCCTAAGTTTTAATTTTTAATTGTTTTTGCTTCGTATTTTCAAATTCTTACTATTATATTGTTATATTTATAGGTTTTAATTATTATTTTTTTGTCGTATTGCTTGTCATACACAATCTGTTATTGTACTCTGTACAGTGAGTAGATTCAGGAGTCAGTGACACATTTCTTGTTTATTTACATTTTATTTACTATTGTATTTTATTGTATCTGAATGTATACAGGGTGTTAAAAAAAAAGTGTCACAAAATAAAACGGGGGGTAGTATGGGCCAAAATATGCAGAAAAGTCTTAATAAACATATGTCCGCAAATGAATGGTTTCAGAGATACGGAGTGTTTTGTGTTTTGTATCATTTTTTGATTATCTTTTTTCATTCTCAAAAACTTGCTTTTCTTATCGGAGTCTGCCGATGTTTTTTCATAGATACTATTTGCAGTTATTATTTTGTTGTGGGTGAATAATTTTATATTTTATTTCGTTATGCCTGTTTACACTAATATTGAATTAGCTGACATGCATTTTATGTACGGTCGTGCAAATGGCAATGCATTGAAATGGAGGGAGGGCACTTTGAACATCTCATTTAACTCATGTTGTTATTGTTTGTTTATAAATATCATTGTTTTTTTATAATAATAAAAAATTGTTATAAACACAAAATGGTCCGTATCTCCGAAACCGTTAATTTGCGGTCATACTATTCACCATTTCATTTTGTGACACTTTTTTTTTAACACTCTGTATATATATCTGGTAAATAAACATTATTATTATTATTATTATTATTATATCGTATCCAAGCTTCATTATCATAAAAATTTAATTAGTCTAATTTTCCCAAAATTAGGTTCAACTTTCACAGGATAATTTCAATATGATTCCGAGTTAAATTTAAAATTAATCAATTTAAATAATTTCACTAGTTATAATGTCAAGTTTAACAATAGAATTATATTATTTATTTACTTACCACGTTTTACATTCCTCGCTGATTATAATTGTACAATGAACGAATCAAGGAGGTCGTGTGATAAAATAGCTGGAATATTTTTTTATAATTTCTAATTAGGCGTTTTGTATTTACATTGATGCATCAGTTTCAGTTTATTTTATTTGAATAGGTTTCTATTTTCTCTTTCAATGTTAAAAATTTCTTTTCCGTTAATGATGGAGTATTTTAATTTGATTTAATTGTTTAGAATATTGTTGGGTTGCACATTTGTCTTATTTATTAAGAATTTTTTTAAGCTATTGTTTTTTTTTAATTCGGTTCAAATAATTTAATTTATACAATTATGATTGTTTTTGCAAACACAATGTTTGGTTTTAATTTTTTTTTTTTTTAATAATATAAATATATGGAAAGTTATAAATGACATAACTGGGAAAAACAAGCTAATGCATGCATAAATGAAATACTTGCAGAAACTGGAGAACAAATAACCACACAAAAATATCCAATTTGTTTAATGGTTTTTTCACAGACATTGGAGAAATCATACAACTAAACTCTCCTGATCCAAAAAGGTATTGTGCCCCAAATTCTCTATTCTTAGAACCTGTCTATAAAAAAGAATTAAAGAAAATTGTAAACTCCTTAAAAAACAAAAAAACTCTAGGGATAGATAGTATTCACGCTAAAACAATTAAAAATTTGGTAGACGATATTGTTGATCTAATTAATACAATTTTTTAATTCAGGTAAGTGGCCAATCGGTTTAAAAAAAAAAACAGTTATTCTGCCTATTTACAAAAAGGTCAAAAAATAAGGACTTTATAATTATCACTCATTACATCATTTACAAAAATTTTTGAGAAAACGCTCAAAAATAGAATTACAACATTTTTTTAAAAAATACAACATAATGTCTAAATGCCAGTTCGGATTTCAGGAGGATTTGAGCACAAATGATGCCATCACCACTTTAAATTACAAGACAAATAAGGCAATGGATAATACTAAACCATCACTCTGCGTTTTTTTTTGGTTCTTACTAAGGTCTTTGATACTGTGAGCCATTCACAATTGCTCCAATCTATCGAAGATACTGGGATACGCGGAGGCTTCCTAGACCTAATAAAAAATTACTTAACAAACAGAGAGCAGGTGGTAAAAATTAACAAACATTTTAGTGATACGAAAATAGTAAAATTCGGAGTACCACAATGCGCTATACTTGGTCCACTTTTATTCTCAATATATTTAAACAATCTCTTTAAAATAAATAAGGCAGGAAAAATTGTGAGCTTTGCAGACGATACTGCTGTATTCTATGAGGCAAACAGCTGGATCTAATTAAAAGAAATAGCAGAAAATGATACAAAAAATAAAATTAACGGGTTTAAACACAAACTGCTTACGGTAAATTATGAAAAAACTTATTTTGTTCCGTTTTGTAGCTATAAAATTTCACTTCCAACTTATGACGCATTACAAATAAATAATGTAACAAACAGTGAAGACAGTAACAAAAACATAAATGTTTTAAAAGAGATACAACATAAATACATAATAAAAGCAAAAATTTAAAATAATAACCAAATTCATTCATATACAGTAATAATGAACTGATGGAAGCTGAAGAGTGGTGGTTTGCAGAGGGCGGACATTTTTTTTTCTAGGAGGCTATTGAGATGTTAGAGCACCAAAGGACCAACTGCATTAGTGAAGATGGAGACTTGATCGAAAAATAAAAAAAAAATATTGTCACCTGTAGTTTTACTGTCCGACATCTTTGAATACTCAGATTTTAATTTTTTATAATCCACTACTTAAAGTTTAAAAAACCTTAATTCTTATCATGAATCCAGTCTGATGAGAACCCACTAAAGGAAAAACCTCTTAATTTAATTGACTACAGTACTAAGTACTGCCTTTGATACTAATTTCAATAAAAAAGAAATCATAAACAAACACTATCAAACTATCAAACACTATCAACATAACACATTTTCACATGAGATTCTAAGTACAAATATAATAAATAAAACAAAATATTGTATACCGATAATAACCTTTTTAATACGTCACATTTTTTAACGTCATTTTCAGGTACGTCAATGACTGTAACCCAACAAGCTTTGTCGTATATTTTTTTACTATTGCAATTTGAGATTTTATGTTACAAACATAACCTCATAAGTGTTGTGATTTTATAATATAATATAATTCTGAATAAAAATAAGTAAACATTTAATATTTTTCTATAGGTAACAGGGAATAACTAAATTAATGCTTAAAATGCTGGGCTGCGCGGTGGAAATATTTCCGAATGTTACAAAATATGGGGAAATTCTTATTAAAGAAAGGACAAACTTAATTGAAGTTGCCCTATCCACTTTAAGGAAAGTAGTTGTGAGATTCCTCTTAAACATAGACGCAAGAAAAGGAAATTGAATTTCACCAGGCGCACGGGCCTCATTAAGCAAAGAAAATAAATCGGTATTTTAAATTTTTACCAGATAAAACAGTAGTTTCCTGTTCCAATACAATGGTCCTTTTGAAGTAATGCCATGCATGAGCACGACACGAACATTATATAAATAAGATAAATGAACAAAAAAATTGGGTTTTAAATATTTTCAACGTAAATTTGACAAAAAATGTTTAATTTTACCAAATAAAATGTAATTTTTTGTGTACTTACTGTTTATAAAAAAATAATTTATTTCTGCACACTTATTTTTATTTCACATTATAAGAAAAGAGATTGCAAGAGAACTACCACGCCCAGAAAGTACAAATTTGAGTCAAACTTGTATTTTTAGTCTATATTTTTTACTTATCTTATGGCCAGGTTATGGATTTTGTCACGAAATACCTATAATTTATAAGAAAAATTAATATTTTTATTAGTATTATTTACCTTAAACCTTCATATTTGTAAACCAATATATTAAAAAATAACCAATAAGGCTTAAGTAACTGCATGCTTATAATTCTATGTCCCACGTGACGACACCGTCAGTCAGCTGCATGCGCAGGAACATGCCGTTAGTTTGTATATCGTAGCCATAATGAATCCGCCATTTTTAATTAGTTAATTCTGAAAACGAAATCGTAATCAGCCACCCTAAAAACCGCCTACTACCAAATTGCAGATCGTTCCCTTAACGTTTCGAATTTTGATTGCAAAATAAGGGCTCTCGCACTGTGCGACGCCTGGGTGGCTATTTTCAAAGTATGGGAGCACTCATTTCTATCAAGATTCTCATCAGAAATGTCATATGTCAATGTGGAAACGCTGTTTTTAAAGGCCTCAAGGATTAAAATTCTTAGGAGAATTTTAATTCTCTCTAAATAAACCGAGAGAAACAATCACTGAGTTCACACTGGCCCTAAGATCCCTAAAAATACTGTTTTACGTTGACGTATGACATTTCTTTTGAGAGAAATGAATTCTCTCAAGTTTGAAAATAGCCCCCCTGAAATTGTATAAAGATATGAAAAATAAAATATTTTTGTAATAAACTAAAAAGAACACTATACTGATAACAGTGATAACCAAACCAGTTACTATCAATATGCCGATGTAAAATGACTATGTTTGAGTAAATATTTTTTTAAATACCCATTACACTATTTACATATCATAACTCTCGGTAACATGTTACATATTTTATCACTTACACTTTGTAAATTCACTTAATACTCGTTCATCGTCTATTTACCTAATGAGCTAATAATTAATGAGATATTGAATCTTGAAATTGACTTTCCTTCATAAACGGATGCGAGATATTTTGACGCAATCTAGATTGCTCTATTTTCAATACCGATGTCGTTTTCACTGAACGCATTAGATTCCAAAAAAAAAAAGGGGAGAAAGTAAGTTTACATATTCGTATAACTTAAATAAATTGTGTGGTCATTCTTGTTTATGTTACACATTAATAGACTTCTGTTATAGATGTAACGTTTAGATTAAATAAGTTTTTTTTTGGTTGGGAAGATAACTGAAGCACTAATTGAAATACCAGTTAGATAAAATCTGGTTTCTCTTGTTTGTACTCAGTAATTTATCGTTTATATGTTACAAAAGCAATAAATTTACTCGGCAATTGGAATAGAGTCCGTTTCTTAAAAAATACGTACATAAGATATCGACATAGACAGAATAGTATATTACATTACGAGTGTGGAAAGTGACATTTTTCACACGAGTGGGAAATATTGTCGCACGAGGCGCAAGCCGAGTGCGACTATCACAGGAGTGTGGAAAATCACTTTTCACGCAAGTGATGTACAATATTTTTCCTACGACCACAAAATAATGTCATCAAAAAAAATGTAAAACCAAGGTTATTATTACTATAATAAGTAAAATGTATTTAAAAAAAATAATCAACAATAATCGTATTTATTTAATTTTCATATTTTCTAAACAAAAAAAAACTAAAAAAAAAATAAAAAAAAAACAAAGAAAAATTCTGCTCCGCCAGGATTTGAACCATAGACTGAACGCGGTCGAAAAATGGCAAAGTTGATAAGTTCGATGTCCTAACCAACTGAGCTAATAGCCCTTGTGTCAATTGAATGATCTAATCGGTTATGTATTTAACCAGAATAAAGAGCAAACATTATTTTAAAATTATTTTAATAATAATTGTTAAATATAAATATCTAGGATCTAATTTACAACAATTTCAATAATTTAACAATCATATCGATTTTAGTAGGTATTAATATGGATATTACATAGATCAAAATAGAAATTAGCTGTTTGACATTTTGTGGCAACTACTGCGGAAAGTAACATATTCTCACTCGGGTGGAAAGTAAATTCTTATTCATACGCGTGTGATATAGGGCACTTTCCATAGGACTATATAGTGTGATATGTGTCACTTTCCTAAGTGGTCGTAGGAAAACGAAATTTTCACTTATCTGCCTATGTGATTCATCATTTATGAATTAAGCAATTTTTAAAAGTAGGTATTGTGTGTATTTTTTACTTTTTTAATAAGAGATATATTGCAAATTTCTATAACGTCAGCCACTAATAAAGACAACGTAATTAGAGGAAAATAAATTCCATGCTAAAATAAGACTTATTGTAAACCTGAAATTTTGACATTAGAGTCATTATCCTTATACATATTTCTAAACTTATTATAATGTTAGAAGGTTTAGATGATGATTATGTTAAATATTTAATATAAAAATTTCGAACATACGAATGTCTACGAACGCACCCGAAAGCTATAAAGTCGCCGCTACCTGCTGCAGTGGCTAGACAAGACCTAAGTTTTATGTGGGTAAGATAAATTTTTGTGAGGCACTCTGGTGGCTCAAGAAGACGGATTTTATATAGTGAAATAAAATTAAAACTGTATTCATAGAAATGCTAACATCTCTTAGACTAATATTATTAAGTAATTATTACTAGCAGTAAAGAAACAAAAATATTTCTGCTTTTAGCTTTATTGAACTCCTGTACCATAATCCAGATTAGATGCTATATCTGCTTCAATAGATAAAATTGACAATGCTAAAAGTCTTTGTTGGCCTATTATACTTCTTAATTTTTTATTAGTTCTAATTTTGAAAAGCTTCTTTTAGCAGAAGTTGTATTTGCTGGAACTTTTAACAAAATTTGAATGACAATATAAATATTTGGATAAATTTCTTTCAGCTAATTTTCTATTATGTATTGGAGCAGCTGTTTTACATCTTTAATGAAACCAGGTAATTTGGGATCATTATTTGTAAATCTTCATAAAATTCATATGGTTTGAAACTACTGCTCTCACCCACTCGAGAACAGTCCACTTTAAATAATTTTAAAGGTGATGCTTCAAAAAAAAATACAGAAATAAGTCAAAAAACATATAAAGGGGGACGTCTTAGGAAAGAAATAGAAAAGAAAAAAGAAAAAAAGGGAAAAGGAAAGAAAGAGAAAGAGCGCAAAGAAAAATGCAAAAGACGTACCTTTCAAATGATTCAGTTTTCACCTCTGGAATCGAATATTAGAGGAGAATAAAAAAGTAAACCAAATCGGAACGTTATGTTAAATATAATAATAAAATTTTTAGTTTTTCATGTAATTATATTGGTTTATAAGTAAATGAGTTTATTTTTAATATTCTTGCAAAGAACGATTGCCAAAAAGAAGTTTTAAATTGACGCACTATACAAGGTGTATCTAAATAACACCGAAAAAATGAAAGGGGTGATTCTGTGATGAAAATTAATGTGAGTGTTTGGTATAAAATTTTTTGAAAAGTTACACCCCTTCGAAAATTAAAAAAAATAATGGTTTTTCTTTTTTATTTTCCCTGTATATCAAGCTAAAGACACGAAACTTGGTAAACGTTATCTGTCAATAAAAGTACACTTTTTAAAAAAAATTTAACCCTGAAGTATGCTTAGAAGGGGTTGAAATAATCAACCCCTAAGATATTTTTTCTTACAACTTTTTTTTTCTTTAAAAAGCCCAATTTATTGACTAACTTTTTTAACTATACAGGTTTTTTCTAAAACTTGAGCATTTACGAGAAAAAAAATCGAATGCAATGCATTTTCAAAAAGATGAGCTAACGCGAGTGTATTTTGCGTCAAGTCTAGTGGCCTGTGCTTTGCATAAAAACATTAATTCTGATACCAGGATTGTGTAGTGTCATTTTCTATTATCCATCTTATTGATTCACAAGTTTTATAATTGTGTATTGTAGGAAATATTAGTTGATTGAAAATATGAATGCATATTCGAATTTGGAAATGGCAGATATGCATTTTACATACGGTCATGCTAACGGTAATTCATTGGAAGCGCAAAGACTTTATGCTGAACAGTACCCACAGCGTAGACTACCCCATCATACTACGTTCACAACTATTCACCGACCCTTGCGGGAACGTGGTAATTTTGAAAAAAAGAAGTTATGATTCTGGTCGTAATAGAGAAGTTAGAACTGCAGCTGTAGAAGAAGCCGTACTTAATTCAATTGAAGAATTCCAAGAAACTAGTACCAGGAGAATAGCTCGTGTCCTACATGTAAGCCATTCCGTTGTTTTTAGAATTTTAAAAGAACAAATGTTGTGTCCCTATCATCTTCAACGGGTGCAGGCGTTAATGATTCGAGATTTTTTACCCCGTGTGATTTTTTGTCAGTGGCTTATTAATATGATTAGCCAAGCACCACAGTTCTTTGGTAATATTTTAGTGACGAGGCGAGTTTCTCAAGAGACTGTATTAGAAATTTTCACAACAATCACCTTTGGGCTGACGAAAATCCTCATGGCTTTTTTGAAGGAAATCATCAGTATCAATTTTCATTAAACGTGTGGCTCGGAATTATTGATAATCATTTAATTGGTCCCCATTTTCTTCCGCTACGATTAAATGGTGAAGCATATTGTCATCTCCTTGAAGAATTACCTGTTCTTCTTGAAGAGGTTCCCATTCAAATTAGGCAACATTTTTGGTTTATGCACGATGGTGCACCAGCTTATTTTATTATACGTGCAAGAACTCACCTGGATGAGGTGTATGTCAATCAATGGATAGGTCGAGGAGGACCTGTAAACTGGCCAGCCCGCTCCCCTGACCTTAATCCTTTGGATTTTTGCATATGGGGATATCTGAAATCTTTGATATACACAAACCCAATTGAAAATATCGATGATCTGCGAAACCGCATTGTAGCAGGGTGTGAAACTATAAGAAATTCTCCAGGAATATTTCATCGTATACGCAATTCTATGAGGAAAAGGGTAGATGCTTGTATTGAAGCTGAAGGCGGTCATTTTCAACATTTATTATAATTGTATTGTCGATATTCGATAGGTTTTTGTTCATTGTTTGTTCACTTTTGTTTTTAGTTGTAGAAGTCTTAAGAATCATAATTTGGTTGGCTGTTATTTTTTCTCATAAATGCTTAAGTTTTCGAAAAAAACTTGTAGAGATAAAAAAGTTAGTCAATGAATTGGGCTTTTCAGTAATACTTTTTTAAAGAAAAAATTTTTATCTAAAAAAAAGTTGTAAGAAAAAATATCTTAGGGGATGATTATTTCAACCCCTTCTAAGCATACTTCAGGGTTGAAAAAATTTCAAAAAGTGTACTTTTATTGACAGATAATGTTTACCAAGTTTCCTGTCTTTAGCTTGATATACAGGGAAAATAAAAAAGAAAAACCATTTTTTTTTAATTTTCGAAGGGGTGTAACTTTTCCGGGGAGGGTTTTTTCAAAAAAATTTATACCAAACACTCACATTAATTTTCATCACAGAATCACCCCTTTAATTTTTTCGGTGTTATTTAGATACACCCATATAATATATGTTCGGATACTAACATTTCTTCTTAAAAATTGTGTCTGTACATTAAGATTTTCTCTATATCTTGTTTTGTGATGGTGATTTACAAGTTGTAAAAATTTTTTGTTTGTATAAATAAAAATAATTATTTGATGCATAAATAACTGTCTAATATCAAGTATTGCTGCTTCCGAAAAAACAAGTTTGGACGGGTATGTAAGTTTCTTCTTAAATATTATTTTAAAAAACCGTTTCAGAAGTACATCTAACTTTTTATATGTAGCAAAAGCCAGCTCCTCTCCAATTAAGAATTGAATATTTTAACCTAGATTCGATTAGAGTATAATAAATAGTTTTGAGATTTCAAGGATCTATAATATTTTTAAAATTACTAAATTTGTACTGTAATGTTCTCAGAACTTTAACTACAATTTCAATAGGTATGTTAAGATGTCCATCTATATGCAGCCCATGATAATTAACATTCTTTTAGCGGTAATGTCCACTTTAGAATTTGATCTTTCTACTGTTAATAGTACTGTACTAACATTGTTAGAAAAAGGCACAAAGTAAGTTTTTTTGAAATTAACGGTGTGTAATTTATAACTAAATAAATCGAGTATATTTTTTAGATCAATTTCAGTTTTTTTTTTTAATTTGTCCAGGTATTATCAGAGTAAACAATTGCCATATCATCTGCAAAGCTTATCAATCTACCTGCATTTAAATAAGTAAGAATTCTATTGAGATAAAGAATAAAGAGGATAGGACCTAACACAGTACCTTATGGTACACCAAATTTAATACATTACCGATTCAGTTCCATTCAATAAATAATTTGCAAAAAGTTTATTTGGTTCGCCTCGAATTCCTATATCATCCAGTGCCTTCAACAATTGCGTATGATAAACTGTATCGAAGGCCTTAGCTAGATCCAGAAACACGCACAAGGTAGAGTTGTTAATTTCTAGGAAATTTGTAACTTCTTGTAACAATTTCGAATTAGCATCTGTTGTCGAGATCCCCTCGACTTAAGATTTTATTAATTCAATAACTTCAGGTTCTGTGACAGGTGCTAGGAAAAATGATCTTTCAAATTTTTTTGCAGACTCAGGTACATTAGAGGGAGGCTTGATTTCATCAGCGTATGTCTCACCAACATTAATGAAAAAATTATTAAATTAATCTGCAATTTCGTTATTATTTGTGATCAATTCATTATTAGAATTTGTATTTATTTTATTTTGATCGTTGTCTGCTCGATATTCTTTGTATAATTTATTTTTGCGTTTATAGAATTACTAAGCGGTTCGTGATCCTTATTTTGGTATTTTTGTGTTTCTCTATGAAAAAGTTTAATATATCAAAAAAAAAATTGTTAAATTAGTTGGATGGTTAATGTTATTAAATGTTATTAAATTCATTCACTTATAAATCATCGTACATAATAAATAATATAATGGTCTAAAAAATAAAAAAAAAAATAAAAAATTGAGTCTTCCGATTTATTTTGGAGTCATCTTCCATATTTGACGATAACAATATTTATTGAATATTAAATTTTAAATACCTTGATGAATATCTTATAAATGAAGAAATATAGAACTACGACGGATATTTGCAGAACCTTGTGTACATACCTAAAAGATAAGTTTTATACAAATTTATTAAAAATGATTTATTTATAACATTCAGAAATACAATAAATATTAAAGACCTACCTAAGTCTAAATTTAATGCAGATATATCCTTAAGAAAAGTACAAGTCACTGCTTACGATTTATGAGTTGACTTACATGAGATAAACCTTCACCGAACCATATTAGGATCTAAAAATGATTAAAAAGTCCTTTCTATCCTTCTGGCAAAAGAAAGGAAACTTTCTGATAAGTTCAGAAACGAATATAAAAATAAAACAGACGGATTCATTCGAAATGGTTTAAATTTCAAATGGAATAAGAATGAGAAAAGAAAGATCAAATCAGTGTCAAGAGAAGCCAACTTTTCCTAACTTTTGTAAAATGATAATTTAAAACGGTCTGTTATTTGTAATGCAATTAATTATGAAAAGCATTTATAAGTTATCTGGTTTAAGGAAAATTTCATTAATCATAATTAATTTTAAGAGGTTTTTTAATTTTTTCAGAAGTACAGTTTTACATAACTATTTAGTACATTTGTAAATAGTATAATAAGTGGGTAACCACTTTAGCCAAAATGTGCATCGATTTCGGTTATCTCAATGATTCGGATAATTTAGTAAGCTTTTGAATATACTCCGGTGGATTTCCGATGATTGGTTATATGAATGGTTATTTCTAAATGTGAATGATTGCGTGCAAATGCAGACAATTTCGAGTGACTGCTGATGATTTCGAATCTTTAAAAATGTCATATTTAACTATCAACAATTTAGGACTATGCAAATCTATTATAACAACAGTAGTTTTAACAAATTATTGGTGCATAATAAATGGATAAAATATTTATACTTTGCGGGTAGGACCATTAAACCATGTGCGTTTAATTCTATACAAGTGTAGGTATTATCTTAAAAAAATATCTTGTTGACCTCTTTTATTAGAATCTATAAACAAATCCTACAAATTTGAAATAAAAAGACTGCATGCCGTATACACTGTGATATCCACATTGATAAAATTTAAGAGCAGTTCTGAAATGGTAATTCTACAATATTTTTTTATAATTATTATTCAAAAATAACTATAGACTACAACTCTTTGGAAGTCAATAGTTATTATTTAAGTTAATTGTATATTCTAGAACTCTCACTATGGGAAATGGGAAATCCGTTGGGATTGATAACATAAAGGATGAAACAAATAAATTAATCTGTAATTATATTTTAAAATCATTAACACATATTCTATATGAATGTATAGAACACTCGATATACCCATCAGCTTTTAAACAATCAATTGTTACTCTATTACATAAAAAGGGAGATGTAACAAACATCAGCAATTACCGACCCATATCGTTAATTACCCATTAAGTTTTTAAAAAATTAATTAAAATTAGATTAGCTACATACCTAAACAAATATACCTAAAATACTCTCAAAACAACAGTTTGGTTTTAGAGAAAAAACATCCCCACAAGACGCCGTTATTACCTTAACTTCAGAAGTAAGTGAATCACTTAATAAAAGCAAGCCTTGTTTGTGTATATTTCTGGATCTATGAAAAGCGTTTGACACGGTTAGTCATCATCTTCTCCTGCAGCGCTTGAAAGATATTAGTATACAAAATAATAATTTAAATCTTTTTAAAAGTTACCTTACCAATAGACAACAGACTGTGAAAATAGATGATGTACTCAGCAGTGCAAGAGTTGTTAAATATGGGGTACCACAAGGATCCGTACTTGGTCCCTTTTTGTTCAACATATATATAAATGACTTGTTTTCTTTAAAATCCAGTGGAACCGTTATTGGCTTCGCAGATGATACTGCTATATTCTATAGGGCAGATAATAGGAAAGAACTAAAAGAGAAAGCGGAGATAGACTTTTTAAAAATAAAAAATGGTTAGACTACAAACTGCTGTTAATATAAGCAAAACTAATTACTTGCCTTTTAGCTGTTATTTCTTTGGTGGTCCTCCTTTCAAATGTCCCAATATCACCAACTCGCTTTCCGAATTACCTGAAAACAAAAATAAAATATTTAGATGTAATTATCGATAGCAATATAAAATAGGACATGCACATATCTTATGTTACAAGTAAAGTACGAAGTACATTATTTGAATTTAGAAAATTAAAAGATTATTTACCTGAAAGTTTCTTAAAAATATTATACATTGGTAGAAAGTCTTTTTCGTTATGGGCTCCTTGCGTGAGGTACAACTCTTAAAACTCACCTTTCTGGTTTAGAAGTAATCCAAAGGAGGTTTTTAAAATGAATTTTATCCAAAAACTCGAGGTATCCATCAGATGCATTATATGCTGAAATAAAAATAATGGACATAAGGCAATTATACTATTTGTGTTCGTGAGTTAGATATCACTTTCATATACAACAAGCTCCACTTCCATCTCACCAGTATAACACTCGCCAGAAACATCACTTTGTTCTTCCATTATCTTGTGCCCAGCATTCTTATCTGTTTATAGCACCAAAACTATACAACGCTATACCAGAAACTTTAAAAACTATTAGAGTTATTGTGGCTTCAAAAGACATCTAAAACACTTTATTATTGATACTAATAGGTCTATTATTAATAATCTTTGTGAAAACTAAATAATTATTAAAAATATTGATAATAATTTAGTGTTACGTTGTCTTTTTTTTTCTTTTTTTAAATAATTATTAGATTTGTATATGTATTTGTAAATTTTGTTGTAAATTTTATGTAGTTGTAAATTGTAAGATTTATATCATATTATTTATATATTTTGTATTTTAACCGAAACAAGTTTCTAGGCACTTATCGGCATTTTTGGCTTTATTTTAATATTTGTTTACATATATTTTTTTTAATGGTTTTTTATTAATAAAGCACATTATTTATTTATTTCTTTATTTATATTTATAAATCTTCGAAAATCCATGCTGGTGCAGTCCAGTGCGGAGGTAATTTGTCCACAAAATATTTAATGTTGCTAATCTTACAGGTAATTTGCTCACAGTAAGGGTCGGTCTTTTCACCTTCAGATAAAGTTCCAGATAACTAACTGACGGATATATTATCTGAGAGTTACTATCTGTCAGATAATTAATTTTCTGTTTTTTCAAATAAATAATATGTGTGGTAGGTATCCAGTAGTTTTTAACCTTATGTGGTTATGTAACTACCTGTTTATCCATCAGTGAAGTATTTTATCAGAAATTTCATAAATAAGATAATTTATCATTCAGAAGTTAGGTTTACCCAGAAGTGAAAAGATTACTTTTTAAGTTACTTAAGAGATAAAGTGTCAGGTAATTGTTATCTCCCAGATAACTTAAAAAGTAATCTTTTCACTTTTGGATAAAGCTAAACGGCAGATAAATTGGTCTAATCTGAACGATAACCTATCTTACCTCTGAACTTCCTGATAAAGTAGTTAACTGTTGGATAAGTAGGTATATGACATAATAATGTGTGATACGAGTCAACATATTATTTTATTTGCTCTCATGTACGTTGTTGAATATTTTTTTTTTGTAAATATTGGTTTGCCTATTTGTTTCGTATAATTGTATATTTACTTTTGAAAAAATAGTAATAAAAAGAAACAGCCTTTTTAGTGCAAACTAATGCCATTCGCATCAATATTCACACGTACAAAATAAAAAAACTACACCTTTGAAAAATTCAATTTAATCAAATGAACAATCTGTGTTAATTACAATACAACATACCGCAGAATCAGTTTTTTTATTTTTCAGTACTGCTTTGTGTTTTAAGCAATCTCTTGCTTATTGAAAGTTGGTCAATCTCTTTTTCTTGTCACTTGCTCTATGGAATTTTAAATAACAAATATTTTCAGAAAAATACAAAAACTGTTTTCAAATTTGTGACAGAACGAAATAATGACAACAAGGGACAGTGAGAGTGACATATGGCATTAATATGACCACAGAACGTTAAAAAGCACCAGATAACTACCCATAGATTATTTCTCTTGAAAAGACGGAAACCTAATTATCTGTCAGATAGTAACACTCAGATAATATATCCGTTGGTTAGTTAACTGGAACTTTATCTGAAGGTGAAAAGACCGACCCTAAGTAAAAGGTTATCCTAATCCAGTTCGTATTCTCAAATTTATTTCTAACTGAGTAAATCATAATAAATATGTCTTTAATTTTTAAGCTATTGCATAGCTTTTATCGCGGGCTTTTAGCGCGGCGACAGAATCAAGAAATTTCATGATACCGTAACGAAAAAAAACCTAACACTCCCCACTCCGACCGGCACAGCGATACGGCGTTTAACAATATTAACTTCTCATTTATTCAATAAAAGAAAATAAAAAAAATCGAAAAATCGAAAAATCAAAAAATCGAAAAATCGAAAAATCGAAAAATCGAAAAATCGAAAAATCGAAAAATCGAAAAATCGAAAAATCGAAAAATCGAAAAATCGAAAAATCGAAAAATCGAAAAATCGAAAAATCGAAAAATCGAAAAATCGAAAAATCGAAAAATCGAAAAATCGAAAAATCTAAAAATCTAAAAATCTAAAAATCTAAAAATCTAAAAATCTAAAAATCTAAAAATCTAAAAATCTAAAAATCTAAAAATCTAAAAATCTAAAAATCTAAAAATCTAAAAATCTAAAAATCTAAAAATCTAAAAATCTAAAAATCTAAAAATCTAAAAATCTAAAAATCTAAAAATCTAAAAATCTAAAAATCTAAAAATCTAAAAATCTAAAAATCTAAAAATCTAAAAATCTAAAAATCTAAAAATCTAAAAATCTAAAAATCTAAAAATCTAAAAATCTAAAAATCTAAAAATCTAAAAATCTAAAAATCTAAAAATCTAAAAATCTAAAAATCTAAAAATCTAAAAATCTAAAAATCTAAAAATCTAAAAATCTAAAAATCTAAAAATCGAAAAATCGAAAAATCGAAAAATCGAAAAATCGAAAAATCGAAAAATCGAAAAATCGAAAAATCGAAAAATCGAAAAATCGAAAAATCGAAAAATCGAAAAATCGAAAAATCGAAAAATCGAAAAATCGAAAAATCGAAAAATCGAAAAATCGAAAAATCGAAAAATTGAAATATCGAAAAATCGAAAAATCGAAAAATCGAAAAATCGAAAAATCGAAAAATCGAAAAATCGAAAAATCAAAAAATCGAAAAATCGAAAAATCAAAAAATCGAAAAATCGAAAAATCGAAAAATCGAAAAATCAAAAAATCGAAAAATAAAAATAAAAAAATCGAAAAATCGAAAAATCCAAATATCGAAAAATCGAAAAATCGAAAAATCGAAAAATCGAAAAATCGAAAAATCGAAAAATCGAAAAATCGAAAAATCGAAAAATCGAAAAATCGAAAAATCGAAAAATCGAAAAATCGAAAAATCGAAAAATCGAAAAATCGAAAAATCGAAAAATCGAAAAATCGAAAAATCGAAAAATCGAAAAATCGAAAAATCGAAAAATCGAAAAATCGAAAAATTGAAAAATCGAAAAATCGAAAAATCGAAAAATCGAAAAATCGAAAAATCGAAAAATCGAAAAATCGAAAAATCGAAAAATCGAAAAATCGAAAAATCGAAAAATAGAAAAATCGAAAAATCGAAAAATCGAAAAATCGAAAAATCAAAAAATCAAAAAATCGAAAAATCGAAAAATCGAAAAATCGAAAAATCGAAAAATCAAAAAATCGAAAAATCGAAAAATCAAAAAATCAAAAAATCGAAAAATCGAAAAATAGAAAAATCGAAAAATCGAAAAATCGAAAAATCGAAAAATCGAAAAATCGAAAAATCGAAAAATCAAAAAATCAAAAAATCGAAAAATCGAAAAATCGAAAAATCAAAAAATCGAAAAATCGAAAAATCGAAAAGTCGAAAAATCGAAAAATAGAAAAATCGAAAAATGGAAAAATCGAAAAATCGAAAAATCGAAAAATCGAAAAATCGAAAAATCGAAAAATCGAAAAATCGAAAAATCGAAAAATCGAAAAATCGAAAAATCGAAAAATCGAAAAATCGAAAAATCGAAAAATCGAAAAATCGAAAAATCGAAAAATCGAAAAATAGAAAAATCGAAAAATCGAAAAAGAAATTCCGTAACGAAAATAAACCTAACACCCTCACTCCGACCGGCACAGCGGTGCAGCGTTGAAAGCCGTGCATCGTCTAACGTCGTTTCAGTTCGGCAGACTTCGGCACGGTGTTTGTGTGCGTGCGACTAGACGTATGCGTGTAGACTAGCTGCTTACTGCTCATAGACACAATTTCGGAAAAATTGAATTTGAAAATGAATAAAGATCCACAAGAATCCACAACAAAATATGGGACCACCATTGACGCGGTATTTTCTAGATATTTAGAGAATATGAAGTCTCAAACTTATTTTTCCTATTTCAGTTACCATTAACCTATAGTTTTAATGATAAAAATTCCTGAATAACCTACATGTATTGTAAGATAAAAAAAAAATATTTTAAACAATAATAACTTCTCATTTATTGAATAAAAGAAAAAAATTTGTTTCCTTATCGGTCACCACGCTCAAGAAGTGTAACTTGAAATAATTAAAAAAAAAAAAACTTGAATTATTATCAAAGAAAAAAAAATACTTCATAAATAAAATAAATAAATAATTACAATTGCATAAGTTGAAAAAAAATGCTATGCAATAGCTTTACCGCGGCACTCCATAACCTCAAATGTCAATCGATAACATCCTTAAAAATAAATAAATGGCTATCGGCATAAAAATGTTTATTCTACGCCAGTGGCGTGACCGTGCGTTACTTAGAGTCGTAATTAAACAAAACTTAATTTGGTTTTTGCATTTTCAGCTGGCTTCTTTTCTCGTGAAACTGTTCCTCAACTTTTCTATGGTGTCGTCCATCTGGCTTCCATAATTGAATTCTGGTCTCATCCGTAAAGAGAGTAAGTATTTTTTCATTGGTCGATATTCCACTGTGCATGGATTTTTTCAAATTTTGTGAATTTTAAAAAGATGTGATACTTAAGCAGGTCGTCTTGGCTTTAAACCTGCTTTTATTAACCTTTGTCTAACTGGTTTCATACTAACAATAAATTGTCTTGCATTTAATAACTCATTTATATGAGATGCGTAGATGTCAATGTGCGATTTTGTGTAAATACAATAAACAAAAGCGGTCATCCCTTGCTATTGTAGGAACTAAAAACAGCAATATAATATAAATCAAATATAACAGGCCTGTCAACTAAAAATTATATAGTTATTTTGCTAGTTTGAATATAAATTGTCGTTTCGTTGCTCCTCGAATTAATTAACTAAATTTTAAAATTCCAATACTTTCTTAGAAATTTTCAACACAGTCTTGGTGTTCTCATTAATATTGGTCACTGCACCATAAATTAAAAAAAAATAATTATAAGTTATATATTGTATGGGAGCTAACCCAAAATTATATACTGGACAGTTTCTATATAATGTCCTTTATGTGTTTTCAATTTAAATTTTATTTATGTACTCGAAACCTACAAAAAACTTAATTGCCGCGTTAACAGCATAACAGCAAGAGAAATGAATGTCAAGAACTGAATAATTAATTTTAGCCTGGTACAAAATCATAGGACGCAACTAATTTGAAGATCATTTGCTTAGCATTAAGCCTTTTTTGATTCGACGAATTGCCAATTTAAGTCACTACTGTCATTATTCGTGTCCTTCTACCGTGACCAGTTCTTGGATGCGTGTGTACAGTGATGTACCGAATTTTTATTTAATTTCATGATGGGCTACTTAGAATGTAAGAAAAATTTAAATTTAAAATCGTAATTATTTTTTTAATTTGAGCTTTTTGCCATAATTGCATCAAATTTGACCATAAAATTTATTCGTAACTTTTTTCTTGCTTTTGAAAAAATACAGGGTGTTTGTAAATGAGTGCGGAAGATTTTTGGAGGAGGTTGCCGAAGTTATTTATCCAAATTTTAAAAACTGAAACACCCGAGTGTTTATGTAATAAAATTAGGTTTAGAACTGATATCCACAATATTAATTTAAGAAAATAAATACAAAAACATAATTTTTAGTGAAAAATCATCATAAATTTATATTTTTATCTTGTATATTTGCATTTTGCTTTTTCCACTTTAAGTTAATTTATAGTTTTTATTATTTTTTCTAAGTATAACCGTAAGGTCAATATGTTAGAATCGGTCTCCAGACCTAACATTGTACCCTTTAATTGCTTCGCTATCCTTAAAATACATATAACTATTTTTGTAATATTTTGTATAATACGTGCTTTGACAAGTAATAAATAATAATTATTAATATTATTATTATTATTTTGTTAAAAAATTCCTTTTGCAAAACGCTTTGGAGTGATAAATGTGCATTTTTTGTGGTGGTCCGAATATTTCTACTTGCACCAGTGGCGTTCGTGCGAATTCTCGCTACAACGAGCCTTTTGTTTTTAATAAACAAAAATGGTGCAGCACTAACTTTTTTCTGTTAAATCTTTTTAACAAAATAACTTCGACAACGAACCCCTAAAATCGTTTAAATTTTGTGCTAATTTTGTGCTAATTTTGTGCTAATTTTGTCTAGTTAGTTAAATGGTGATCAATGATATATTCCCAAATATTTAATAAGAATTTCAATTGTTTATCAATCACGCTGAATGAAAAGTTTGTTAAAGATTAAGGCATTTATTTAGCATCTAAAAGAAAGAAACCATACTTTGTTGATGTTAATAGTTAGAAGACTGTTATTAAACAAATTTATCAACTGTGTAGATTATTTCTTTAAAACCAGAGCCAACTTGTATTATTATGGATAAAAGTAGACATATTCGCCAAATCTTACTATTTTCCCCCTCACATCCAATTTTAAAATTTCACTTAATTAAGAATTAAGAGGAAGGGTCCAAAAACTGTGCCTTGGGGTGTTCCATATGTTATAGGAAATGAGTTATTAGTGATTTTATCCATTTGAACTACTTGTTTTGATAACTAAGTAAGTTGTAGGGCACGTCTCTATGATTCATTTGATTCATATAAGTCAAAATATTTTAAATGTCCAAAATCTCATTTTTATTTTAGATTATTTTCTAACGATTAATAGTGCAAATGGAGCTAAATCAAAAATTTTTCATACCTTGTAGAAAAGGCCTTAGGACACACTGTGCCAAAGACTTTAGACAGGTCATTAAATATTGCTAGACTTGGGTGCGATTTATCAATAAAACTATTAAGGTTGGACGTTAAACATACAATGGCATTCTCGGTTAATCTATTTTCAAGAAAACCAAATGGATTTTTTAAAAGTATAATGCATTTATTCATAAGCTCAAAGATTTTTGAAATGCTAGATTTTAAAGAAATATACCAGTAATTATTCTTTATTGCCATTTTTTGAATAGTGGTTTGGCCATCAAGTCTTAATACATTCTAGGAAAATTTCTTTTTCAAATGGCCGGTTAATTAAATATGTCACTGTTTACTCCAATCCAGAGACAATTTCTCCATTGGTTCATTTGTGTAGTGAAAACTTAGTTATATTTCATTACACATTATTTTAAAATAAATAACAAAAATATAAATTCAATTTTAATAATTTTATTGTTTTCATATGTGCTAATCTCTACTCTTTGCTACGCTACTGCGATCTGGCTAATCGCGTATCTTTGGCTCAGTTTTCTGAGTAAGCCTGAGGGAGCGAGATGCTTCCACGACAGCCACTAGCTAAAAAGAGATGTCAACACGTTAACAAATCCGTGAAACGAACAATGACCTGCTTAAAATCAATGAAATCACCCTATTTTGCGCAACCCACTCAGTGACGTTACTAAAAAGGGCGTGGCAAATCATAAATATAGAATAAATAAAAGCAATGACGGTACTAAAAGTGTTTGCACTTTTGCATTACCCTTTTAAGACATAATATGTAAAAATCAAGCTAGTCAGTTTTGGTGATAATTAATGCCATTTTTTCAAAAATAGTGTGATTTAAATGATATAAAAACATTTTTATTTTTTAATCTTTAAACAAAATTATTAACTTAACTTCAATCAAAATATGACTCAAAGTGCTTCCACTTGTCATATCACAAAATAGTGTTTATGTCGTCTCTACCTACTTTATATTATTCTCAACGTTTTCAATCAAGCTGTAAAATTCTAAAAATCAATATAAGACAATTTTAATTGTATATTTTATTTATTAAAAATTAAGTTTAAATAAAACTAAAATCGGAAGTATGTGTGTTAATTCAACGATTGTTACCGAAAAACGTTTCAGAAAAAAATTACTATTATTTTTGGGGTTCTGTTTGTTTATTTCCAAATGTCGGCTGTAATTTATGGTTTGTTTGTTGCGCCAAGCTCTACAGAATAGTTGTGTTTTATATTTATATTTATGTTTTGTTTTTTGTGCCAGGCTCTACAGAATAGTTATGTGTTTTATACCCAACTATTCATTGTTTCAAAAAGTATAACAATTTTATTATATATATTTTTACCTCTGAGTAAAGTTAAAAGTAACTACTTGCTAATTACACTATAGGGCCACTGTTTGTTAATCTGTCGAGTAAACCCACATGTAACTTTACTCAGAGGTGAAAAGATCGACTCTTAAACAAGGATAATTTCTTGACTGTAGTACAATTTTCTGTGAATAATTGATTATTTTATAGGTACTGATGTAGCGCTGATGATTTTATAAACAGACATTACAGTTTTTTAAAAAAGATATAAAATGTAAATATGGCACTGGCCTAAATAATTACAAGAACTTAATAGTTGTGTCTATGTTAGATTTGTACCGATATCATGAAGACTAAATTAAATATTTCCTTATACCTACCTGGGAGGTAAACTGAACTATGTTGACATAGTGTAGTCTTATAAATTTTAAAATCGACTAATCGATATCTTTTCAGGAGTATGCTATACCATGTATAGTAATGTCACAATAAAAGTTGACATAAAAAAATGATAATACTTTGTTCAATGTTTAATAAACTTACACCACTTTTTAACTCTTACGTTAGTCGCATTGTTTATAGGGGGCACGTTGGAGGTATATGACACTATGTCATAGAAAATGTGTTATTAGAACATAGAAATATGTTACAAAACCAACAATTCATATATATTAAAGAACTGTTTTTCCAGTTAGATTATTACTAAACATTACATATTATGACAAAAAGTGTCCAACCAACATTCAGTCTGTTCTGCTAAAATGTTAGCATATTCCTAGACCTAGCAAAGGCCTTTGACACCGTGGATCACATCATTCTTTTAGACATGGGAATACGAGGCATGGAACAACAAGTTTTCACAAGTTACTTAAGTGACCGAACACAAAAACTGAAGGTAGAAAACAAGGGAAGTATTAAAGAAAAGTTATAACTTGTGGTGTTCCTTAGGGCACGGTGTTGGGTCCAGTTCTATTCACTATCTATCTAAATAATTTATTTATGTTAGAGGATTCTAGTCAAATCATTAGTTTTGCGGATGACACAGTTTTTACCACAAAAATTATAAAGTATATTATTTAAATTTAAACAAATTACTCCCTTTTTAAACTATAAACAAAATATTATGGTCTATCATAGCTTAGTTGAGCCACAGAGTTGTTGGGAAAATTCTCTTCTAACTAGTTTTGATAAACTAGCAACTAGTGAAGACAATATCGTAAGTTTCTGGTAAAGCTGTGGTCCATCAAAATATCGATGATTACTACTATCTCTTAGACAGTCAAGATTTTTGCATTTTTTACCATTTCTCTAATAATATTACACAAAAAGGAAAATATATCGTTGTATTTTTGGAGCTGCCTAAATCTTTCTTCTACTGAAATGATGCAAAAAAATATTTTATCTTAAAGGCCTGTGTAAAGGCCTACTGGATCGTGTGTACTTTCATAGCTAAACTGGAGTTTTATTTGTTTTGAAAGAAGTTTTTCGAACTGCTTAAATTGTGGTTCTATTTCTACAATATCCGCCATATTCCTAACGTCCTCAAGATTTCTTTAAATCTTCTATCTGATCGTAATTCCTTAAATCTCATTTCAGCAGATTTTATGTCGACATTACCAATTATTATTTCTGTATTTCGAAATATTTTTATAGAATATTATATCTTTAATTTTTGTATCAGGCGTCCCGGGTCGCCCAGCGCTTCTGCCGGCCCTGGGTCCAAATAAAATAAATAAAATAAATTTATTATTTGAAAAATAAAATAAAATTGAAAATAAATTAAAGTATTTGCGTTTGTGACGTTGGAATTTTTTTAATTTTACAAATTAACAAAATTAACTAAGCGTACTTTATATATAAAAAAACAGTTTCAATTAATTTTTTTAGCACCTTCAACAACGAGGGTGCGAATTCAAAACAATTCATTAAACGCTGCTCAATCTAGAAACTGACAAAAAAGATATTGTCTTTCTTCTCATCTAACTGACTAATTATCTAATTGAAACGGATTTTTTGCACAGACAAAAAGTGGTCTAGATTTCAGAACCTTTAAAATTGTTTTCGTAATGATATAACAAAAAAATCGGAATCTGCATTCATCTAATTGGTGATTAAAAATTTACGCCTAATGACATTGAAATTGGGACTAATTAGTACTAAATTTTTATTGTTCTTTGTTGTTTTACAGGAGTATCAGTATAGGATTGATAGGAACAATAAAAAAATGCTAACAAAAGGATTTAAATTGCTTAGCCCTTCGTTAATCACGTATGGGGTTTGTCAGCCCTAATGGTGTATAATTTTTATAAAAGTTATTTTTTAAACAATTATTGTCACGATAGTGTAGATTATTACATCTTAAAAATATCTTCGAAGAAGAGCTTGCCTGAATTTTATGCACAGCATTATTTTAATTGTATTGCAACTTGTCATTAATTGTGTTAGGTATCCCGATTTTATGACTGACCGAGGCCGTAGCCAGGGGAGGGGATGAAGGGGATTGATCCCCCCCGAAATAAAAAAAATATTAATTTTATACTTTTAATAAGTATTAATGAGACTGCAGTTATATACAATGCGCCCGTCTCATTTTGTTGTTATACACAACATAATAGTTATTCACTACAAACAAAATTCTCTACCTACTGTTATTTTTGTGTATGACTTTATGCTCACTTGGTATTCGCACGGCGATACTTAAATAGCGGCGCAGCGATATCTATTAGAGAGCGGCGAAACTACGTGCTACCCCAACTAAGCAATCAAGGCAACTTCGTGGACGTGCTCGAACTGTATTTCGGGAATATTCAATAAGCATAGAATGAGACAGGTTATTCTCGATGTTTCGTTGAGCCGCGTCTGCGGAATATATAAGCGAGCCGTCGAGCATGGAGAAGCAAAACACTCGACCGAACTGCAAGTCCTAAGACTCGTCGAAAGAATCACTAGAGTATTCAACAGAAATCAGTCTACAGGTACCATATTCTTAGATGTCGCCAAGGCATTCGACAGAGTATGGCACGCCAGGCTGATTTTCAAAATGAACGAACAAGGGTTCACAGCAGGAAAGACAGGACTGCTCAGGTCGTACCTCGGCGGAAGGCAATTCAGGATCAAGATAGGACTTGTCCTATTAAGTCCTGGAATTCCAGAAGCGGGAGCACCTCAAGGGGCGGTACTGTCACCATTGCTGTACACCATATGTCCCTCTACGCGGACGATACAGCGATATCGGCTACGAGCACACAGCGATATCGGCTACGAGCACACATCCAGATATCTACAAGACGCAGCTGAAGACATAGAAGAATGGTGCATTAGATGGAAGATAAAGATTAACGCATATATGACACAGGCTGTGTTGTTCAAGAAGAGGCATCACCTTCCAGGAAAAGAAGTAACAATGAATGGACAGGACATCCCATGGGCCCATTCAGCCAGGTACCTAGGAGTAATAATGACAAAGGACTCACCTTCACAAAACACGCTAGGACGCAAGAGCAAACTATTAGTGCAGACAAAAATGAGGCTCATACATGCAGTCATTATATCTATCCTCATGTACGCCTCGACGGCATGGGGATACACCTGTAAAACTAACAGAAAGAAGATCCAAAGCCAGCAGAACATCAGCTTGAGATGGGCCTCAAATGCCTATAGATATACAAGAAATGACGTAATCAGGAGGGATCTAGAATCCAAAAGGGTCCTAGACCTCATACACAAGAAGGCCATGGACACTTTCGAATATAGAAATTAGAGAACTCACAGAATATGAGAGATCAGACTACACAAGATACGCCAGACCACGCAAGGTGCTGGATTATGGCGGCGAGTGACCAACCCTTGGTTGTAAAATTCAAGTTTCATAGATTTAAGAATTTTCTTTCAGCGTTCTCTTTCAGCATTCTCTTTCAGAATACCCGACAGAGCGCATCACGCGAATCAGATAAGGAATGAGCAACTGACGACTAACCACCTGGGGGAGAAGGTCCCTCCAGTCGCCTAGTAGAAGACTGGGGGTGCGTGTGCGTGTGCGTGCGCGTTCGTGTGCGCGTGCGTGTGTTTGTGCGTGTGTTTGTGCGTGTGTTTGTGCGTGTGTTTGTGCGTGTGTTTGTGCGTGTGCGTGTGCGTGTGCGTGTGCGTGTGCGTGTGCGTGTGCGTGTGCGTGTGCGTGTGTGTGTGTGTGTGTGTGTGTGTGTGTGTGTGTGGGTGCGTGCGTGCGTGCGTGCGTGCGTGTGTAGAGAGGCAATTCTGTCTTAAACAGTTATCCAATGCGATGCGACTGAGGCGATATAAGCGAAGTAATAGTGCAGTGTGTGAAATAATAGTGCTGTGAATTAGTATTGAAGTAAGTTGTATCATAATTTTTGTAATTTAAATTAAAATTAAAAGGATTTGATGCCTAGGAGTAGACTACGTACTCGTATTCATTTTCTTTTAAATATTTATCGAAGTAAGTATTTGTGTACAAATGGAATTAATACTTGGCTGTTTTTTAATAATTGGTACAGGTCGCTTCATCATTTGAAATGGCAAAAACGACGCTAGAAAATACATTATTCAAATATTTATTTAAAAAATCGGAACCTGGTACTGGTAGTAAAGGTTCTACTGAAAATCAGTGTTCAAGTGTTTTCGACAATGATACTGCCACAAGTAGTTCTGGTACTTCTGCTGCCGTTCCTGGGACTGTGGATGATGTTTCTCAGCATGTTTTAGATGTGGGTTATTATACGGGATCAAAAACCAAAATTAATGATTTACAGTACAGATTATTGAAATCTCTTTGGATGTCAGAAAAGACATTTAAGTTTCCAGTAAGTGACGATAAAAGAAACCTAAAATGCAATGGTTTGAATGGTTCTCGTGGTTGGTTTACACGAGTACAGGGCAACAAGGTGCTTTATGCAAATATTGTGTATTATTTGCCAGAGATTGCGCAGGTAAAGGCTCTCATCAGCAGTTGACATCCTTAGTTACTCAGCCGCTTACTAAATGGGAAGATGCTGTACATGATTTCAAACATCACAGTGAAATCCAGTACCGCAAATCTTCTGTATTATTGGCTGATAATTTTATGACGGTGTATAATAAATCTCAACCAAATATAATAAATCAGATTGATAACGAATACCTAGCGCAAATAGCTGAAAATTGGAAACGGCTCATTCCGATTGTCACAACTATTCCTTAAATGGAATTAAATTATTTTAATTCGACTCAGTAAATAATTTAACATCCTGTATGTTAAATTATTTACTGAGTTTACTGAGTATTGAAACAATTAAATTATGTGGACGTCCAGAATTGGCACTAAGAGGTACGTGCGTCCAATAAAAATTATTCATGCTGAGCCAGAGAAAAATGATGGCAACTTTCTTGCTATCTTACAGATGATAAGCAGATGTGGAGACTCAAATCTAATAAAGCACACAGAAAATATGACGTTAAACGCTACCTACCTAAACCCGACCATACAAAATGAACTTATTGCAATTTGTGGTGAAATAATCCAGAAAAAAATTGTGCTAGGATTAAATTCTGCGAAATTTTTTTCATTCCTTGTTGTCGAAACTACTGATGTTTCACGACAAGAACAAATGTCCATTTGTCTAAGATATGCCGAGCTAAAATATAATGGGTTTATTTTGCGTTAAGATTTTTTAACTTTTGAGAATACAAAAGGAAGATATTTAGCTAATGCAATTTTATCTGAATTAAAATCTTTGAGAGTAGATTGCGAATATTTAGTCGGACAAGATTATGATGGAGCGTTTTCGATGAAATAAAGTTTTGCAGGCAGTAATTCGTGAGTCACATCCAGAAGCCTTCTACGTTCATTGCAACTCACATTCATTGAAATTGGCTCTGGGTCATTCTTGCCAGGTTCAGCTTATTCAAAATACTATTGGAATTATAAAATTGATTGGAAATTTTAACAAGTCCTCGGCAAAACAAACCAAGTGATAATATCGAAAAAAACTTCCCTGAAACACAATGGAAAAACCTTACGACAATGTGCGAGACCCGCTGGGTAGAAAATCATGATGAATTGTTAAGATTTAAAGAAATTTATAAAGTTATTGTTGATACACTAGACGACTTAAGCACTGACATGGATTCTGAAACATCGCCAAAGGCTAATTCTTCTCTAAGATCAGTAATTTCAAGTGATTTTATTATAAGCTTATGTTGCTTATGAACGTTGTTCCCGTACACACTGACACTATGCAAAATACTTCAATTGCCCCTATGCGATTTGGCAGCAGCTTTACAACATGTCGGTTTAATTATAACGACTATTGAAGATGTTCGCCAAAATATTGATTTAAAATTTGCCGAACTTTTTAAGAAAGCACAGAATTTGCTCAGTACTGTAAACGAGGAAATGAAAATTCCGCTATTAACGTCATGCCAAGAGCATAGAACAAACTACAACACAGAAGATCCCGAAACTAATTTTAGAATTACTATAATAATTTTACTTTAGGATGATTTCATTGATCAGTTTCAGTCGAGATTTCTAAATCATAAAGCCACATTATCATCTCTCAACATTTTAATTCGTCTGTGTGTTGCAAAGAACAAATTAATCAAAATTATTAAGAAAACTACTTTGAGCTCTATAAAAATATTCGGAAAGGGACTTTGTAAAAGCTGAATTAAACATGTGGCGGATAAAATGGGTGGAAGAATCTGAACTAGATCGACCAACATGTGCTATTGAAGCTCTCGGAGAATGCAACCAGGCCTTATTTCCAAACATATACAAACTTTTAATGATCTTGGCGACACTGCCTATTTCTACATGTACTCCTGAGAGGACTTTCTCTTCTATGAAACGCCTCAAAACTTATTTGAGAAACTCCACAGGCCAGGAAAGACTAAACGCTTTGGCGTTAATGTCAATCCACCGCAGAATTGACATCGACACCGAGGAGGTAATTGATTTGTTCGCTGCAAAGAAAGCTAGAAGACTAAATTCAATTTTATAATAAGGTGTTAATATTTCACTAACGGTTTTTTAATAAATATATGTGATAAGTAACATCATTTTATTTCTTTTATTAAAACGATTTTATGTTTTTCTACTGTTCCACCAATTTGTTTGTTACATGACCCATCATTCTTTGGAAGTTGGAATCCGATTACAATAAGAAGAAAACTGCTACGTCATCATTTGGCAAAGTAATTCATTGGCTATCGGCGCCTACTGAAGGTTTAATGACCCAAATACAACCTACTTATTCTTTATTTATTGATAGTTATAGATACTATGTATTTGAAATTCGAAGGAATAGTTATGACGTAGCAGTGTTCTTCTTATTGTAATAATTCTACTTGTGTTGACTTCCCGAATTTTCTGTACGGTTCTGAGTCTGAACTGCTCCTCAATTTGGGCTTCCCAAATAGGACCAAAATTTCTCAATAGATCTCGCTCGAAAAACATTTGGGGTTATTTTTGGCAAAGTATATCAACTATTTACTACACTGTAGATGCTGTTCTTGTAAGCCGTGATAGTTTTTAAAAAACAGTCAAGATTATATATATTATGTCAGTTTCTGATATTTAATTTTTGTAATTTATATTAACAAATAATTTATAATCTACTGTGTAGTGTGTACCCTTAAAACTTTTGATTCGATTTAAACCTCAACAAGTTATGGGCATTGGACCGTAATTGCAGAAGTAGGTAACTAAAAGGCTCTAGAAGCTTGGTTAAATTCTACAATTTCACCAGTAAAAACATCAACAAATTAATATTTTACATCTACTAAATAAATAAACCATTCTCAAATAGTTCGACTGCTTTTTACCCTAATATAATGTGAAGTCATAAAACTATAAATAGCATTTTTCTCAGAATACCGAACGTCGAACACCTGTGTTTTCAGGTGCACAGCGGTGCATTGGAACAAAATGAGTGTCTGGCACATAGTTAACGAAGCACAAATGACGTATTTCATTATGTCATGATGTTTTCATTGGTTGAAACCGAATAGGTGCGTCAACTATGCCCCGGACACTCATTTCGGTCGAACAGTATATATTAGGGCGAGCTCGACGCGAACGGCATTCAGTAGTTGTCTTATTGCCACAAACGAGTTCAGTTGTCTTTTTGCCATCATCGCTCACAGTTGTCTGACATCCGAACGTTCAGGTGCTTTCTGCCGACGGCACGTTACTTTCTACATTTTTACAAGCGTTTAATGCAGTTTATTTTCTGGTGCAAGTTATATCTTCTACAATTATTATGGCATAAGAAATTCTACAAACAAATGTTTTCAAGTTGGTAACTAAAAAATCTGTTTTAGTTAATCAAATTGTGATGAACTAAAATTGTAAATATTTTAAAACTGTTTAGTGAAGATAAGAAAATTATTATATCTAAATGGAATCAACTACTATGTATTTATTTCAGTGAAAATAGTGAATTAAAAACACTTCTTTTTCTACTACCTATGACTCGTTAGTTATTTCAACAAAAGAACCCAATTCTTCTAACACCAGCGACATATCCTACAGAACATTTTAACCAAAGAAATATTCGGAAGTAACACCGGTATTTTTTTAAAGCTATATTATTAACTTGTAATCAAATAATTTGATTATCAAAAATGAATTATGCAAATATATCAAGAATTTAATGTCTGAGTAAAGATAAATAAGACACTTGGAAAATATAAATGGAGGTACTGTTAATAAAGAATAATACCTGGCTGTACGTAAATGGAAAACACTAAAAGCCGGTGATTTTGTCTCAAAGAATGATAGTAAAGCTAAATTTGATATCATTTTATAAACAGGTTCTTCTGAATTGAAGAAAATTAAGGGCTGTGGAACTTTTAGAGAAGTATGGCTTAAATTGGATAGTATATACCAATATAAGAAGCCTGCTACATTGTTAAAGCAGCTTACTTTGCAATATATGAACGAGAGCAAGGATATTCGTGAACATGTAAATAGGTGTTTCGACGCTGTGGACTTGCTGTCCACAATGCTTTTGTACAGTGATAATCTTTGTGATAATCTTTGTGTTAAAATAATTAAATAGAGTGACGCATGAAAAAATGAAACTAGAACAACTTACCAGAATGCATTATATAATAAGAAGAATTTTCAAATTCCGAATCAGACTGACTCTTTTGGGTACAGGAGGATCAACGAATAAAAACAAAGAATAAATATTTCAAATGCAAGAAACCAGAACATACAGCTATGTTTCAAGTTGAATGCAAAAGTTGCCCAAAACTGCTAAAAATATGCAAAGAATTAGTGTTTAAGTGCTACGGAAGTTTTTCAAACTGGTACGAGTGTGTATCAATAACATAACAAATAGTTTCGATTAAATTCTAGACTGCCAAGACAAATGCGCGGCTAGCATTGCGAAAACATCCAATTTATTCCTAAGATGAGTAGCATATTGAATATCCTGTACCGTTTATATAAAAAAAACAAATTCTTTCAATAATCTCCAAATCAGTCTTTTTTTAAATCCCCATGACTCCCTGACCTAGTAATGTTTCAAAACAATATGTACCTACATCCATAACTGTAATTTTCAGTACAAACATTTCACCTTGTTTCTGTAGAAAAAAGATAAAAGAGCTTTATCCCCAAGAAAACAGATCGAGTTCGTAAAAATAAAAATATCGTTATCTGAGAGATTTACGTCGTTTGTTGACAGTTGCTGTGTTTATGTTCTTACTTGTTTACTTCAATTACTGTTGAAAACATTTTTCTGAAGGAATCGTATATATATTTTTTTCTGAATTTCCGCCTTTTAATGATCAATTGTTCTACTTTATTTAAAAAAAATAAAATAAGCCAATGGTGTAGGGGTAAAGCGGTTCAATAAAATATATATAGCTATCCAATACATCTTGAGTTACGTCAAGTTTTGTGTGTATGGAAATCTTATAGAATTTAAAAATAAACTAAATAATTTCAAAAATCTTCTTAATATTCTATTTTATACATTTTATTTTGTATACATTATTTTAGATTTTACAAAATATCAAATTGTTACTTGGTAGATGGACAAATTGTGATATACAATAAATAAACTATATTTAGATACAATATATAAAAGAATAATTTATTTAACTATATTATTTTTCTACGCACTCTTACAAAAAGGCATCTTTCGCCACAAAATACTTTCAGCGAAAACTTGATTTCCGTCACTAGTGAGAAAAAATCCCATGTTTACTTTCGTCTCTAGTGACGAAAGTAAGTTGTTACATATTTTCATATATCAATCACCTCGTATAATATTTTGGCAGCTTATAATTATTAATAATGAAATAAAAAGATGCTCATTAAATTCTGTATGCGTTTTTACCTAAACTTTAATGAATTGAAGATAAAATAAAAATGTATAAAAATAGTGCAAATTAAACCAATCTACATCTAGTTTCCTGGTTTTCATTTGTTTATTTGAAGTTTTATCACTTTTGAGAACTGTCAGTTTCAGTTCGTCCTAAATTTAACAAATTTTCATGATGTCTGAGTCAGAAAGCGATTGTACTCCCCCAGAAATTATTTTTAAAGCTGAAGATTTATTACCGGCCAAATCAAAAAAGAGATATGAAGAAATTTATATCAAATTTTTGGACTGGAGAGAAAAAAATAAAGTGAAATCATTTTCGGAAACTGTACTACTAGCATACTTTGGAGAAATATGTTCAAATTTTAAACCGTCGACGTTATGGTCCATTTATTCGATGCTAAGAACTACACTCTCTGTTAAAAATGATGTCGATATTAGTAAATATCCAAAGTTACGTTCGCTTTTGAAAAGAAAATCTGATGGTTTTAAAAGCCAAAAATCCAAAAATTTTTCACCTGAAGACATAAAGACTTTCCTAAAGAATGCACCTGACTATAAATATTTAATAACAAAGGTAACGGAATTATTATTTTTATTTTAACAAATACTTAATACATAACTACTAATATTTGTAGGTAGCATTAGTTTTTGGATTATCTGGCGCTTGTCGTTGCCACGAACTAAAAGATTTAACAATAAGCGATGTAAAGGATACTGGAAGTATTCTGTTAGTTAAAATCCGTAATACAAAAACAAAAGTTCCGCGTTCTTTTCATATTTCTGGACCCTTTTATGATATTTCTAAAAAATATATGAGCCTACGTCCCGCAAACATGGATCAAATTAATTCAAGATTTTTTATTAACTATCAGAATGGAAAGTGTAGCAGACAGGTTGTTGGAATTATTAAAATCAGTAAATTTCCTAAAGAAATTGCTCAGTTTTTAACGCTTCCGAATCCTCAAGATTACACTGGGCACTGTTTCCGCAGAACATCCGCAACGCTATTAGTGGATGCAGGAGGTGACTTGCTTCTGTTAAAAAAGCACGGTGGTTGGAAATCTAGTAGTGTTGCGGAAGGATATGTTGATGATTCCACGAACAGTAAAAACCAAATACAAACCAAAATTTTACAATCTGTACAAAATAAGGAAACTACTAGTTCATCCGATTATGGCGCATCATCATCTGAAATGACATTTAACAGTAGAACAAATATGTCGGCATCTACCTCAATAAATAAAAAGCTTGAGTCTGATACCCCCATAATTTTGAACAATTGTTCAAATATAACAATAAATCAATATTTAAATAATAAATAATATTTCTGAAATATTTAAGTGTTGGTTAATTTTATGTTATTCCTAACACAAAATAAAGCATTTGCTAACGTTTGTTTTTTTTTTAATTTTAGTAGGTACCTACATGACATAATAGAGTTCGTAGAAAAAGTATAGTGTTTTACTCGTCGAAAATCATTTTCGTCACTCGTGAAACAATATACTATTTTTATCAATATATAAATTTGTAAACCAAAATGCTTACAAAATAAAGTAATAAACAAATTATAAATTAAAAAATCAGAAACATAATCCATAATATACAGGGTGGTGCATTAGAAATAGTCCACCTCAAATATTATTGGCGAGGGAGGTGTTTACGATAAACCTGCAATCATGAGAGAAAAACATACACAAAATCCCAAAAATTGAATGTATGAGCTGGGGTTTTTGGAAATATTATTGTTGGTCCATTTTTCCTACCTCACAACATGACGGATGAATCTTATTTTGATTTGCTCGAAGAAAACATCTACCCTTACATTGTGAAAATAATGGAAAACGATGATCAGATCCCAGAGAATGATTTTTTTAACAGTATGGCTCTCCACCACACTATGCAACTCCTTTACGTGACTTTTTGAATCAACATTTTACCGCACATTGGATTGGTAGAAGAGGTTTTATTAAATGGCCCCTAACATCACCAGATCAAACACCGTTGGACTTCTTCATATGGGGTTATTTAAAACGTGTTATTTACAAAACGCAACCGAACTCTTTAGATGATCTTCGCCACCGGATAACTGTGTCATGCAGTGAAATAACTTCTGCAATGCTATAAAACGTTCGAAAGAGTGTTAAACAAAGGTTTTATTACTGTTTGGAAGTAAATGGATCGCAATTTAAACACTTTTCTGGAAACTTTTTTTTTTATTTCTTTCATCTATAATTCCAGCTGGTCGAGTGTTTTTCTCTAAAGCCAAACTTGCGGTAGGGTAATAGGGTATTGCATAAATCATTTTTGTATATTATGATAAAAAAATAATTGCCTCTCAATGAAGGGTTTACATTCGACTTGCTATTATTAAAAAAAAACACTTCAAAAATTATTGCTGAGATATGCTTTGCAAAGGGGAAACGTAATTCCTCTAACCCTGTAGTAACTGATCTTCACAATAAGGATATCGTGTGACAAACAGTTAAAAGCCTTTGAGAAATTTCTCAGAGTAATTCCTACAAACTTTTAGTTTTCAATACCCTCAACCATGTAAACAGCGGCACACATTGCAGCATTAGTAGTTGACCGTCGTAGTTAAACGAAAATAAAATTATTATCCATTTGAAAAATATTTTTACAATTGAAATCGGAAGCTAGTTTTCAGTGACTGACTCTTCACTTCTTTTATGCAGAAGAAAGACTATTTTTAAATTTAAACATACAAGTATCTCGTTTCTACTAGTGATAAATGTGTAATTGATTATACTATATTTAATTTAAATGATTTTTTGTTTAAAAGTTCTGACATTAAAAACTTCTCTTTTAACTAAAGAAAAAAATTACCAACGAGTTGAAAATGTTTAAAACTTTAATAAATTATTAATTGGCAAAACCAGTAAAGACTTAATTAACAGTCTCTGTCTAATTTGTAAATAAATTTAGAGTTTGGACCTTCAATACAGTTTTTGCTTTGATTTGTTTTTACAATGTTTACCAAAATTTGGATTTGTTATCTGCCTTGGTTTTAGAATTGTCATGTATTATGCATTCTTTTTACAAAGTTTTATTTATTAGTGTTGTTTTTCATAAATTTTTTCAAGTGATTAACAACAACTGGGTCTTTAGTAACAGTTTCTAAATTTGACAAAAAAAAATCTAAGGTCTGTTAGTTTTTTGACGAACCAACAAACAGGCTGAATATATACTTCAACTTTATCAAAACCCTCATCTAAATTTGTAATAATATTATCCAAGCAGCTAAAGTCTGAACAAAAAAGAGGAGTACATGAAAAGTGAAGATAAAACGTCACATTCGATAGGCGTACTTTGCAAAAAAACATTCTATAATATAAATAAGGTCATAAGCATATAAAATGATATATACAAGTTTTCCGAGAAAACAGTTAAATCTCTAGATATGTATCTTTGAGTCACCCTGTATAAAATTTAACCATATGGATTATAGCGTATAATTTAACAATATAAATTAGTTAATAAACATTAAAACAATTAAATTAAAAATTAAATGGCCCCAAAAAATGGAATTGAAATTATCAGATTGCTTCCTTACCATGCAGAGTTAAATCCTATTGGACTGATCTGATCACATATATACCATTTTATAGGATGTGACCTTATTTTCATTACAAAAACTTATTTTTTAAAGTACGCCTATGGAATGTGACGTTATATCCCCACTTTTATCGTACTCCTCTTTTATTCAGATTATAGTATTTTATTTTATGTTAGAACTTCTTTTTGGGGTTAAATTTTATAAATTTAATAATAGTTTGTGCAACAAGAGTGGATATGATGGCCATATCACACAAAGACGAAATTTAAGCACGACGTTGTAGGTGGAGTGCTCCTCAATCGTCTGAGTGCGATGTAGAAAATCCACTCAAATTGTACAGTATATTTTTTTCTACGACACACTAACGAAAAATTAGAAATAAAAAAAAATATTTTAGGTTATTAAGACAAAATAACTAATTTCAACATAATTTATTATTTTTAAAATTTTTTTAAATAAAATGAAAGAAGAAACAAAATTAATTTAAAAGTCCCAGCTGAGATACTCTTACCACCCATCCACCGGCATATTGTTTTTTTTTTTAATAGAGTTTTATTAAAATTAACAAATTATTTATAATTATAGTATAAATAAAAATAGAAATGCTATTATTTATCGATTGTACACAAAAATAATAGACCGTCAGATAGTGACTAGGTGCCTCATTGTCACATACAAGCCTCGAATTTGAGTAAAATGAAATGAAATTTACGAGTGGCCCCTGGGGATAACATATGGAAAATTCGATTTTCCTTAACAGAAATAAAAGGTGTTTTTTGCTCATTTTTCCACGCAAGCCGTTTTCATTATATGATTAATTAATAAAACTAAGCTTCGGAAAACCAAAGGCTTTAATGTTGCAAGTGGCTAAAGGGTTGAAATAAGGGTGTAATCTTGTAAAGAAAATCCGATATTTTAACTAATTTTTTCCACGCAAGCCCGTCGAAAGTATGAATACATACATCGTCACTAGCCCGAAATACATATTGTCTTGAATGGCGCGAATAAATAAAAACACACACACACACACACACGCGCACGCACGCACGCACCCACACACACACACACACACACACACACACACACACACACACATACATATACATACATACATACATACACATACACACACACGCACACGCACACGCGCACACGCGCACACACACACACACACACACACACACACACACACACACACACACACACACACACACACACACACACACATGCACACACACACACACATGCACACACACACACACACACATGCACACACACACAGACATCATCCCGAAAATAGTCAAAACGTATTCAGGGGACCCCAAAACGAAAAAATCCGTCGAAAACTGGAGGTCGAAAAAAATCATGATTCCTATACTTTCCTTATCTGTATACAGATAGGAAAGTAAAAATTGGCACTTAATTGGTATATGATAAGATTGACAAATTTTAATATAAACTAATTAAACTATATTTAATCAAAATATGCCAATTTATTTATTTAAAACAATATCAAATAGAAACATTTCACTGGAGAACAGAGGCATTTACTATTTTTTTTTATATTATCAATGAGCTGCCATATCATCATATGAAGTGTACCCTCTAATTTAATCAATTGGTGAAAAAAATAGCTTAAAAACATACTTTCATTTTAATCACAAAAATTATAATACGCACTAGAAGAAACAACTTCAATGAAGATAATTTCACTTTGTATCACCATGTATAAAATCTAACCATTTTAAGTGTACCGTAAAATTTCACAATTAGAAATAATTATAAAAAAAATATTGCAGTAGCTCATACAAACTTCCATATTGAACTCAAAATTATAATATGGCACTAGAAGAAAAAATCTTCGATGAAAACAATTTACACTAGAGAACAGATAAATCCTTATTATTCGCTATTCTCTATCATATTTTCTTTATGTCACCCTGTATAAAATCTAACCACATTTTTAAATCATCATAAATATAGAATATACCGTAAAATTTCTCAATATGAATTAATTATTAATAAAAAATATTACACTAGCTCAAAGACATACTTTCATATAATCTCAAAAATCGGACACTGTCTCTTCATTCATAAATTATGATATCGCACTAGAAGAAGAAAAAAATCTTCGATGGGAACAATTTCACTGTCGATGGCTGGCGATATCCTTGTTTCACGACTACAGAGGACCAAACAAAACGACGATCTCCGCGAAGATTTCTGCGGAAGACCCTATTTTCCGTGCCGATGGCATTCTCCAGCTGGTCCATCTGACACACTTGTTGTAGGCTCGTGTGTTCTGATCATATAAAAAGTACCTCTTCTTCGGAAGTTCCCATTTCATTGGTTACCACCGGACATGCCTGAACACTAAAATTAAAAAAAATATTTTATTTTTTTTTTGGTATTTGTAATTTGTAATTGGTTTTTCGAAAATATCTAAAAAAAATTAGTGACAATGAACTTTAAAGTGGATTGTGTTGTGATCGGCTGTTTGTTTTTGGTTAATGCTGCTTTGGCAGTACCATTGGTCGAAGATGGGAAAGAACATATAAATTCGGTAAGATTTGTAATAATATTTATAATAATAATATATATTTATCGAATAGTATAAATAATATGGAAAGGTTCATTAAAAAAATTCTCGATTATATTTGATTTAACAATTTAAATATAACTATTTAGTAAACAGACAATAAACACCTAGTGATAACCAAAAGAAAATTTTCAAATAAGTTCATTAATTACATATTTTAAATATAATTCTATTATTTACTTACAAATTTAAAAACATTTTTAGTTAACCTATTTCTATATAAGTAACAAAAAGTGCAATAATATTGTCAAAAATAATTTAATTTTTAAAAAGAATCATGGTTTTCAATTTTGTTTTAAAAGTATAAATTCCCATGTGAGTTTTTAGACAAAACTGATTAATATATAAAATAATATCTAAAAAAGTTAATTAACATATAAATTTAAATATTATTTATGTTTATTCATTTATAAGTTGTTTAACAACCTCTTCATCTTATTTGAAAAAAATATCTTGCTTGTCTATGAAATAGTTGTTTGCATTTTTAAATTCTTTTTGACTGAAAATATGTTCAATTCAATTAGAATGTTTAGTATTGGTATTAATTTTATAGGGTAAATACAATTTTTACTTTTTGAATGTTAATAAACTAACATGACTGTAACAAAATAAACAATTTATTCCTAAACAAATAAATACCTATGTAATTTTAAACAGAATAAATACCATGTTTATTTATGTGCTTGATCAAATGTCAAATATGGAACAGTTTTGATTAAATTTTAATTGAAATTAGACTCTTTTAATGCTAATGAAAGATATACCAATCAATAATACTGCAACATTCAAAATTCATAATAGTTTTTTGCTTTATTTTTTTTTACTTGCAAGACTTTTATATTTTTGGGTGATATTTTTAGAAATCGTTTTTTTCTTTATGAGCAATATAATATTTGTAAATTTATCAAATTTTTAGTTTTTATTGGGATGAAATTTTGTTATTTTCACTTTTTAAAATTTGTTACATTTATCTAACTCGATCTAACGTAACGTGGGGGTAATTTAATGACTTTTGATTTTATTTCTTTGTAAGAAATCTAAAAATAGTTGATCAAAAGACCGAGGTGCACACAACTGTCTCATCAAGCAGTTTTCATATATTTTTTCATTCTTGTTTTTGAAAAGATACTTAAATGCAAGAATTGGTACAAAATTACTAACGATATAAGTATGATGAACTTGTCATATGGAAAGGAACGATCACTTTCATGGTTTTTATCTCATGAATCTTTCAAATAGTCACTAGAAATAAAAAACCGCGAAGTGCTATTAAATTAGAGGGTGAAAAATGGAGATAGGGGTGAAAATGCAACCATTACAGTTTTTTAATTATATCTAGAAAACGAAGCAAAATTTAGTTATTGTTATTGCGAAATTTTTTGTAGAGAATGTGATTTCATGTCGAAATAGGTTATTTAAGAAAATTTTCTTTATGTTAAAAATATAAAAAAAAAAGAAATAAAAAAAAGCAAAAATCGAGTTTTTGTTTTTTTTTTGCGTTTTCTGAGCAGAGATAGGTACAAATATTGCTTTATATAAAAAACTAGATTACATTTTCTTTAAAATGATGGGCTCAAACAGTTTTTTGGATAGAAATAGACTGAGATATTGCCCTTCAAATTTAGTTATTTTTTTCAATTTTTATCTTTACCTTGATATCGTTTTAGTTTTTTATTTTTTACATCTAAATTCATTTTTATTCAATAAAAAGCGTATTTTACGAATATTTATATAATTATAAACAACTAATTTATTCATAAAATAAAAGTTGCTTCTTATATTATTCTCTATAATCTTTGTTTTATACAAATTTTTTCTAAAATGGTCTGTATTTGAGAAATTTGACAAAATGTAAATAATTCTGATTTTTAAGAAAATTGTTAAACTAAAAGTTGTTTGCGATACCGATTTCTATAATTTTTGTTATATACATGATTTCTCAAAAATGGACCGTAATGAAAAAATTGCAGAAAAAGTGTAAAATTTAAATTTTTTAGTATTTTCGTTGGTAATGAATATAATATTAAAAAAATGTTTCGAGTTAATATGTAAAAAATGTATAATAATAATAATAATAATAATAATAATAATAATAATAATAATAATATAATAATATAACTTTATTCAATAATAAATTACATATGTATATGAATCATATCTATATATACAATAAAAAAATATGATTCTTCCTAAAAAAGAAGTACCTTAAAAATATAATATGATATAATAAAAATAACAAATATTAAATAAAGTGGTGCGAAGCGATAAGTATTAAATACTTGTATCGCTTTATAAAACAATTTAGGTAATAATAACAATACCAATACAGCTCATATAATTATTGTTTTATAATAAAACAAAAATAAATAAATGAACAGAGGAAGCCACACTGAGTACCGGACATCCAGAAAATGAGAAGCTAAGGATAAACTTGGAAGCTTCTCAGGCACTGTATGTCAGGTAGGTAAGCAATAAACTTGCCTCGTCATTTATGATTTTTTTCTTTTCATTTTACATGACAAAAAGAAAGGAAGAGAGAAAAAAAAAAACAATTAAAAATGTTATAACCCAAAAAATATTTTCACACCGGGTGTTCAAATTAAAGTGTTACAGTTAAATACTGCCGAGAATATGCATTTTAGAAAAAAAGTTTTAGACAAAAGTTTTATAGTTTTTGGGGGAAACATTTTGGTTAAATTAATTTTTTATAGCTGACCATAATATGGCCATATCGAAAAAAAAGTAGGCCCTACACACACACACCTTACTTGGGCCCAAATTGGGTAGGTTCCTATCACGTTTCATTGGATCGAAACCCTCCTGACCCCACCAACTTCCCCGACTACTTCACTCAGGGGGCCTCAAGTTAAATCCATTTGATTAGTATGCCAGTCCTTCTTAAAGGACTGTGAAGGATGACATATTATCATCATTTAGACAGGGATTGCTAAGGACATTTCCCTGTTTCGTCGTTCGTTTGTTTGTCTTGTGTGTGCTCATTCTTTGAGAGTTCGACACCTGTGAAAGATCTCCCAGTCTCCATTGGCGACTAGGAGGACCTTCTCCCCTAGGTGGGTTATCGTCTGTTGCTTAGTCCTTGTATGAATCACGTGTTGTATTCTGTAAGCGAATTCTGAAAGAGAAATCTTATATTCTATGAGCGTCTTGAATTTTTATACCTTCCGTGGTTTGGTCACTTGTCGCCATATTTCAGAACTTTGCGTGGTCTGGCGTGTCTCCTATAATCCCCTCTCTCGTACTCTGTTAGTTCTTGCAGTTCTATATTTGGGAGTCCTTAGGTTTTCGAAGGTGTCAGTGGCCTTCTTGTGAATAAGGTCTAGGACCCTTTTGGATTCCAGGTTCCTCATATTTTATCTGTATGTGTTTGAGGCCCATCTCAGGCTGATGTTCTGTTGAGCTTGTATCCTCTTCCTGTTTGTCTTACAGGTGTAACCCCATGCCGTCGAGGCGTACATCAGTATAGGCATAATTACTGCCTAAATGAGCCTCTTTTTTGTCTTTAGTAGGAGTTTGCTCTTACGTCCTATTAGACAATTTAGTCTTGATCTTGCCTGTTTCGTCTTCTTAACTACCATGTCCACGTGCTTGGTAAAAGTAAGTTTTTGGACTATAATAACTCCTAGGTACCTGGCTGAGTTGATCCATGGGATGTCCTGTCCATTCATCGTTACTTCTTCTCTTAGAGGGTGACGTCTATTTTTAAACAGCACTGCCTGTGTCTTCTCCGCGTTGATCTGGATCTTCCATCTTATGCACCATTTTACCATGTCTTCCACTGCGTCTTGTAGATAGATATCTTGATATAAGTCCTGGCTGTGTGCTTGCTGTCGATATCGCTGTGTCATCCACGTAGAGCGACATGGTGGTATGTTGGGTTTCGGGGATGTCCGCAGTGTAAATGGTATAAAGCAATGGGGACAATACCGCTCCTTAAAGTACTCCCGCTTCCGAAAGTCCTGGTCTAGATAGGACATGTCCCATCTTGATCCGAAATTGTCTTCCGCCGAGGTACAACCTGAGCAACCTTGTCATACCTGCTGTGTACCCTTGGTCTTTTATTTTGAAAATCAGCCCAGCGTACCATACTTTGTTGAATGCCTTGGCGACATCCAAGAATATGGTTCCTGTGGACTGATTTCTGTTGAATCCTCTGATAATCCCTTCGACGACTATCAGGACTTGTTCGTCTGGTAATATGTTGAGGTTTCTGGTTTCTTCTCTTAACCTTCTTAGGATAATTCTTTCCGCATTATTACTCATAGCCGGGAGCAGGCTAATGGCCATATTATGGTTAGCTATAAAAAACGATTTTATCCAAACATTTTTTCCCACAAAACTATCATTTCCCTATTATCTTCTTCTGGAATAGCGTTTTGCCAATTTCGATTCTGTAGCTTCATCTGAATGTTAATCAATTATACAGTGCTTATTTTTTCGTATTAGGCATACGACTAGTATACAAGTTAATAAAATGGCAACACAGCAACAGCGAGTGGTTAACAAGAATAAGAAGATATGGTGGTGGGATATTAGCCTAACTAAGAGCATAGCAACAGCGGGGATATCGTAGCGTAGTTGCCACATGTTTGCTGTAAAAGCACGGCTATGCCTAATACAAAATAATAAGTACTGTATATTAGTTATGCCAACCATCAATTTTTGTTTATTCCTCTGGCTTATAAAACTTTTCGGTCTTGAAAATACTTTAAAAATATGAGGTGTTTAAAAAAATACCTTATCGAAAGCAACATTTATTTATTTATATAATTTAATTTCAGAAATAGTTTTTTTATTAAAAAGTAATATAAAAAAATAAAATATTTATTATATAAATTTCCGAGTATCAGATTTAAAAAAATGAAGACGTCATCGTACTTAGCTGAATTCCAAATCCAATATTTTAGTTATAAAAATACAATCCGATGTTCAAAAAGTCAAAAAATTCAATAATATAAAAATGTCTACAACTAAATTAAAATTAAAGAACAGTAGTTATATAAATCCTTCTACTGTTTACTAAAAACAAGTTTATACCTGAACACACATTGATGTTTTTGCAATTCAATAAAACTATTAAACATCTCATGTATTGACTACATAATCAAATTTTTTCGAAACCATTATATTTTAAATTCTATTGGCTCACGTAAATCAGTTTCCCGTAAAAATTCTGGGAAGTCAGTAAAGCTATATAACTTTTTTTCATAGTACGACTTAATAATCTATTTAATATTCAACACACCTTCCTGACAATTTTTTACGCCAAGAGTAAAATCCGAAAGAAATTTATTTGCATTATTAATTTTTCATCCAGCTGCATAATATGACTCGTTGATCTCTGTTAATATTGGAAGATTGAGATCAATATTCGGAACAAATTTATTAACTAAAAATTTGAACAGTGGCAAATAAGGTTAAAAATAAAAAGAAGCAGATATGTAACATAAAGATGGAAGTAAATGTGGATAAAACAAAGATGGTGGTAAATAAGTCAGCGTTACAGACCTAGAAGGCCAATAGCTTCTTGGCTTACATATTTTCAAAGTTTTATACAATTTTTCTGCAGCTCTATTTATTTGTAGATAAGTTTCTTCAAGTTTTGAACTCTATTTTTCCTATAAAGCTTCTAGAAATAATTATGATAATATATAATTTTGTTTTTCTCTCTTTTCTATTTGAATCATAATAGAATTTGATTCATTTATTTGCTCCAGGTATTTCTTAATAATTATAGATATTGGTTATGATAATACCAACATATTCGTTCCAAACTTATTTTTATATTTTATTTGCGTAATATCTTGTTTATTTTCTTTTAAACATCATTATCTTGCTTTTTGTGTATTTATTTCTATTTTTAACAATTGGTCTTCGTTCTAATCTAGAAAATTATTTGTCTAAAAAATGCAAGAAAATACAGAAAATCAGCAAGAATATATTTATAAAATTATATGTGAGAAAGCAGTGAAATTTAAATCCTTAATAAATCAATTAATTACATTCTAAACGTCCGGCGTTGAATGTTTTATTGTCCAAATTATTTTAAATACATTTTATTAAGCGAGTAATGATTGACTTGAATGTTACAACTGTTCACAGTAATTTATTTTATTGAACAGACTATTGTTAACCTGTCATTTAGTATAAAACAGTGATCATTTCCAGTAGCAGTATCGTAAATTTAAATTTGTCAGTCACGTGACGTACTGTTGCGCTTATAATAAGCGTGTTAAAAGTCTACGGCAGTTCGAGATAATTGTATGAATTTGCAATGGTATATTAGACTGGTAAAACAATTTTTGCCATAATGAAGACATGAATAAGAACAAGAAGGTTGTTTATTTGTATTAATAATGCTTTCTTGTGTCCCAAAGGCTTCAATTTTATTTGTTTGATTGGTTTGTTCACTTATTTCTTCCATTTATTTTTAATTTTCTTATGTTTTCTCCATTTTCTCTATATATTTCAATTCATAACTATGTTTCCTGTCTTTCCCACTTAATCAGCCGTTTCTCTAACTATTTATTTTTCTGTTTTTCGTCATTCTATTCTTTTCTTTTAGTTAGGACCGTGTCAAATAAATAATTGATAGTTAAAAGTGCATAAAAAAGATAAAAATATGTTACCTAAAAGAACAGTATAGTAAGACACCCGAGAAAAAAGGTGTGATAATTTTAATCCACGATGAAGAAATATGAGAATGAAAAAAATGAGGACGAAGAAGAGGAAGTGATAATAATACATTTATTGTCCAACTTAAATGTTCACAAAAAAAGCAAATATATACATTCCTGAAATATTAACAATACTTTGCCACATTTATGAAGACAAATGGCTACAACCGATTCAGTTGTGAATCGCTTTACTCCTTATCTTTCACCAGTGCCAGAGTCATGAAAATAATGTATGTTAAGATGACCGACAGAACAGGAGAAAAGAATGTTCAATGTGTATGCAGTTAAGGCAAAAAATAAGGAATGAGGTATACGAATATGAAAGACAAGAAATTAAGAAGACAGGTTTTTGCCATAAGTAGTAATAATAACAGATCAGTTCTATATAAATCATTGATGCAGATTTTTGCACATTATAGATAAATTTCTTTGTGAAACCAGCTTTATAAAATCTTGGCAAACCAAGAATATATTTGATTAAGATTACGTATATCTGTTCAATACATTAGTTTATTGTGCAGATATGCAGGCATGTTTGCATTAAAAAGTTTATGACATACACATGCAAGATCTAGAAGTCTTCTATTATACATATTTAACTAGTTCCATTGTTTAAAACTACTTGAAATATGATCATATTTACAAATTCCATATATTAATCTTGTGTAGCAGTTTTGTAATTTTTGAATTCTTCTAGACTCAAAACTATTTAAACATGGGCCATTCATAATATCGCAGGGATTTAAATTTGATAATACCAATGCATCGCACAACAGCTTTTTCATCTGTTAAAAAAGTGTATTTTTTCGTTCATTAATTTTAAACTTGCATGAGATGTCTTTTAGTTTAATAGTAATAGGTTTTTAAAATTGGAATACAAAACGAGACCCAAATTTCAAAAATTAATAGCTATTCGTAAACTAGAACAAATTCAAAGAACAGCATGTCTCAACATAACAGGAGCCATAAAAACAACACCGACCAGAGCCATGAAATTCATTCCTAGTCTTACTCCCCTTGATATTTACATTAAAGAGGTTGCTCTAACGATAATGACATGCCTCCGCACAGTTAGAATAGAACCTGATGTAGGATCTGGTGAGGCGAGACGTCGCTTTTAGCAGCAGGCGCTCGATACGCTTCCACTGCTTCAAGCGAACATGGACTCTATCTCACCGACATATATCTTCCATAAGTCATATAAAGTTATAATAGAACAAATAGAAGAGCCGGAAGTGGCAGGTGCAATTCATATCTACACCGACGGTTCTAAAAATAAAACAAGGCTCAGGATGTGGAATATACTTCAGATTCTTAAACCTAAACATAAAATGGGCTGTGAGCAATAGTGCCACTCTAGTTAAAACAGAGCTAACGGGGATTCTCATAGCAGCAAAAGTCATAACCAAAAACAATATCACTGAAAGGAACGTTCTCATCTATACAGATAGCAGACAAGCACTACTCATCCTGAAGAGACCACGAATTTACTCAGGGTTAGTACTAGAATGTCACAAAGCTTTGGCCAAAGTATTCATCAACATTGTGGTCACCTTAAGATGGATCAAAGGTCACGTCATATCGAAAGGTAACCGTCTTACTGATCCACTAGCCAAGAAAGCAGCCAACCAAATACTTTTTGGACCTGGCCCAAAATCAGTAGTGACAAACCTAATTAAAGAACATTTCCTTGTGAAATCCAAGAAAAGATGAGATGACACAAGAAACTGCAGAGTTGCCAGGAAGCTCTTAAGTTATCCTGACAACACTGCAGGAAACAAATACTTGACTATAACCAGACATAATCTGCGCCTAGTCACAGGCATTCTGACTGGTCACCGCACTCTGCAGAGGGTACGAACAAGAAGATGAGACCATCGAGCATATCCTTTACGATTGCCTGACGCTCTCATTTATTAAAATATTTGTGAGTATCGGCTAACACCGGCCAATATAAGAAAAGCACCTTTGTCACCGTTGTCAAATACATTTAATATGTTGGCTGGCTCACGAGCTAGAAGATTCCTATCATCTCAGGAGGATGCACAGTGGGCCACCCTTAACATGTTACAGATACAGAGAGAGATCCAAATTTATACCATCCGCTAACAATGGGAATATTCATATCATTTATTTTGATTGATTTTGCAAAAATTTGAAACAGTCAAATTTGAATGTATCTTTACGATGGAATCATTTGAGATAGAATGTTTAAAAGAGTAATATAATTGATTATCATCTGCGTCTAGTAAGTGCATATTCAAGTATTTCAGAACAGTAGGAAATTGTCAAGTATATAGACTAAAATACAATGGGTCTAATGTACTACCCTGAGGTACACCAGTAAAGAAGAAGAAATAACATCAATCTGCACTATTTGGTTTCTATAATGAAAATATGATTATAATAGTGAAATGGTGTGATTATCAAATTTAAAATACTTAAGCATGGAGATACAGAGAAAAAAGAAGAGGAATAGGAACAGGAACAATGGGAGAAAAAAGAAGAAAGGTAATAAGATAAAAAGGAAGGAGAATTTAAATAGGAAGAGGAAGAGGAAGAAAAAGAAGAAGAAGAAGAAGTAGGACATTTTGAATACTTTCAGTAATCTTAAATTGATCGGTACGTTGAAATCGAGAGTACTTCCGATCAAATAGCATGGTTTGTGATTTTACAGAATTTACATCTAGGCAGTAGCCATTAGATATTTTGAATAGTAACTTGAAATTACTTGTTATAATATGAATACCATCGTAAACATCTTTGGGAGGAAAATATATAAATTTATGTGTGTTGTTAGCATAAAAATATATGTGTAGTAATATTGTAAACAATCTTGAAATGGACAAGTATACATATAAAAAGTATAGAGGTCCCAGAATGGAACCTGGTGTAATACTTTTTATGGTTGTTTTTAAAGATTTAACAATTTAATGTTCTAGAATCTATTGCTTACTAAATTCGAAGAAGTATCATTTAATCCAAGAAGAAGATTCAAAAGAAAATTATAAAGAAGACGACGAAAAACAATGTTTCATATTTATCCAATTAAAACAATAAAGTAAGACAATAAAGAAAAAGGTGTAGTGAAAATTTTAAACCGTGATGAAGAAATATGGGAAAGAGAAAACAGAAATACATAGAGCGGAAGATGATGATGATGAGAAAACAAAAGATAAAGATTATGATAATAATTAATATCAAGATTAAGATGAATATTGAGATGAAAATTATGGTGAATATTATAATGTATAAGATGAAAATTAGGATAAAGAGAAACGGGGGACCGAGCGTCTTCGATGCTTCAAATTTTAAGAAGATTTCAAAAGCTACACTAGACGCGTAGCGCTGCGTGTATTATTTAAATAGAAAATTTTTGCAAATTAAAAGTTTAAGAAGTTTGAAAAAATGTATATAATGTCATTAAACTAATAGCATTTCAAATTCATTATCGCACATTAGAAAAGGTGCGTTTGTATTTTCTTTGATCTGGTCGAAAAAAATTTTGATTTAAGGCATACAAATTGGCTGTTTAGTTTGAATGAATAAACGCAACCTTAATTTAACATTGTAATGCCACCCAATGAAAAAATCTGGTGATCACTTTTCCTTCAAGTTGTCATTCAGGATTTAAAATAGATTCATAGAATGCTTGATTCAAGTTATCCGGAAGTTGATTCATCGAGAAATTCATAGTTGATTGCTTATTGATTAAAAAATGTGTTGATAAACAACGGTAATTTGACAAACAGACAGACAGACATTGGCACTTTAATACAGTAGACCGTAAATTGTAATCTTTGACATCTAGGCGATTTCATTCATTTAAATTTTCGACCGAGTTCTATATTTCGGGAATCACAAAAGTAGGTACCATGGTATTTTGCTTCTCTAAGTCTTTCTAGCTTATATTTGAGTCCAATAAGACAGACATTGGTACTTTAATATAGTAGGATTAGGAATAGTAGAAGAAGAAAAAGTAGAAGAAGAAAGAGAAGAAGAAATGGAATAAGAAAAAGAAGAAGAACGGTAATAGTTTATTTATAGTACTGTACCGCAAATCTTAAATAATTTGTTCCATACGTATTTCATTAATGATTATTAAGAATGTAGACAACAGCTGTCGACTAACAAAAAATACTATAAATACGTTTCACGAAAACAAAATTCATAAAACGATTAATTATAATCAGGAGAAATTTCACCCATCAACGTAGCGGTATCGCGGCGACCATTACGGTCAATTTTCGTATGTATTATACTAATTTGTTATTCTGCGCCATTTGCTCTCTTTTTCGTTTAATTGGGTACTAGTTGTAGTAGGTAATTTTACAAAATTCAGTCAGTCCAGATGGTATTTCGACTGTGAAAAGTTTTTAAAATTAATTGTTCGTTAAAAATATATGATGTGTAACTTTGTGCATTAATAATTTAACTGATTTTTTATACTGGTGCGAAAAGTGTCACTTTCCACACTAATAATGCTATTTTATCTATTTATATTAATAATTTATATTTTAGTAAAACGTTTTTGGGTAGCAAAATCTAAGGAACACTTGAAGTAATTTCAAAATAATGATGAAGCATAAATATCAGATAGATTTGTGTTGAAAGTTAACTTAATTCATCTGTTGTTTGTTATTTAATATAATAAGGCAGACAGAAATAAATAGAAGGTATATGGGAAAATCGGAAGTTAGCATACTAATATACTTTTAGGGGTATTTTAATGAATATTTTAACCCTTGTACCAAGCAATGATACTCAGCTCTATTTTCTAATTATTTTGTGAATATTTGTCTATCCTTTTGGTCTTGATGAACAGATAGGAATACATTTCTTTGTTTCGAAAAACATGACAAAGACACCAATTTGTCTTAATTCTTATTAAGTTGAGTAAATCAATCATTTTTTTTACAAAAATATGATCTTTAATTAATACATTCGGTTATCATCAGACCTAAAAAACGAGTATTAGGCTGGGTTTACGTTAAAATTGTAAAGAATAAAAACATTGACATTGACCATTTAAATTCGTTTAAAAAATAAATGTTTTTGTAGATTCTCAAATTAATTGAAAGTAGTTGAAAGTATTGGATAAGATTTAAGACAATTTATAACCCAAAACTATTCAAAATACTTTAAATTTATCACACTGACTAATTTAAATTATCTCAAGTGATTTTTAAATTTAACTGTACCATAACCTGAAACATGTAGTGTAGTATATTCTGTAACAATGCTGATGCCAATAATTATATAATTTGGATTTTGCATTGTAATAATAATTATATTTAATAACCATATCGATTTTCTATCCACGTTAGTAACTAGATTGTAATTGAAGTATTTCGCCACCAGAGGGCTTCTCGATTTTAGTGAATATTCTGTCATTTGAAAGATAAATCACAAAATTTCACGAAATGTTTCGGTTTTAAATAAAACTGGCGATATTTCACAAACTGTTATTTAAAAACTGAAATTAATAATATTGATTATATCACTCATAATGAAATACTGTCCTATACTGTTACTTGATTAATAATCGATAATCAACCACCATGTAGTGACTATAATACTGATAATCACACTTGGTACTTTTAATGCTAAAAATCTAGTAGGTATCCTTGTCATTGTTGACATTATCATTCAAATATGAATTATTGATCAGTCAAATTTTTAAAATGTCACGATTCGGTGAATTTTCTTTAAAAAGTATTGATGAAAATATTAAAAATAATAAATCAAACAATACATTAAGGTCTCAGAAATATTGGGATCAATTTAAAGAATTTTGCGAGTATCAAAATTATATAATAAATAATTTTGTTCCTATTGTTGTTAGAAAAAAAAAAACAATAACATAAATGTAATATTTATACTAAATCATTTTCTCATTAATTATATACTTTATTAATTCGTGATATAATCTAATGAATACAACTCTTGGTATCGAGTATATCGATAATCTAATGCATTCAACGTGTTGTCAAATTCTAATTAATATTTGACAACACGTTTCGTGATATAACTTATGCGATTATCGATAGTCACGATACCACTCGTTGTATTATATATGAGTATTAAGTGAGGTTTATGAATAGTTGAAAATGGAGTGAAAAAATAAATAAATAAGTGCAACATGAAATATCTATTAAAAAGAAAAGAAAGGAAAAATATATGAATTATAGAATATTGAGGTCATCATATCTATATTTAAATAAGTTGACATTAGACACATCAACGTTTTAATATATTTACCTACATTTTAAAGCAATTTGAAAAATATAGCCCTTCGGGGGTAGCTGAAACCACCCTCAACATGTATTTTTCTAATGAAACCCTACGGCTTGTGACTCTTCATTGCAAAGCTGATGGAATGAGAAATCCAGAACACTTTCTAGTGCGTTTGGTGGTTGCATAAAATTAAAACGTAATTGAAAAGTTTATTTTATTTTCAATGTAACAATTGCTTAAAATGGACACACCATTGACTTGTTGGCAGCATCCCAGTCGGGGGTATGTTGCGTTTCTTACGTTAGACAACCTTTCCTGTAGGTCTGCTATGTTGTTGGGTTTTTGAATGTAGACTTTACTTTTGAGATGTCCCCATAAAAAGAAATCCAGCGGTGTAAGGTTTGGAGACCTTGCTGGCCACTTAATAGTACCTCGTCTTCCAATCCACCTACCAGGAAAGGTTCTGTCCAGATATTGACGAACAATAGCAGCGTAGTGTGGTGGGTCCCCATCTTGCTGAAACCATAGCCTCTCGTCGGTCAAGTTGTGGTTCAAGGGATTTGGAAATAAATGACATATAACTGGCATTAATTCATGCTGGAGAAAATGCAAGTATCTTGCTTCATCAACAGTGTCATCAAAGAAAAATGGTCCTACAATTCTATCGCGTATTATTCGGGTCCACACATTAGTTTTGCGTGAGCGCTGAGTATGAAGTTCCCTTATCCAATGGGGGTTCTCTGCAGCCCAATAACAAAAGTTTTGGCGATTTACGGGCCCATTTAATGTAAAAGTAGCCTCGTCAGAGAAAATTATCCAGTCTAAAGATAAATGGCTTTGATCAATACGAGTCATTAACAAATCGCAAAATTTCAGTCGTCGATCTGGATCATCTACTAGTAGAGCTCTTGGACAGCCTGCATTTTATATGTGCGTTTTTTCTCATATTTAAGTATTTTTATAACCGTTTTTTGATTAAGAATACTATCACGGGTCAGTTGACGGGATGGAGTCACTGGATTTTCTTCTAGAGCAAGCAACAAATTCATCTTCGTCATTAATAACTGCTTGCCTCTTTCTCGGTATTTTTCTGACATGATCCATTCCTTGATATTGTGCCTCTATTTTACTAATAGTACCTTGATTTATTGGTGGCAAGTCAGGATGCGACTCTCGAAACAGGCGAACAACTTCTCTTTGAGTTCGCATCCTATCACCATATCCAATCATCATCAAAATTTCGATCTTTGCCGTTTCAGTTAAATAATTAGGCATTGTCACCAGTTTGCAACGATACTTCGTATCGAACGCTGAATACTGCAACTACAAACTAAATTTCTCTTTGCGGATGTGTATAAAAATTAGCAAAAAAATAGCAAATACCAGTTGTGGCTAAAATTGGTTTGGAATTTTTTGTGACGACATCTAAGGTTTACATTCCAAAACTAAAAAACAAACATTTTCAGCAATTGCTACTTTGAAAATAAATTAAACTTTTAAATTACGTTTTGATTTTATGCAACCCCAAAACACACTAAAAATTAAATTTGATTAGTACGCTGGATTCCTCGTTTTATCAGCTTTGCAATGAAGGTTCACAAGCCACAGGGTTTCATTTGAAAAAACATGTTAAGAGTGGTTTCAGCTACCCCCGAAGGGCTATATTTTTAAAATTGCTTGCAAAATGTAGATAAATATATTAAAACGTTGACGTATCTCTTTAGAAAAATTATTCACCTTCCCGCTAGCCAGTTTATTCCAGTTAAGATCTCCACCCTGTATAGGCCTATACATACAATAATAAAATAAAAATGTTTATAGTGAGATATACAATATGTCACATAAACAAAAACAAAATAATTTTGTCAAGAACAGTTTTATTTTTATTTCTGTTTAAAAATATATAACCCCTTTCATAAAAAAATAGTAAAAAAAAATGATTTCAAAAGAAATCGTTAAAAAAACTAATTAAATCACAAAATTTAATGTAGTGTTGAATACATAGGTAAATCTTTTAATAATCAGAATACGTTTGAACCATATCTGAATAATGATTCCACCAGACCAATGCAAAGGTTTGCTGTTTGCGTTAAAAAATTCTAAGCTAAATATTTAATAAAATAGCATACAATTAAATCTAAATAGATAAAAACTTTAAAATATATAACAGAATAGTTTGCTTCCATCATTTATAACATTTATAATAAAACTCTGTTGAAAATACCTTTGAAACAAAAATAAAAATATTGTAGCGGTTTGTGGTAGAGAATTTCATGAAAGCCAATATAAAATCATTATTTCATTATAATTTCGTTAATACTATAATGTAATTTAATAATTAAATTTGCTTTCATCAAGCCTAGTTTTAATTTATTGATAAATTAATTAAATTTTAACGCATATAAAATTACGTACTTATTTTTATTAAAATTTAATAAAGTTAATGTTCTGAATATAATATAATAGTGATTGATATATAATTATTTGTTATCGTGAAAGTATGAAAGTAAATGGTAATAATTTATATAAAACATTAACAATTATAAAATGCATTACATTTTTTAACAAAAACTACTTTGGATAGTTTCTATTTTTTGCAAATTTTGTGAATTTAAAAATTGTACTGTTTTTACATTTTTATGCAGTTTTTGAAAGTCATGATAATTTCATATGTTTATAAAATTATCTTTTACTGTACAAATTCTTTTAAAGAGGTCCTTTCGCCACCAATGTTAAATAAAAAATATTATTAATAATTAAATTTACACTATTCATAAAAAAATTGTTTTCAATTTAATCATTTGTGTCGTAATTTTATTTAAATAATAAAATAAATTATAATAAATAATGTGTAAGTTTATCTCATTATGATAAATAAATAAATAATTAGATAGTACTCTAATAAGCTTATATTTTTTATTTATTGTGATATTTTCAATTATAAAATAAATTTTTTTTATAAAAATAAATAAATTACTAAATATAAATAAAAAACATAATTGCGTTAAAGTATACATTGAATGTATTGAATGGTCTGAAGTTCGCGCGCTGCGCAACGTTTCCAATTGTTTTGACTCCATTTTAAGCTAGGTTACTTGAAAATTTTTTGTGATTTTTTAATATTAATTTCTCAATAAATTCCACGGTAACCCATATATTTTATTGTAAAAAAACTAAACCTAAATATTTCAAAAACCTTATTTTTAGTTTTTTCTACTCCATCTAATCAATAAATAATAGTATAATTCAAGAATTGTTGTTGAGGTCTTACTTTCTCGTAAGACACTGTACAAATACTCACATTTAAAAAAAAAATTCTCAAAAATTTGCAGGGTAAGGTATAGTTAAAAGTTCACTATTAGATAAATAAAGACTTCAACTATTAGAAAAAAATTAATTTTAGTTATAATCTAATATTTTTTATTTAACATTGGTGGCGAAAGGACCTCCTTAATGTTTTTGCCATTTTATTATTTTATACATTATACATTATACATTTTATACATTAATGATTTTTTTTAATAAACTTTGTTGGTCCACCTTGACAGATTTAATATCGACAATTTTTATTTTTTTATTATTTGCCATTTTGTTTTTCTTATAAAATGTATATTTTCTAAATAGTAATTGCTTTTGTTTTTTATTTTATTTTTTTACTTTTTTTTTTTTTTTATTAATTTTTTGTCTAATTTTGATTTAGTCTTTTATCTTCTTGTACAGATCTAGTTCTTTTAATTTTATTTTTACTCATAAGAATGTCTATTTTAAATATTTGGTTAAACGTTATTTTTTAATAATATTGAAAAAAAGTTTTCACTAATTTCTAATATTATCATGCTAATGGAATATTGGTATTAACATATTTTTAAATTTAATTTAATTTTTTATTGCAATTTTAATGCAGCAGGTATTAATTTTATATAAAATTATATTTTTTATTATTTTTTTTATATTTCATCAATTGTGTGTCTTTTTTGTTCCTTTAAATAATTAATATCTCAAATTTTAAATAAAAATTAAAAATTGACCTGATCAAACAATGTTTTCTCCTCATTCAATCAAGATCAATGATATAATAAAAATACATTTAGGTAGAAATTTAAATACTTTTTCCGATTTTTTTTATAAAAAAAAATATATTAACATTATTTATGATTTTAAACAAATATCACTTTCAGCAATAACTTATATTTTGAATTATTAATTTTTAAAATTCACATAATTTAATTTTTATTTATAATTATTAGAAAGACTATTTATATTTAATGTTATTTAATCACTTGCATTTTTGATTATTTTCTTAGTTAACGTTGGTAACAGAATATTAATATTGACATATTTTCAAAATTTTAAGTAATTTTGTTAATAATAATTTATATGAATTATAATATTTAATTATTGGTTTTTTAATTATTTCATAATTATATTTACGCATCTTTATCTATTTACTTGCGAATCTTCATAATTATAACGAATTTTTAATTTAAATTTCAAGTATTAATTTAATGATTTACCGTGTAAAAAACTGTTTTTCCAGCCTCAGTCTCAGTCCAAACCTCGAACAGGTACATTTTCGTAAAAAACTAATAACAAACAAACCATTCATATTCCCAAAATTTTATTATAGAAAGGTTTGGTATGTTATGTTATGTTGGGAATGGGGTGTTAATACACGGCGACCTAAAAGATATATTGTATCCCCTTCTGTCGCTAATGCACCAATGAATTGTCTCAATGCCTATAACAACCCCTCCAATCCTATTTTCTCAAGAAAGTGTAGGATTTGGAGTGGCTTCAAGTTAGGTAAATCTCCATATTCTATTTGATATCCTCCTAGGTATAGTGCCCTTGGATTCTGGAGTGCTACACATTCAGTTAGAATGTGAATGGAGGTTTCGTCTTCCTCCTCACAGAATCTGCTCTCACTATCCTCTACTACTTTCAGTTAACTAAGATGTCCTTTTGGTCGGCAATGCCCGGTAAGGATCCCTGTTACAATACGTAGCCTGTTCTTGCTCAGGCAGAAGCAGGCTTCCGATCTATTCTGGTTATATTCACCCCAGAAGTATCTTAGCCTGTCTCAGCCCCTAAAGATTGTTCCAATTATCGGTTCTTCTACTGCCCAATTCTTTTTTAATCTCTTCTAATATTATGTTACTGCTGATACCGCCAGAACGGCTCAGGTCCTACAAAGGGTGTTTGAGCCTCTTTACTTGCAAGACTATCTGCAATCTCGTTACCTTGTACCCCGTTATGTCCCTGGACCCAAGTAGGAGTAACTCTATTTTTCTTGCCTAGCTCATTCAATTGTTCTAGGGGAATCTCCAGACTATTTTTGAGCTGATTATGTAAGAGCTCAGCGCATTGATGGCTGCTTGGCTATCCGACATGATGATAATATCTTGTCTATGATAGTTTATTTTAATGTTAAACTGGATACACTTCTCGATGGCGTGAATTTCCGCCTGGAAGATGCTTTGATATTTTCTCAAGCTTTCGGAGTGCTTGGTTTTCGGTCCATACACTCCTATTCCAGTTCCTTCTATGGTTTTGGAACCATCCGTATACCACTGAATAGCACGTCTTTCGATTGCAAGCGCGATGGATTCTTGGCTCCATCATTCTTTCTTGCAGCCCAGCTCTGTGGTTTTGAAGTTTTTCACAAAACTGTACTTCTTTAGCATTTCATCCTGGGGCATGTCCCAGGTATCTTTAGTCCTGAAGCAAGTAGACTTTCGTCTGATTACACCGTTCCTGATCATTCTATATTGTGTCCTTTTTGCCACATTCTCTATCTTCAAATATAGAGGGGTGAGGTTTAAAATCACCTCCATTGCAGCCGTTGGGCAGGTTCTCATTGCACTGGTGATGCAAACACAGGCTAGTCTTTATACTTTTAAGATATTAGCTCTCGTAGTAGCTAAACTAGTTCTGATGTTCCAGGCTATAGCTCTGTGAGTGATGATTGCAGTATACATCCATCGCAGTATGTTTAGGTTACATCCCCATCGTTTACTTGCAATGTTTCTGCAAACCATTAGGGCTTTTGTGGCCTTATTTACTACTTTCTTTTCATGTGTGTTCCAGAGAAGTTTGTTGTCCAGGGTTAGGCCTAGATATTTAACTTCATCTTTCCATTCTATATCTATCCCGTCTAATTTAACGGTTTTGAGATTAAGTTTTCTTTTCCTTGAAAAGACTACTAGTGTTGTTTTTGTAGGGTTTATACTAAGTCCCACTTCACAGCACCATCTTTTGTTATGTTCTAGTCTTCGTTGGACTATATAACACAGGATATTTCAAAACTTGCCTTGATAACAGTAATATGAATAATATCATGAGTAGATAGCATACGATTTCAAAAATTATTATTTTCTAACCAACCTATTATATTATTAAAGCACCTCCAATCAGTAATGTACATTAAAATAACATAATTATTAAAATCTTGCTTTTTCTATTTACAGGTACATTCGGATAAATCTACAATCGAAGAATCGCTTTTTAAAAAACTCAACACGAAATGTTCCAACCAAGACATCAGTTCGTGCATGATGCTTAAGTTGGTGACGTACTTCAATAGACTGATGAAAAAATCACACATCGAATTCGGAGATGTGGAAATTACGCAGACCTCAACCAAAACCGTCAACTTGGAATCCTCCAGAAGCATCAACGATGTTGAAACAATGACTGAGGAGGAACAATTGTATGATGTTTTGGCTAAGAAGGCATACGATTTTGTGCAGACCAGATCGTTGAAGTGGAAGGTAAGAATTAAGTCTACTAGTTCATTATTAAAAAATATTTTTTTGAGTGAAAAAAGTAGTAACAAACAAACTCATTCTCTCAAACTTTAGTAACTTCTTAGTTGTTTATTTTTTTGTCATTGTCATACTCATACTTAATGTAAGTCTTTAAGTTGTTTACTAACATATGGTTGTCAAAACCTGTTATCCAGCTATTTCACAGTAGGGGCAGGTTGCCTAAAATGGGAGACCTACGTTTTCATATTAGTGGTTCATATTTTGACATAATTAAAAACGACGTGTTTGGAATGTTGTAATTAAAGCTGATAATTGAAAATTTAAAAATAATGGTAATATTTTGCACACAAAAAATAGTGTGGTTGAAGTAAAACGGGATAAAAAAATTAATGTTAAAAATGGTGAAAAATGTTTTAATACAAAAAGTAGGTAAATTAAAAGTAATTTGTGCAATGTAATAAAAACAAATTTTAAAATATCAGTTGCGACATAAATCGCCAACAAAGAAATCTTCATTAACTTCAACTCCTGCACAGGTATCATGTGCCCAATTTTTACAACTAAAACATTGTATCCATCCTTCGCCACGTCCATTTTTTGAATACCTGTTGTTACAGTAAAAGCATTCCGCATCATCATCGCTTTCTGATGATACAATGCTCTTTTTTTGTAATTTTTTCGTTTTGATTAAAGGCTTATTAGATTTTTCTTCATTCAACAAGTTGATGTTTGTTTTTAAAGCTATCTTCTTAACATTAACTTTTTTATTTCTTTCCTTTAAAGAGTTTTCTAATTCTTCCTTATAAGGGGTGATCGTAAAATTGGCAGCTTTTCCTTTTTTTCTATTTGCAGTTTCTCGAATATCAAGCTTACGAACTTTGGGATAAGGACCAATTTGTTCAGGACTTATCAAAGTTATACCTTTGCTCGTGGATGGCATATCATGTAAAGCGATTCTTTTGGCAACCTCGGAACATTTCTTTGGAAGAGCCTTTAGTTGTTTAGAGATTCTCTATTAGGGCCATTTTCGAGTGTAGCTTCTCTATTAGTTTCAATTTCGCGTGTACCTTCCGAATTGGCGTTATGTTCGGATGGATCATCTTCGGAATCGGAAGAAGATGGTACGACATCATTCTGTTCTTGTGGTTTGTCTGTTGAAAGTGTTGAAATAAACTTATCCTCGGTAAATATAGTGCGGTTTACTGGGTACAGTCCAGTTTTTTCAAATCCATTAATCGCATGTATCGGAGTAGAAGGACAAAGATACGCTCTGCCAAATAAAGAAGGAACTTCACTTACAGTGATATATCGCCCTGGGTGATTTCTAAGCCAAATCTCCATTTCTTGTGAATAAAAGGTGCTTAGAGGGGCCATAAATGACACGTCCAAAGGCTGGAGTCGATGACTACAGTGTGGTGGGAGACATAAAATTGTGACACCATTTTCTCTTACTTTATCTATGAAAGAAATATTTTGCGTATGTGTTTTATGACCTTTGAGAATAAGTAATGCTCGATTACTTCTTGATGCTTGTATGTGAGAGAGAAAATGATTAAACAATTTATCAAATAGATCCAATTGCATCCAAGCAGATTTATGAGCAACTGCTAATGTTCCTGGGGAACACCCTTAAGAAACTGTGGCTTCATACACACTCTAGGAGTGATTAACATAGGCAAGACAAATATTCCACTTGCACTCATGTAAAGTACGGCTGTAGACAGCTCCCCACGTTCGGCAGACGTCAGGGTACCCACTTTTTTCTGAATTTAAAGTGCAATAACTTTTGAAGGACAACTCTGAATCGTCGTTATGCCTGTTTCATCCACATTGAAGACCCTGGCCGAAGGAAGAGGCTCAAGAAAATTGAAAAATGATGACACTGCTTTTTTGTAAAAACCCCTAGCTCATGCAGCAGAGGTAGATCTAGATAATCGAATTGACAGATTGTGTCGTTTTAAAAAAGAACGAAGCCAATGCCATCCAGTCATTTGTTTTGTGTTATTAAAGTAGTGAACTATATTATTTTTTATAGCAAGCTGATAAGCAAGGCTTCTTAGACCTCTTGTTGTTAATCCAAACAGCATACCTTATATGTTCTTAACATACTCGACTAACTGTTCTTCCAATTCAATCGGAAATGTAACCTTTCTACTCCCAAGCGATTTAGAAGAACCAGTGGCATGTTTGTTCTTCTCCTTAAATCTCCTCTCTAAAGTAAATTTTGGCACGCTATACTTTTTTGCAGCTTTTAAATACCCACAAGTGCCATTTCCTAAGGCCTCTGAAGCCATTGACTCCTCGGATTGCCGATCATTCTTTCTTTTGTAAACGTGTGGCATCTAAATAAAAAATATAATAAAATAAACTACGCTCTATTGATTTAGGTAAAACGGAATACCCCATTTTACCCACAATACTAATTTCCTATTTTACCTACACCTGATTTAAAGTATTTAAACTAACCTTAAATTTTTTGTTGTCACTTTTTAAGCAAATGCTAGAAGAACAATGAAAACCAAGACCATACTGTACACAAAGATCACTGGAAACGATTGATATATTACTCCTGCTAGCTTTCAGGTCTTAAGATATAACATTAAAAATTTACAATTCCGGCAAAAAAAAAATTAAAACCATTCACGTCATTAGCCGATGTTGTTCTAATGAATTTCTCTCATTGTCGTTAGCATTTACCCTAGCGACGCGCACAATTCTGACGTCATGGCACGATGTTGCCATATTTAGTTAATCTGTGAGTGGCACTATCCCATTTTACCCACGTATCCCATTTTAAGCAATTTTCCCCTAACTTATAAACATCTAGAAAATACACTACACCACAAAGTGTTCCCACTATCAAAATCAGTCAGATTACCAAATTATCCCCGTTCCCTTCACTTATCTCACGATTGTATGTAAAGGAGTTTATGCTGGTACATTTTTAGTAATTTTTTTGATGCTATACGTATACCCTTGAACTGTCGCAACCCTTCAGTTTATCATTGATCCAAATTGATGTATTTTATCTTTAATTAATTTTTATTGTAAATATATAACACTAGTTACTGTATTTCTTTCTTATGTAAGATTACTTTTGTATAACATGCCTCAATATGGCCTTATAAACACTATTAATTTCCAGTTATACTTTTTCGTCAATAAAAAATATATCCACATTTGAGAAGATTGATAATATTTCACTGTATAGCAACACAGATAATGAACTTTCTATTGAATCGTAAATGCTCTCAAGATTTACAATTTTCTTTTTTATTAACCTTTCTCATGAATGATTACCATTATTACCCACTTTCTACTGAAGTCAAAGGTCAAAGATTCTTGAATCCGCATGCATGTACTAAGCAACATTCCCAGCAAAATTTTAACACAAGAGTGTAAATAGGTATAGCGATTATATTAATTTATTTTGTACACACGCTTTTATTTCCTTTCAGTGAAATTGAACTTGTAAGTGCAAAAGCGAAAACACGTAAACTTACTTTATTTTATGTAACAACTGTACATTTTTGAAGAAATTGAAGCCTCTCCTTTTATGGTATCACTTATTAGGACTCAATTCTTGTTTGTCTCTTGAATTAAATATTTACAATACTTTTCATATTCCTTAAATCATCGATTTTCAGATTACTTCTTCCTCTTTCTTTACGCTATATTGGCTTCTCTTATCTTCGTTGTTACTTTGTATCATAACCATCCCTATCTCTGCACTTTTAACTTCTATTTCCATATTTATTATACTGCTAATATTATTTGCTTACTCGTTAGCAGTTAATATGACACCACCACGAACTAGCGCAAGACGAAATAGCGGGGCTAGAAATAGCGCCAGGATAAAATAGAGAAAGAAAAAATAGCGAAGGAAAAAATTGCGGATTCGCAAATAGCGCTCAGATAAAATAGCGCGGGAAAAAGTAACGTTAGGACGTAATAGCGTGAAGATAAAATAGCGAAGGTATAAAAAAGCGCTGTGCCAAAATATCTCAGGAAAAAATAGCTCTCCAGACTGTACCGGTTAGGTAAATTATTTGAGTTTTTTTAATTTAATAATAATAATGAAATGCTTTTTACTTTATTTAGAGCCAATGTCTCCAATTATATTTTTTCCATGCATACATATTGTTAGCCTTATTCTCATAGACCAGGCTGGTTAACATGGACTTTAAATATTTACATTTTTCATGATTAACTTAAGTTATAAATATATAAATACTTGGGAGTCATCCTTGACAACAGGTTAACATGGAATCAACACTTGCAAAAAGTCACCCAAAAGAGCACAACTTCCTCCAACTTATGTCGAAGTTTGTGTGGATAAATTGGGGACTACAACCGAAAATGTCCCTATGGTTATATACCAGAGTCATAGGGCTGATGATAACCTACTGGTCAGTGGTATGGTGGCCAAAGACTCGGCAAGCTGGAATCTCAATGGTATTCAAAGGCAAGCATGTCTAAATACCACGAAAGCAATAAGAACGACTTCAACAGTAGCTATATAAATCATGGTAAACCTAAAACCGCTAAATATATTCATTCAATGCGAAACCAGGTCTGTCACATACAGACTGCACAAAGATTCATCACCCAAAAGCAGTTTGCACACCAAACAGTTAAAGAACGACCAAATAATGGGAATGTTTTCAGACGAAAAGCTCCCAAAGTAAAGCTTTCAAAAACAATATAAAGTAAGTATCCAGATAGGGAACCGCAGACAGGAGGATCTCCTATTTATGCAGAATTCACCTGGTATACAGACGGCTCCAAAACCCATGAAGGTTCGGGAGTAGGTATATAAAGTATCAAGCCAAAGACAAGAATCTCACTGAGCTTAGGTTAACATGCGACAGTATTCCAGGCAAAAGAGGTATTAAGACAGAAGGTAAATGGAAAAACCATTGTCATAGACAGTCAAGCGATGTTAAAATCACTCAGTTCTATGAAGGTACAGTCAAAGCTTGTGTGGAACTGTTTGAAAGCCCTAACAGAGGTGGATAGTCAAAATAGACTAACCTTAGTCTGGGTACCAGGCCACAGAGGACATAGGGGCAATGAAGAGGCTGATGTACTAGCCCGAGAAGAAGCCTTAAAGGCTCTTATTGGCCCAGAACCCTTCTGTGGTGTCACAAAGACAACTACCAGAACATGCACAAAGCAGTGGATGATAAAAATTTTACAGGAATGGTGAAAAAACCTCACTAGGACAGAGACAGGCCAAATAGTTTTTAAAAGAACCATCGCCTAAACTAGTAGTTCTACCAATAGTGAGTTGTAGGCTTAACAAATATATGTATAATATCGGTCTAACAGAAGGGTCCTAGTACCAAATCTGTCAGGAAGAGGAGAAAACAGCAGAACACGTATTGTGCTACTGCGAAGGTCTAGCAAGACTGAGATTCCTTACACTTGGAGAAGAAAAAAAAAGGGCAACTTGCTATACCAGAGAACTACTTCCCAGTCTATAGGGTCTACTACAAAATATCGAATTAGACAAGGTACTTTAAAGAGCGATTAACATATATCCACAATAGATCTGAAAAGATCGAGGTGGGGGAAGCCACATGGCTCACACTCCTAATTAAATCTAATCTAAGATATAGGCAACACATTATACACTTTTTTCGACAAATTTTAAATTTTTATATCTATTTCTTTAAATAATGTGATTGTAGAAAAAATCTTGTGTGCATTTTGACCGAAAAATTCCTTGCCGTATTCAACTTTCTATCTAAAGCAGCAAAGTATTTTATCTTTATCTTATAGTATTACTTTTCGCTTTTAATACACAATTATTTAATTGTCAAAGTGACAATTTCAATAAATCGTTTTGAATATTTGCGTGTATTATGGACAATCTACAATACAAGGGGCGTTCGATTATTATCTCAGAGAGCGGAGTGTTAAAAAAGCACGGAGCTAAAGGAGTAAAAAGAGTTAGATAACCGAACTCAGCTATAGCAAATCCCAAAAAGGGTGGACAATTTGCTTTTTTGGGGCACTCAGATTTCAAAGGGATACGGAAAAAGTCTATTCGACAACATGGAGGTTTTTGAAGGGAATGCAGAGGTCGATTAATTGTTACTGGTAGTGACAAATAATCAACTACTAAATATAATCATGCTTTAGATCCTGCAAATATCGAGGGTCAAAATGCAAAAGTAAATATGAAAGATATGGGTGAGTCAACCAATTTAAGGCCAAGCCAGCACAAGCTCATTAAGTGAAGAAGTGGGAATACACTTTCCTACCTGGGAGGATTCCAAAAAATCTATTTATTAAATAACAAATAAACATTAAATAAAATCGGTAAACAATGAGACCTTAGTACAGATTACCATTGATGAAAAGTGCAAACTGACACATATGGGCCCTTTTCTTTTATGGGATTCTGGACAAGAAGATAGTAATAGGATGTTTATATTTGGTAATCGTAACAATTTAAGTGTATTGAAAGACAATCCTCATTGGGCCGTAAACGGTACTTTTAAGATAAGTCCAGAACATGTGTCTTAATTATTTACTATACACGCAATAATAGATGGTTAAGCAGCAGTACCAATGGTATACGCTCTGTTACTAAATAAACAGCAAGATATGAAATTGTTGAATCGTTTCTGCAAGTTTGAACCCTTGCTATAATCTCTAGACATTTTAGTCAATTTCGAATTTGCCAAAATGAGTTTAGTTCCGGCGAAATTTCCTGGTTGCACAATTGTAGGTTGTTTCTTCCAATTCGAATAAAACTTGTTGCGAAAAATTGAGGAGCTTAATTTATGCAAAACAATATCGCCTAACAAATTAGTTTCATTTTACCAAAATAATTAGTGAACAAAGATGTTTAAAATCGCTGGTTGATTAAGGAAAAAGAATTTCAGGTACTCAGGCTAGATTTCTCATCAAGATATGGAATATATTTAACAGACTGGAAACAAATCTTCCTCGGAATAATAATTCCGTGGAAAACATTTGAGAAGCAATTGATTGTCAAAAGCCATCTGTTAAATAGTTAGGTTAGCAGCTTATAAAAGAGCAAAATGCTGCGGAGATAAACGTGGGCTAAATATAGAAGTGGTATTAGGCATAAGAAGCGACCTGGAATTTAATACGTTAAAATTAAGAATAGATTAAACTTATGGCAGCTGAATATACATTTGTCAATGTAAAAAATCATTTCATACATGTAGCACATACTTTTAGTTTATAATATACTAATAAGAACTCCCAGGACACATATTTTGGTAAGAAATAGAAATATTTCAATTCTGTAAAAGCCAGTTCACAGAACACTAAGAGAGCTTCAGTTTTAAATATAAATTGATTTTAAATAGTATGTAGATGGCGCTAAGCTCAACAATTTTTTTTTTCGATGGACAAATCTTTTTTGTTTAGCACATCTTGTAAAAAATGCATTTTTTTGCATATTTTGGTCTATGAACTAATTCTATTAATCTAGCAATTTTTGGTATACACAGTAGTTCACTCAAAACAATTTCATCCTGTTTTTCGGCATTAATCATTGGATTTTAAGAAAATGCTAAATCAGGTCGATTTTATTGGTACACCCTTTATACATAGATTTGTTTCTTTTGTAGTGGCCAATTTCCAAAATATATTTGTATTAGAAATAGCCTTATTATTTTAAATAAAAAAGTGCTGTTTGTCGCTACTTAGCTCTATTTTTTCCAACGCTACTTTTTCCAGTCGCTATTTTCTCTACGCGTTTTTATGACCTCGCCTTTTGGTACAGAGCTATTTTGTTCTGCGTTATTTTGTACCAGCGCTATTTATTCCTGCGCTATTTAGACATAGCGCTATTTAGTCCTGCGTCATATTGTTCTGCGCCATTTCGTGGCGGTGCCGTATATGCATAACCAAAGGCAATACGAATCTAAAACTTAAAATCGCCATAAAGTAATTTAATTTCATTAACTGAAATTTGGTATAGCCTATTTTTTTATCGACTATTGTTATTTAGGAAAATATGAGTAAATATGAAATTATTTTAAAGTTATTTCAGATATTATTTTTAATTATATTTTCAAGCTTTCTTTCGATTATTTCTGAAGCCAGTCGGTGACTTGAAAAATGGGAAAATATTGGATAACCCAATAAAAGAAATTGAAAACTACTAAAATTGTGTACCAATCCAGTATGTACGCCGAGCAAGTTTGTACAAAATTCATTTTATTTGAAATGTTTATTTAAAAATATTCGAGTTACAGAAACTATTTTGAATAAAACACGAAATTGAATTTATTATTGGATACACAATACAAACATTGATTTTTTCCTATGTTCAAATAACATCGGAAAATAAAGTTTGTATTGAAGTAACAAAAACAAAATGAAAAATAATAACTATCAAACAAAATAGAAGCATTTTCACTCTAGAATTTTATTGGACATCGAAATAAAATCTTTATTACTCCTAATTATCAGAAGTTAATTGGATCTAACAATCTTTTTATTCCTGTAATATATCAATAGCAAAACATAACAACGAAAGACATTACTAACATCGCCATTGTAGTATCCGTATCTCTATTGACATCGTTATTGTTAGGTCTTTAATTTCTGGTTAAATTATCAAATTATACAGGGTATTTGGTAAACTTGCAGCAAAACTGTAAGGGGTTATTCCTTGGAATATTTTATAATTTGATGATTTGTGAAAACCCGCTTTGTTTCGAAGATACAGGGTGAACAAAATTTCGACTAAAAACATTTTATTATAAGAACATGTAAGTACATGTAAAGTTGCTTAATCTATAATAAATGTTTAAAATGACTTACAATACAAGCTTTTAATCTTCCCATAGTTGACTGCCGAATTATTTTAAATATTAGTATCTTTTTATTTATTTATTTATTTATTGTACAGTATCCACCAGGGTAATCCCCAATTACAGGATAAGGTGAAGAACTGTATAGTTTTGGAAAATAACATTTGAATATTAGGAAAAATATACAGAAATGTTATGATATACAATATGTTTAGACATAAATCGAATGCACACTTAAAAAAACTCAAGACAAGATAAAAAGTGCACTTAATGTCTATTACATTAAACATTAAATACCTGAATAGGTAAAAAACAGAACTTTTTGAAATGAAATTTATGTTCAGATATGCGCAATTAAGAGTTTTGTTAAGTGATTTTTTTAAATTTTTGGCCATTTTCTCAAAAATGACTGTTACTATGTGGTAACGCTATGCGTTCATATAAACTTTTTATGAAAAATATTTATTTTTTAAAAAATATTCTAATTCTAAATAAAATGCAAGAAAATATTGAAAAAAAAATTACTTGGTTTGAAATATATAAAAGCATGGAATACACAGGCCCAAATTACACTTGTTGCATATCGTACGGATGCTCGAGGGACAGCATTCGCCTGCGCATCTCTTTCTTTAACAACTAAGTGGTTCATTCCATCATATCTTACACCGTCTGAAATTCTATTTAACAATAGACTGGTTCTTGAGGTTTTAGGTTGTCCGTCAGGTTTAGGGATAGTCCCAGAACTTTGCAAATAGCATGTTGCAATTTTTCTTCATAATTCAAGCTGAGTTGGCTGTCAACCAGAGTTTCTGTGTACTTGCCATGCGTTTGTTATTGTCACGTCAACAAATTATGTGTAAATAGGCCACCACCATTTTTTACTGCAAGTACCTATCCTGTATCTCGATATATTCTCGTCCATGAGATCTGTACCTCATTGTGTGCATTACATTTACTTATTAAAAATGGACGAGGTACCGTAATTATTGTTTTTTGGGCAGAACTATAACGCCTTACCTGAGACAAAAGTAGAATACCGTGACAGGTTGACGATACATTACCAACGTTGTTGTCTACCTAACGAACTACCATAATACCAGTTTCCATTTCAATAGCTCATTCGTATGTACCTCTTTGTTTTTTTGTAAGAGTTTTTTTTTCTGACATGGGAAAATTTCTGGGAATGCGATTTACGCGAACAGTACCGGTACTCTGATATTCCCTTTCTTTTAAATATTCCAAAAGATTTTATCTAGTGTATAGTTTATCAAAATAAAGTCTATAAGGTCTGTCTTTATTTGCGCCTTTTAGTTCATCCAGCATTGACACAAACGTTGCCGCAGCATTTTCAAAATCTTTTTCATAGTTTTCCAACCTTCGACTACTTTTTCCTTAATATAACTCACAATAAACTAAGTAGACCTTGGACGGTACGATGAGGTTGAAGCTGAAACACCAGTATGGCTCTGCAGTGACGTTGTATTTGTTCGAAAATTTGACTTCGACAGAAGCTCGCAGTTCTCGGCCTGAAAGATTGTCAATGGCAACCCACTAATCCTCATCTGCAGAATCTTTATCCATCAATACATTACCTTCGGGTGGTTCAACGTAAATACTGTCAATATCGCTTACGAACACGTGCTCACTCAAAAGGTTAAAACCAAACTAAGGTGTTCTTCACTGTTAATATCTAAAACGTTTTATAGAGCCACCTAGCAAAACCCAACGATATGTAGAGACCACATGCATAAAATGAATCCTATGTTTTGCGTTACCATATTGTAATGTCAGTCTTTAACGGGAAATAAGTTCTTCTGACGGTTATACTACAATTAAAAAAATCAATCTGAGATTCAACCTCAGAATAGTTTTAAATCATTAGGTAAAGAGGAGAAGCCTTAAATATATTGGTCCTAGTAGTAGTTTGATAGAATATCTAATTAAGGCTCGAATTACTTCTTGGAATGCAAAAGTTTAATGGATTAATAATGAAAGTGCAGTCTATTTCATTATTAATAAGTTTGTGTAAAAACAGAATAGATGGCATTATTTGCCTTCTCAGTAAACTATGAGTATTGAAGCGATTATACTCTTTAGGAATGCCTCTCCGTGGATAGTTATCATCAATAGCTTGACATATAGCTTTGTAAATATGTCTTTTTATGCATTCAATTGAAGATGTCTAAACATTATAAATGGAATTATAGATAATGTTACCATATTCCAGTTTAGACCGTACAAATGAAGAATTAAGTGAATACATTGTAGAAAAATCTTTAAAGATTCTCATGTTTCGGATTACAAAGCCTAATTAACGATAAGTACTAGCAGTGATTTTGGCAATGTGAGCATTAAAAGTAAGTTTAGGGTCAAAGCCAACACCAAGATCTCGTATAAGTTTTGGAGGTGTTAGAACAACATTGCGTAATTTGTGATTAAATGTTATTACCTGATCTTTTCTACAAAATGACGTAACATTACACTTACTGGCATTGAGAGGTAATTCATTCTCTGAGCACCAATCATCTAATAAATCGATGTCTTTCTGAAGTTTAGCACCATCATCAGTAGTTTTAATCTCCTAAATCAATTTTAGATCATCATCACATAAAATGCTTGTAACGTTGATGTTTTTAACTATATAATTAATAAATAGGATAAAAAGAAGTGGTACTAAAACGGATCCTAGCGGTACCCCAGAAGACGTTTCGATAAATAAGATTTTAAAAGTACTAGGAATTATACATAAATTATCATGCTTTCTAATTAAATAAGCAGTAGTTAATGATCAATTCTGTCGAAAGCTTTAGAGAAATAAGTGTAGAAGATTACATCTATTTGACTTCTCCAATCAAGTGTCTCAGATATTAGTTGTGTCTTGCAGAATAAATTGGTTATAGTGGACCTTCCTGAGTTGTCTGAGTTTAAAAGAGAGGTGATTATGGATAACTATTTCAAATACCTTGAAAAATTATTTAAGATTGTTATTGGCCGATAGTTGAAAATGTTGTTCTTCGAAAAAAAGCGGGTTTTGACAATTCATCAAATAACAAAATATTTCTAGAACAGTCCAGGGAATAATCCTTTACAATTTGTCGCAAGTTTACCAATTCTCTTTATTTTACCTAATAGTTTTGCCTGAAATATTAGCTGATTTATTATCTGGAAGATTCCTTTATGACTGTTGAAAATTTCTATGGTTATATAGACTTCTAAACATCTAAATTGTCATTTAATGGTTGTTTCAAGTTCAAGATAAATTTTAAAATCTTTGTTTACATATTTATAAATTATATACAGAATGTTATATAATAAAAGTAGGTATTTATGTGTCTATTTTTGGCTTTATTTTTATACTGTTTATCCTTGGACATTATTATAACCATGTGGCAAATATTAAATATAGGTATTTACCAAATATTTGAGTCTTTGAATGATTTCAATTATGCTGACGACTACATTGTCATTGGAATAATAGATCCCAACACCAATTTCGTCATTGATGTTTTTATAGGTATATGTAAAATTTTAAAATGTCTTCTTCCAAGCTAATTTATTAGGTAATTTTTTAAATAAATAAGTCAAATTCTTCCTTCTGCTCTTCTGTTTTTTGACTATGTTACTGCAAATAATTCACCCACATAAGATTAATTTGAAAAAATTTAAAAAAGTAATCAATTTTCTATTCTACAAATGTGACAAGATATAGTACTTATTATTTTGTATTTTAGGCATAGCCGTACTTTCACTGCGAACATATGGCAACTAGGATATCCTCGCTATCGCTATGTTCTCTAGCTTTGTGCCTCACATTCGGTTCGGCTAATATCCTACCACCATATCTTCTAATTTTAGTCGATGACTGGCTGATGCCCTGTTGCCATTTTATTAACTTGTTTACTAGTCGTATGCCTAACAAGAACAAACAACTATATAACAAAGTTACCAAAATGGATGGATTTATGTATGACATGATTAAGTAATCTGACTTCTTGACAGTCGCCAAATCAATCAGTTTTATATTTTTTTCGTTTTCTTCAATCTGCTTTTCGTCTGTTTTTCTGTTTTTCCATCCATGATCTCAATAATTTTTTTAAGAAGCATTGTTATTAGTTTTGAATACTGCATCTTTTCCTCTACTTCGCTTGATTATATACCATTAAAAATTCCAAATTCTTTGAATCAATTAGCAACGTATTCACTAGCGATGGGTTTATATTCATTTACAGGCCCTTCAGTGGCCTAACTAAACTGCTTTACATCCTAGAGTTTACTATGTGCATTTTTAATTAATTTGCATATTTCTTTATAGGATTTGATGGATGCCGTATTAGCAGTAATTTAATTTTTTTTTGATATGGTATTCAGATTATAAATCGTAGTTCGTTACCGTTTCGATGATGGTGGGTGAGGTTTTCTGGATTTTAATCACCTGTAAGTTAAATAACACCCTTAATCATCTTTAAATCGCCTAGGAGCACCACGGCAACTAATAGAAGCTGTCACTTTCTTAGACAAACTCAGTCGGCTTCAGAGGTTAAAATTCAATAGTAAGTCGGTCTCGCCACTTAGTTTTCCAAAATCTGCAAATCTACCCCTTTATAGTGAGGGGTTCTTTAATTTTTTCAGAATTGGTTCAATTTTTGCATATTTTCTCCATGTGTTCTCATTGCTTCCAGAAAAAGCATCTAATTCTTATTGAAACTAGATTATCGCTACTTATTTTCGTAATCAAATGTTTGTTTATATTGATCTAATCTATTACTTGAGCCTTATTTCAAAATAAATAAACAATCAATCCAAAATTAACTCTTTATAGTAGATAGTAGACAGTAGAAAAAATAATACTATAAATATTTTTTTCTTTTCCTCTTTTCCCTCTACTTCTTTTTCTTTTTCTCCTGTTTTTTCTATTTCTTCTTGATTTCCTTCTTTTCTTACTTTCACGCCTTCTTTTCTCTCTCTTTCAGTACTTTTATTCGACACAACTCTGATTTTTACTGGCGTCAATATCTTTTAGAACGTCCCCTAAACTCTTACCAATTTTTCAACTTTATTCGTAGATATGTTTTTCCCATTTTGATTCTTTTTATCTATAAAGGCAAAGATAACACAATCACATCTTTGCCTGCCTTTGCTTTTCTTGGATTAAATAGTGAACGGTGCTCGCAAATGTAGCAAAATAAGCAGCATATCATCAACGTTACCAGTCAAATTTTCCAAATGTAACCAACGTCAATATTACATCCTTTCCTCTCTTGCACATTCGAAAGTCCTTTACTATTCACTTCAATGCAAGCAAAGCAGGACCGAAGCTTTGATCTTCTTACCACTGTAAATCCTGCCCAATTACTACCCCTTCAATTCTTTTTAAGACATTTTCTTCTTTGGCTGGTGTTTAATAGTTTTCTCCTACATTAGCAACAAAAAGTATTTAAACCGAGTGATTATTAAATCAGGTATCAAGAGATCTCGTTTTACTTGTTACTCTAGCTCGTAATTATTACTAATTTATGAGTTGTTAATTAGATATTGCAAACATTAGATAATTTATTACGATTTGATAAGATCACAACAATTTCATACATGAATAAATTTTATTAAAAATAATCGTAAATCATTATTTCTAGATGCAGGTGCTTTGTTGCAGTAAAAGCTTTAATTATTATCTAATTTTAAGCGCTTGAATACAGGATCGGACTTAAAAAGGGAACACAGTTGCTAGTTGAAAATAAGAAGCTATATAGAATAGTTACTAGTTTCAAAATGGGATTAGGTACTATGTTCTAGGCCCTACTATCAGAGTTGTTAATAAAATACCTTTACGTCTTTATTTAGTAAAAATCAGAGAACTATTGGAATATGATGTATTAATGTAATTTTAAAAAGGTACATTTCTATTTTATTTTAAATTTTAGTTTCACTAATTTTGTGTAGTATACAAATACGAAATATTATGAGATTATTTATCTACTATAAAAAAAAATATTGATATTAGTATTCTATATACTCCAAAATAAGCAATCAAATATTAATTTCTTACAGTAATAATTTATTGATTTTATTCCAATTTTTTATTTACTTACTATTTTTTTTTAAATCGCAACTGCTATGTAGAATCTTATTAACTCAATTTGTATAAAAGAAAAATCCTGTATTTTGTTATTAATTTTTTTGTATATTTTTGTCGAATTAGGGCCAGTTTTTTCACCTCTGACTGTCTCCATCGGGACATAAACCATTTTTTGCAATTAAAAATTCAAATGTGTAAAAAAACGTTTATTACATGAAAATACATACACAACTAATTATAACATATTATACATACAAATAATGATATATATATCTACATAATTAAGAAGTACTTGAACTTGACTTTGAATAATATTTTTCAGAATATTTTGCTTGTCTTAAAATTCTGCACATGTCGGCTTAAAGTTATATGTATTGGCACTGCCAAATGGTCAATAGCTTTTGGCATAATTATTTTGTATAAATATTAACATATTTTCAGGATTTCGGATTTTTTAATCTATATGGTCAATAACGATGACAGTGGCGATATATCGGGACAAATGGCAACCTTACCTCTGAGTAAAGTTGAAAGTAACTACTTGGTGATTAAACTATAGGGCTATTGTTTCTTAAACTGTCAAGTAAACTTACATCTTTACTCAGAGGTGAAAAACTCGGCCCTTAACCGTGTTACTCAACAATCAAAAGACCAATACTCTCTCTAGTATAGTGCCGTCATAAGCAAAACCCCAGTAACTATGGAATGGAGATATTTGCAGCAAAATAAATTTATTAGTGTTAGCATTTTGATAGCTGCTTCTGTTGAATTAAAGGCAATTTTTGTATAATGTTTTAAACTAGTTAAAAATAAATTTGATTTTCTTTTGAATTGGCTTGTAGGTTAGAAGGTTTCTGCCCAGCATGCTACAAAAAATGTTAGTAATGATGTAGAGTCAATTTGACTGTTTAGAATACAAAGTATTCGGTTACTTTTTAGGAAGAAAGAAACGTTGGTATCAGAATAGTCAGATAACTTTAAATATTTGTAATTTGTCAGTTACTTTGGCTTGGCTTATGACGGCAGTATAGCAAAGACAAGTTGGAAAGGCTTTCATCAGTTCTTCCACTTCATAAGCAGGATTTTACAGGTTTTCCGTAAAGCTAACAGAAGTGAACGCGAAACATTGGCGTAGAAAATCATTTTATAAATGCTAATAACCATTTCGCGAAAATAGTTCAATAAATTGTTAACAGCTGTTGAATATTTTTTTTTAAGATTTGGACTATTATTATTTGCTTGAATAATTATTTGTAGCCCATAAATAGATACGTCTGCCCGATTCCGCCAGTAATAATTTAAAATATTTGGAATATTTTTACTCTATGATATGCCAATGGCAAACAAACATTACCGTGAAATTTTCAAAGTCCTTCGAGTTTGACGTTTATCGCCTCTCTACCTATAAAAGCTTTTCCAACTTCTATTCCTGCCATAATTACTTTGCACAGTTTAAAAGTTAACTGAACTACTGAACTATTGATTATGTGATGGCACTAAGTCACATCAAGATAAATATTTGTGTAATTTGTCAAATATAACAATCATATGATGTCAATAATAATATATAGTTACATACTTTGATTACTATACGGTGCAAGAGAGAGGTCCGACACGCCCAACATAGAGCGCGGTCATTTTGATGCATTTACCACAGTTTATAGCTAAAGAATCAGTTCGCTCACTCTGCGTCAGCATTTTTGATCTCAATGTTCCAGTTTATACACTGCGCAACTCGGATAATACAATATATGCCTATAATTAAACAGCAGTCTTCTGCGCATCCTGATTTTGTATCCTTGAAGTGGATGTTATTTTGGAACTTTCAACTGATTCTTTAGCAATAAACTGTAACTCCAAAAATAATATTCACTGACACTGACAGCAGCAAGCAAAATATTAAAAATATTGCGCCAAGATGTAGGCAACACGTAATAAGGGATCAGAATGGCGGAGTTTTCTATCTCCTTTTAAAAGGCACTAAGAAAGCTGCGCAGTGCGACCATTCTCCGTATAGTAAGAGACAATCAAAGTATGTGTATGTATGTATATAGTACTTAGAGCATATAAGACTAGAGATATCATTCAATGTATTTTGTTATGTATAAGCGGGGTCATCACTTCTGGCGTGCGGGGAGAAGGGTAGGTACGCCATTCTCAATGGCGTGCGGTTTGAAAGGGTTCATATTTATGTTTACCATTTATGCACTGTAATTTCACAATAACTAATTAATAAACAAATTTATTAAACAATATTCTTTTTCTATTTATGTTAAGCTTTTGTTATACATTGTATTGTATACATGTTTTACTGGAAATGACTATATGTTCGTTTAGGATTGAAAACTTTCTTTATTGTAGATATAGGTTTTGAAACTGTATGCTTTCAAACGAATTCGCGATCGCACATTATTTTTGTCTAGTTCAAGTAGATCATTTAGAAACTGAAATATTTTTTATATAGAGTCGATAAAAGAAAAACGAAAACAAATAACATTAATTTATTTCTAGTAGTAATAAAATTAAATGTACATGTTTTATGATAAAATTATTAATCAATGTAATCAAAACAAGAGATAATATAAAATATAGTAAGTACCTAACTATTCGTAATAGACATATTTATTAACTTTACAAGCAGAACACAATAGCTTATTTTGCTTCAACTGACTGATTTTGTTGAAACTTGCTGCCAATATCAACATATCCAATATATTTTTGGCTAGTCCATTTCACCCCTTGCATAATTGCCATTTCATCCATGAAAAGATTTAAAAAAAGCTTTTTTATAACCTTTTTGGCTTTCTCGCCTTTACATTTCAATGCTCTTCAGGGAATCCAGGAGAACCATCAACAGCCTAATGTCACTTTGATAAAGTTCTGGGATGTGGGAGACAGTTGTTAAATTTTTCCCTCACATATGTATAAGCCTTCATACTGTAGAAGTTTAAAGTTAGTGCTAACGCTTTTAATTCAGGGGAGTATTTTGTTCTGGAATCATCTTTAATTGCTCTCTTGACCAATTCCTTAGATACACTTGCAAGAGAAAGAGAAGCCTAAAAAATAAACTAATTTGACCCAAAATAACATATATAAATAAAATGTTTCCTCATCATTAAAAACATTTATGAATATTACTGGAATTAATTCTTACATCCACATTATAAAAGAGTTATTTTTTATAAATCCTATCATACTATTTAAAGATTCCAATCTACTTTGTAAAAAATATTTCCCCTAAGTTTTTCAATTATATTTTTTTTTGCATAGGATCTTCTTATGGGCAAGAGCTAATTTTCTATAAAAAAATAACTGTTTAATTTTTTTTTTAAGCATTGCTTTCCTAAAATCATAATAACGCTTGATTATATGAGAAAATATCTTATTTGACTTCAACAAACCTTCGTTTTTCTTTTTTAAGTTCTCTTTCCCTTTTAGAAGGGAGCTTACTGATATTGTGGTTTTAGGTAATGAGTTTATCAAATTTTAAACAATTTTTTGTCTTTTAAAGAGAGTTAAAAATTGAAGTTCCCTGTCTTGCATATTTTCGTCCCTACAAATGAAATGTGCATAAAATGTATTCTGCAGATTTTTAATAATATACATTTAATTAAATTTCCAAAGTTCCAAAGACTATTATTACCAGCACCTGTTTGGCTTTTAAAAATATAAGAGCTAATCATACCTTTTCATTGGCCTTCTTTCTTTTCTAACTTCAAAATTTTCAATGTTGGGAACTGCAGATAAGGGCATATTTTCTTTACTGTTGCTATTTTTATGCCTGTAAACAATAATGTAATAATAATATATATGTCTAGTATTAAACAAAATAAGCCACATAATATATGAATATCGAATTACAAGTATTTACAGTTTATTTGGACCAAACTCATTTCTATAGCAAAGTACAGGTACAGATTTTGGTATAGATCCTTTTATTAATCTATTGCTACCTTTATAATAAAGTTCAGTTGAAAATGGTCTGAACACAGACATGTGTTGTTAAAAATGGTATTAATGCTCAAACTAATTACTTGACAGTTTGGTTGTGAGATCAGCGGGAAATCTGAAATAAGTAAAAAAAAGATTTAAAATATTAATGGCAGTTGAATAAATATATACAATACAAAAATATATCTAATCCATTTTACATTATATACAAAAAGACATAAATTAAGCATTATCGTAAAAAAAAACGACTATTTCCTGTCGAACGCAACCAGTTGCGGTCATGCTCAAATGAAGAAAATTCTACAAACATGTTTTTTTATTCATTTGCCCATTTCTCATTTTAAGTTACGTTTATGGAATATAGAATACTTACTTGTAAAACGTCAACCAGGATCCTTTTAAGTATGTATTATTGCAAAATATACAAGCTTTCGGCATAATTAGCACTTATTTTATAATAAAATTACACTTAAAAAGTTTATCAAAGGGAAACCTCGTCCAAATTGTGTTTGGAAGCCACAAAAAATGATATTTTTAAAAACAAAAACAAGACGTCAAATGAAATGTCATTTATCACAAATACGCGCGTTATTTAAATTCGCCAATCATAAATCGTCGTGTTCCTAACTCGCCAATCATAATGCGTCGTGTACCTAACACCGAAGGGGTTACCCCCCTCAGTACAAAACAAACCCATTTGAGTAACACCTCTACTATTATATGCTCTAAGATATAGTACATATATGTACCAGTTTCGGTTAGAAGGTTAAATTGACATTTATAATCTTCCATTTTTGTAATTTGCTGTACTCTTTTGTCTGTCGGTCATCAGATTCACCTCTATTTAATGGTATATGTACCAGCTCCAGTTAGAAGGGTAAATTAACATTTAGAATCCTCCATTTTCATAATTACATAACATATTACAGTTTTTCATACTAATATGAATCTACAAGACGGATATTTAACCTAAACGTTAACAATTATACAAAATTGACCTGCTGACCCGCCGAGTGCGGCCCTGATCTCACTCAAATGCGTAAAGAAGATACCATCGAATGGTAAAAGTTGAAAACTCATCGATTTGTAGGTTAAGTAGGCAATTAACGCCGATGGCTATTTCCGATTAGGATTTCTAACACGCTGTTGTTTCACATACTGCCTTTTTCGATTCGCATCTAGATATTGTTCTAGCTTTCTTTTGTTTTTCTCGCGGTCGCTTTTATCCGAACAAGTTCAAGTTCAGGAACTTGAAAGCCAGTGAAATGGAGGATGAACTGGATTTTTCTCTGGTCGGGGAAATGTTTACACCGGAATTTACTTTATTAGACATTGAGGTATGGTAGGAATGTGTTATGCAGAAAAAGGCACACAAATAACCAGGTTTATTGTATAAGGAATTTAGACACTTTTTGATTGTGGGTCAACTATTAACGATTATTCACAATGGCTCTAATAGAACTGAAAAAAATACGAAAAAGAAAATACAGTAGCGTATCTTAATTTAAAAATATTAATTATTAGGTGTGTTAATTATTCTTAATAAACGAATAAAACCCATAATCAATTAGTTCCACATAAATTGTTTCGTCTTACTTACAAAAAGTTGCTACTAGTTTCGGCCCATTGTGTCCATCTTCCGGTCAAATAATTAACGATTAAAACATTGGTAAACTATCTTAATTTTTAAAGTACGAGTATAAACAAAAAATCTTTATCACTTACCTGCCTTACCCTCCGACTATTTACTACTGTTTGTCATTGAGATAACCTTTTTTGCACTTAATAAAGATTTAAATATTAATAGGGGTTACATACCTCTAATCTATATGTGTTGTAATGTGTCTCTTGGATCTAAGATTCTTATGAAGGCATTCTAGATCCCAATTACGAATTGTGTTAATCACTATGGGGTTAAGCAAGAAGACAACATGTGTTTTTAACCATTTTTGTTCTATTTTTGTTAAATTTTTGTTATTATTCATTGCATTAGGAGTCATGTCGTAGTTTTTTGAACTAAGAGTCCTGTTTCATTTGAGACTGCGATTGAGTTTCCCACTATATGTTGTCAGAGACTGGCTTCGGTGGATTTTGTGGTAACCCGCATATTTCTCTTTTGATTTCATCTGAGTAGAGTTGATTCCTCGAATCTTTACCAATGATTTCCGAAAAGTCCACTAATTTTCCCGTACTCAACACATCCACGAGTGATTTTACTTTTAGTAATATCCGAATAGTTTACCAAGTATTCCAATTCACCAATAAATAATTTAAATTCCATTTTGTTTCGTATTTGTTCAATAAATTAATTTCTTCTTCTTTTTATTTTGTAAAAGTCACTCAACGTACTTATTTTATGAAATTGAATACTTAAGAGTATGCATCCAGTTTTACAATTCGCTTAAAGCTGAGTAGTAGTTGATTTTCGCAAAATAATTTTATTATTTGATGATGTCAATAATTTTACCTACTGTTGGTTATTGCTGGTGAATTTACTTTGGGATTTTACTAATAGTAGTAATGAAGGAGATACCTAGTAGCTGTATTGGGTTAATCAGAGATATTTTTAAGCTTAAAATATTTTCGACTGTTTTAAACCGTTTAAATTTTGGCGATGCAACTATGACGTCACGTACAAAATATTTTAAACCAAAGCTAGAATTTTTGAACCAGTCGGAGGCATATTATGATTCAATAACGGAGATTCTGATTTTGGCTGTTGTATGTTATTTTGCTCTGTTCCATCTTTAAACATTTTGTTGATTTTTATTTATTTTTAATATTTTCATGCATAACATATTATGTGATACATTAATTGGTTGTAATGTTATAATACAAATATTAATATTTATGGTCATTATAAACAGTTGGACAATGTGATCTACCTATAAGTTACTCTTGATTATGAAACAATGATGCAATTAAAATAAGGTTAAAGGGGGACCTATCAGTTGTACGTTTTTTGCAAAAATAATTACGTAGTTTGCTTTAGATTCTGAATTTGCCAGCATATATTTAAAAGTAATTAAACGTTCTTTGGCAGTTGATGAATTTTGAAAAAGCTCAAAAAATCTATAGCAAATAATCGTTAGACTAGACAAATCGGAGCCTACCCTATTTTTGAAGTTTGGCATCACTGTTGATTATTTGGTTGAACGTTGAATGTAGGCACTTCTAGTAAACTTGTCACACGAACAAGTACATTGGGGGTTTTTTAGTATTAATTAATAAATCTAAAAGGGTTTTACCCATCTCATGGTGATTTGAGTAAAATTTATGAGAAATTGCATTTAGGAAGATATTGATTTCAAGCTTGATGAATGTTTGCTGTTTTGAATTGTTATTTTGGATGAGCTTTCCTGATCTCGTGCTAGAGATAGAGTTTTGTACTTGTGGTGGAGACGAAGAATCTGACTGGGTAAAAATGCAGTTTAAAGTAAATCTGCACATTACTAAAATTTTTAGTTTATGTGGAAGTATATGTCATTAAAAGCTTTAAAATAAAAAAAATCTTGGCGGTCACTAATTTAAATAAACTTAGTCGCTCTTTAAATGTTTACTTTTTCCCTTGTATTTGCCAATGCAGGTGATACTAGTGATACTAGTTTACTGCAATTATTCATTTTTATTATAGTGACATAATATACTGTAAAGTGACAGTAGATTTGAAATATGTTACTAAAGAAATGTAGGAAGTTAACGCAAGATCCTATGGTTATTTTTTTGTTGCTTGCTCGAGATTTATATGATCCTGTAGCATTGGAGCTTTCTAACGATATAGAAAATAACGATGATGGTGAAGGCGGTAGTGAATATGGGGGGTGATGAATTTTTTATGTAGCTTAGGTTAGGTAATAGGTAAATTAGTTTTTATTTTTATATATTATAATATATATTTTTTTTTACGAATAAATCCGTGATGGCTACCAGCCCCACAGGTTAGGTAAATGAGTTGTTTTTAAATTGTTTTCTTATTTTATGTATAGTTTTTTGAAGAAATAATCTGCGATGGTCACTGGCCTCATCGGCTAGGTAAATTAATGTGTTTTTTTATTATTTTGTTTAATTTTTTTTTGCAAGGTAATCCCAATGTTTTTTTTTTAATTTAGCATTTTCTATAACAAGAAATTAATCAAAATGCGATACATAATGGTCCCAAATGGTCTAAAATGGTCCTAAATGATCTAAAATGGTCTAAAATGGTCTAAATTGACTTAAAATGATCTAAAATGGTCTAAAATAATCTAAAACGGCCTATCTAAAATGGTCTAAAATTGTCTAAAATGTTTTAATGGTCTAAAATGATCTAAAGTGGTATAAAAAAAGCTATTCGAGCAATGTCAGATTTTTCTTTATTTTTATATTTTCTAATGAATAAAATATAATTTGTTTCATTTTGAAAAAATGGGGAAGGGAGTAACTTTTATGAAACCGTCGGGATTTTTTTCATTGTTGTGTTTGGAAGACTTTGTTTTTTTTTTTTTTTTTTCTTAAAATGTGGATTCACTCTAAACTGCCTTGTTTCCTCTGACTATCTGCTGGACCGCTTTTGTGGATATTTTTATCGAATTTGAGACACTTCAACAGATATCACCTGTATGTGAATTGTGTGAATTGTTAAGGATATCTGACGAAGGGTCTTTTTTTAATCCTGGAGGATTAAGTTGTAAATTTGTGGATCTTATGAAGGCCTATTTAGGGCTAGGAGACTCTCTCATGGATCGGCGGTGGACCAACTCTTGCACCGTGATGTGCACACTCAATAAATTGTGTACCAATTCAGGATCGTCTGCTGATCTGTTCTGGATGTATAGAGCCGTTTTGCATTGGAAATTTTGGACAACGTGATATTGTTCAAGTAACAAACTATCTGATGGATTGCAATTATCATATTGATAATTCAGTCTTAATGGTTTAAGTTAATTTATTTGCAAGTTATGATAGCTGAACTCAAATAATATATAAAATATTTTTCCGCTTGCTCTTTAAGTTGATGCAAAGAATGCCGCAGTATTCTTCATTTAACCTTTTTTAATTATGATATAATATTGTAACTAGAGGAGATATTCTACCCCTATGGTTGGATCTCTTAAGTTTGTAAGGGCAGAAATTAGTTTTCCTAATTTAAACTACTTTACTACGATTTGAATACATTTTTTTATGGGATATATTGCTTAAATACATAACCTTGACGTTAGCTATGGTACCATGGCTAAAGTCCTCAAGAGTTACTTTCCCTATTTGACTTATTTAAATCATCGAGAGTAAATTTCTGTCGATCTATTGATTTAAATATATCATTCTAGGTTTTATTTTTAATATACCAATTTACTTGCCCCTTCCACTAGAAATATTTTATATTGATATATTCTATAGATTATTTTGTCAATATTTTCAGTGTATTATGGAAACTTTTTTACTGATTATTTTGTGGGTATTTTGGGTATTATTCTTTATATATTTTCCAGATAATTAATAAGTAAAATTCACTCCCACCTCCTCATAAGTAAAACCGAGGCATAACAGTTTACATCTGAACAACTAACTCTTGTGATGAAATTTTCAGTTAAAATGTTAACAGGTATTTAAAATAAATATGTTTGTTGCAAATAAACATATTTATAAACAAATAAATATATATAAAAAAACAGTAATTAGTTATATAACAAAGGCAACGAATGTATCCAGGAAAATTAAATTTTTATAATTTAGTAAAACAAGAATGTGAAACTTATTTATGACAAATGAAAATAAAAGCTGAAACATGTTATTTACGACATTTTCGTAATTTTCCAAACCATCAATTTATTCTTCAGGGAACGCAAAATAAGTTTTACGGATCTGATCAGGATGGGATCAGTTTTTTGGCCACACACAAAATCTACTAAATTAAATAAATTGATGACTTTGTTCCAGTTGATTATAGATCATTTGCCATACCATACAGGCACCTGATAAAACTGTCATAACAACTGTAGTTTCTATTGATAAAGAAAAACACTAACAATATTTTAACTTAAATACATAACTGTTTAACTTGAATATGCTAACGCAGTATACTAAAACAGATTTGGAAAAATTTATTACTCTTAGAAATTTGTCAAAAAAAAAACATATTTAGCGTGTTTCTTAGAACGACCTTTTTTGAGCCTGAAAAAAGGTCTATAAATTTTTATTTTCTCGAAACCAGCCACTCAAAACTGTACGAAAAATGAAATGTTCGGTTAATTGAATTTTTGTCAAATTAACAGTTTTTTTTATAATATGGGCCACTTTGGTTTTTTAAAATAAACCCTGTATATTGTTTAATTTTTTGATTCTACTCTTCAATGACAGTTGCACTATATGTTTTCTTTTGTTTTATCTTGTGTTTACAAAACCAAAATATCAATATTTTCGAAAAAACGGTCAATCTGGAAAAAATACAAAATTGAATATACTAATACAAAATTCCGAATGAATTACGATACGGCTATGAATAAATAAAGTCTAATTTATCTGTCAAAACAAAAGGTTTATTACAGTAAAAACCATGAAAACATGATTAATCTAAACGAAAATTTTTAATATACCGATCAAATGTGTTACAATTTTTATTTTAACTTAAATAAGCAATAAAGGATGAGGTATAAATAAAATGTCTACGTTTTGAACCTGTACTACGTTCTGCAAATTAAATTATTGCACCCCTTTTTCTCTAGATTATAATAGGCGAGATAACCATCAAAGATGGTACATCTAAGTGTCATTTAAACCGCCAATTTTAAATGGGATCAAATATGGCGAGTGGCAACTTATTTGAAAGGTCTTTTAATATTATTTTTGTTTCATGTAGTTTTTAAGTTATAAACATATTTTATTTCTAATATTTACCACCCTTGGGAAAGGAATTTAAAAAAAGTTTTCTTAGACTTCATTGCTTCAAATTTTCACACTTCTTAGTCTAGCCGTTAGGACTAAAGATTGATTTTGAGAGTATTAATCAACCAGGAACTTCTCAATTGTAGTTTTTATTATACTTAATAGTGATACTACTCTTTTCCAATAAACATTTCTTTACTAATAACCATTTTTTTTTATTAGGTGCTAGATGGTGCTGACGTAGTCCTCTCAGGCAACTCCGACAAAGATGGCAGTCTCAACTTGGGATTATCCTTGAAACCAAGTCCAGTAGGAGTGGAGGAAAGCCGTAAGAAGAAGAACAAGGGAGGCGGCGGCATGGACGCTCTCATGGCCGCGGCTGTAATGAAGATTGGTTTATTGAAAGCTCTCGCCTTCAAAGCTTTAGTGTTGCTCGTAGGAAAGGCTTTACTAGTCAGCAAGGTAAGTTATTCTAAACCATTTTTCATTTAGGATTTTCCACTAGACCATTTACTGTTGGGTTCTAATTAACAGTAATGTTACTAAAGTGGGAATGGGAAACAGTAATAAAGCCTACACCGAACACGAATCTAATAACCGTAGTAGTTGATGATGATGGCACACAAAAAAAATACATCCAATGGTTAAATGCATTCATAATTGAGGGTATATTCAGTCCCCAATCAGTTATTGGGTTCTATTATATTGAGACCGTGCATCAATCAATTAATTCAATAAAATTCATTTGCATACTTAGTTGTAAGCTTACAGCATTTGGATAGTAGTAGTATTTGTTTATAGTTTTTTGCTTCAAATATTTGATCCTCAGTCTGTAAATAAATATGTAAGCGCTTACATATTAGCTGCCTAGGCAGCTTCTGTTGTATAGAACAACTATTACTCTAGTATTATTTATGCTAGTCTTGGCATAGTAGATGTATGATTAATTTTAACAAAGATTCTTTTATAAACTATCGGATTAGCTCCTCTGACATTTGTTCATCAAATGTGTTATGTACGTTCTGCCGGACATTTAAAATTTCCTAAAGCGTATCTCAATTCAATAGATAAGACAAAATTTTTATTTATATCAAGGTTCTCTGCATAGAAATCTTTAATTTTCAATTCCTTGAGAATTCTCGACTAATTTTTTCCTTACTACATCAATGTCATTAACTTTAGCTTCTTCTGTAGCGTTTTTATACCATCAAATTCAAACAATATTATTAATATATTTTAATTCCAGTTTTCATTTGCACCGATTTCTTAAAAAAATATCCACTTTTGTTAGGATCCTCTCGCCTTAAATTCTATATTTTTAAAGCAACATCAAAGGAGTAGAAAAGCTTTTACATTTTTCTACATTTTCTTTTATTAAGGTTTCTAAATTAGTTTAAATTTTCTGTCACATGAGGAGTTTTTCTTGTAATTTTTATAACGACGATAAGACTGAAATTCTAGAGGCACGTATTGTTTTACAAAGCCAATAATTAGACATTTAATGAGGTAGAACATAATACAAAGTAGGGCTATTTTAAAAGAATAATTATTGATTAGTTTAAGGTACAATAAACCAATTTTAAATACGTTGTTATTTCAAATAACTGTTTGACTATTTCTAAACTTTAAAACCATGTAATCTATAGGCAACACCATATACTTCATAGATATAAATAATTTACACAAAATAGTAAACAGAATAACAGTAGTAATGCTTTATTCTTAGGTAGATGATGATGGTAGAGAGTATGCAAGACTTATTTACCAGTAAAGTAGAGTTGGTTGCCTACATTTAGCAATATAATATTAATAATATTATATTTTACCACACTTTGTTGTTGTATCATCTTGTTTTTGATGTGTGATTAGCTTTGTAGCTTGAAGTATACTAATATGTATGCAGTGGAAGCACTAGTAACTGGGCTTAGGGGTACTTAACAGAATGCTTAAGACAATATATGAATATAACGGAAGTTGAATTACTTAAGTCTGTGGGAACTTGCAAAAAAATCAATTCATGCTTTCATCTGGAACATTCAATAAGAAAAAATTTGCCACGGTAACATTGCATTTTCAATCAGAGTACAGAGCACAATATTTATGATAATTCAGTGAGAATAACACAATATCCAAGTGGGTAAGATCCCGTGACCTTTGAGGTAGCATCAATGTTTATAGTGTACTACTCAAAAGTAAAATGTAACGACTTAAATATATTTTTTTTATTTAAATAACTTGCTATTACAATTTTTTATACAGGGTGATTCGTTAAAGGTGACGACCGGCCGTATCTCAGAATATCTTGAAGTAAAATTTTTTTTAAAGAAACGCAAAAACAGGACGACTTATATTTCAAGGGGGATATCTTTCTATATTATCCTTAACTGTCATATATCATTCTCCTCCCCTACTTTAATCTATTCAATACAATTTAAATAGTGAAAGTACCAAGTATGACACATCGTCAGAAAGGTAATTTTAAGGGGAATTCACCAATGTGACTTTTTAATGCGTTTATTTTAATTTTAGCTTCTAGCGAAATAAAAAATTATTACCTATGGTAAAGTGACACTTTATTTTAAAGGTAATTTTATTAGTAATTTAATGTACAACGTAATATTATGTTTAAATTTAAATTTATTTTGTTGGAAGTGCAATATAGAGATACCGTCAACTGGGGTGACTTCGGACATGTTTTACAATATTTTTGATCACTGACCAAACACCAGAAAAACTGAATTTCCGCTGTTTTCGCTAAATATACTCCTAACATCTAGGAACATTCTGGCAGTCTCAGATTTTTCATATTTGCTTCCATATTTTCGATTTTTTGTTATAGACTGTCCAAACTTACCCCATCTGGTGGGGTGACTTCGGAGAGCCGTTTAAAATTACATAAAATCATTTTTAACCTCGTTCAGGGGGGGCTCCGGACCAAATTTTATTTTTTAATTTTGCACCTTATGTTTTTATGAGAGACACATAATTTTATTATAGAAACATTATAAAAGCCAGCCGCTTGTCGTATGTTTCTGGTGCGAGCTTCGACGTGACGGATGGCATTTTCTTATGATTCCTCACTGTAGTTTTGGTAGCTTCTATCCCCAATCACTTTTTTATACGTACGAACCATGTCCAAAATCGCCCCCCTAAATATGAAAATTATTGTTATCACCCTGTAAAACATGCGCGATCGCAACAAGGTTTTCGCTGTGACCGCTTTGGATAAGAAAACACCTGTTGTCCGATGTCACCCCATATATTGCACTTCTATTAAAATAAGAGTATACTACTTTTTGTTGTAATATATGTAGTTAAAAACTTTTAGTTTACAATATTAGAGCCATAAATAAGATTTAGCAAAAAAATAAAGTGGCTCAATTTTTCAGAATTAGTTCGGGTAGCAAACAATATTGCAGACATTCTAAATGTTGAGGAACTGTTAATTTTTGATTAAAAAAGTATAATTCTGTAATTAGTTTACTAACTACTATTCCTGTAATACAAGGAGAGGCAAGATTAGGTGCTTACAGATTAGGGAGTACACTGGGAAATCTTGACATTAGGCCAGGTCACATGAGTATCTCAAGGTTAGTGACAGGAGACGTGCTAGACATGAGATCAGACCACTTAACCAAGAGGTACTCTTTTGAGGTTTTAATACAGAAAAGAGAGGAGATCATCATAAGGGAGCCCAATGCCCAACGACAGGAACAAACCTGGTATACAGACGGGTCTAAGACTGCGGAAGGCACTGGGGCAGGAGTATTCTCCAAAAACCCTGATACTAACCATAACTATGCTCTAGGAATACATTCCTCGGTATTTCAGGCCGAGGTATACGCAATTTTGCAATGTGCAAAACGAACAATGAAAGAGCAGTCGAAAATCAGCATATTCAAATAATATCAGACAGCCAAGCGGCACTTAGGGCCATATCGAGTCAGAAAGTTACGTCGAGGCTGGTATGGGAATTAATCGAAGAACTAAGAACACTGGCAGACCGAAATAGAGTAAAACTATTTTGGGTGCCAGGTCACAAAGGAATCGAAGGCAACGAAAAGCCTGACGAACTTGCAAAAAAAGGGTCAGAAGAAACACCGGAACCTGACACAAACCCAGGAGTATCAAAAAGTACAGTCCAGGGTTTTATAAATGACTGGATTCGGGAACAACATATCAACTATTGGGGAAGCACCCCAAAACAGGCACATGGAAAAGCCTTCATAGGCAGACCATTTCCCAAAAGAACTGGAGAACTACTCTTAATGAATAGGAACCAGTTGAAAGTGATAACAGGGTTCATGACTGGGCACGCCCCAGTAAAGGGACACTTGAACAAAATTGGCACATACAATGGGGAACTCATGTGCCGACTATGTCACAAGAAACCAGAAACGGCCAAACACATACTGTGCGAATGCGAAGCTCTAGATCGCAAAAGGCAGGCTCTTTTTGGATAACCCCAGGTTGATCCAACAACGTATAGAACCCATTCACCCAAGGATCTGTACAAACTTGTACAAGATACAAAGGTGATAGAGTGGGTGCTATGAACTAACATGGGGTAAAACACAATAAGCCAATAGGCTTCAGTGTTATTCAGAGACACATAGTCAGACGAGACCAGGAGAAAAAAAACTACTATTTCCACCAGAAAAGGGGTGATATTTCTGTTCTCTGGTTCGAGATGATTTACCTCTCTTTACTATTTTACCTGATGACTTCTCAGTGTCTTGAAGAAGGTTTTGAAATAACCTTTTTTAAAGTTCACAAAATTCTACTAATTGGGACAGATCTTAATTTTCCAGCCTAATGCTGTCAGTAGGATTTCTTTAGAACCTACTTTGGTGACACGTATATTTTTCATATTTATCAGTAATAGTTCTATTACTCGTTTTGTAGTTTTGACATCATGTATGTGTAGTGGATGTGGTTATGTTATTGTCACTCGAAATAAGAGTTCTATTTCATTTGGGGCAGTTCCCAAGTTTCCAGCCAAATGCTGTCAGTGAAAATTTTTCTGGTCCCATTGTGGTGACATTTACAATATCTGACACACACCTTTGATTAATTTTTTTATTACAACTGATGCCATCACGTTAATACTTGATTTTCAACGTACTATTTTATTTTGGACTATATTAGGTCTATTTTGTTGATTATAGCTAGATCTCAATAGCTTCTTGTATTTAATTCCTTTAAATTGTAGTGAGAGTGTGCTGGATTCAGTTTATATTTTGAATTTTGCGCACATATGCATATATTGCTTATTTGATATTTCAAGACTATAGTTCATATTTTTGTATTTTTTGTATGGTTATCTTAACCAATCAATAATGATTTAGAGTGCGAACTGGTTCAGTTAAGGAAATCTTTTGTGACAGCTGCTTTAAGGCTAGAAAAGGACAAAGAAAGTTTTTCCTTCCCAGCACATTCGTTTACTTTTCAGCAAGATTTAACTGCTATTTTGGCTATATTCAATCAGTTAGAGACAGCTTTCTTTATACTAGTAAGTAAACCTGGAATCACAGATCAGAGCGAATTGCAGACTATGGTCCGTCATGTCTTAAAAAGAATAGATAGAATGAACACTGGTGATGATGATGATGACTGTAAAGCTGCTAGATATGAGTGCTCACTCTAATTCAACCCATTAACGTCGGTGTTTCTGAATTGACACATATATTGCCAGAACATTTTTGAATTAAATATTTTATTTCATGCAAGAGCATCTTTGTTTATGTGTATGAAATACTTCTGCGATAGAAAAGTTTTATAAATATAGTCCACGTCTGGTATATAGTACTTACTTGAAGCGATTGTCCATTTTTTCACGTATCACAAAATAACGTCAGAAACAATTGCACCATACAGCTAAACTACTCTGCAGCAACTAAAATTAAACAGCTTCAGTGCTTACTGCACATCTCAGCAAGCCAACCGGCATAAACACCCCACCCCTGTACTATCTCATTTTGCCACAAATATTTTCTTTAAGAAGACAAGTAAGGTGTTGCAATATGGCAACACTAGGCGTTATTGGGTTAAGATTCATTGCACTTTGAGGGTGACGAAAAATTAATGAATATACAAAAATAAGTTTTAAAAGGTTCTACGTGAAGTAAGTGACGCATTTTGTTTAGTCACGCCTTGTTTTATTTTGGATCAATGATTTTGTTCAATGTGTTTTATATCGTGTAACTTTTAGATAATATAATTTGTGCATACTTACAAAGATTTGAGTTCAAAATTGAGTTTTAAAGAATGGTATTTATTACTTATGAATTTTATATGATACAGAGTATAATACTCCTACATTTAATGTAACCCAATAGCAGTTTGTCTAACCATTTACATAACCATTAAGATGAAATATAGCATTAAAATTTGACAAAATTCGGATAACCTTCCCACAATAAGCTATATAGGGATTGGGGTAGAGCAATATTAACAGGTGCAAAAAATATATTCGATTTTTTTGTTTCGTTTGATTACTAGATCGTTGCTAACTAAATATACCTGTAAATTTCTTTTTGTTATGTAATTTTATTTAATGAAACAATTTTGTATGTCGGATTGATTTGAAGTATCATTTTTTAACATTATTTTTATCTTTACAGCTCGCCTTGGTCTTAGCCGCCATTATCGGGCTCAAGAAACTCCTCAGCCAAGAGAAGCACGTCACCTACGAAGTAGTGGCCCACCCCAGCCACGAACACCACGAACATCACGAACACGGCGGCGGTCACTCAGGAGGCGGTTTCGATGCACATGGTGGCGGCGGATGGGGCAGAAACTTCGATGCCCACGCTGCCCAGAACTTGGCCTACAGTGCTCACGTCCCACCCAACTAAAAATGTGATTTTCCTTCCGACCAGCTTGCACCATATTGGTGTCTCGTTCTGAAGTTTACCTAGCTATTTATGATTTTAATTTAATATTTATTTGAATTTTGTTATCTGTTGATATTTGTTGCAATAAAAGAAATTATGAATTTGTTACAAATATTGATTTTATTATTTAATATTAAAAGATATAAAGGTTTGTTCCAACAACGATCTTGGAATCTAATCCACAAGTTATTATTGAGAATCTATCAGCAACTAGTAATCGAAACCTCTGTGTGATTGGGCCTCAACTCTGAACTCAACAGACGCATAATAACAATAATAAGCCACAAAATAAAATGAATGATAATAAACGAAATTTATAAAGACTAAACTCGATTGACAAACACAAATCAGAGCTGGCAGGGACGATAGAATCAAGAACTTTTCCGATTATAGCGGCTTTGCGCCTGTCTTGACAATTTGTTCCTATTCAGACCCAGGAACTGATTTAACAGTATACAAATCGGTTTGTCATTAGTTTTAGTTGTGTCGGAACTAAGTTTTCGTACAGTTTTGAGTCTGAAGCTTGTTTGAACACAAATTCTACACTGTGCAGAATACCGATAGTACGTAAACTGATTTGGTTTATGTTGGAACAAACCTTAAAGAACCTTTGTTAACAAAAACAGTGAAAGCTCAAAGAATAAGGTGGCTGGGACATATCTGGAGAATGAGTAAAAAGTGATAGTAAAAAAGGTGTTAGACAGGAATTTCCTAAACAATAGAATAAGGGAAAGACCAAAAGTAAGGTGGAAACAACAAGTTTAAGAAGATATATTAGAAATAGGAAACTGGACAACAATTGCTAAGGATAGAGGAAAATGAATAACTGCAGTGGAACAAGCTGTGTGCGTGCTAATAGGCCGGTTACGTTTTATATGTATGTTTATATGGAAACTTCTAAAGTCATCAAAATTGTTGTCAAAATTAAATGACGTTAAGGAGGTTTCTGGATATCAAAATTTTACATGGGCAGGCTTAATGATTAAAGAAAACCAGTATTTCTAGATAAACAGGCTTAAGGGATAAGTGGCATAAATAATTTACATGATCAGGCTTAAGAGGCAAAGGATCTAAATATTTTTACATAAATTGTATAAACAATTTGTAAACCCTAATAAAGATACTTGGTTTAATCTAAGTAACGTAAAAGCTTCACGAACTTAAAAATTTAACACTTTTCATCGTTTTTTACTCTTTCATTTAAATCAAATAGTTTCTTGTTCATTTTATGCTACAAGTGTTCCCGTGAGGGTCTCTCGAATTTTAGATGAAAATGATCACGTCGGTCCAATTTTAATTACCTCTACAAGTACCTGCAACTTTTAAAAACTTATTTCCTACTTTCCGAAACGTAGTCGAAACGAAATTTAAATTATACCAAGTGCCTTCTTCCTAAGTTTTACATTGCTAAATTTTCATTAAAAACTTTTTCCGCTATTTTTAATTACGGCCACTTTTATCAGTATTTTTTATGTCGAAAACTAGAAACTGTATTTTTAAGGAGTTCTGAAAACTTTATTTCACGAAACTGTGAAACATTTATAAGAGGCTTTTAGACGCTCTTCTGCAGTTAGAATGGTCTTTAGTTTGCTTTAGAAAAAAAAGTGTCAGTACAATTGTATAAAACGTTAACTTTTATTGACAGTGGCCATGGGAGTCTGGAAAGTTCAGTGGTAATAAAACAATAAAAATAATATTTTTTGACATTATATGATTCTGACTCGGTAGAAGCGCTATAAAATATTAACGGGGCGTAAAAATTGTAGAAAATCCTAAAGAAAACCCCATGCTCTGGAAGTTTTATAAAGTTCTTTATGACTCTCAATAAATGTGATACTTCTAAAAAAAGGCATCAGTTACGAGGATGTTTAAGGATTTTTTGAGGATGTATGAGGATGTACGAGGATGGAAAATGATTTACGAGGATGTATGAGGATTTCTCGAGTATGTATGATAATTTCTTGAGGATGTACCAGGACCTAAAAATGTTTAACATGAATTACTTGGTTTAAAACTACCAAAAATTTATAAATTGCTATAAAGCTATACAGAAAATTGGAAAATGCATAAATATTTTGGAGTAAGTATGAATTGCACATTAGGGTGGGGTTAAATTAGTGCGGAAAAGTTGCAAAATGTAAGAATGATTAACGGGCTATTTTCATTTTGTTTTCAAAATGTAATTTTCAGGGCTGTACACCTACTTGAATTTTCCTATTTTACCGGCTAATCTAATAAAACGGAGTAATAAATGAAATATTATCACTTTTGCAAATATTTTAATAAAAAGGAAAATAAACATTTTAAATATGTTTTGTTTATAAACGAAAGCGAGTACAACTTAATAATATAACATGGACGAGCAAACAAAAAAAAAATAGAAATATGAAATTCATGCATTGTATTTCGACTTAAATCGAGGTAGTATGGTTCTAGAATGAATCCTTGCACGAATAGAGTCATGGCTGACAACAGAATTGGAAGCTTTTGTTACAACCTTCACGCACCTCTTTAGTGCCTGTGTATGGCAGGAAAAGGTCGAAAAATCTACAGGACAAGTTCCTGTATCGTTTATAAATTCTCTGATATCTCTATTACTTGCAGTACTTAAAAGAGGTGGTGCTGTAGCTGAGCAATTTTGCCAATCAATAACCTCATAATATTCACTGGCATCGAAATCTAATTCAGGAAAAACAAATTTCCTTACGTCTGAAAAAAATGTTTTGTGCGCCTTCAATATTCTTCCTAAGACAAGTTGTCTTATAGCAGGACGGTCAGCAGAAAGCATTGCTAGAAGAAGGTTCTCCGCATGACAAAAATATGCATTTTGTTTGATAAAAAGATCGATGACTGCCTTTAATTCGTTGTTCAAGTAGCGTGAAAACTGTATCATTCCGAAACGTGTTTTCCTCCATCACAACATAATGCTTTTCTTTTAATGTCAAACCACACTAGCGCATAAACTTTTACCACAAATTCAGCGATTGTTCTTAAATTTGTAGACGGACATTTACTTTATAACGTGATCTTGTTATTTTATCTATTTTTATAGTATTTTAAGCTCTTATGATTTTGGGGAGTGGATCAGAATTATTAAATAACTCGTATTACTTTAAAAAATAATGTTGAGCCCCACTATAATTAAAACTTACTAAACTTGACTATGGATTAGTGATAAAAATATAGAAAATCACTAACCATTAAGATATGATAATTAAATAAAGTCTTAGATAAGGTCGCAACAAATTCTAATTCACAGAGACTTACTTATTCAAATTTATATGATTTATTCAAGACTTATCTGAATGACAGGAGGTAGTAAATTAGGAGTGACTTGTAGAGGCCTTCTTCGAAGGGACTCGAAACGATATTCTTCGGATAGTACAAATCTTCACAAACTTCTTCAGATGGAACTCGAACCAAACCTCTTGACACAACTTAAAATAAACCTCCTTATAAGCAGCTTGAACTGAACTTCTATACTTGTATATTTCTATAAACTTCTATACTTCGATAACTTCTATATCTTCTGAAACTTCTATAAACCATCTAGATATAGCCAGGCTTTTTAAACTCAGACGGCCATTAAGAATATTAATAGACAATTAGTACATCAGATGACCCAGATAATTAAAAATTTAATAAATCAACTTGCTTGTTGACAGAGACGAATCGAAATGATAATCCAACTTTTGACATAAGGCATAAACGACAAATGACATTTGTGTAGAGATGTTGGTGTCTAAATAACGAAAACGGTTTCAACCATTTACTTCCGATAGAAAGACGCAATATACGGTTTGCCTTTCCAAAGAGGGGATGTTTAGAAAATTCTCTATCGAATCATACTCGCAAAGGACACCCAATTTATAGGCTATGTATCTTAGAAATTTATGTTGCACATTTTCTATGTTTATGCTGTGCGTTATGTAATGTGGAGACCAGACAGAAGAGCAGTAATCTAGGTGAGGTCGGACTAGTGAATAATAAAAGACTTTAATTGCAGTTGTGTTAGTAAAATCATGTGTTAGCCTTTTGATAAAATCTAACATTTTCATGGATTTATGGTTAGCCTTAGGTATGTGTTGATTGAAACTTAAAGTGGGATCTACAATAACTCCAAGGTCTTTAATTTGATTAACAGACTCCAAGATACGACCCTTTTAGGTTAATAATCAAAAGTAGTAGTTGGTACATGGGATCGATAAAAGCGCATGACATGGCAGTTTATAGCATTCAAGTCCATGCCATTTAAGGAACACCAGTTTGATAGATTATCAAAGTCAGAGTGAAGCAAGAGGGCACCATAAATGGTTTTAATAATTAGGAAAACTTTTAAATCATCTGCAAACAATAGTGCTTTGTCATACTGAAAACAATGAATGATGTCATTTATAAAAAAGTTGAATAATAAGGGATAAGGTGTGATCCTTGAGGAACAACTGAGGTAACTTGAAGTGATGGTTTATTCTACCCATTTGAGTTCTGTTCATAAGATAACTACTAATTAATTGCAGTAAGACCCCATTTATGTCATATTTATCGAGCTTTTGAAGTAAGAGAGAATGGTTGACCCTGTCAAAAACCTTAGAAAAGTCAGTGTACACAGAATCAATCTGGCAACCCTTCACTAAAGCTTCCGACAGGAAGTCGACGTAGGTAACTAGATTTAATTCAGTCGTTTTCCCAGCACAAAAACCATATTGATGATCCGTTATGATGCCAGATCAGTCATAGGTAGGGTAGTATGTTATAATGTTCTCAAAAACCTTAGGTATAGTACTGAGAATAGATATAGGATGGTAATTTTTGACGTCTGACTTGCTACTCGATAGTCTCCAATAATCTGGAAACTCAACCGTGGCGATCTTTATCTAAGGTGGCGATATATTTATTGAAAATATAGAAGAGAGGGCGAGACAAAACGAAGCTGCAATTTCTGAGTAGGATGGGAGGAATAATGTCAGGACATGGACCTTTCAAGAATAGATAATTTCTCATAAATAGTCGAAATAGGAATGTGGTAAGAGGAAACATTAAGTTTTGATTCAATATCGTTAAAATTTTAATTTATATTTTGATTAGTGTAAACTGATGAAAAATGCTTGACAAAACAGATTTGATACTTCACTGCTACAAGAAGCAAAAAAAAACTTCAAGGTTCATATTATTAGGTATGGTGTTATTAGATCTTCTGTTACTTACAAAATTCCAAAAGGCTTTAACATTACTTTTAACAGAAGTTTCATCAGAATGTATGTAATTTGAATATCATTCTCTAGATAAAATCCTGCATTGTGATTTTAACTGACTGAATATTTCATAATTTTGGATAGTCCTGTATGTGCAACTTTTTTATCATTGACCAAACATCGGAGTTGAAAAGAATATTATTGTGGGAATCTGTTTATAACAAATTTTTTTAAGGGAACAAATAACTCAATAACCGAGTACAAAGCGTCATAAAAAGTAAGAATCATTTCTGAAAGTTCCTTTTCTTGAATAAGCCAATCCCAATCCTTTGCCTCCAAACATTGGCGTATACCCTTAAAATTGGCGTGGCGAAAATCATAGTAGTACTCTTCTCCAGGAGCATCACTTGAGTTCGTCTTAAATTGAATTGAAGTTTCAAGAGGAGGATGATGAACATCATGTCGGATCAATATATCAACGGCTACCATCACTGAAAGTTCCACCGGGGACAAAACAAGGTCGAGGATAACTCCTCTTTGGTTGAGCACTTTGTTGGACTAGAAAAGATTATAAAAAGCGCATATGTTCGAGACGATTTCAAAAGCACCTTCTTCCGATAATGATGAACTGGGATGAGCTAAAGCTGAAGAGTAATATTGCTGTATGTAGATTATAACTGCCAAAAATGTAAAATTGACTGACCGGATGTTGCTCATTTAGCATTAAAAGTTGATTAAAGTGAAGTTGGTATAGATTAGAATGAGATTTACGAGGCATATATATGTCTCCTAAAATATGTTTTTTGTGGTCCAAGTGAATAAGCAGTTACTCAATAGATGGGTTAGAGTTGATGGTTCTCGAGGAGAACGTTTTCCTAACAGCTATTAAAACACCTCTACCTTTGCTAAAGATGCTGGACTGGGGTGAACGATCCAGTCTGTAGATGTTATAACCGTTAAGACCAAGTGTAGCGTCATTGATATCAGCTGTGAGCCATGTTTCAGTAAGAATAATTACATTGTAGGAAGAATTTGTAACATTGAGATATAGTTGGAATAGTTTTGTTCGAAAGTCTTTAACGTTTTTGTAATAAACAGCCAGCTTGTCCGAATCTAGTTTATTGTAATAATTACAGGAGTATTGTTGACATACTTACAGTTCATCAAATTTATATAGGCTTTCGACGGCTAGACAGAGAAAGCACTACTGACAGGCATCCCGACGGATTTACGCAATGAAAGTACACTCTGCGCATCAAGTATTTCACTATTTCATTCAGACGTAAATGTCAGATGTAAATTTCGCTAAAACATTTCTTTTATTTTCGTTTGTGTTTTTTGCTCATTACAGTTTAATAGAACCTAAGTATGGAGTTTAATAGCAAATTAAGAGGCCGCGTGATTAACAGTCAATCTCGCGAAAAAATAGCCAATGTTATAGAGTTTATGAGAAGAGAAGGAAACTTTAATTCACCTTCAATACCATTTAAAAATGTAAATGATCGTGTTGCTGCAGCCACAGGAGTATCTAAAAACACTGTCGTCCGCATTTCTGGAGAGAAAAAAAGAATCGATAACCGTGAGGTATCGGAATTTTCATCACCAAGAAAAACCATTAAAAAACCAAAAACAGTTAATGATATAGATGAAGCTGCACAAGAATCAAATTTTATTTTTTTATTATTAGATAGCTATTTTTGTTTCTGAGTTGTGTTCATTTACAGGCTCAATTTTTTTCCGTTTCTCCTTTTTGATTTTATATGGGGTTTCAAGTTGTTTTTGACTTATTTCGACGTAAATCACAACACACTTTTTTAATAAAGCAAACAAGTGTTAAGAGGTATATGTACGTGTAAACTACAATTACAAAAAATTGATATGAAACCCATGAAACCACCAACAAAAATGTAAAGTACTAGAATATGGTGTCATTCGTCGAGATAATTTATCGTTTTGTTTAATAGATCAAGAAATGTAAATATGCCCCTGTTATTTTTTTTTTTTTTTAATTATAAGAGAAATAAATTTTTTTCTAAATAGTATAGTTTATTATTTTGTAGAAAAACAAAATTTCGAAAATTTTAGTAATGTTTCAGAAACAACCGTTATTAATAATAGGTACCATTTTCCTTAATAAGGTAGAAATAAAATATAAACTATTTCCACGATTTACAAAGGCCTACAAAAAAATTATAGGTATTTTCCGCTATCCTATAAAATTTATATTTTCTGACTCAATTTCAAAAGGTTGAAGGAATTCCAAAACACCTTTTATGGCATAATAATTATTTTCAATTCTACATACTATCTTTAGCTGCTTTTAAAAACGTTCTAAGAAAGTCCAATCAGACCAATTTAATCCCTAAACTATTCCACACTTTTAAAATTTAATTACCTAAAAATATTAAAAACTATTTAAAATAACTTGTTTAGCAGACTGTACAATAGCTATCTTAGTCACACATAGCGCGTTCTCTGTCTGGGCGTCGAACACCTCTAGAAATTTGATGAACGTAATTGTTAAGTTTAGCTTGCTAAAGTCTCAATAACTCGCTTCTGTGTCCAGAGTTTTCCTTTGGTTAGTAGTTTGGTCCAGATGTATAAAAATCTTTATATCGCAGCTGATATGGTGTTTGTTTTTGATAATGGCGTGTACGTCACGAGTTGATTTCAACACAACTTTAAGGGATTGAAGTCCATTTTTATTAGTCTTTCCAAAGCGGAAAACTTTGGTAACGTTAATGTCAGTGAAATTAGCTCCAGCAGCCTTTGTTATTAGAGTTCTGACTTAATTAGGATAATCAGAGACATTTTTTAAACTAGTTTGAAGAGTTTCGGGACATAATATTTAGGATTTACTGAATTTGTATATTAATGTAAAAGTTTGATGCCAGGCACTTGTGATAGGTGCATTTGGTTTATGTTTTTTACTAGAATTTTATGTATTTTATTTTCAATTTGATGAAAGGCCTGAAGACATATTTATTTTTAACTGAAATTTTAGGAAATAGTTTACTATAAGTAAAAGCAACTTTCAGTTTGTATTAAAAGTGAAAAAATAAAAATAAATGTAAAGTCTGCCAGTTGTTTCGTTTCATACTATTTATTTTAATTTTATTAGAATTTTTACAGTAATAAATTTATTATAAATTTGTTGACCTCATCTATAAATATTAATATCACTGACTCAAGTTTCATCAAATATTACGAGTTGATAATGCAATAAATTAAATTTCAATATGAAGCACGTGGAGATATAAAACAAATATTTAGTGGATTAGCCTATAATAGGTTTACAAATGAAGTATTAATTAAATACAAAAAAATCAATAATTCTGATGCTGCATAAACTCTATTTAAACTTAATCGAAATGAATCGAATATAAATAATTTCACAAAGGCATAATAAAAAATATGTACAAATAAATATCAGATTGTGAAGTAAATCGGTTTTGGTATTTACTGGGTACTAATTTCTTAAAAAGGGAAGCTGCAATTTTCAAAACTTAGAATAAAATTAAGAATATTATTAAACAAAAATTTAATACGTATGAAAATCATAATTGGCAACACTTTTCTGGAGACTACTATTTTCTATATAAATTATTGGCCCCATTGGGTATTCGCCTCTTTGTATATGTTTTCATCGCACTAGCTATTCTGTTTTAATCAAACCATCCAATGCGTGTGTTAAGTGAAATTCAAAAATATTTATTTCTAAAAGCTAGCACAAAATCTAATCCAAAGACATTTTTTTAATTTTTTTTTTATTTTCCTACAAGATTTTTTTTAAATTTCAAAATGTTTAAGCAAATTTGAAATACGCGCCACAATGTTTTTTAAACATCCTCAAAATGAAGCATCAAATCTGATTGGCTAATTTATAACCTTCCAGACAGTCGATATGTTGTTACCTTGTTGCCGCTTCTTATAAAGTATTATTGAAATTCCGGATATCCGACAATTTAAAGGTTCAGATCGTATATTTTACAATCAAAACATATCTATTCAAATAAAATAATATTTTTTTAAATTCAGTTATTATAAAGCAACTTACTATTTCAATAAACTTTCTTCTTAATCGAAATGTTATTCAAATCATAATCGCGATATCGCGAAATAGTTTCTCCAAGTCTGGCAACGTAATTTCATCTGTCATCTAAACCCTAACCTAAAAAGAGCTACACCACCCCTAGATTTTTGTTGGTTTTTTATTTTTATAGAAGCCGTTATAGCGCTTTGGAGAGGTAAATTTGTCTGAGGAGAAGTGCGTTCTTAGAGACATATAAAAGAGTTGATTTGTTGTTAATGAGAAGATTAAGCATTTGGATGTGAGTGAAATAACCATTCAAATTCCAGTGAAATATGTACATTGTAAATAATAATTAATTAATTATTGAGATAAAGTAGGATCAAGTTCGTTTTCTGTTGTAGAGGACGGCTCCAAGTTTTGTGATAACTTTATTTTGAGTCTTATTTTATTTTTTAGCTCTGTCGCCAATTTTTTCATGAACTTCCTTAAGTATGTGGACTAGATCAATTATATTATCCTCATAATCTTTTGCAAACTCTCTGGTTGTTTGATGCTTAGTGCGTTTTCCAGGAAGGCACATGTTTCTGTGAAGTTAAGAAAAATATGTGAATTTTTACTCTTTATCATTTGGTTAATTGGATCTAGGATAATGGAGATATTTTATAGCTGAGTCGAGGTTTTATTTCTTTTTGACAATGTTTCTTTTGGTTTTTAGAAATTGGGCTTGGTATTAATTTCAATTAAGGATTCTGGTATGAGAGATAGTTGTCTTTTTATATTTTGACTTTGTGTGGTATAATTTTGGTTCATGTTACTTGCGCTAATTTAATTCTTCATAATTTCATAATTTGTTATGGTTGTTCGAATTCACTAAACGTTGTGCAGGTAAAATATGTATTTTATCGGGTCGGTGATGTAGCGGTCTCACGCGCTTATTTTCATTTATAGGCAAGTTGCTGGTCAGAGACAGACGGGCTTCGAATTCTACGCCAGACCATGTGGATTTTTAATTAAATTGCATGGTTCGGTATAGGATTTGATGTGTGCCGTATTAATAGAAATTCAGTTTCTGTTGATATGACATGCAGATTATAAAATCGCCATGCATTACCGTCTCGATGATGGTGGGTGAGGTTTTCCGGGTTTTCCTCATCTGTAAGTCAAATGGCACCATCAATCATCTCTAAGTCGCCCCGAAGCGCCACGGCAAATAATAATAATAGCCGTCCCTTTCCCCGCACCAGCTCAGCTTTTGGGGTTAAAATTTACTCGTAAAGGAATGAATTAGGGAGAGTAATATTATAATTATCTTATTTTGTTACGTATCCTCTAATATATATTATATAATAAATATTCGTTTAATTTTATTTCTTCGATTGTAGATAAGACAATTGGGTTATTTGAATTCCCCAGAACTAAGTTAGTATCTGTATCTGTAACCTGTAGAGGGTGGGTTACCCCACGGCACTTAGGCCTCATTAGGCCCATTGTGCATCCTCCTGAGATGATAGGCACCTCCTAGCTTGTGAGCCAGCCTACAGATTTAATGTAGTTGACAACGTCGCCAAGAGGTGCTTCTCTTATATCGGCCGGTGTTAGCCCATACTCGCCGAACACAAATCTTCTAATAAATTAGAGCGTCGAAAAATCGTAAAGAATATGCTCGGTAGTCTCATCTTCTTGTTCGCACCCTCTGCAAAGTGCGGATTCTGACAGCCCCATGATATAGAGATGCTTTCGTACTTGGCATTGCCCAGTCAGAATGCCTGTGACTAAGCGCAGATTATGTCTAGTCATAGCCAAGTATTTGTTTACTGCAGTGTTGTCAGGATAACTTAAGAGTTCTTTGGCAACTCTGCAGTTTCTTGTTTCATCCCATCTTTTCTTGAATTTTACGAGGGAATGTTCTTTGATTAGGTCTGTCACTACCAATTCTGTCAGGCCAATAGAAGGGCCAGGTCCAAAATGTATTTGGTTTGCTGCTTTCTTGACTAGTGAATCAACAAGATGGTTACCTTTCGATGTGACGTGACCTTTAATCCATCTTAAGGTGACCACATTGTTGATGGATACTTTGGCCAAAGCTTTGTGACATTCTAGTAATAACCCTAAATAAATTCGTAGTCTGTTTAGGGTGAGTAGTGCTTGTCTGCTATCTGAATAAATGGCCATGCTCCTTCCAGTAATATTATTTCTGGTTAATTCTTTTGCTGCTATGAGAATCCCCGTTAGCTCTGTTTGAACTACACTGGCACTATCGCTCACAGCTAATTTTATGTTTAGGTTTAAGAATCTGGAGTATATTCCACAGCCTGGGCCTTGTTTTAGAACAGCCGGTGTAGATATGAATCGTACCTGCCACTTCCGCCTCTTCTATTTGTTCTATTATAATTTATATGGCTTATGAAGGATATATAACGGTGAGATGGAGTCCATGTTCACTTGAAGCAGTGGGAGCGTATCGAGCGCCTCCTGCCAAAAGTGACGTTTCGCCTCACCAGATCCTACATCAGGTTGTATTCCGATTGTGCGGACGCTTGTCATTGTCGTCAGAGCAACCCCCTTGATGTAAATATCAAGGGGAGTGGGACTAAGAATGACCTCCATGGCTCTAGTCGATGTTGTTTACATGGCTCCTGTTATGTTGAGACATGCTGTTCTTTGAATTTGTTCTAGTTTACGGATAGCTGTTAGTTTTTGGGTTTTCGGTACCGAGACAACTGCATCGTATGTTAGCATAGGTCTTATGATAGCCGTGTAAGCAATGTATGCTCTTTTAACTCTCTTTTCTTAATGCGAGTTCCATGCTAACTTGCTGTCATAGGTGAGACCTAGGTACTTCACCTCTGTAAATAATACAATTGGAGTATTTGAATTCCCCCGGATCTGAGTTAGTGGAAATTTAATAAAACCGAATCTGTCTCACCTGCTATTTGTTTTATCGCTTATTCAAAGAGAAACACTATCTTCCACCTCGAATATCTATCGAGAAATATTAAGTTATTACATTTACAAAAAAGCAAACTATTTTTGAACGTTTATTTAAAATATTAATTGTACTAGAAATATTTTATATACAGCTTCACAAGTCAAATCTAAGTGTTTTGGATTAACTAATTAAATTATTACTAAATATACGTATTTGTTATTACATTTTTGGTAACTGTATTAAATGAAAAATATAAATAAGTAATAAATTATTATAGTCTACATAATTTAGAATATTAAAAATAAACCAACTGAAAATGTTGGCGTCATTTTAAAATACAATAAACGGTTTGACCATTTTTCATATAATTAAGTGTCAATTTTCCTTTAAAATTTTCTCACTAAATATTTATATCAAATATATTTCTTTGCAAAATTTTCCTAAAAAAAAATCTTAAAAATGTCTGCTAGTTTTTAAAATGAAGAAATTTTTACAGTATTCGATATATCTTTCTACAATTATTATTTAATAAAATATTTTAACTGTATTTTTTATTTTTCTATAATATTCATCAAAAAAAACTAAATTTTTTGTTGACGTTTTTCTGAATCATGATACAAGAAGATGAAATAAACATCTAAATCATTCTCCATCAGATTGTTTTGATAAGCGTATTTGTCAAAATAAAACACAATTATTAGTTTTCATTTCAAAAATTATTCATAAGTAAATTTTAAAGAATCATCGACATAGCAAAATTTTTATTATACCTATAAGTATCAAAATCATATCAAACTATCAGGCCTATTAAAATGCTTAATCGTCAGTACAGTCGCTGTAGGTACAAACTTTTTCTTCAAGTGATCTTTTCTCTTTGCAGCCGAAGATATCGGTACATAATGTGGCTGTACCTGTTGTTGTTTAGCAGCAGTAGTTTCGTTTTCTGCACCAGCATCAACTACTGTAGCATAATGTCCAGTAGCTTCAGCTGCGGAGGGGGCATAGGCGGCGTGGTAAGGTGAATAGGCGTATACTTGTTGATGGTCTGCGATATCAGATGCAGCTAAAAAAGATGCAAATAATAAAAGCAATATCAAATTGTATGTATGAGCCAAAAAGAGTTTTCTATAGAGGAAAATTGTTCTATTTGCTGTGATATAATTAATATAGCAATACCAGTATTTACACACGGTTTGCTTGTCTCATTGGATAATGTATTTCAACAGCTGGCCACAGCAAAGTTATATGAAATTCAGGGGTTTGAGTAAGTCTCCTTCACTGGGGCCATAAAGAGTATGCTGAATCTAACCCCTTTAGATTTTGCTGAAAGAGAAGGCAGGATGATCATCTCTAGATTTTTCACTCCTGACTGTTGAATCTTGATTCTTGACGTCTGACAGTGAGTAGACAATGAAATAAAAGACTTTCATGGCACAATTAGGCATTCCAACGACCTGTCCAAATGGCTACCAGTGGGGACTGACAGTTTAGATATGGCAACCCTGTTGTTATGTTGTCATTAACAGGGTCAATGATACATATATAGTTATATAGATTGCTCAGAGCGGGTCGTTTACGAGCGGCCATATTGCTTGGCAAATATTTATTAATTTGAATTAGTTTAGCAAAAATGTGTTTTAAAACCAATTTTCAGCCTTTAGATATTTAAAAAAATAATAATTGCCTACATTTTAACTTCAAGGCATACGTTTATTTTGTTTATTTTGAAAAATATGGATGATCAATCTATGTAACTATCTATTTCATTGACTTTGTCAATTCACCAGGCCTACAGGGTTGCCATAATTTTGCCATATCAGAACCTGTCAAAACCCACTGGTAGCCATTCAGTTTGGAATGCCCAATAGAGAGTTATTGCAAGTTCACTTAAGGTCAGTCACTATTAGTGCCGCTCTTATTTTGACATCTGAGCATGCGCAGATCACTCACTTTAATAAAGATTGTACCTGTCCTTAATAGAGAGATATTGCAAATTTCTATAAAGCCAGTCACTAATGGTGACATCGTAATTAGAGTCAAATAAATTCCATTCTAAAATCAGACTTATTGCAAACCTGAAATTTTAACATTAGAATCCTCGTCCTTATACTCATTTCTAACTTATAAGGTTTAAATGACGATTATATTAAATATTATAAATAATATTAAAAAACTTCTAACGGATACGAATGTCGCCGAGCGCATCCGAAAGCTATAAAGTCACCACTACCTGCTGCCCTTAAACATCCACAATTAAGGACAGGCACAATCCTTAATAAAGTCTGTTTTAAAACATAAACATCTGCGCATGCTTAGATGTCAAAATAAGAGCAGCACTAATAGTGACTGAGCTTAAGTGAACTTGCAATAACTCTCTTATTAAGGACAGGCCACATACTTTGATTTTCTTTTACGGACAGGCACAATCTTTATTAAAGTTATAGATCTGCGCATGCTCAGATGTCAAAATAAGAGCGGCACTAATAGTGACAGATCTTAACTGAACTTGCAATAACTCTCTAATGTTCCGTAAAATTATAACCACCATATTCTCGGAATGGTCTGAGATTTGTTAGTTCACCGATTACATATATGCAAATAATACAGCATCCATATTTTTATGATTGTAAAGAGAAGAATAAAAAGATCTCATGCATATACTGCTACAGCTAATGATAATACAACTTTAGTGATTAAAAATATTCTGAAGTGTTTTAAAATAAAATAAAAAATATGTTGGGTTCATTACATTGACAAGAAGCTAATTCGTAAAATTTTAGTAATTAACTATGTATGTGAGATTAAATAAATTATATAGACTCTCCCATTGAAAGTTTGGCTGTAATATTATATTATATTAAAATAGTGGATGATAATATTGAATTTATGGAGGTTATATCCCCTCTCAAAATAATAACTGCTCGAAACCTTATAAAGGACCCCGCAATAATCTTATGGAAATTGGGTTTCTGTCAAATTGTCTGAATTTTTGATGTTGTAGATTTTGTCATCCTAAACAAAAGGCTCCATGGACACAAAGTGCTAAAATGAATATTTTGGCAGCTACAAAGCTGCCAAAGCTCCCCTGACCCGTTGCAAAACTATTCATTTTCAATAATATTTACAGATGTCAAAAGCATATTTTAATTATTCTAATATATAGGGAAATTAGGGAAATGTTTCTGAGGTCACTGGATTCAGGAGGCGATAATAGTCCGACGGTGATCCCTACCATGCGCATGCGTATCTTGCAATGATGCCGGATCTCTGCCTCATAAGTCCTGTATCACAGTGCTGTATTCTGTCAAAGAAAAGAATTAGAAGGTTTTCTCGTGTTCGTTTATAGAGAGAAGTAAAACTATTTTTTCGTTTACATTTGTGCTCATTTAGAGCCATTTATACCGTGTTTGTGTTTGTTGGTAATTTTTAATAAAATGAGTGTTATCTGCAAATATTGTAATAAACTTTTCACGCTTCAGAGCAATTTGAATAGGCACTTGAAAAATGTTCATAACCGAACAGAGACTAACATTATTTGTTATGAATATAATATATATTCAAATAAATGTTTAGAAGGATGCCATGCATCATTTATAAATAGTATGCAGTTAAGACAGCATTTAACACAGGCACACAAAATAGATTTTGAGAAAAAACTTTGAACTTCGGCAATATAGAAGGTGTGTATACTGTTTTTTTTTTCTTATTTTAGACAACCCTGTAAAATGAATCACACATGCGCCTGATAGAGATCACCGTCGGACATTTATCGCTTCCTACTGGATTCAACCCTCATGTCAGATTGGACAAAAATAAGAGAGAAATTCCTGTAGCATATTTAGAAAGCAAGCGTCAGCAAATTCCTTCATCTGCATTTGCTTTTGATGCTAATAAGACTCCGGTTTCTGTCATACCGAAAAAAAAAAAAAACTTGTTCTTTTGCTAAGCACAATGCATTTTCAGTCGGACATACATGAGGGCACACAAAAATTCTAAATAAATATTTTTTACAATGAAACAATAGGTGGAGTTAACACGTTTGACCAACTCTGCCATTCAAAGACTGTAGAAAGAAAAACAAGGCGCTGACCTCTTAGGCTGTTTTACGGCATGTTGGATGGCAATGGTGTAAATACTTTTGTTCTTCAAAACTGCAAAAAAAATTAAATCAAAGAGAGTAGAAGAACAGTTTAAAAAAATAGCGTTGGCCCTAGTAGAAGACCAAATTAAAATAAGGGTGCAAAACGAATGTTTACCCCGAAACCTACGTTGTACTCTCCGTGAATTTCTTGAAATGCCTGACGAGGCTCAGCAACCCACAGAAAAGCGTAGTAGAAAAGGAAGATGTACTATCTGTCCACACAAACGAGACCGAAAAGGCCGCCATATATGTGTAAGTTGCAAAAAAAATATATGAGCTGAACATAATTTATGTATTTCTGAGGACTGCAAGCCATACATTTTTGACGTTTTTAGATTGTCTGTAAAAAATTGTAGTCCCCAAGAATTTGTTAATGTGTGAAATAAATTAATAAAAACCAGACGTATTTCTTTATTGCCTAAATTTAAATGGGGTCATGCGTGACCCCATGTTGTGGTCTGTAAGTTAGGTCTTCCACGTTGTGGTTCTAGGGTTAAGTAAAAAGTAAAGCGAAAAATATCTTAACAATTGTAGGTGTTCTATACAGAGCCGACAAAGAGGGGTAGTCAAGACAAATTCCCGGGGTCCCGGGCACAAGCGGGAATCTGGCAGCGGCACAAGGGGAGCCCGGCAGGTTTACTAAAAAGGATCTAAGTTTTTGCTTGAGGAACTTTTCTTTAAATTGTCGCGGGGCCCCACCTGGAAAATTGTCCTGGGGCCCCACCTGATTCTCGGCGGCCCTGGTTCTATATGGTGTTAAATGTGGAGAATCCAAGTAGAGGGATTATAGTCTGTCCAACGTAGAGTTAGCAGAAGTTAGGGGTACATTATTCGGATAAGAAGATGGCCAGTGTATTGACAAGCCATACCAGTATAGTGATATAGGCAAACTCACTACAATCACACCATCTAGATCTCAGGAAAAAAAAGAAAGGTCGGATAAACAAGTGGACCCGATGATGGAGTTTACGATACTCGGAAGAACTTAAGGGCCGCTAGTGAAAAGAGTTTCCAGATGCAAGCTAACCCCTCCTTCCAAGCAGTAGGTGTGGTTGCTCCCAATAAGGCAATGTGAGTAACTTCTTGTTTCGGTTCACTCACAATCATTCTCACTCGTTTCTCAACTATTGACAGATATATGTTTCCAAACCAATTATTCGAAGTATCAAACTCGTTAGAGGAAAACAGCGGGGATTAATCGCATGTTACCACTTAAGATGAAGAGTCGTTTTTAAGCATGCGCTTTGAGCTACTACAAGAGAACCAATTACAATGTTAAGATATAACAAAATATGGGTATTATAAGATTTAAGTAAAAATAACTATTAAAAATTAAAAAAGTTAATTTAAAAATAAATCTAATGTTGAAGAACAAGAAAATGGGTTAAGAGTAGAAGAAAGAAAAAAACACATGACATGTCAGTTCTCAAAAGTTCAATTGTCATGTCGAATGTCACAAGTCGAAGAGTAAAATAGGTTAATGTTTATACTTGAAATATTATAGAAAAAGAGAAATTGTTATAGGCAAGATGGTGAACTATATTGTAAACGAATTTAATGATCAATATGCAGAAAAATCAAATAAAACAAACATCAGAAAAACCTCTATTAAAATTATATCAAATACTCTGAAGCAGTGGTTAATTGAAAGGTAAAATGAGGAAAATAAAGTTTTCTTAAGGTTGAAGTTGTTTATTTAGACATATTAGGTCTCTATCACTAATAGCTTTGGTAATTGTAGCGTACTTTAACAATTCCATACGGTTACTTTTAGTGAATTGGTGTAACAAACTAGTATTATCAATTGAAGACAAATGTTTCTCGGACAAAATATGAGTTAAAAATGGTGAAAAAGTAGACTCAATATCTGTGTTTTTGTATTTCTCAATAAGACTGAAAATAGTGAACGAAAAGTTACAAATCATTAGACAAAACTAATCCGGGTTTCGCTAGCCAAACTTTCTGTTTAACCAAGAGAAGAGACAAAAAGTGTTTATTGCTAGCTGAAGATACAAGGGAAATTGCAATTTGCAGGTTAACCTTTTCAAATAGCCTTGGATACACTAAAAATTATTAGTTAACTAATGCCACGTCTATGTCTAAACGTAAAGCAGTAGATGCAGTTACCGTATTTTAAATAAAAAAATTTAAATCTGGTTTTTATAGTATACCAAATAAATAGAGATTGTTTGGTATACAGTTTACCCTGCTTATATAATAAATTATCTGTTTTTTATGTAATTACGTATAATCAGTGCTAATTTGATGAGTATCGTATTAGCAGTATTTTAATTTCTGTTGATATGGGTGAGGTGTTCCGGATTTTCCTTTAAGTAGCCCCAAATCGCTACAGAAAATAATAATAAAAATAATAATAGATGTCCCTTCCCCACACAAGCTCAGTCAGCTTCAGGGGTTAAAATTCACTCGCAAAGAAGTAAATTAGGGAGAGTAACATTATTAACAAATTATATTAATTTCTCAAATCGTAAAAAATTATTTCTCTTTAACATTTTATGTAATACTTAAGTCAAGAATATTCTTTTCTTACCTGGATAATCATAAACAGGATAATGTTGAGATCCGGCAGTCTGTTCTACTTCGACATAGTATGGTTCCGATTTTTTAAAGAACTTAGATGCAACGAGCACAATTGACACTATGACAGCTACTTTTGCTAGTAATAATGACTTGAGGGCAATCAATTTCATACCTGTTAGTAGCATTGTCATGGCAGTACCTTTGGCTGTCCCCAGCCAAAATGGAATCACCATGTTCCCCATGCTTTGCTTGCTACTTCTACCTGCAATGAATTAATTAACAGTATTGTCAAAAGAGATAGAGTTAAAGTTTATAAGACAAGATTGTTTGAATCGCACTGTTATATTTTCTTTTTGAAAAATTATTTGATTCACGAAAACATATAAGATGTTTGGCAAATAGCTTGATAAACCACCATAAGTTAATTTTAAGGAAAAGGACATTTATCCTATTGGTTAGAAATTTACAGTAACAAAACTACATCTCATAACTAACTGAAAAGTAAACAAAATCTATAAACTTGATCGTTAACAGTTTAAAAAGAGTTTAAAGTTCCATCGTACACACGAGCACTGGAAAAAATTGTAAAGGAGGTTACAGAACATTCAAACCACGTTTGTGGTTTTAAAGAGCGATATGGGTTTATAAGATCAAGATTGTTGGACACAAAATACCTTGCAAAGTTTTAAACGAAATGTAACTTCACATCTTTAAAACCACAACAGTTAAGAAAATCAAGTTGAGCTTAATTTCATATAACGCAAAACTATGTAGTATTTTTAAAACAAAGTCCATTCGAGGAGGTCTAACTATTCTTGAGTTTTGTAAAAACAAATTTTACCAAACTATAACTCAACTTTTAGATCAATTTAATTCAAATTCTTTAAACAGAGGCCAGTAGATAGACAAAGTTTGTACTGGACCACCTAAGGAATTCATTGGGTAACAGTAAGAGGTACAGATTCAATGTAAAGAGTGAGATATATGGTCTGAGGGTAAAACGGGGAAGTGGGGAGAGTAGGAGGAGTGGGGGTAGTAGAAGCGGGGTAGTGGGAGTGAGGTAGTGGTAAAGTGGGAGACTGAGGGAGTGAGGGGAGTGGGGAATTACATTTCTATTAACGTCGAACAGAAAATTTATGCGTAAAACGAAATCCAGAAGGGCCTAAGTTTCAATCTCCATTATTACTGGTCTTATTCAAATGGAAAAAACGGCAGAGTGTTGGGAATTAAATCTCTATTAACGGTGAAGAGAAAAATCATGCGCAGTAACAATGTCAAAAGGACCTAAACGTGTGTCTCGGTTATTATTAGTCGTAATTAAAAAAGGAAAACGGCAATATATAGATAATGTGGTATAGATCAACGTTAAAGAAAAAAATACAGCGCTGTAGCAATGCCAAAAAGACCTAAGCACGTATCTCGGCTATTATTGGTCAGATTGGAATGAGGAAAACGGGAGAGTGTGGAAAATTACATATATATTAAAGCTAAATACAAAAATCATACGTAGTAACAGGCCAAAAGGGCCTAAAACTTATATCTCGACTCCAATTGGTCTGATTCTAATGGAAAAATGGGGAAGTGGAGGAAATGCTATACCAATTCGCAGTGACCTAGCTCAATAAACCTTTTTTAAAGTAAATAGGTGCTTCAATCTTTTTTTCGGTATCTAAAAAACAGAACAGATGTAGAATTGAAGTTTGTAGAAAAAGTTCAAAAAGTAAGAAGAGATATAAGGTTTTACAAAAACAAAAATAAAGTGTTAAAAGATCTAACAAGTCTTTGGGGTCACCCTAATCAGTATCCAACAACCGATGCAAATATAATCATCCTAAAGGCATTAGACAAAAAAAGGGGATAATATAATGAAAGTGATTTTTTATTAAAACACCTTGTACCTATTATAATGTTTTTATAAAATTTATTACAATTTTAAACAGTACAACATATTGAAGGCTCGCCGATAACAAACCACAATTATTGAAAGTCGAAAATTGATAAAACATTATCTCAGATCACAATTGTAACAGTTTTAATTTTGATAAGACAATTGTCGACCATTGAAACCACATTTACAGAAACTCCATATTGCGAATACTTTTCTTTTTTTTTTTTTTTATTTGGTGTATGGCTTCAACATCTAAGGTCATTAGCCTAGTGTTCTATGTAGGTTGTATTAGTAGTCTAATACTCCATAGTGCAGGAGTATTAGTACTCTAATACTCCTACACCCCTACAGACAGGCCTTGTTACTGTTTCCTTGCGCCACTTTAGGAACATCACTGTTAATTAGAACCCAACAGTGAATGGTCGAGTGGGGAATCCTACCAAGGCATCAGAATTAATTTTAAATAATTAAATTAAATAAAAAAAAATCCCGGCCAACGGTGGATTAGGGTGATATCTCATAATAATATCCTCCTAAATACTTAAATTTTAACACTTGCTTTTGTCTTCATATAATATTATGTCTCTACTTAGTTCCATAATTTGTACCCCAAACTCTTTAATTCTACATCTATTCTCTTCGCTAAGCATGTGTATACTGAGAAAAAAAAAAGATTTAAGCACCTATTAACTTTGAGAAAAAAAATATTGTCAGGTGTAGGATTCAAACCTATGCCTTAATTCGCCTTAGACCGCTCAGCCAACCCATCTGTTACAATTTCAGTAGTTATTTTAGTTTAAGAACTTTGCATTTGAAAACAATATCCTTGATACTACCCCTTTAGAAGAAACGAAACGTCAAACTAAACGTCAAACAAAATTTCTAACGAAACGTCAAACGAAACGTCAAACGAAACGTCAAACGAAACGTCAAACGAAACGTCAAACGAAACGTCAAACGAAACGTCAAACGAAACGTCAAACGAAACGTCAATTGAAACGTCAAACGAAACGTCAAACGAAACGTCAAACGAAACGTCAAACGAAACGTCAAACGAAACGTCAAACGAAACGTCAAACGAAACGTCAAACGAAACGTCAAACAAAACGTCAAACGAAACGTCAAACGAAACGTCAAACGAAACGTCAAACGAAACGTCAAACGAAACGTCAAACGAAACATCAAACGATACGTCAAACGAAACGTCAAACGAAACGTCAAACGAAACGTCAAACGAAACGTCAAACGAAACGTCAAACGAAACGTCAAACGAAACGTCAAACGAAACGTCAAACGAAACGTCAAACGAAACGTCAAACGAAACGTCAAACGAAACGTCAAACGAAACGTCAAACGAAACGTCAAACGAAACGTCAAACGAAACGTCAAACGAAACGTCAAACGAAACGTCAAACGAAACGTCAAACGAAACGTCAAACGAAACGTCAAACGAAACGTCAAACGAAACTTTAAACGAAACGTCAAACGAAACGTCAAACGAAACGTCAAACGAAACGTCAAACGAAACGTCAAACGAAACGTCAAACGAAACGTCAAACGAAACGTCAAACGAAACGTCAAACGAAACGTCAAACAAAACGTCAAACGAAACGTCAAACGAAACGTCAAACAAAACGTCAAACGAAACGTCAATCGAAACGTCAAACGAAACGTCAAACGAAACGTCAAACGAAACGTCAAACGAAACGTCAACCGAAACGTCAAACGAAACTTCAAACGAAACGTTAATTAAAACGTAAAACGAAACGTTAAACGAAATGTTAAACGAAACGTTAAACGAAACGTTAAACGAAACGTTAAACGAAACGTTAAACGAAACGTTAAACGAAACGTTAAACGAAACCTTAAACGAAACGTTAAACGAAACGATAAACGAAACGTTAAACGAAACGTTAAACGAAACGTTAAACGAAACGTTAAACGAAACGTTAAACGAAACGTTAAACGAAACGTTAAACGAAACGTTAAACGAAACGTTAAACGAAACATTAAACAAAACGTTAAACGAAACGTGAAACGAAACGTCAACCCAAACGTTCTAAGCAAATAACTTCGTTTACGAAAACGCATATTTTGGCTAGGATACTACGCATTAGTATGGAATTTTCTCCAATTCCCTGTTTTTCCATTCGAATCAGAATTATAGTCGAAATATGTTTTAGGCCCTTTTGGCCTGTCATTAAGTATGATTTTTGTCTTCAACGGTAATCTACATGTAATTCCCCATACTCCTCCGTTTTTCCCGTTCCAATCGGACCAATAATAACAGATATATAGGTTTTAGGCCCTCTTGATATGCCACTGTATATGATTTTTCTGTCTGACGTTAATCTACATGTAATTCCCCACACTTCCTTGTTTTTATCATTCCAGGCTGACCAATAATAGCCGAGATACGCGCTTAGGTCCTTTTGGCATTGCTACTGCAAAGGATTTTTTTCTTCAACGTTGATCTTTACCACATTCTCTACAAAATGCCGTTTTCCTCGTTTAAGTCCAATGATTAATAGCCGAGATACACGCTTAGGTCCTTTTGGCATTGCTACTGCGCCTAATTTTCCTCTTCAGCGTTTTCCCATATGAATCGGACCAGTAATAACGAAGATTAAAGCTTAGACCCTTCTGGCTTTCGTTTTACGCATGATTTTTCTATTCGACGTTATTATAAATTTAATCCCCACTCTCCCCACTCCTCCGTTTTACCCTCAGACCGTAGGTCTTACTCTTACCCATTGAAACTCTACCTCTCACTCTTATACATTGAATTCCTTATGTGATCCGGTACAAACTTTGTCTATCTACTGGGGCCGAACTTTTTTTCTCTTTGCTTTAATTCTTTATAGTTGATTATAATAAATAAATTACTTATTTTAACAAATCAATGAATAACAAAACGCAAAATTCTGTTACTAAAATAGAAATAAGCTTTATAAAGAAAATTGCTATTGAGATATTATAAAAAATGATTTACAATCACTATAATATAAACTAAAATGAGGGTAATTTGCTCGTCTTATAAAATACATTCAATACATCAAACCCTATCTGTACACATGTGTCATCAGTCATTCTATTCAATTTTCTCCCAATTCTCCTGTTTTGTATTCTTCGCAAGTTCTGATACATATTTCCGCTTAAATTCTTGTACGCGTGTTATATCTTCGACGACGTAGATGTTTTATAAAAACATGCTTGAAGCAGAATAACATTTACAATTTATACGTCACCTTGTTACACCCTACTTCATCTTTATCCGATAAAACCGTCTACTTCAAAGTGATGAATTATTCCTGTAAACGTACCTATCATAGAGGAAAACGAAGCAGTAATCGTCTATGATAAACTAGTTATTATTTTATTTTTAAGATATGGTAATATGTTTAAACTTATCACCGATAATGGAGTTCTAAATGTTTTAGTAAGTAGTCTTAAAAAGTTTGCCGAATAAATTAAAGTTGAAGCAAAATTCCCTAGTTAGTTACTGGGTTACCAAAAATTAATCATATCCATGTCAACCAATAAATAATCAAATTTGAACTAAAACCCTGTGGGGAATTTTGAATTTTGTGATTTATTACATATATTTATTGTCCCTGGTTACAAGAAACAATGCCATCGAGGATGGGGGAAGCCCAAATCGGAGTGAGTGGGCTGTAAGGAATCCAGTGTCATCTTCTCTACAACAAAACCACAGAAGAGATTCCTTAACGTTAGCAGAGAAGGAAAATGCAGGTGACAGTGACATGAAAGTGTCAGAAAGCAATATCGAAGTTTTTAAAATAGATAAGCTAGTTAGTACTAACAAGGATGTAGCACATTCTGGGCCAAACATTGAAAATGCTTTTCAGAGTGTGGTTCATCCAGAACAAGATGTAGTGATTACCACTACTGTTGATCAAGTGATTTCTAGATTGCAACAGTTAAATCCAGATGACAACAATAATGGAGAGAAGCGCCTAATTAGGGACAATGAAAGCGATTTTACTATAAAAGCAAGTAAGAAATTGCCGTTTTTTGATAATCAGGGCAATATTCACCCTGTAGATTTTTTAAATCAGTTAGAATATGCGTTCAAAATTGATAAAGTTCTTTTCGAATACTATAAATTCTTACTGTACCAACAATTTAAGGGGGAAGCTTTATTATGGTATCAAGTTTTGCTAACTATTTTAAAAATTTTGATAATTTTAAAGAAGGGTTTATTAATCAGTTTTGGCATGAGGATATTCAGGAAGAGGTAAGAGACAGGCTACGAAAAAATAAATATGTGACAGGTTCATTCGTGAAACATTTCTTAAAACAATCATAAAAAGTGGGCAAATGAACTATCGAGTTTTGCAGATTTGCTTAATTCGGTATGTCACGAATCCACCGGTTACAGTCCAAACGAGTTGCATTTGGGACTCGATAAAAAAAGAATATTGCCTTGTTGTAACAAGATAAGGGGTTCGGAGACTATCGATCTCAGAGCGTTTATGGAAATGTTAAACCCAGGTTGGTGTGTTGACGAATTTATTAAACTAAAAAACATACATATGAATACAAAACACATTATACAATAATTTAAAATACATACCTAAACCAGGGACAATAAATATATGTAATAAATCACAAAATTCAAAATTCCCCACAGGGTTTTAGTTCAAATTTGATTATTTATTGGTTGACATGGATATGATTAATTTTTGGTAACCCAGTAACTAACTAGGGAATTTTGCTACAACTATATTTGTTTAATTTTGAGAATACTACTACTTTTGCAATATTAGAGGGATCAGGATAGAGGTCCAAAACTAACTTAAAAAGTTAGTTTAAACTGATAAATAAGGAAGAAACATTTATAAATTACATAAACAGATCAGTGAAAAAAAGACAAAGCTAGTAAGTATCCTAACAAACTTAAATGGACCTAGGAGCTATAGAAGGAAGTAGTACAGTAATTTAGGGCATTCGGTAGTACTATAGGATGTAGATGTTTAATTAAGAGTACTTACTGTGTATAAATATAGTGGAAGGTTGGTCAGAGCGCATCGGAAATTGCAACTCAGAACAACAATGGGGTATAGAACTATATCGAAGAAAGCTACTTAAGTAATGGCAGGTATAATCCTCGTGAATTTGATGCTAGCAGTAATTGCTAAAAACATGTTATCACTCAAAAAAGAAAATAAAACGCAAGAGACAATGGACAAAAAATTTGATCACGAGTATATAGCAGCATATAAATTGCCATTAGTGGAATTAATACCAACAGTCTTGATACAACTTCTACCGCTGAAGATATTGAGGATTTGGATGTTGCAAAACCTCATGAGTCATCAGAAAATTAATTTTTCCTACGGATGTCAGCTCAGAAAATTGTGACTCTGACAAAGAAAATAGTGGCTTAGACGTAGAAAATATACCAACTTCAAGTAGACAAGTAGAGGACAGTATAGCTGAATATAAAGGTAGAAAAAAACGTGAACTAAAAAGAAAAAATGACGACCAATCACGACAAAAGAAAAAAAAACGTTGTAAAACAAATGTTGTTTTGGAATAAAAAGTATTTGATGCTAACTTTAGATGTAAATGTTCAAAAAAATGCATTGAAAAGGTTGACATTAAAGCAAGAAAAAAACTATTTGAGCAATTTTGGAGCAGAGGAAGTTTTGAAGGAAGGTGTGTTTTATTGAATACGTGTGTAAAAGAAATCAATAAAAATGAACCTACACAAAAACTGAAAATTTAAGAAGAGCAAATTCCAGAATATACTTCATTGAAGAGGTACAGGTCTGCAAGGAGGCTGTACTAAGAACTTTTTAAATTAACTCAAATAGTATTCATATAGCACCAGACCAGCTTAAATGCAATAATACCATAAAATATAGAAGGGGCATTAAAAGTGGAGGACACAATGCTATCGATCAAAATCGCATTTAAGAATATCAATCATATATCTTCATTTTCAACTTTCTTCACTCTTTGTTGTAGGAAACAGTTTTTAAATCTTAATGTTAATTTGAGAAAAATGTATTCGCTGTATCAAGAACATGCCGCTAAACATGTCTTTCTAAATATAAAGACATTTTATAAAAACTTTAACTTAAAATTTAAAACACCGGACAAAGATACCTGCAAAAAGTGTGACATATACTAAGCTCAGCTAAATAATAATAATTGTTCCAGTAACTTGGATAGAGAAATAATTGAACAAGATCATCAAGAGCACCTAAATACTGCAGCAGTTTAGCGTGAGCAAATTAATAATGATTTAAAATCTTCACGAGAAGATGAGACTGTGGACACTTTAACATTTGATTTACAAAGACACACTTTTTTCCTAAATTATCGACAGGTATTGTTTACTACAAGAGACAGCTAAATTTTTATAACTTGAGTATGTCCGTGGAAAGCAAAAAAAATAATTTTTTATGTCTGGCTAGAACATGAAGCTGGCAGAGGTACCCAAGAAGTTGGCTCTTGCATTCGTAAATTTGTCATTGGTAATATTAAAGCACCAGTAACTAAACTAAATTTATGGTCAGATTCGTGTGGTGGCCAAAACAGAAGCATAAAATTAGTTCCAATGTTACTACATATTTTGCAAAACTATCCTTCTTTGGAAGAGATTCGTTTAAAATTTTTACTATCTGCTCATTCATTTTTACCAAACGACTCTCATTTTGGTTATGTTATGCTTTAAAAACACATGAAAGAGTTTACACAAATCAAGAGTATATAATTATCATGAAGACACGCAAAAATAAAATTAAATTTTTTGTTGTTAAGATTAAAGGGAAGAAATGGTATCTGTAATAAATTTAGAAAAAGCGATTACAAAGAGAAAAAATTACATTAATAAGCAAGCTATCAGCTGGTTGAGAATTCACGAAATTCTTCCAAAGAAGGTTAAGTCAAAGAGTTTGTTTATAAAAAATGATAGCAATGACGAAAACTATACTGAAATGAACATTAAGAAAAAAGCAACAGATCACAAGCAAAGAAATAAAGCTGCCATTATTGTGGCCAAATGGAAAACCTTTATTCACAGAAAAAATTAAAGATGTAAAAGAATTAATGAACCTTATTCCCAAGGATGCTAAAGCTTTTTACGATTTCCTGAAGGCAAACCCAGGGCAAGACTTTAAAGAGGATGTAGAGAGGCTCGAAAACGACTTGGATTTCGAGATTTACGTAATTGGTTAGAAAAAAGATTTTTTTATACTAGGTTATTTTTTGTCTAATTCCATGTTCGTAATCTCGGTTTTCGAAAATAATCTAAGCCGCTTCTAATGTTTATTTTTGTCAAATTTGACAGTTTTTGTACACGATTGTAACACTTAAGGTTTGGAAATACATTTTTTTAAATATTTGAAATAAATAAGATTATAACTTTGCAAAACCGGTTTTATAATATTATGTTGAACTTTTAAATCAATTATCCCAACAATAACGGTTTGTGGGTTAGACGATTTTTGCATAACACCATCCAACTGGTAATACGTAGATACAGCGGAACAACTCGTGGCAAATGGCGAAATCAAATAAAGTTGATGAAAGAAGAAATATAATAGAGTATATTGTAAGCGCAAAAGAAAATTTTGAAGTAATTCATAAATTTATAACTGGAATAATTCGTGAAAAAAATTGAGTAGGCAGGAACTTTCAACAGGAAAAAAAAAAGAAAGGTATACTAAAGTCGTGATGTCAATGAGGACTGTCAAATTGATTTTACCGTGGCGAGTAGTTTAAGAGGAATATGGGAGAGATTTTAGCCTAAGTAGTGGTTGACAATACCGTTCTGGTGCCAAGCGGTTTTCCCACTACACAAAAAACTGACTACATTATATTTGAAAATTCTAATGCATACGTTTAATATTTTATGAAATTAAATTAACGACAGATATAATTGGATAGAACATGGTCAGTTATACAGATAGCAGACGAAGTATCCATCCACATTGTGGTCATCTTAAAATGGATCAAAGGTCACGCCACATTGCTTGTTCACTAGCAAACCAAATACTGTTGAACCTACCCCTAGTATTAAACTAACAACATCGGTAGTGACAGACCTAATTAAGAATTGTCCCTTGTGAAGTTCAAGAAGAGTAAAGATAAAACAAGAAATAATAGAGCTGTCAGAGAGCTTTGAAGTTATCCTGACAACAAATACTTAACTATGACTAGACAGAATCTGCAACTGAACACAGGCATACTGACTGGACATTGGTAATAACGGAAGCATTTCCTCTCATGAAGATGTCAGAATCCGCACTCTGTAGGGGGTGAAAACAAGAAGATTACACCATCGTGCATATCCTCTACGATTGCCTGACACTCTTATTTATTAGAAGATGTGGCTTAGGCAAGTATCGGCTAACACCGGTTAATATTAGAGAAGCACCTCTTGGCGATGTTGATAACTACAATAAATCTGTAGGCTGGTTCACGAAGCTAAGAGGTATCCAATAATTTAGGAGGATGCACAATAGGTCTAATGAGGCCTAATGCCGAGGAGTAACCCACGCTCCACACGTTACAGACACACATCAACGACGAATAAATAATACGGCAGCTGATGCGACAACTCTGTCTACCTAATACAATACTTGCAATAAAGACTTAATTATGAATGAATTAGTATAGTCTTTTTACGTCGTTGAATTATTTAATTATATTGCAAACAATTATTTATAGTTTGACAGTGTTTTATCATTATTTGTTAATTTTAAGTTAAATTTTTAAGTTTAAAGTGACTTAATCTTTTAAAAAAAGATGTTTTGGCAACTTCCTGATATTAAGAATAGACTTACGTTTAGTTACTAAAAGTTCATTGCCGCCGTCCAGATTTTTACTAATTTTAGTTATTTGAAGCTAAATCTCAAGACCTCTCAAAATTTCAGTTGTATGTATATCCATAGTATATCCCTTGGCAACCTAATTTTTGTGTTTTTAAGTATACATCTATGGGTACCTACATTCAGACAATAAATTCTTTCAAAATAAAGCAGAAGTATTTTAATTTAAAAGAAGCAAGGGCGTGAGTACCACAAGGAGCAATCCTTGCACCAATTCTATATTTAATTCATACCAATACATAAACAACTATGGTAGATATGACCGTTGTATGAAGAAATATAGTAGGGTAACCTTATGGACTTATCATTGGAGGACGATGGACATAGAATGTAGATGGCGATACTGTACTTATGTCCAAGTCAGGTCTTTAGGTCATGTCTGTGCTTGAGTATGAATTATAATTTAAAATCTTCTTTTTCATTTCTACTTGTCTTCGGTAATGTATTTTTATAGTTACAATTTACTATTTCAAATTATTACAAAAGCACAGAATACAGGGTATTTAAAGGTCACATAAAATGCGAAAATAATCGATATAATAAAATAAACCAGTTTTTGTTTGAAAAAGATTGAATTAGTTGAGATTGGGTGGAATTTTACTATAATAGGGAACATTTTTTTCTATATTGTGGTTGGATTTTGGATATATCGCTGATGGTTAATTATACTTGAGTTGTACGCTGTTAATTTATATTCACTTTTATTTAATGGTATCATCAAATTAAGAATAGGATATGAACAACTGAATATTATTGTTCAAAATGAGACGAATAGACGAAAATAAAAAATGTTTGGATAAAATGTTCTGAAATACAGGATGTTAAGTTGAAAATTAAAAAAGTAATAATGGATAAATATATAGGTAGTTATAATTTTATTCAATATAATTTTACTAAAATCGGCACTGACAAAATTTAACTAACAGATTTTTTTTGCTGTTAGGTAAATTTATAACATAATACCAAACACGTTTAGTGAAATTATACTAAGTAATAAAAACATGTAAGCCACTAATTTTCAGTTTTCAACTTTTGACACCATTTGAAAACGAATCGAGTACCAATTTATGGTAGGCACATTTAGGAGTATTATTTTCGAAAGGCAAAATTAAACATTTTTCATTTTTTTTTTGTACATGGAAATACTTTGCTGCATGTCCTACAATGATGAAGCTCTCAACGAAGGCGTCTTAAAAAATAAATTATAGAAAATGCGAATGTTACATATTTGATTAGATAATTAAGATTGACATAAACTTTCATTGCTCAGGACGTTAAGTGCTCTACTTTGGGTTTCGTAAAGATCACTTAGTGACTACTTCTATTTTTTTCTGAACTGTTATCACAATACTACAAAATTTAGCAGAAAGATTGCATTAATTATATTTTTCATATTTTTTCCAAAATAAGAAAGAATGTTTTTATATGTAATTGAATCTGGGTTGGGAAATCCAATCTTGAATGCTTAACGACTTAAGTCTTGAAGGCACTTATATCAAGTTAATTATCTAATCAAATATGTGACGTGGCTTTTTAAAATACCATCATTGTGCACTCCACTGCGTGTCCATCTTCTACAAGAGAAAAAAGGAGGAAACATTTGTAAAGTTGCCTTGTACAAATGTGTACCAAAAGAGGGCAACTGGCTCTCGTAAGCCTTTTTCGTTTAATCGTCTCATTATTTTAACACTAAGCGCCAGCATGGGAAATATATGTTAAAGTTAGTTTTAAGAACTTTTAACATTCAAATAAACAAAAACAATTTATAAATCTATTATTAAAATCCGTGTTGGAACAAAACATAAAATTGTTGAATTTGAAAGATAATATTCTAAAAATGGAAAGGATTTCAGTCGAGAGCCTATTGGACTGAATATTCAGTTTAAAATCGCTTTTCCGGCCTATAAATCTTCAATTGTTTCAAAACGAATAAAATAAAGTAGTTCTGTCTAAAACTAAAATAAATTCGCTATCTCGAAGTCCCCATCGATTATTTCCAAACTTTTCTTTAACGTCTTAGTTGTAAGTTTTATATTACATTTTCTTTAATTTGCTATTTCTGTGGATTAATTTTCACTTGCATTATTGTTCTTCTAAAAAAGTGAAATGTGACTCACGTTTTGCTTGATTGGCTTTAATTTTTGAGATAGTCAACCAGTCAAAATAAAAAAAATTCAAAAAATAAGACATTAATTTATTTATTTAATCAGTTTTGTCTGAGCTAACTGAAAGGCTGTATTCTATAAACAATGAAAAAGAGTGATTGTTGTTTTGAACTACTTAAAACATTTTCACTCGAACGGCGTGCGTGATTCAATTTAAAAATACTTTCCAGAATAAAACCACGTGTTACAGTTTTGACTTCATTTATTACTAAACAGCCAAGTCATATACAAAAACGTTAATCCAAAATCTAAATTAAAAGTAATAACAAATAGCCTATCTACTAGGGTCGGTAACCAAACATATAAACAGAATGGGCGGATTTTGTTCATACTTAACATTATACTCGCGCACTGACACTTAACCTGGATTAAATATAACTGTAAATACAAATATTTTACAAACAAATATACTTTTCCAAACAGTGATAAATTATATAAAAAAAATGTTTTTTTATAAGATTTTCTTTTATGTTCAAAGTTAGGACTTTATAATTATTGTGTCCTTCATAGAATTCTGTACTAAATAAGAGCACTGATTTTGGAAATAAATTTTAACCATTTTGGCAAGTTGCTGAACCTTGTAACATTGCATAATGAAATATAAAGACTAACTGAATATGTCTGCCACAGATAGACCACTTGTAGGTCTATTGATTTCGTCTTGAGCTATTCCTAAAGAGTGGAGCTATTGAAAACTTCCTTTCAAGGTGATTTATTTCAACACTCAGAGCCAGCCGAGAGAACATTTTTTTCTTATATTCATGATCAACAGCCAAGATACATTTGAAAGTCGCTAATATATCCCTGTGACTATTTTTTTTTTAATTTGTTTTCCAGTGTTGATTGATTTTTCCCTGATTAGTGTGATTTTCTTGTTCCTTAACTCAATATCTTGCAAACTGTTGATAGCTTTGATGAAATTTTGTAGCAAAGCTTGTTCAAATTTTGAAAACTATAAAAATATTCAGCTATTTTTATGGTTATAAACTTTTCCAACACTTAGTCCAATTAGAGGTACTTAGATTACATGCAACATTTTCAGAAGCTTATTCCTTTTTTGTTTTCTACTTGGAACTTTTCAATTTATTTAAAACATTGGACATTGTTATAAGTTGTTATTAGGTATTCTTTGTTATTGTTTATATATTTTGACATAACCGCACATAACCAAAATATTGACCAAAGTCCTTAACCACTTTTTATCACCTTAATCCAAAAATTTTATTCGTACGGTTTTGTCAACTGGAATAAATTTTCATTATTATGTTTAATTTTTCATGTCTTTTATCATAAATTGTTATTTTTAAATAAAGATGTTTTTAGCTATAATAGGTAGGTGATAGAGGCCATGTGCCTGAACGAAAAGAAGACGTAGATGGCGTATCTGCATAGCATTAAAAATTGACTACTTCATTAAATCGTCACTAGATGCCGCTCGAGATTGCATCCAACACTTTTTACTGTTGCATTATCCTACTATATTATCTTCATACAACGATATGACTGTGGCTACGCGTTGTATACGCTGCTATTATTAAAACTGAATAAGTTTAAGAAAGATCAGTAAGAAAATACTTTTGTTCATCATATTTCTAATGATTACGTTTCTATATAAGAAACTTTGGTTAACCTTCAGTTGATTCCGTCTGTCTCTAGCGCTCTTAACGCTATTTATATGTTTTGGCCAAAAATGGTGAATCCAGGTTATCTCCTTTTTTTTCACATTTTTAGTTCTTGTTCTTTATGACTATTTTTTCTTTGTTTGATTTTCCAAGTAAAAACAATCTGTATTGACATGACCTTCACAGTTTCCTTCTTTACCAAACATATTATTTCTACTTACAATATAGATACTATATTTATATATCTGCAACGTAAAGAGGGTAGGTTTTTTCTAGAGCATTAAGGACTCACTGTCTGTTATACAACCTAAATCGATGAAGCACTCTTAATTTTTCAATCAGCTTACAAATTTAATCTAGTCAACAAGTTCTCCAACAGGTGCTTCTCTCATTTTGGCCTTATAGATGAGAAAGTCAAACAATCCTAGAGGATTTGCTCAATATTTTAATATTCTTATTTATGCTCCTTACAGAGTGTATTACCTGACAGCATCATGATATGGAGATGCTTCCTTTCGTACTTGCTCATTACCAGTCAGAATGCTTGTGATAAGGAGCTGATTGTGTCTAGTTGCAATCAAATATTATTTTGCTGTAGTGTTGTTAGAGCAACTTAGAATCGGCCTAGTAACATTGCAGCTTCTTTTTTCGTCCCGTTTTCCTTAATTTCACAAGGGAGTATCCTTTAATTGGTTTTTGTTCAATAAAACAGCCAGATCCAAAAAGTATTTGGTTGGCTACTTTGTTGGCCAGTAAATCTGTAAATCAATTACCTTTCGATGAGGGGATCTTAAGGTTTATGGATACTTAAAATAAGGCTTGATATCATACTAGTACTAACCTTGAGTAAATTCGTAATAGCGATTATGAAAAATAATAATTAAATAATTGTAAATCCCCTTTTATGTTTATTTCTTTATTAATAATAATTATACTAACCTTCTTGCTGATTCTTAACAGAGAAATCCAATTGCACAGCCTCTTTTTCTGGCTTCGGTACAGCGCTAACTTCCACTTCTCCATAGTCTACTCTTAAAGCGATCCTGTCAAAGAAAGAGGAGTTTTTGGCTTTGGTATCCTCAATATGGAAAACCATTCCTTCTCCAAAGTGCCATCCTTCTGGCGAAATGGCATCCTTGTACCACAAACCTTCAGTACAACTGATAAAAACGATTGGTAGAAGTAGTCCAAGCAATAGCATTTTCTTGAAAAATCTGATTGAAAAGAAATAAATGAAACTTAAAATTACAAAAAATATAATGGATAATTTCATCAGCAGTTAAAGTTTGATTAGAATAAGAATAAAAAAAATATATCATCTATAACTATTAATAAATAAAGATTATGTGAGTTGTTTGATTTAAAAATAATATTCCTACATTTTTATATTATTAACACGCCATTAAACCTCTAAATTGACGTAGCTTATTATAATCAGACCCTACAATATATATTTTTGGTTTCTGATTTCGTTTAATATAACACAAAAGGTAAGAATATTGACAGAAAAAGAAGTGAATATTTTGTATACCGTTTTAACTATGGTCTGAAACCTGTTGCGAAGGATTGTCCAACTGAAAAAACCTGCCCATGACACAATGTACAGGAATTACTAAAATAACCCTAAAAAGAGTCAAGTCAAACTAAAGAACACTAATTAAACATACAACAGCACACAGAAAGAAAGAAGGAACGCAGAAAATAGTTATTTATGCAACAAGTGTGTAAAGTTACCCTTTTTTGACATGAGTCAAAAAAGGGACTTTACACACGAGTGGCATACAATATTTTTTTTACTACCGTACACATAATCCACTAATATTAGAAATATAAAAGTTACTTTTTTTCACTAGTGAAAAAAAGTACTTTACGCACTAGTGAAAAAAAGTAAAATGTACCAAAAATTGTACACAGCAACAAAAATAAATTTATTGGAACTTTACAAATTTATAATTCTTACAGAACAAAATGACTAACAAATGAAGAAATATTTAAAAAATAGATTTTTAACTCTTATGAATATTCATATTGAATGTGCAATTATTGCAATTACCAAAACTTAAGGTTTTGGCCTTTTCCAGCACAGAGTTTGAAAAATGTTGTGATATTACTTCTGTAACCCTATTTTGAGCTTCAAGTGGTATGGATTTGGCCTTTTCAAGTAAAAAGGTTGAAATATTTTGTGTACTCTAGTTTCACTGTCGAGTGGTTCCACTAATTCTTCATTAGAGTTGTCAGCGGTAAAATTGTAGCTTTGTTTGGAAGTGGATGGCATACTGTCATCCATCAAAATTTTATTAGAAATTTTGATTTTTGTGTTATTGTGCTGTCTACGTAACCTTCTCCAACAGCAGATGATTTCCATCCTCCATGTTTTTTGACCGTTAGAAGGTCTTCTCCAGAATTTGCCAGCATAGTGGCTGAAGACCTCCTAAAGCAGTGTCCTATAAAAGCCGTTGGATTGGGCGAGTTTAGATACGTTTAGATACATTTGGCATTTTACCAAAAGTATTTCTCCCTACAGGCTGTTTAGAATATTTTCCATTTGCGAATTTTAAAAAAATCTGTTACAATTTATATTTGATGGTCTTAATGAGGTATATTTTTTTATGAAAGATAAATAATCAACTGCAGAATTATTTGGATTTAAAATCGTAAAAATGCGTTCTATTCCATTTTTGGTTTCTGATACTTTGACAATATACACTGTTTGTTTATCTTCCACATCGTTAATTGTCATTTTACATCATTCTTCCCGGCGACAAGCTCCCGCAATTCCAATTATAAAAGCTACCTAAAAAATAACATATTGTAATGTTACAAATAATTTATTAAACATTAGGAAATATCTTGACGTTGCGCATGTAAAACTCCAAATAAATGCTATTGTAAAAAATATAAAAGTTTTAGGTATAATGTGCTGCCTAACAACTACGGTGGCCTGTTAGGACAGCAACTGATTTTGTTAGGCAACACACCATACGAACACACATCTCGTTGCAAAACTTTACAGAATATTTTAATTTTATACTGAGCATTCAAGCATTTACTGAGGCATTTACTTACTTTGATCATTAAAAACTTGGAATCTGGAGCTTTCAACAGAAAATTAATTAGATCTTCTCGTTCAAAAATTTTGGGTTTTTTTGGTTATAACCTTTTATTTTTTTGTTTGAGAAACGCTATTAACTTGTTGAATTTCGAAATATCAACGTTGTTTTTATATTTTAAGGTGCTTTTAAGCATAGAATAAATCGACGATAGGGTAGAAGCTTTGCAATTCTTCAATTCATCAGAGAAATATGCTAAAATAACGTTTTCCGAATATTTTGTCACCTTATTCTTCCTACACCATTCTATAAATGCATTGTATTTTTGCTGATAAATATATGCAGATTTTTCTGGCAATAAATTTTCAGTGGCCTTTTGTGCACTGCATAAGATATCTGGGGGAGTATTATCAAATTCGCTATCGCTAGATAAATTTAAATCCATATCGATTATGACAGATATAATAAACTGCAAATAAAATTTGAATTTAAGTAAACAAACATTAAAAAGTAAAACTTTTTACCTTCTCAAACTTGATTGAGTTTAAAAAAATGCTAAATTGGCTTTAGAATCTAATCTTGAACTTAAGTATACTTTTGTCGTGTTCTGTTATAAGGTAGGTACTAATTAAAAGTTTAGAGATTGACAGTTCTTCTAATCCACACAGCCACGGCCAACTTACTTGTACCAAAATCGACATCCACTGTATGTTTACTTTTAATTAAATCGATGACATTTAGAGAAAATTATAATTAAAATAAACTGTTGATAATTTGTTGGACACTAAATAGATATAAGCAAAAATAATTTATTTATTTGTCTTAGAAGGAGATAGCAAAAAAATGTTAATATAAAATAAAACGTTATATTTTGTTGTTATGTACAAATTTTGTCAAATTTTACTTTTTTTAACTAGTGCGTTAAGAGTTTAACTTCACGCACTAGTGAAAAAAAGTACAATTTTACACACTTCGTGGAGTGCGTAAAGTACGTACTTTACGCACGGTAGTAGAAGAAAGAGATTATGAATTCAGTAGAGGAAGCTGAAAATAATTATTTCTGATGCCTTGGTAGGATTCCCCACTTGACCATTTACTGTTGGGTTCTAACTAACAGTGCTGTTCCTAAAGTAGCGCTGGGAATCAGTAACAAAGCCTACACAGAACACGAGGCTAATGGCCTTAGTAGTCGATGCCGATGACACCAAATAAATAAAAAAAAAAACAACATAAATGTTTGAATGTTCTATATGGCATATACTAAGACAATCTACAAACTATCCTGGGCATTCCTTTAACCCCAAAAACTATATTAGATAAGTTAATAATAAGTAGAGCAATATTGAAAGAAGGCATTAAAGTAATGACAATATTAATGCAAAACATAGAACTGAAACAAAGGAAGCACAAAGAGTAAATATACGTCAGGAAGTGAAAAAAAGTCTGCTAGGGAAGAGTAATACAACATTCCTTGAGACAGTCCTAGCATCTCTAGACCAAACGAGAAATAGCATCTTTTCGATTGCTCCCACACTGTTCAGCAATCGCCTGATGTTCATCCATAACTCTTATATAGACGGCTGCCAAACCCATAAAGGATTAGCAGTATGTATGTATAGTGTCAAGCCAAAGATAAAAATCTGACTGAGCTTAGGAAAACATTCAAAAGTATTTCAGGCAGAAACAGCAGCAATACATCACTACTTATGGGACTGTTTGGAAGCCCTTAAAAAGCTGGGTAGTCAAAACAAATTAACTTTAGACTGCATACGAAATCACAGAGGATAATAAGGAGGCTGATTAAGTAGTTTAGAGACTCAAAGGATATTATTGACCAATAAACTGTCTGAAGTGTCACACTGATTAAAAAAAAGTACCATCAGCAACTCACCAAGCATCTACTAAGCCTAAATACGATAAATATTAGAATATTAGTAGGTTTATTAATAGAGCATTGTATGATTAATAATCTAATATATACCATCAGCCTGGCAAAAGAGACCTTGTGCAGTACACGTATTGTGCAATTGCGAAGGAATAACTGAGATTCCTTATAGTTAAAAAAAAAAAGAACAACTGGCTATACTAGAGAACTACTTTCTACTCCAAAGAGAAGGTACTCTAACCAATAATTATAGGATGATTGTCTATAATAGATAAGAAAAGGTTGATATGGGGGCGGCTACATACCCCACAGCCTTAACCAAATCTAATCTAGTAAAAATAGAGAGGGACCTTACGTTATAATATCCAAACTCCAATATTTTACGTAAATGCATATTATTAGGATAAATATTAAAAGAATAGAATTACCAATAGATAGTACAGTTATGCGACTGTGCTTAACTTATAACCTTTAACTTATAATATATGATACCTCAGATATTTGTTTAATTTTGAAACAGATACATACCATTAAGTCCGAAACATATGTCTGCAACTTTTGGCTAATCCTCCCACAATACCGTTTTTTTTTTGTTTAAATTTTATTTATCCACACAAAAATTATTTCCACTGAAAATAAATATATCCAAATCGAAGCATTAAAACCTCACCATCACTAAACATTATCGAAAAATGATCGTGAATAGTTCTGATCCACTTCTTATATGGTTTACACTTGGTAGTCAACCCTAACCATCGCGTGAATTTATCTTTTAAATAGCATGAAATGAGCTAATTAATGATATGGTATCTAATGGTTAATCGTTGATGATCACTGATTTCTTATAATATCGAGAGTAAGTTTAAGGATGTGAAATTGTTTTATGCTTTATGTGTTTTGAAATTATGAAAATGACTTACGCCTTTTTCCGTTGCAAGTGAATTTGTAAAAGTTGATTCTTTCCTGGAGATAATCGGAAAAGTTTAGAAAAAGGATTTTATATGCACCGGTTTTGTACAGTTTGTTTAAATCAAAAATTAAAATGTAAATGGATTACTACTACAATAATTAAAATGAATTCAAGTATACATATAATATTGTCAAAATTCAAAAAATTCAAATTTATATAGCACTTTAATACTTCAATGAAACTAATAGAGGAGAGGCGCCAAATATGGGGTACTCGCCTATTATGGAGAAACTTACAGCCGTATGTATAGTCGATCGCCAGCGACTCGCCAGAGATTCATTTCGGCGTATCGCCAGCGATTCGCTGGCAATCCGCCGGCGAAAGCCCAAAAAGCTGGCGACTCGCCGGAGATTGTCACCGGAATGTCATTTCACGCAAGTTTTTATTTTCTTTTATAGGGATTATCACCGGTATCTCTCGCATTTTATTCATGATTCATTTCTTAAAATTCAAAAAATAATGAACGAATATCAAATTTTTCCCTATAGAAGAACATGAAAACTTCCGTGAAATGACATTCCGGTGAAAATTCCACACCTGTAATTTTGAACCAATCAAAATACGTGTTTTTGACAGATCACCATGGCAACGGAGGTATTTTAGTGGAAATTTTTTTCTCGTGGGGTACCCAACAGCGAATTATACTGGAAATTTTTTGACGTTTACAATAACAGACCATTTTTGACAGACTGGTTTTTATTTGTTCACATAATAGGTTTAGTTTTGATACATTTTAGTTACAATGCTAAGGTGTTTTCTATATTCTTCGGCCACTTCTTTTCTTCTTAATGGCGAAAATGCAGGACTTTGGATGCTTTGAATTATGTGTTTGTGTCTAATAAAATATATATATAATATTTAGACACTAATTTATTCACCTTTTTCCCATTCAGCACTTTGAATTTTGCATAGTTTAGGTGCAAATATTCGTGGACAATTCGGAACAAATTTTCGTTTTTCAAGTTGGAGCCACAATCCTCTATTAATCCAAGTAAGTAAGTCATGGTGCAATGATTGATCATTACATCAGACAATTTCACGCATATTTTGCATAGCGTATGATTTTCAAATCGATTCATTTTTAAACAAATAGGTAATTTTGTTGGTTTTACTTGCTGTGCAATATTCTTTATCGCAACAAAACGCGAGTTATTTAATGTTTTGAACTGTCAAAATACAATGATCACAGCCTCCTACGATTGATGCTTGCTGACGCTGGTTATAAATTTCATACCATTTTAAAGCGCTCATAACGCATGTTAATAAAAACGCAGAAAAACTATTTTCTACCACTTGTAGTTATTCAAAACTTACGTAAAATTAAAGAATATACTATTTTCTATTTTTAAATGGTATTCCCATGCAACTACAATGAGTAGAAATAAGCAATTTGAAGGCCTAAATAATTGCAGCGAAACATTTTTTTACGTCGGGCCGCTTGACAACTTCAAAACTGAAATTATATTCGAGGTTAGGGTCTCACTTAGTTACCATGACAACTCAAAAATCAAGGCGACAACACCTTTTATGTTTCACTGGTGACTTGGAGAAAATAATTTGCATTGTTGAGAAACGAAAAATAAATTTTAAAAATATTTAAATTTCAACCATAATTCGGCGTGGAATTTTCTTACCGAATACCACGCGAGGTCAAATTAATATCAGGAAATTTTTGACCTCTAGTGGTATTACTAGTGACAATCTCCGGCGAGTCGCCAGCTTTTTGGGCTTTCGCCGGCGGATCGCCAGCGAATCGCTGGCGATACGCCGAAATGAATCTCTTGCGAGTCGCTGGCGATCGACTATGCATACGGCTGTTAATATTTCCGGCGACATACTTCTGTCATCTTTTGTGAAATAACGGCACTTACTATTTCATCTTACGCTGCAATATGTAGGAGTTTCGTTTACCGGCAACAATTGCATAACTTTAGTCTAACCAAAAAGTACCAAGCTACCGTTTCGAAAGTTTTTACTGTGTAATAACAGGTGTTTTATGGAAAAAAAAGAGAAGATTTTCATGTATATTTTAGATAATCACAAGCCTGAGATTCTGTCTATATGAAAGTTTAAACAGCTTCAAGTTTCATCTTGTTTACATTTTTGTAGGGTTTGTTTTTAACCATATTGTGCCTAATAAGGGGTACTATAAAGAGATCTGTAGATTTAGTTTTGATATATGCAATAACAATAACCTAAACAGCTAATTTAATACCCAAAAATAATTCCTAGGATTAAAATGACTTGCAGGGTTTCTAAAACGGAATACGAAACTCTCATTTTTGATATTTATGAACCTTTGCTAGAAAAAGTGAAACACAATCCAGCACGTATTTTCAAGTGTAACGAGACAGACATAACCATCGTGCAACATAAACATCAAAAAGTTCTCAGTTTAAAAGGAAAAAAACAAGTTGCATCCCTTTAGTCTGTCAAAAGAGGCTCCCTCATGATAAGTATAATGTGTTTTAGCGCAATGGGCGTTTATATTCCTCCATTTATAATTGGATGGAGATATAAAACAAAGAAACATGAACCATAGGTAAAAATCCGAGTTTTGGCGTTTTTAAAAATTGATAAGTACTTTTAAAATAACTTTGTAATAACTATCAAAAAAAAAAAAAAATTAAAATACTCCATTATCTTAGATATTTTTTAGTTTAATTTTATCAAAAATTATAGTTTTTTGGCATTTGGTTCCTTTTTTGGAATACAAATAAATGATATAAATTTTTTCCACAATGAACCAAAGCACTTGATTCCCTAAAAAACTACTAATATGCCAGAATGTGCTACAAAATATTTATAATGTTTGTAAACCAGATGCTTGGGTTTTTACAAAAACGCTTATTGCTTGAAACGTCTTAATAAAAAAAATTGTGTGGTTCCTTGTATGAAAACTGAACAATAATAACAAGGAACCACAACAACAATAAAATTATTTAAAATAAGAACAAAACAAGCGGCTTAGATATTATTTTAAAATTCAAAGTCTACTTCGCCGTTATACCCATCGATGTCGTCATTAACGGTTTTATCACTAAATAATCGATTGCAAAAATGGTGATCGGCTTGGGGAATTAAATGAAATAAAGCCTTTAGATCTTCAAACTTAGGAGCAGAAATAGGTTTTTATTGGGGCCATGGTAAATCTAGCTCACTGGTTGCTGGATGTGGTATTGTGGTACTGTGTAAGCGCTTTCTTCACTATGGCGTCCTTTTTCTAGCTTTATTTCTTTTACTTTTAACCAATTAAGTTTTTCTCCTACCACATCTTTTTTTCAGTTTGTTACGGGTTTTATTCTCCCTAAATCTATTTCAGTCTAAAATTACCCTAGTTTACACTACTCTAAACTATTCTACTTCTAATCTATCCTACGGTTAACTATTTACACTATTCTACTTAAGCTAACTTAAGCTACTCTAATTACTAAACTAATCTATTACTTATCTATTCTACTATAACCTATGCTAATCTCTTTAGTTACCTTTCGATTTAAGAGTGTGCGGTATATAAATGTATACAAATCAATAAAATGGGTCCATTGAATAAATTCATAAAATATCCATTTTTATCAAACGTATTTTGTAGTAAAATATAAAATAATGTTTTGTAATAGAGTATAATCTCACCTGGAGTGTATTCAATAATAATTAATACCTTAATAAATAATTTATAATGTAAGTAAATATATTTCGCTACTTTGAACAATAACTCTAGCTCATTTAATTACTAAAAAGCTTTATTTTTATTGTTATTGTTTACATGTCAATTTTAACTCCTTCAGATGTCAGATTCTTCTAACTTTATAAATAATGACCACAGTCTTACCAGAAATTATCCTATTACCCTTTTGTAGTCAGGGCCTTCTTGCTAAGAGATTGACTTTTGTTGGCCATTTTGTGGAACTTCCTTCCTGGCCCACTTTTTGCTTGGATTCTGATTGTGGCATGTGCCAAGATTTCAGATAACCTAAGACTAAAACAATATGTAGGAAATAGAGTTCACAAAATAGCTACAACTTCAAATAAGTCAAATTGGAGATGGGTACCGACCAAGTTAAATCCCGCTGATCATGCCACCAGAGATGGGAATTCAAAAAATAGTGACTCAACGTGGTTAAGGGGTCCCGATTTTCTTTATCAATCTTCTTCGCTGTGGCCAGAAGATATTAGCAGTAATCATCTTGATGTAGTGTTTAAGGAAGAGGTAAACAAAGAAATGAAAATAAAAAAAACTGAATTTGTTGGAGCGGTAATTAATGTACTTAGAACAATTACACCATTACCTGATTGCCAAAGATTTTCTTCTTGGATTAAACTAATTAGAACCACGGCGTGGGTTATCAGATTTTTAAATTATTGTCGTTATAAAATACCCATCCCAGATAAAACACTCACTGTTAAAGAATTAATTACGGCCGAAGAAGAATGGTGTAAAAAAATACAGTTTTTAGAATTTTCTGAAGAAGTATTCAATCTTAGAAATAATGAATCTATTTCGAAATCTAGCAAAATCTATAAATTATTACCTTTTTTGGATGATTCCGGAATTCTTAGAGTAAGAAGTAGAATTAACAGTGACTTTCCTGGCTTTGAAAAAAACCCCATAATCCTACCACACAATCACAAAGTAACTGAACTGTTGGTATTATTTTATCATAAAAAATTTAATCATCAAGGAGTTGCAACAGTTAAAAACGAAGTCAGACAAAAATTTTGGATTCCCAAATTAGGCAATTTAGTTAAAAAGGTTTTTCGACAATGTATTGTTTGTCAAATTACAAAAAATACTCCAAAAATTCCAATCATGGGAAACTTACCGACTGCCCGCACAACACCATTTGTAAAACCATTTTCCTTTTGTGGCTTAGACTATTTTGGACCTTATATTGTTAAAGTTGGTAGACGCAGAGAGAAAAGATACGGTGTATTATTTACTTGTTTCTCCACGCGTGCTATACACCTTGAGATAGCGACCTCCCTAACCACCGACTCAGCTATAATGGCGATACAACGGATGTCAGCTAGGAGGGGATATCCTGCTGAAATATTTAGCGATAATGGCACAAATTTTAAAGGCGCGGATAAAGAACTTCAGGCAGCTTTGAAGGAGTTTGAAGGAGTCAAATACAAACCGTCAAAAGAGCTTTGAAAATTGTTTTAAAAGAAAAAGTTCCATTCGACAAAGTTCTTCACACGTTTTTTCTTGAAGTAGAAAACATCGTCAACTCTAGGCCTTTGACCGAAATTTCGTTAGATGCACAAGACGAAGAAGCACTTACGCCTAATCATTTTTTACTGGGGCCTTATTATAACTCATCAGAAGTTAATGTCCTCGAAAGTCTACCCATTAGTGCTGACCATTTGAAAAAGCAGTGGAAGATTGTCCAAAATTTAAGTAACAAGTTTTGGTGTCGGTGGATTAAAGAATATTTACCTACTCTACATATTAGATCCAAATGGAACGACGAACAGAAAGCTGTTAAGATCGGTGATATCGTCATCCTTGTTGATAACAATAATCCAAGGAATATCTGGCCAAAAGGTAGAGTGACAGCTGTATATCCAGGCAGGGATGGACGAATACGTGTTGCTGACATCAAAACAATTCATGGTACCTTTAGACGACCTATTACAAAGTTGTGTGTCCTCCATTTCAACGAAAATGAAGCCATTTAAAGCAAGCTTCATTTTGGGAGGGGAAAATGTTGATTTAATTATTTATTTTATTTTTAATGTTAAGTATTTTTGTCTATGCCCTGTATTATGCGTTTAGTTGGATTTGACAACTTGTCAGAACGGGGGAATGATTGACATTGATTTTTTTGATATAATAAAAAAATTGTTCATTTGCACCCAGTATTTTAACTTCCTTTTCAACCAGCGCATTTTATAGAGTCTTTCACAAACAGTGGGCTCTTGAGACGGCAGACCGCCACACGGGCGTTAAGCGAGAATTCCGAGAATTCCGAAATTAAGATGGGCACAGGGCACAGGGCACAATAAATGTGTGCTTCTGTTGTTTTCACTCTCATTATGATGTGAAAAACAAGGACAACGACAATTTTGCTTAGCAAGAGATGAACACATGCGATGGATTATACGTCACAAGCAGGGCGCTGTCCCATGGCACAGATTACCTAGACCAGATACGAATGTACGCTACGCAGCGGCATCTTTACCGGCTCCCTCACAAAGGCGAAGAAGTGCGCGTTTGTTGGACCATGATAATAATTTATTTATTATGATTACGAAAAAACGTTAGTTGAACCATTGGAATAGTTAAGAAATAAAACTACAAAGAAAAATAATTTTTTTTTATAAAGCATTCAAAAATATGATGAAAAAAAATCAATATTATTTATAAATAGGACAAAATTTTAATTTTTCTTTTGGTTTCGTCTGACTTTTTCAAGGATTTCAAATCTCTGTTTGTATATTTAAGAGTATAAAAAATTCTGAGTATTATAAATAATTTAATGGTGTACATTTTCGCAAATTAGTGACAAGGATGACCAAATTCTATTTTGCTCATATCAAAAATGTATGCATTGTAAATTCCAGGCTTAGTTGACAAACTATCAAATAGAGATATAAATATTTTTTCTAATTTGAAAATATTAAAGAGAAAATTTTCGCTGGGAGATTTTAAATTGCCAAACACCTTTTCTTTAGAGTCGTATGCTTTAAACTGCGTTAACAAGTTAGAATTGTTAAGTAAAATGCATTATTCTGAGAAATTTACGCAAATTTCGCAAGAGTGAATATGTAATGATTTTTTAATTAAATAGCCACATACATAGTTAAATGCATTTTGAGTGGTCACATTTAGCTCCCTGTAGTCACATTAAAAATCGTTATTGCCCCAACTGATTGTTTTGAAATATATTTAATTTTCATTAAGAGGAGAACTTGCTTTCCTAAGGGAAAAACGAATCGCGGTATTCCTTTCCAGTGTGTGCCCCACTGCCGCTAGTGCCCACGAGCCGCCACTGGATTATACATCATAATCTCTCTTGTATTTTTCACATTAAACATTGACTTTTATACAACGATAACTATATTCTTTTTATGTTAAAAGCTGTATTATTTCTTTAACAGTCAACTTTAAAAATTTTTCACACTTTTTTAAACTATGATTTTCTTTGCATATCAAACATTTTAATACCTTTTTATATCTTTTCTTTGAATTTTTTAAAGCAGGAGCTGTCGGTATATTACATTTTTTCTTAGGCTCTCTCTCTTTTTATTTTTGGGACCTTCAAATCCAGAAATTTTCTCCTCGTTTTCAATCTCTTTCCAAGACATCCAATAATTTCTCCAAACGTGTTTGAGAATTGAAGGTAACATCATATGATGAATTTCTCTGTCATGTTCTGTCGGTGGTAACTCAAAAACCCTCCTTAATAACAGTTGCTGTTCTAAGCGTCAAGGGTTATATTTTCTAGAAGAATCACGTTTTCCCCCGTATAAAGTTAAAGGAAGATAAAATCGTTATATAGGAATATTTAGTTTAAAACAGAAGTTCATATAATAAATTTTATAAAAGTATCAAGTACATGATTTTCTCATCATGTAACTTTTATCGGGGCGTTATCATTTTATGGTAACAAGCGAGAAAACCTTTCAAACAATTTATCGACCATAAATTCACAAGAAAAAGTGTAGCTTTACTGTCGAAAATATAGTCTGAAAGATTGCTTCTAAAAGAATATTAATTAAGATTTACGCCGAGATTTGTGTGTTGTTTAGAAGAAAACCAATTCAAATTGTTGATTTCTTTCTTTACTTTTTTTTTCTAGATCAATTAAAATACTTTTGGATGAGTTTCGTTTAATTATTTTTTTAAACTTTAAAGAATCGTACATAGATCCAGAATTAAATGAAATATTTAAAAAAAAATAGGAACAGATTTTCAATCTTATTAAGGTGACTACAGCACCCCCTTATAATTTTCGGACAAGGATATCTCAAAAAGTGATTTTTTAGAAAATTTAAATTTTAGCAAAATAAATTAGGCAATAATATCTAGAATATGCATATTTTTTAAAGTCTTAATTCTCTCCAGTTTTCGAGAAAAAAAATCCAAGGGCTTTAAATTTCGAAATATCATAATGAAAATAAATGCATTCCTCAACAGCAATATTCCTAATATAATCCCCAAATTTAGGCTCTTAATCTCTTGGTAATGATTTTTTAAAATTCGCCGAAATTAGTGGCTAAAACGCCTCGTTAAGTGCTTCTTTCTAGTGTAACGCGTCTGTAACTATCGTATCGTACACTCTGAGGTCATCATTCGTTTCTTGCAATGATTTACACTACGTGGGTTGAGTATTATAATGTTCTAACTGCACTTTTGGCGCGAAACCGCTTTTTATACTATAAAAATAGTACATAAAGTTTTTGTTCTATGAATATAGAAATATCTATTTAATTTAGTACACAAACTGAGAAAAACCCATTATTAAATTGTTCTATCACTAATATTTGAAAATATTTTAATATTATAATGTCCTAACAGGTCAACCAATAAGAAGATAGAATTTTAGTCTGTTAGAACAATATAATTTTTGCTGTTTCAGTTTTGTATGTAAGTCGTAGAAATAAACACGACGTGGTTTTGTGGTGCAATTTTAAGGAATTTCGATTGAAATACGTATCATGGAGGGTGAACTGGACCCGTAAGTATTATGTACATTATTTAATAATGTGTTGATTACATTTAAGAAGACAGTTTATCTAAATTCACTTTTAATGCGATTATAACCTTACATTTTTTCATAACATTGGCTGTTAGAACAATATAAATTGGAAACTTTTATACTTTATTTACATTGTTATTTCTTGTTTTTATATGCTGTTGGAACGAGCGATTATTAGGCAAATAATTTTGTTTCAGTGACTGTCGGCTTTCTTATTTTGAAGACAGCGATGATTCGATACGTGATCCAGATTACACAGTATCAGATTCAGAAATGAAAGATCTATGTTTAAATAATGGTAAGTTGCAGGTACAAATTAAATAAATATGCAATATTTTTGACTCAGCCAAATGCATTTATTTACAGACTCAGATCAAGATGCTAAAGAAGATTTATTTCTTAAAGAAGAAGAGGTTAATCCTAAAGAGAAAGGGGTAAATATTGAAGAAGGCGTGGTAAATACCGAAGGAGAAGAGATAATAGAACCAAATAGCGTAGAAAATTTGCTAGCGGATGGAACACCTCAACTCCAAGAAAGTGCCAATTCAAACAGAAGACAAAAAGGACAAAATAACATGAGTTCTGATGAAAATAAACAACTAACCAGGAAACGTAAAAGCGTAAAAGACAACCTGAGAAATGGAAGATGAATATAAACAAAAAATTGTGTCAGTCAGGTCAGGAATATCAAGACGTGATAGATAACATCCGAAAAAGAAGATGTTTAAAAACTGTTAAAGACTGCGAAACTAAGTGCAAATATTTATGCGCCAGAAAGATTAGTTTACAAGAAAGAGAAAATATATTTAATGGATTTTGGGCCCTTTCTAATAACGCCAAATTTCACTTCTATGACAAAAATACAGAAAGAATCGAGAAGAAAAGAAAAAATATCGCCAAGAAGGATTCTCGACGTCAATACACTTTTAGATATTACTTTTATGTTTCGAATCAGAAAATACGTAGACATTTTTTCTATCTACTTTGGATGTGAGCCAACAGAGAGTAAATTATTTTCACCAAAATAAAAAGAGTTTGGTGACAGGAATTCCATCACCTTCTAAGCAAGGTCGCCATCCTAAAAAAGTAGTCAGTGAGATTGCTAAACAAGATGTTCGAAATCATATTAACAGTATTCCCCGAGTTGACTCTCATTACTGCAGAATGGACAGCAAGAAAGAATATTTTGAAGGAACTTTAAATATGAGTATGTTGAATATTGTGCTGAAAATCAAATAGAACCAGTCAAAAAACACTGTTATAGGCATATATTCAATTATGAATTTAATATAGATTTTATAAAACCCAAAAAAGATCGATGCGACACGTGCGAAGAGTTCCTGTTGATCCAGAAGAGAGGCACTGAAATTGCAGAACAGAAAATTAAGTTTGAAAATCACATAGAGGGAAAAAGATCTGCCAAAATGGTTCGTGATTTGGACAGGAAAAATGAAGATGAGCGAACCGCTATCGTATGTTTTGACTTGGAAAATGTTTTCGCATTACCGCGATCTAATGTATCATGTTTTTTCTATAGCAGAAAATTAAACACTTATAACTTAACAGCACATTGTAACTTGAATAAGCAAGCATATTGTTGTATATAGAGTGAGGGTACCCACGGAAGACAAGGCAATGATATAGCATCTGCTTTAATAAAAATATTAAAAAGGGTGGTTACAGATTTTCCTCATGTAAACAAAATTATTCTCTGGTCGGATTCTTGCGTACCTCAAAATAAAAACTCGATTATGAGTTTTGCGCTTATAAAGTTCCTAGAAAAATATCCAGATATTGAGGAAATTACACAAAAATTTTGTGAACCGGGGCACAGTAGCATTCAAGAAGTCGACAACATTCACAGCCAAATTGAAAGGAAGCTCTCAAACGTAGAAATTTTCAGTCCTCTAGGATTGATGCGTCATCTGCCTACTGTAAATCGAAGACATCCGTTTAGGGTATTTTATATGAACCATAAAGACTTTTACTTGTACAAAGAGGCATCTCAAACTTTAAATTTTAAGAAAATTCCTTATGCCTCTTTAAAACAAATAATGTATTACCAGAAATTACCTACTAAATTGCATTTTAAACTCCATCATCACGACGAAAATTTTATCGCAGACCAACTACATCATCTGTTATATCCACGCTACCGGTAGTAAAATGTTCACCCGAACCTAAAAAATGTCTGTTACCATTTGCGAAAGTTGCTGATCTTGCAAAACTGTTCAAGTTTATGCCTGCTGTGGACATTACTTTTATTCGTACTTGTTTTAAAGAATATAATAACGCTACTATCTTTGACAATTCAAAGAAAAAATTGCAAAGAACCAAAGCTGATTCCAAGGTTTCAGCAAAAATAGGAAAGTGAATAAATGGAACACATCATCCAATAACAAAGGCACTAAAGATAAAAATGTTGTAAAGCGTTAAATACCTCTAATCATTTTGCAAACAATATTTTGTGTTATGTTTATTTTTTTTAAGTTAGGAATACTTTTTTCCATTATTTGGCATAATTACGTACATTTTTATGTTAAGAATCAAGGTTTATTTTTACACTAGAATAATAATGTCTTAGAACTTTAAACTTTTATGGAACTAAAAACTAGTTTCTAATAATTTGGTATGCTCTTAGAACAAAATCTGTTAATTTTGTAAATTTTTCGTTTTCAGAAAAAAAAATGTTCAATCAGAAAATGTTTAATTTGTCATATCAAGAAAAAGAAGAAATATATTTAAGTGGGGATTGCAAAAAAAATTTATTCTGAAGTATACGAGTCCAAAATTAGTACTAACAATTATATAAAAAAAATCCAAATGGCATTATAATACACCTATAATTTTTAATTGTCATTTCCCAACAATTTTATTTTGGACTCATAGAACAATATAATACTCAACCCACGACTAGTTTACACCAGTTTAAACCAGAAAATAGCACTTAACAAAGCGTTTTAGCCACTAATATCGGCGAATTTTAAAAAATCATTAACAAAAGATTAAGAGCTTAAATTTAGGGATTATATTAAGAATAGTGCTGTTGAGGAATGCATTTATTTTCATTATGATATTTTAAAATTTAAAGCCCTTTGATTTTTTTTCTCGGAAACTGGAAGGAATTAAAATTATAAAATATATGCATATTCTAGATATTATTGCTTAATATACTTTTCCAAAATTTTAATTTTTTAAAAAAATTACATTTTGAGATATCCTTGTTTAAAAATTATAAGGGGGTGCTGTAATCACCTTAATGTTAATAAAAATGTAATTAAATTTCTTCATATCTATTTTAGGTTGTAAAGCAAAAAACATCATTTTTTTATTCATTGAAAACAAACATAATTGGTTCATTCATGAAACATTCCGCTTTTATTCCGTCAATTACAAAGACGTTCTGTATTTTTATTGATAAAATGTCTTCTTTAGAAATAACGTCTTCTACAAAGATCTAAGATGTCAAAAGTTGCCTACGCTCATATTTTATTAAATTTGTTCCTTTGCGATAGTTTTAATTAAATAAAAACCAATCTTTCTCAAAAGCTCTAAAAACGATAACCACCTACTACCGCTTTTCCTGAACTTTTGAGTAATTGCATTTACGATTGGTTTTTATTTCTTTTACAATCTGACTCGCGTTCTTCGTCATTCAATTCATTCAACTTCGCAATCTATTTAATCATGATTACATTTTTACAGGGTGTCCAAAAGCAAGCTTTAAGAAAAGAATCAAAATTTAGAGCTCATTTTATGACGATTTAACCCAACTTAACTTAATGTATAATGCTTCCTAATAGTACACGAAAATCAAAATCAATCAAAAATATTTATTTACAGAATTTACAATAAATATAAAGTGCAGTGTCTTATTGGTAACTGCAAATAAACATACACTCTTGCGAAGCATCGAATGCTTGTTTGCAAGGGAAATGCTATAAATACTAATAAAATATAGTTGTTCATAAAATATACAATATTAATAAATAAACACATATAGTTTGTTATTTATTAAAAAATTTCAATGACATTTTGACTTGAGTTAGAAACATTGCTATTAGCTACTTTCAACTAGGTTATGTATGATGTTTCTAGTCGCACTTTTTAGGTATTTTTTAATGTCGTTTTTAATCTATTTATAGAAGGTTCAGATTTAATTTTTTCAGGTACAACGTTATATAATTTAGGTCCAAGAAACAAGAAACTTTTTTGTCCAATAGATTTTTTGTTATTATGTTTAAGTAAGTATTTCTGTTTCTTGTCATATGTTCGTGAGTTCGAATTTGCAAATTTGATCTGAGTGTATGTTGTTTTATTATAATATTTATAAAGTATAATTATTGTCGAACATCGAATACCTTTGTTTCGGCATAGAGTAACGCGCTAGGATATCTTCTGGTTTTGTTAAGAAGAATTTTTAAAAATCTTTTTTGCGAAATCTCGAGAATGTTGTAGTAGGTGCGAACAACTCCTCCCCAACTGACTAATCCGTATATCAGGAGTTTCTACTAAACTTCGGTAAACCATTAGTTTTTGTTTATATTGCAGATGGTATGAAATTTGTTTAAATTTGTATAATATACACCTTAGTTTTAAGTCAAATAATTTGCATGACTATCCCACCTAAGATGTGGGTCTATCATAACACCTAAATATTTTATGTTTTTGGCCAGTTGTATCTTGGTTATTTCTTGTACATTTATTGTGTAGGGATGCAAAAAGTCAATAGACAGTTATTTTGTAGTTAATGGCTGAAAGTCTATAATCAAACCACGGTTTTATACATTTAAAATCATTTTCAATTTTCATCTTCAAATCGTACCAGTTTTTATCCTTGTATATTAAAACTGTATTGTCTGCGAAACTAGTGATTTGACTCTTTCTTTTAATCATAAATAAATTATTTAAATATATTGTAAATAAAATATGCCCCAATACCGTACCTTGAGGTACACCATACACAACTATTTGTTCTCTACTACATTTATAACCCAGTTTTACTATTTAAGGACGGTTTATCAGATATGATTGAAAAAAATTATTTGATACACCCCTTCTTTGAAGAGAGTTTCTGGACACCTATAGTGTAATAGCATATTTCTTTTATATTTAAGAGGAGTATTTACTTGGCTTTAGAGCAGAGCATGCAAAGGTTTCGTAGTACCCCACTTTTAAAGTTTATTTTTGACATATTTTGAAAGAAAAAAATATATGCGTGTAGGTAAAGGTTAAATCTGTGCTCCTCTGGAAACACTTTTTCAAAATTTTAATCTGTTTTTTTTTCTAAAAAAAAAAACACAAAACTCGACTTTTTTGATCAATTTTCTCAATTTTTTTTTAGAAAAAACTAAATGGAATTTTGAAAAAGTGGTTCCAGAGGAGCATAGATTTAACCTTTATCTACACGTATATATTTTTTTCTTTTAAAAATACTGAAAAATAAATTTTACATGTCAAGATTTTTCGTCTGGCAAGTGGCGCCTCTGTTAGATTTTTAAGAAATGAATATTTGAGAATGAAAACAATTTACAAAATGTTTTACTGATGTTTTACGAGGGATAATTAAAGTTTACGTATTTGTAGGTACACCTTATTGTTTTACGTAAATCATTTCTGTAATACTAATATAGACATATTTATATAATATGCAATGGGTTTCATAGTACACCAATTTTACGGACTATTTTTTATTTTTTTAAAAAATTATGTAAGTACAGGTGAAGGAGTCACTTTTTGAACATTTGAATCGGTTTATTTTGAGAAAATGTAAGAAGATATATTTCTATCAAAAAAAAAAAATACAAATAAAAATTCTAGAAGGGAACAATAGGTATATGTTTTTAATTTTTACAGGAACATTTATTTTTCTCAATAAAAATTAAAAAAATAAGTTAAAAGCTTTTTCGTCTAGAGGGCGACACCAATAAATTGTATATGGATTGTGGATTGTAGCAAAATGAAAGACGAAAACGAGTCACTGTTTCAAAATTTGGAGACATTTGTAAAAAAAGGAAAGGCATTTTTTAAAAAATCTCATAAAATCTTTTATTTTTTGCTAAAGCCTTTTAATATGACATGCAAAATAGGATTTGGAAAGTTATTTGCAAGAAAAAGTTTTTATATGTGGACTTTTATTGATTCCGAATTTGATTATGTTGCTGCCAGTCCAGATGGAATTTAAAACAAAAAACTCTATGATAGAGTTAAAATGTCCATATGAAGCTAGAGTGCTGACTGAAAAAAAAAAGGAATATGCTGTAAAAAAATAACTTTCTGGAAAAAGGATATTACCATTAAGGGGAACCACAATCGGTACTTTCAAATTCAGGACTAGCTGCACATTACACAAATGAATTTTTGCATTTTGTGCGTTTGGACTCCTCGAGAAATAAAAGTGGAGGAAATTCCTCATAATGACAGCTTTTGGGAAGAAAAGGTACAAAACGAAATTCAAAATTATTATATGCAATATGCCTTACCAGAACTAGTTGACAGCAGAGCTAATAGAGACATGGAAGTACGGGACAGAATGCCAAATAAATGGTGAGTTTAACAGTACCGGTTTTTTATGAATTTGTTCTAGAAGCTGTACCTCATTGTAACAGATTATTCAAACAATAAAAATAAGTTTAAATATTATAAATCCGCTTGAATATAAAAAATAACAGGTATAGAAAATATTTTTTAAAAACAAAGTTTATTTAAAAATATAAAATGTCATAAGACCGTTTATTGTTTGTTAACATTGGCCTCCTATTTTTGTTACTTTGACTCTTTGTATCGAGGACATATTATTATGTGATATAGAAGGGAATGTATTGATAAACTATGGACACTTTTCTACTCTTAATCAATTATTATTAGTAGAGTGTATGTATTAAAATATTCGCTCTAGAAAACGACTTACCTCCCTTTTCAGAGATAAAAGGTCATGATAAGGTAACCCTTATTCCGGAGGAAATACAAAATTAGACTGTGCAGAAGGGCCTTATCATCAAAAATCCAGATATTGATACCGCCGAATAGAAAAAAATATTTATTTTTTGGTCCAATGCACAATAAAATATTTGTAAGGAGTAATTTTTTACACTTATTTAAAAAAAAATTTCAGCCCTTCAAAAATTTGTTTAAAAAGTTATTTTTTTAAATATAATTTCATCATTTAACAAAAAGAAGGCCCTAATGAAAAACGTAGTATAGCTCTGTTTCTACGTGTCGGCTGATGCATCACATTATTGATATGCTAAGATTTTTTTCATTTTTTTTATTATAAAAATTCTCGTTAGGTGCCAATGGACAAAGTGTCATATTGTCTGTTTTTACTAAAAAAATAATAAGTGTGTTACATATTAAAGTTCCTAATAAATTGGGAAGAAATATAGACATTTTTTAGGTTTTTATTACATCTACATTCATTCTGTTATAGCTGAATGCCTGAATATATTTGGGTAAGTTGGGTAAATTTTCGTTAAACATTTTAATTACGGATTTGTTGTTGCAAGAAGCAAAGACACAAATGATATCAAAATATGACTGCTTAATCCTTGCATGGTCAACAGTTTCTTCACAATATTTTATTAGCAAAGGATATGGACAGAAGCATTAGGTAATTATGCCGAAATATTTAAGTTTGATCTGACAGCCTCTCCCATGTAAATGGGTATCTCGGCACCTCTACAAATAAGAGTCTATTGGGAAATATTTTAGAGCAATATGACCCACAAAGACTTACCTGCACTTAGGTGATCTTGCAAAACTTGTCACATTTTTGATGGGACAGCAATAGCTGAAGGTTTGGGAAAGTCCAAAAGTTGCATATCATTTAAAGAATATGCTAATATATTTGTAAAGATTATTTTTAAAAATAAATTTAATGCTCAAAGGATATATGTGGTATTTAATCATTATAAAGAAAATTCTATCAAAAATACAACACGTCAGAAGAGATGATCCCAGAAATCAATTAATATAGAAATTGACAGACCCAATATTCCACTTCCACAATAATGAAACTTGTTCATTAATTCGATATTTAATAAAAGACGTTTAACACATTTTCTATCAGAGCAACTTCTTAAAAATTTGTATTTAGTGATGGATGCGCGAGTATCAATAAATATGGGATGAATTTTAAACCATCAGAAGACGATTTTTTAAATTTAAATCATGAAGAAGCTAATACTCGCATCTTATTGCACAATTATCAGCCAGAAATTCGGGGAATTCACGCTGCATTATTGATCGCAACGATACAGATGTTCTAGTCTTATTAATTTATTTTAAGTAGTTTTAAACTAAAAAGATATGGTTCACAATAGGGCGAGGAGACTCGTGACGATTTATAGGAGTACATGATTTAAATTTGGATAAAAAACTTCTAAAAAATGAGCATTCTTTTCATTCTGTGACAGGTCGTAATAAAATCAACCAATTGTCTGGCATTGGAAAAAGAACCTGTTGGAAAACATACCTTGAACACGATCACCTTTTGGATGGATTTGGCACTGATTGGTAGGTACTCTGAAAACACATTCTATAATCTTGAAAAATTTTTCATAAAACTGTATTCAAAAACTGCCAATGTTACTTCTATTAAAATTTTGAGAAGATTAATGTCCTCTTTAAAATAATAGCTAAATTGCCATTGACTGAAGACGCCCTAAGATTACATTGTTTAAGATGTTTTTACCAGCTAAGTATTTGGCTAAGCTCTTAAAGACCCAGATGCAGCTTCCTAATGTTGAAGAGTATGAATGGGAAGTAGATCAAGATTGAAACCTGATGCCCACTCTTAAGATTATGCTCGACCTGCTACCAGAAATAACAAAACTTATCATGCAAATGCAATAAAAGTAACTATACACCGATAATTTTCATACATGTACAATATTTTAACAATATTATTCTATTCTAGACTATGGAAGCAAAATTTGCAAATGCAGAAAAAAATATTGGCTACATCGTTTAATGCACCTGTATGGCACAGAAAAACTGCAGAAATACTTTGATCATAGCCGCTAATGTTTTGGAAAATGTAGATTAATGTGGTGAATCTGATTCTGATTAGTTTGAGTCTTGTACTTATATATTTTAATATTAATTTACGCTTTATATACTTCTAATTATTGAATTTTTTATTAGGAATTTATTGTATTCTGCAAAGCCTTACTACTTATAATCTATACTTATATATACTGTGCTTATACCTTCCATAAATAATTTATATTTTATTTTCCTCAAAAAAAAAAAATCATGAAGTAATACACCCTATAAAACATTATTTGCCTTCAAATCGTATAAATCAATAATACCGATATAAAATAATGTAAGAGAGTCAAACAGATTGCATACATTTCATCCCTGAGAGAGACGCATACAGTCAAGAGTCTGCTTCCTTTCCTGTAAAACCATGACATCAGTAATTGTCTATTGCTATATTTTTGTTAATTTGATAGCAAAAAATATAAGGAAAGCACTCTTACCTTGTCAATACACAGGCGAAACTTTTATGAAGAATATTTTTTTTTCGTTTAGGCCTTCGTTTTTCGTCAAATGAAAGGTATATTTCTAAAATATTTTTTTAACCAAATTTGTCGACTGCCAAAATAAGTTTTAATCTACACCATACTTATATTGTAAAATACATATTATTTTGTGCTATTGTGGAATATTTTTCGTTTCCTTTGTCTCAACTTCGCGCATTAAAGTTTAGAATATGCATCCCTCGTATCTACATGCAATTGTTAAAATTATGAATGAATGCTGATTTTGTTTGTAGTATTTAGGCTCCACCCTTAAGTTGTAATTTTTATACCTACTAAACTACCGTTGCCCCGCAGGACTTTTAGTTTGTAATGTAAATTTTCCTCTTAATAACAATAACAACCAAAACGAGCAGTATATTTATCACGATACAAGCCACTTTTTACATATTTATACGCTACGCAACCATCACTGACATCTTATAAAATCGCATAAAGTGAAACACCATTCGGTTTAGCGATTTCACATTTTCTGTAGAAATTTTCCGGATGTTTAATCAGTACAAGTTTATAAAGAGACATGTTTTTGGTCGAATAAGGATCTAATGGTTTAATTTTTCATTAGGATAAAAAGTAATTTAATAATTTTTTATATTTTATATTAATTTTTATAATACTTTTAAATAAAGTCTAACACTTTAAAATACCTGCTGCGGACTGGGATGTAGATATATAAATAGCGAAATATTTATCATGTACAATTTCTGAAATGTTATCAATGTATTTCTGAAAAACCCGAACAGGCCTATAGTGTTTTTTTATTTGTTATTCAGTGGGACCTATTCTTATGCTAGTGTCTCCACACTAATGTGCATTTCAATAATCAGTACCATATGTAACAGATTTGTATGAGATTTAAGTCTTGCAAGCATTCCCAGTTTTTTATATTTTCCAAATTCCTTCCCATAAATATATTTTTTTTTCACTCCTGTATAGACTAACAATATTAACATCTATACCAAATTATTTTAAAAGTGAATTTTAATAAATAAAAAATTAATTAAATCTAAGCGACAGCAAAAATTTTATATTTATTATTATTTATTCTTATTTTCATTCAATGATTAGAAGTGTTTGATAACCCAGATAAGTTCATATAACCAACGTTTATTAATTTTGCCTCAAACAATAAAAAACAGTTTTCACTTTCAATGATACATAGTAATAATGTTTTTACTTTCTATTCCAACAGACCACAAAAAATAATTGTGGAATGGTCCCGTTAAAATTAAATTGGATTTTTATTGCCTAGAAAGAACCAACAAATTAACTAGTAAAACAAAAATAGCGGGAAATTTTATTTTATGAAATTTGTCAAAAATATTTTAGCACAACCGGTAAATTTATTTTTGCCAGTGAAGTAGGACATGGATAAGGAATACAGTTTTTATTTTATCATGCTAAAGTTTTGCGTCACGATAATATTAACTTTCATAAAACAAATAATAAAAATCCTTATTACAAAAGGATAACAACTACTCCCTTTATGGAAATGAACGCTCGTTGTTTATGTGACGCTTTAATATTTTACGTTTCTCCTTTATGGTTTATTTTGGAATAAGAATATTTTTCCTTTATTAATTGCTCATCTGGTTATTATTCCGACTTGTTCTAGCGAACTAGGAACCAAGGCTAGCTTTGATTTTGCTTTCTAAGTGTAGATGGCATTACCATTTTTGCTCGTTGAGTATCTACAAACTTCTTAACCACTATTAATGTATACGAGTGAAAATTGTTTTGTGATCAGTCTCCTCTCCATTAGATATTGTAGTCGAGATTCTCTATTTCTTGCTGAAAAGTCCTAATAGCCACGAAACCGGTCTAAGATGACTTTCTCCTTAGAAAGCAAAATCAAAGTTAGAGGGTTGAAAATTATTTTCTGTATCTGTCTTTGATATAATCAGAGACAACCCAGCGAGACGTGTAACTCCATGTATTTGTTTTTATGTTTGGTAAAAGTTGTCTGGAAAAACAAGGCATTACATGGAACATATCCTAAGACATTAGACAATACTGTAAATGATTAAGAAACATCCCTGATTTGACAAAAAAAATAGGTGAACTACACCCTGAAACGGAAGGGTTCATAATGTCATGCTAAACAAATATTACCCTATATATAAAATATACATTTTCTATTTTAATATACATTCGTTAAGTTAAATAATTTAGCATAATATTTTATATAATATATTTTGATAAACATTAATTGCAATTCATAAGTACGTCCTTAATAAAAGTAAATATAACATTAAACTAGACACGTACTGACCTTAGTCGATTAATATAAAAATGGGCTCAGTCAACAATAATGGTACTCTTGGTCGGGGTCTCATCCGAGACTGTTGGCCGGAGTCTCATCTTTTTGAGTCTCATCATCGTCCTGCATCTCATTAGCAGAAGTGACGTGACGTGCCCTCGACGCCTTTAGATGTTTAGCCCTTGGTAAGGCCCTTTTTATATTATTATAATGTTGTGGATATTTTATCTTTAATAAATTGTTAATTGTTGTTCTGCTCTTTTATTTCCCCGAATCAGGTAGCAAATAGAGTCACTAGATAAAGTAGCTCGTGACAATAATAGCCATACAGGACCGGGTCGTACGCACCAGGAATTATGAAAGGCATATTATGAAGTTAAACACTCAAGACAACTGTAGAACGTGTAATAAGGTAGGGGAAACAATAGGACACATTACTGCTGGCTGTAGTGCTTTGTCAAATACTGCGTTCTTAGGCCGACACATTCAAGTAGCCAAAATAATATACATCGAAGTAGCAAAAAATTACGAACTGCTCAAAAATCCAGAGCCACACTACAAATTCAATCCTCCCCAGGTATAAGAAAATCATAATGCAGTATTGTACTGGGACAACCCAATATTGACGGACAGAACAGTTGACTATAACAGGCCAGACATTCTTCTTATCAACAAAATACTTAAAACTGCCTGGATTATAGATATAGCATGCCCTATAGATAATAATATAACTAAAACTGAAACAGAAAAACGAAATAAATACGAAAATGTGGCTATAAAAATCAAGCATATTTGGGAGTTGAAAAATATAAAAATCATACCAGTAGTGGTGTCTGTTACAGGAGTGGTGTCTAAGAGTTTAGAACATCAAATTAAATTATTGGAAATAAACAACAACAGTATTAAAAGAATACAAAAAGCGGCTATTCTACAAACATGTCATATGGTCTGTAAATTCCTTAATATCTAAACATACAGCTATAATAAAAGAACACCAAAATAAACAAGTGAGATAGGGTGAATTCCCTTCTCACTACACATTGTTTCCGTCAGCTCGAAGCCGAAGAAATGTTAATTATAGATTTTATTACGATGTTTGAATGAATATAACATTTTACCCATGAAAAATCTAATTTCATTTAAAACAGTTGGTATATTATAATTTATTATCAAGGAAATCTTCTAATAAAATTACAGCAGATCCTACTTAAACTACTGGTTGTTCTGTGGCTATTACAGATATGTAAGAAATAGCCAATCTCTAATCATTTCAAAAGACCTTTGCCAATACTACATTTGCAGATATTTTTTTACTCAGCATACATTTTACTTCTTTTCTAGTAGGTGGGAACCTTGGTGCTGCCATTAAAGCTGTCGAGCCGTTCGTCTACTTTCTTAATGAACAAAAATAGCTCTGACTATGGATCTCTGTTCCAATTCGCCTAAAATAATTATAGTCATTTTGTAATATATTATTAAAGACATACATTATATAGTGGTTTTCATCATAAATTGCAAATTACTTACCTCTAGAAAAAAAACGTGTATAAAAACGCGAGTTTGACTCCAGAAACTGCTTCATGCAAAAAATAATATGCGAAAATAAACACTCCTCCCCCCCTACAAAAAAATTATTTAAACAACAAAATCAGACTCAAAGAAATAAACGGGGCCTAAATTAAATTAATTTTAATAAATGCACACGTTCATAACAACATTCATAACATTGTACAGTTGTCATTTCTAATTTATACGTCGATGTCAAAAAACCAGCAACATCAGCGACCTTTACGATTGGTGTTAGTTTTATTGGAGAGAGGTAAATATATGTAAAGATCAATGTAAAAGAGAAAGAAAGTCATATATGTAATTTAAATGGACCACCAAACCAATTTTCTATTAAGTTGCACGTCTCTGTTGTCTCTGCCATTAGATACTGGAGTCCAGATTCTCTATTTCTTGCTGAAAAGTCCTAATAGCCACGAAACACCGAAAAGTTCCAATAACCACGAAACAGCTTTCTCCTTAGGAAGCAAAATCAAAGTTAGAAAGTTGAAAATAATTTTTTATCTCTGTCTTTGATATAATGCAATGCCTGTTGCGGTATTACCTATTTAGTTAATATAATCTAAACAAATTTATCATATTTTATAATATAATATTATATATTACAATAATCTCAAAAAATGTTATTTAACATTAAAATGACATTAATACTTTTAAAATATTATAATACCATTTTTAAAAACTTTCCCGCCTGGTATATTTGTTACTGGGACTTCTCTTAAGATATATTAGTATAAACCTTTTATTAATATCATTATATTAAATATATTCTATGTGAATCATACCCTAATTATGTGAAAAACTAGGTAAAAATCGTAAAAATGTATGTTATCATGTTGTTTAGAAGTTTTTCTCTTATACGGTAATCCATTTTCCTCGCGCCCATTACTTGCCCATAATATCTATGATCATTAAAAGAAAACTAAAGCCTATCATGGTCGAAAGTCAATTTTTGTCCATAAATGTGCATCAGTATCACCAGAGAAATTATATCAATATCCTTTCTCTGTCCCACCCCATGAAACACTTACACGCCGGATCTTGTTTTCTATACAGAGTGAGATCGACAATAATTAGTAATTAACAGCAAATCTGGTTTCAGTACCGGATCGCACATAAGACTTGCTCCGTAATTGTTTTTATGAAATGGGCGTCGAACAGGGATGTATTTAAAAGTTTTCTTCACTTCTAAGCATGCAGAAAAGTTGTATCTGCATTTTTGGTTATAAAAAATGTAAATTCTTTGTATAATGAATAAACCATTCAATGTTTTACATTCAAAACTAATTGCGCTATCTACAAACTCGGCTGTATTTTTAAACTTAAATGCCGTATCTAAGATACTTTGTCGGTTACGAATTTTATGCTTAGAAGGGTAGTTTTGGGGCGCATCCAAATTCTGCCACAAATTAAAATTTTACCTGAATTTTAATAATTTAGGGATTAGTTAATAGTCCGAACTCTGCCATGACCATTAAGGGGCATTAAGTTTTATCCGTATTAGGGATTAAGGATTTAAATATTTTTTTATTCCTAAATACCTTTTAGAAGAGGTACAAAAATGAAATAAGTAATTATTAATATATTTTCTCAAAAGCAAAATTGATGGAATTCTTGGAATATTTTGACGACTGCTCGATTTTAATATTTAGGGAAATATTTGGAAGGGGTTAAATAGTGAAATGAACTTGAATCCCGATCATTGTTTAAACACTCAAATTCACCTAAATTGTAATTATAATCCATATTTAAAGCCCTCTGGGAATCCCACCATTTCAATTAAAATATTAAATCCATTAATAATCATAAACCCCTAACTTATTAACATCTTTAAATTGTAATTAATTCACTTTTCAGTTATTTCTAAATTTCATAATTGTTAAATTCACTGAGTAACTAATCAGGAGGAACCGCTATTGGTTTTGGAGTCTGACCCTAACCTGGACTACACTTATTCCTATTCACCGTGGTTACTCGGTTATAGAATAGGTAACCCAGCAAACAGCTGTGTCGTAAAAGGCGAAAAACGCGTCTTTGTACTATCTTTGTTACTGCCTAGTATGGATCTAGGTAGTAATTTGTCTTTTCTATACCCCTTTCACTTTTCAGCAAAATTCTCTCTCTATTCTTATCTTTTTTCTAATTTACTCGTCAATCTTCGACTAATAGCCATGCATGGATCATGGTCTAGTCACGTCTATCACCTTCAAGTTCTTTGGCCTAGTATGGATCTAGAGTCATTGCCCTTCGTCTACTCTAAAAATTCGAAGCTACAATAGTTCCCCCTAACCATTATAAAGTCTCTCTGGACCGCTGTGTGGATCATGTCCTGCAGAAACTTATTACACCCTTTTCAACTTTTCAACCATTGTATCATTTTTGAAGAAGTATAGATCACATGGATCGGTTAACTCCAGAACCAATGTCGAACACTCCCTCCTTACGCCTATGTCATGTGTCAGTCTGTCTATGTGTCATTTGTTCACTGTCTAATAGGTACGATGTACCGTTAAAATATAATTTTTTTTAACTGATAATATATTTGTAAAATACGAAATATAAGGGTGTGTTTTTTCTAATTTTCAACGAATTTTAACTCTGGATAGATATCTATTGACGTAAGGCAATTCTTTCCCCCTTACTTCTCGTATTAAATTTTAAACTTTGTAGGACGGCCTAAAGATGACAATGTTTTGTCAAAAGCGCTAGCCAAATTGTATTAAACATTTAAATATACACATTTGAGTACTCAATTCCTCAATTCAACCCAATTATTTAACCACTGAGTGTGTACTTCTTTCCCAGTCTAAACTTTAATAATTTTATTGCACGGTAGATTAATCCATAATATTTTGACAAAATAATCTTAACAAGTAGCAAATAAAAACAAAGAAAACAAAACAAGAAAAAAGAAAAATAGCTACATTAGCTTACAAATTAATATGTATCTACAATCAATGTTAATTTTTATTTTTCTCAGACAGTCGAAATACTGATTAAAAAGAGATGGATCCTAGAAATGTTAAAATACAAAAAGACGAGAAGAAAATACGCAGGAGAAATAAGCAAATATGTATAAAAAGAAAACCAAAAAAAAGAATCACAAATAAATATAAAATAATCGAAACAGAAAAAGTAACATCGAGACTGCAGAGATGTAATAGAAAGAGAGAAGCAGAAGTTAAAATGGACTGGAAAATCAGAAGAATACGATAACTTTAAAAATATAGGGAAAGAAGAAATTACAATATTGAGACATTAAAAAAATAAATGGATCGACGATACTATGGATAAAATGGAGAATTATAATAAAAATAATACAAAGTTATATCAGCAAATTAGAAACCAAAAAAGAAGAAATATAAATTAAAATAAGTAAAAATAAATAGGAAAAAAATATGGCAAACATAACGACAGTGGAGGAAGAAGAATATGAAGAAATTACGGAAGGTAATAAATATGTTAAAGAGCCATTAACAGCAGAATTCGAGGAAATAATAAGAAACTTAAAATGTGGTAGGCAGGAGTAATAGATGAAATATGCATAAACATAATAAATTTAAAGGAAAATAACTAACAGAGAGACTTTTTAAAGTAGTGTTACAAATATGAAGAGAAGAAAGAATTCTAGAATAACAAAAAATAGGAATAAATGTACCAGAAGGACCAAAAAAGATTGTAATAATTGTAGTATAAGTAGTGAAGTACACCTAATTCACCCTCTCACGAGTAACTTTTAACCCCAAAAGCTGAGCTTGCCCAGGAAAAGGGACGGATATTTGCCGTGGCGCTCCGGGGCGACTTAAAGATAATTGATGGTACCATTTGACTTACAGGTGAGGAAACCCCAGAAAACACCACCGACCATCATCGGAAACGGTAACGCTTGGCGATTTTTATATTCTGGATATCATATTAACAGAAATCACATTTCTGCTAATACGGCATCTATTATATTCTACAGAGAACCATGCAAACAAATGCACATGTTTTCTTATGTAGAATTCAAAACCGGTGTGTCCTTTACCTCAAAATTGGCTCTCAAATGAATGCGGCGCCGTAGATACTACGCTACCGTAGTCGATGAAAACTCAAGAATACCAAAAAGGATTTTGATCAGATAAATCAATAGTAGATGCGATCCACGTACTAAAGCAAGTGATTGAAACATTACATGAAAGAGTCAATAAACTACATATACTATACATAGACTTCCAGCAAGCATTCGATAGTACGAAGAGAAAATAATAATATAATAATAATAATAATAATTTATTCACATAAAAACAATAAATACATATTTATAAAACTTGTGATACAAAAGAAAATTAATGGTACCTATGTGAATAAAAGAAAACTTACGAGACATAAAATGTCTGTGTGTAAGCATGCTTTTGCATAATAAAATAAAATAAACAGACATATATAGATTAATGATTAAAAACATATTAAAACTAAAACTAAAAACTAAAATTAAAATCAAATTAAAAACAATTTAAAAATTAATTAAAACAAGTCAAAAACAATTGTAAGAAATATACTATTTGTTGGATGATTTCTTTAATTTTTTTTGCGTTTTTTTTTTATACGTTTAGATTGTTGTTTTTTTTTTATTTTTTGTGTTTTTGTTTTTTTCCTATTTTATTCCTAATCTAACAATTTTTTTATTTCTTGTCGCGGTAGTTGCATCAGAACTTGTTGAATTTTTTTTTTCAAGTTTTTTGTATTTACATTATCTGTATTTTTTAGAAACAAATTTAAAACTTTAGGACCCAGATATTTAAAACTTCTTTGTCCTATAGACTTGAACATAAAAGGCAAGATAATGTCCTCCCTTTGTCTTGTGCCGTACTTATGTGTTCCAGTTTTGAGGGAATGTTTCGTCATAAACTGAGTATTGCATGCTTGAAGAAAGAATAGCTGACGACAGTCTAATATATTTGTATCTTTATATAGTTGATCACTTGCACACAAAGCCTCTCTGTTTAAAATAATACGTAAAAATCTTCTTTGAAGAAATAATTACTTATCCAGCAAAAGTACTAGAAGTACCACAAAAACTAATAAACCTAATTAAGATAACCATAGAAGAATCAAAAGCGGTCGTTCAAACAAAGAAGAAATAGAGATAATACACTGAGTGAGACAAGAGCAGCATTATTTAACACAGCTGTAGATGGGATAATACAAGAATGTAAAATTAAAGGATCGATCATACAAATAATAGTACAACAAACTACCTTAAACATCTGCTACATAAATTTATAAGCTTAGGCCTCTCTTGCCCCTCGTACACTTACTGGTCCTTTGAGTTGTGCAGGCCTGGTGTTCCAAAAGGCTGTGATCAAGTGATACATACGATGGTATATCCCTATGACCTATTTCTAAGCAGTGGTTTGATAAATGTTTTCGACAATTAGTTAACTAATTTTTGTAGATCATATCTATAAAATAACAACTTTGTATCACAAAGCGTTGTTGTGCTGTGGCTTATTATTGAACTATGCGTCGTGATTGTTAATAAAAATAGATCCTGCAGAATAAAGAACCATAGTACAATACCTCCAGAAAAAAGGCATGTGTTTCCAACTTAAATTCATGAAGACATTGTAGCAACTATTGGAGAGTCTGTAATTTTTTATGACAGTCAAATGCCGATATAAATGCGAAAGAATATCCTTTAAAAGCCAGGATGCTGGTAGTTATTAGATAACGGTAATAGTTAAGGTTTTCGTCGGGAAAAAAATGTGTGGTACATACTCTCACCAAACTTCGTGTATGGCTCCATTGGTCCTTTTTTGTTAAGGGAAAACTACTTGGCACCAACCGCTGGGTCTATGCTGTTGGTAGTGCCGGTCACTACTCCGACTAAAACCCCTCGTCCACCTCTGCGGTTTCCTCGTGCTACCATGGGTAGGTTTAGAAATTTTTCTATTTCACCCTTTCCTTATATTACTCCTATGTCCTGGAAGTCCCTTTCTTCTTCCTCTTCTTTTCTTTATTATTCTAATATTTTCGGCTGTTTTATTCCAATCTCCCTGGTCTTCTATCATTTTTCTCACGATATTTTGTGGCGAAAGGTCTAGTTCCCTAATAATTTCCCCTGTCATATCTCCTCCACCTGACGCATGAGAAGACCGTCTGTTTTGATGTCATTCCGCAATACATACAATTTGAGTCACTGGCTTTCCCTATCCTATATGCGTAGGTTCTAAATGAACCATGCCCACTTAGAAACTGTGTTATGTAGTATTCCGTTCTTTTGTATTTGCATTGTAGCTAGGGATATAATCTTGGAATCAGCGTATTTGCCGTTGCCTCTTTGTTCTCCCATTTTTCCTGCCACATAGCTATTGAGTTATTCTTTTCTGCCCTTATACCGTTTATTTCCTAACCTCTTTTTTTCTTTGAGTGAAGCCTCACCCTTTCCTTCACCATTAATGTAATTGATATAATTGCCGCTATTACGTTAGCCACCTTTCTAGATATTGTTCGATAGGCACAGGATAATTTGATCAACATTTTGTCTGTAAGCTCTGGAACATGTTACTGTAAGTTTTGGTCTCAGTTGTCCTGTGCCATATCGATGCTCCGCACAGAAGAATGGAGTGTACGACCTGGCTTAGTATTTCCCCCTTAGCTTGAGATGGACCACTAATGTTGGGCATTAGTCTTGCGCTAAAGCTGCATAGGACTTCTCCGCTTTTTCCACAGTCTTCCTAATATGTTCGTCGTATATCAATGTAAATTCCAAGACTTTTGCATTTCTAATAAGTGTTATTATTGTGTTCGTTACGTTGAAGGGTATACCTATTCTGTTTCTTGGTCCCCTAAATATCACTGTGGTAGTCTTTTATGTAGCCAGAGTAAGGCCGTTTCTATCCATCCAGTCGCATATTTGGATTATTGATGTATTGGCTTTTGATCTGGATCTCACCATCAAAGTAAGATCGTCCGCGTATGTGACCGTTTCTCAATCTGTCGATAGTTGGAAATGCAGTACGTTGTCATAGAGTATGTTCCACACGGTTGGACCGAAAACGGAACCCTGTAGAATACCCTGGGTCATTTTCTTGCTGTATCCGTTGACTGATATTTTTCTGTTTTGAAAATAACTTCTGATTAGAGTTGTTAGCCATTTTAGCGTACCGTTGTCTTCGAGTTTTCTGTAAATTAGGTGCGATTTTGCCGTGTTGAATGCGTGCTTAATGTCTAAGCAACAGCTTGACAATAGTGGTCCGTTTTTCTAATGATCGCCTCAACTGCTTCCATGGTAGATTTCCCTTTCCTAAAACTGTATAGTTAGAGATTGTAATGTATTCTTCTAGTTTTTTTCTTAATTAAGTGTTCTAGGAGCTTACCTAGTACGTCTAGAATACAGATGGGCCTGACTTTACGTTCTTCCGGTTTCCCTTTAGGGAAGAGTACAACTCTGGCTTTTTTCCATGTCATGGGGAATTTTTGTATTCTGGCTATTTTGTTGTATACCCTGAGGTAATATCCGGGGTAATGCCATCCGGGTCTGGTGATTTGCCTGTTTTTATCTTATCAGAGACATCTTTTAGATCTTTCGTTGAAAATGTGCTGGCTCCATTGGACCTAGTCTGACATCAAATTCCTCTATGAGTTTTTTGTTTCTGGGGTGTTTTTCCACTAAGTTTCATAAAATATATCGTTTTTACGACTGTTGTGGATTGGCTCAAATTAATTATTTTTTCATATTTTACTCTTTTTTGATTTTTTTTACCGATTCATTCCTACATTTCGGATGAAAATCGCCAGTTTCGTCTTATTATTATTCGAGAGCGGTCAACGATTTGAGAACGTTTTTCCCATCACCAAATTAACGTATTTTTTAGCATAAAAATGCAAATCTACCAGCCGGCCATATTTCCACTACCCGCTGCACACCTAAAGGTAAGTCCAAACATAAGGAAAGATTTATTATTATCCCATTACGTCAGTACAGTCCACTTATATCGTACCAAAAAAATATTTATTGAGCCAAGAATCCACAAAGACATATAGAAAATGTATACACTGTCTTTTTGTTTTTCAAATAGAATAGCTTAAAAACATGAACTAAAACGTGAACATAAAATTCATATTAATTAATGTTCGTTGGTTGTGCCCGCCGTATTAAAAACATCAGAAACGACTGTAAGAAAATTTATTAATAACCACCTGATTTTCGCTGTATCCATTTATTAAAAAATACAAAAAACTTTTTATATTGTATGACAAACATTATTTTTCGATTGTCCAGTCTGACGAGTCAAAGTTGTCGATTTCATGCCAACAAAAAAATTATTAATAACTTATTTTTATAAAAGTTTTTAGTAATAAAATCAGATTTGAAATTCCATAAAAAATTATCTGAAATAGGGTCTTTTAGATAGAAATACCTATTTTATTAATCTACGCTTGGACCTTGCGTTTATTTGCATATATTTGTTAATAATTAGCATATTTTTTCAACATAGCTTGAAAAAAATTAATAAAATAGAATTTTTTAGATGTCTGATAAAATGTATATTTTTATTTTTCAGTCTGATGCGTGAAATACAAATTTTTATTATTTAAAATTTTCCTTTAAACTGTTATGATTTTCTCTTCCACTCAGTGCTTACACTCAATAAAAAATAATATTTGCAATGTCAAAAATCATAAATATTTATCAAAATTAACTTGAATATATTCTTTGCGCAAAACGGAAGAACTGGGTAAATTTTCTTCTTTAAAATAAGTTTTAAACAAATTTCTGAACAATTTGTGAATTGGAATAATATAAGATACAAATAAATTGCACAAATCTCTATTAAAATTGTCCTGATGATAAGAAGTGGTTCCTTGATCTGTTATTAACTGTTGAATCAATCGGTATGGACGTTGTTTTCTGGATAAGTGAACTTATTCCTAATCTAGCTGGTAGAAAGAAGCTTTTGAGTAAAAATAAAAAAAAAAAACATTTCAGACCTGCTGTTATTTTTTTTTATATTCTACTATTAGATAAGAATACCTAACTTTTTGTAAAGATTTTAATGTGAAGGAACAGAGGAAGGAGAAAAGATTGTTAATAAAAAACAGCAAAGCATTTAACAATCTCTTGTAGGCTTTTGAATAGTAAATAAGATTTATATTATACAGAATTAATAAAAGCCATGATATTTCCAATTTTCTTTAAAAGAGATTTTTGGATTAAACCTAAAGTAATTTTAAAAATTGGTCCGAAATCAGCATTAAAATTCTTAAAACGTGCTCTATTTCTTAATATCTTTTATTAAGCAATATATTTATTTAAAAACACCATTTTCTGACACACCGTGTATACTACAGCAATTAAATTTATACCTACTAGTAGTATTTCTTAATTAAAAAGACAACTTCATTGTAATTTAGTTTTTCTTACTAAATAAAACGAAGACGAACCCATTGACTGGCGAATAGTGCAAGTGAACCTAATCCGCTCCTGGACTTTTCCACCTGTTTGCCATTTTTCCTCTTCTTGTTCACTCTACTTAAGTCCTGTTGGCAATACCAGTTCGCTAAAAATTGACGGTTTAAAAGTAAACTAGTCGTATCCGTAGTTTTCTAACGATCGACCTACGTTCCAGTTTGATAATCTTGAAAAACTGCAAATTCTATAATATGTCCAATTAGATACGAGGTTAATATGAAATGTTTCTGATAGGTCTTTAAATTGTAACAACCCCAAAATATTGGTTATTTCGATTTAGATTGAAGTAATGGAAGATGGGCCATTACTTAGGTTAACTAAATAGATCATTTTGAAGCTTTAATTTAATACAAGTGTATTTAAAGTATGATTTTATGTTGTAAGTGGGAAATATTGCACTATACAAATAATAATTTCTTGTAAAAAAACCTTCACTTCCCTAAAAACTGAGAATGAAATTTCGCTGATCTGTAAAAACCTCACAAGTCCATGTTGTTTCCTCTAAGAAAGTCACATGTCTATAACATGTGACAGTTACAGAGGAAATGCGATTCAAAGCACACGCTCTTTTTTGTTTGCGTTAGTTTGTGAATGTTCCTCAAATATAAATTTAATATTAAGTTTGGATATCCCCATTTAGACACATGTGCAGAATGTGGCAAATATCAATATACCTTGAGCAATAAGAGCATTTCGGACGCCGATAAGGCTTCTTGCAAAATGCAAAAAGAACTTCATTTAAGAAAAGCTCCAGCATTCACTAGCAACAAACGTGTCTACAAAGAACAGGCTAGAGCAGGCAAAATTTCTTGTATTACTTTTGATTTTATGCAGGATTTACCACTACCACACACTCCTCCCAATCCAGTACTTTTTGCAAGACAAATATGATATTACGTGTTTGGAATCCACGATTTAGGCAGTATCGATGTAACACATAGAAGATATAGCAAAGAAGGGATCAATCAACGTTGCTTCTATGTTATTTAACTACTTTAATACCAATGATTTGTCTAGAAAGTTGGTTTTGATTAGTGATGGCTGTCCGGGTCGCATATTCAGATGTAGCAGGTAAGATATTGAATCGACTCGACTTCTGCCGAATATCTGTTCATATGTATCGTGCAAGATAGCCCTCAATCGGATATATATCGAGACTGCTACATATTTTTAAGAATCTGTCTCGGAAATTGAAACAACATAGACAGCATGGTTGGCATACAATAATACAATTTTACAGAAAATTGAAAATGATCCGGAACAATTCTACCAGCTGTCAAACGACATTTGAATAATTTTAAAAAATATGCTATTTCTGTACCAACTTTATTATCAGGTCTTTGTTTAACGTTCAAGTGCAAAGGTGCAAGCAAAATTCAGTCAAGCAACGTTCATCCTAAAATTTTAAGAAGTGTACAAATTGATGTTTAGTCAAAAGCCTTTACGAAACGCCAAAATCCGTGGAAAAAGAAAACTAATAGAGAGTCCTTCTCTCAACAGCAGAAAATGCAGTGTGAGAGCCATACATTCAATAAATCTGTGTAAAGAACAATCGTGGTTAGGGATCCAACAAAACGCAAACTGAATTATTATTGCATTTGGTTTTTATTCATGATTGAAAATCTAACACAAATAACCTAAATCACATCAGGGAATATTTAAAAATTTCTTAATGTCAAAATTCGATATTTCAGATTTTAAATGCTAGTTATATGTAACAGTCACGATATCCGATTGAATGCTATCAAGCACGTTACATAATATGTAACATATGAAGCAACGTTCGGCATAACCGAAGGGCATCTTGACTGCTATATCTGTATATGCGTCCGGTTTACAAAAAAAACTACACCATGTTGTATTTTGTTGCCTGTAAGAGGTCATTCTTATTTTCCTAATGACGAGGATTTTTCCCTTATTTCAAGAAAAAGAGAAAAATGGAAAAGTTGAGATTATAGAGGGATGGGATAATGTTATTTTACAATCACGAAGTAAACTGTCACCTTTTAAAGTTGTCAAAGTCGACCAATCCATCATTTTTGACATAAAAAGTGCAACTCACACTAAAAGTGTAGGCCTCCTTTTTTCAATAATAAAAAAATCGTGTATTATGTTTTTTATTGTATAATGCTTTTTAAAATGGTCGATTTTTTCAGGCGATGTTATGTAGGGGAAGAAAACGAAGACATTTGGAGTCTACTTTCTGCCGATACCCTCTGGTGAGTGCTTTGACATATTTTTGTTGCAGATAATAGTCGTTTTCAAAAATTTAGGGTATTTTTGTACCAAATTTATGTAAAACTCGTGGGTAAATACACATTTGATTAAAAACTCTCCCATTCGAATTGTAAACCTCAATTTGTAAATTTATCAACAAAAATGTATTCACCTGGAATCTGCACACCTTTCTCTGCTTCTTTTTGCAAAAATTTTATAACATTATGAATAATTGCTCGCCCTTGACTTTCAATTGCTTTCCTTTTCACTCCAATTTTTTTGGGAGATATTTTGAACTCTCTAAAACTACCTACACTAAAACTGTAAACTACTTTTAAATAAAACACTAGCTGCGTGATTATAAAAGAAAAAATGTATTAACTAATTTACAAGTCTTTAACAGGTATAAAAATTAATAAAATAAAAATAAAAGCGATAGAGTGATTAACCAATGATGTAGACCGTTTCGAGCGATATTTGGAATACATTTATTCCCTCGAAAATTAAATGCATTTCTTTTATCTCGTTCCAATCCTACACTTAATAGTGTTAATATAAATACAGTCAACCTTGAAGATTTCATCCCAAATACCGAACCAAAGATAAACATTCTTGGGAATTTGTGTCGATTACTAGATACAATTTTCAAAATAAAAACACACATTTGTGAAAATAAGTTCATACGATGCTTATGGTAAAACGCATCCGAACCAAGCGGTTGTCAAGGAAGCCAAGTCACTGCTAGGAAGGGCGGTAGTTGATGACGGGTCTGTGTTCTTCTAATCGTAATCGGATTCTACTAGATTTTCACGAAGGCTTGGCGAAACTATCTATCAACAATGCGGTCACCTTAAGATTATGCCACATCGGAAGGTAATCGTCTTGCTGATCAGTACCCAACCAAGTACTTTATGTACCTGGCCCTTCTATTGGACTGACAACATTGGAAGTAGCAAATCCAATTAAAGAACATTCCCTTGTAAAATTTAAGGAAAAGTAAGATGGAACGAAACTCTGCAGAGTTGCCAGGGATTTTTTAAGTTACCATTACAATACCACAGAAAACAACTACTTGACTATGACCAGATAGAATTTTTGCCTGATCACAGGCATTTTGACTGGTCATTTATAAATACGAAAGCATATACAAAGCATGGGACAAGAATATAAAAATATGAGTATATTCTAGCTTGCCCAAAGCTCTCATTTATTATAAAATTTGTGTTCGGCGAGTTTTGTCTAACATCGGCCAACTACGCCAAATCTCTAGGCTGGCTAATGAGCTAAGATAAGCCTATCAATTTATGAGAATGCAGAATGGGCCTGGAGAGACTGTCATGAAGAAATTCAATATCTTCACGTTCATAAGCGTCTTTAATGTCTATATTAACTAAATCTTTGCATCTTCGTAAATGCCAAATAGTAAAGCGATCTGAATAAAAAACATAATTTACCAAAAAATCCATAGTTTTTTTATTTAGTTGCTGACCACAAAAGCGCTCAAAGACTGGCTGTTATCTACCGCTCTTATATAATACGTTGGCATGACATAACACCAAAAAAAAACGGCAAAATTTATTTTTCATTAAGTTTTCGGGAAAACAATGTTTTTGTGAAGTATCTGTGATTATCTGTGTCAGTTTATAATGGTGCCGAGAAGTCCCTATCAATATTTTGATGTAGACCATCCTTAGCAAATTTATCAATGACCAAGTAAACAGGATCACTTAAATCTTGAGATCCACGTTCACTATTCTAAAGTAATACAAAAAACTTCTCTTAATGAATTAAAATTTACTTATATGAACAAAATATATCTATTCTCATGCATGGGGCCCCAGCCCACAGCGTATGCTCTCCTTAATATACATATTTCTTCATCGACCGTAAACATTAGGTACAAGCACAAGGTTTACGTTGGCGTTAAAAGAGTAATAGTAATGAAATATTCAGAGCTATTTCAATCAAATAAAGTTATGCTTTTTTCAGGTTTGGTTGCCGAGTGTCTTCTTAGTATACAACAAAAAGACCACACTCGAACTTCTAGTACGAATTGCGCTATAACAGTGGTTTCGCATATATCTTTTTAGAACAAAATAGCTCTAATAAAAGTTTGAAATTATAAAAAAACTTTTCTTTGTAAAAAAATTTGTATACAGCGCATTATAATAATATGACGATACAAGGGTGGTTTCCGATACATTTTTTAGAACAAAATAACCTGCATAAAAGTTTTAGAAAATCAAAATGGGATAAACTTTTTTTATGAGGGCATTATACGTTTTTCAAATAATGTGTATTGAGCAGTCAGCAGAGCATACTTTGACGCCATCTGTGTTTCGTGATTGAAAGTAGTAAAAGTTGTACAAAAAACTTATGAAATGGGAATTTCATTTAAAATATTATTCTAGACATGATACGTTTTGTGAATATACATAACGGTCTTAGCGGACTGGTACAATACGCCATTGCACAAGAGTCATGGACAACTTTGCTGTTACAAAAGTATATATGAAGAGTTTCACAAATATTGAAAAATTCGTTCAACAAATTTATAAATTGGAGAATATATTTGAGATGCCCGCTAAACTTTTAGAAATACTAAAAGACATTGATGTATATCTTTTTCTTTACCTATTATATAAACTTCAACTGTCATTTAAATTTTGACCACTGCTTACATACTTTGATTACTATACGGTGCAAGAGAGAGGTCCGACACGCCCAACATAGGGCGTGGCCATTTTGATTCCTATGCCACAGTTTATAGCTAAAGAATCAGATCGCTCACTCTGCGTCGGCACTTTTGATCTCAATGTTCCAGTTTATACACTGCGCAACTCGGATAAGACAATATATGACAACCGCCTATAATAAAACAGCAGTCTTCTGCGTATCCTGAATTTGTATCTCTAGAGTGGATGTTATTTTGGAACTTTCAACTGATCCGAGTAAGCTGATTCTTTAGCTATAAACTGTGACTCCAAAAATGATATTCACTGACACTGACAGCAGCAAGCAAAATATCAGATATTTTGCTTGCTGCTGTCAGTGTCAGTGAATATTATTTTTGGAGTCACAGTTTATTGCTAAAGAGTCACTTAGCTCACTCGGACCAGTTGAAAGTTCCAAAATAACATCCACTTCAGGGATACAAATTCAGGATACGCAGAAGACTGCTGTTTTATTATGGGCGGTTGTCATATATTGTATTATCCGATTTGCGCAGTATATAAACTAGAACATTGAGATAATCAAAAGTGCTGACGCAGAGTGAGCGATCTGATTCTTTAGCTATAAACTGTGGCAAAGGAATCAAAATGGCCGCGCCCTATGTTGGGCGTGTCGGACCACTCTCTTGCGCCGTATATTAATCAAAGTATGTGATCAGGTGCGTTTTAATCATCCGCTTCTGCTTCCGGAATTGTCGGTTTAGTCGTTTTAACCTGTCAGATTAAAACAAGAAAACCGACAATTCCGAAGCAGAAGCGGATGATTAAAACGCACCTAATAAAAATATTGCGCCAAGATGTTGGCAACACGTAATAAGGGATCAAAATGGCGGAGTTTTCTATCTCCTTTTAAAAGGCACTCAGAAAGCTGCGCAGTGCGACCATTCTCCGTATAGTAAGAGAAAATCAAAGTATGTGCCACTGCTACATTCAAGTTGCCTAAACCTCAGATAAACAAATGAGGTCACCAGCAGCCTTCGTTTCTGTGTAGAGTATATTCTGCATGAAGATACTGCATTGATATTCTGAGAATAAAAACTAAGTGTCAGTTTTTAACGACAGTAATACAAAAAAGTATTAGGCATTCCAACGACCTGTCAAACAATATGTGCCAGTGGGAAATTCTTGTATATCTAAGGGGGTAGCGACATAGTCTTGCAACTTGGACGCTATTTCTATTCGAAGTAGTAGTCGCCAAGCCTGCCAATTTATGAAGAAATGTATAGGTAGGTTTTTTAAATATTATTTTTATTGTGTTTGACATAAAATATTTAAATGTAATCCATTATTCATGATTTTACGTAAAGTAGATAGAATACACCGTATGTCGCCACCCTTAGATATACCAAACCTTCCCACTGGCAATTCATTTGTTTGGAATGCCTAATTGTTATTATACATGACTAAATATGACAGAATCAACTTTATTAAATACAAACCAATATCTGTCACAAAAACTTTCCTTTATGATACTATACTTATTATAATATATTACCCTTCTTTTTAAATTTAATTTCCCCCTAGGCTTAAGTCTCAATATTTTTTTTAAAATTTCAATTCGTAACTCGTAATTCTTATTCGGAAAAATTATAAAAAAATAAAAATACAATCCGTCTGACTCCAGCAGCATCATTTGTGCTGACTGAATTGTCTTTTTTGAATATAGAATTAAAATAAACTAAAAATGAATTATTACCTAATCATCGTAAATAATGAAGAATTGTCTGATGATGATTTAAACGAGTCACGCAATAGTTAAATATGCGTAAAAATGTACTAATAGAATTTAGCCGTAAAAAGTGTTTGAATCGTTATTATTATTTATAGCTGGTTGTACTTCACACGTTTAAGTGTAAGAATAAAACAACTTTGCATAGATACGTAATTATGTATTATTCTTTCGTAAGATAAAAAGGAAAATCAGATTAAAATTATAAAGAATAGAATGGGGGATAAAAATACCCTGGAGCAAAAGAGATGATATTTTATGTCATTATTTTCAAAAATAAAAAATTATAAAATTGATCAGGTTACGACTAAAAAGTTAATAATTGCGGGTTTGACTTAAAAATATTGAATAAAGAATTATTATCAGAAAATGCTTATATCTGATACAAAGGGGGAATATAAATGATAAAATCCCGAACTCACCCTCAGAAACCGTATCTATAGGTACCATTAACATCAATAAAAAAAAATAAAACTTACTAAAGACGTTCTTGATTTATAGCAAATTTTGAATTTTGATTTGAGACTATTAACACCCTGTATCTAGGTAACTGAGCTCTTTAAGATATCATGTTCATGTATCAAAAGTCATCAATAAAGAAAAGTTCTTTGTATTAGAGCGTTGTCGGTCGAATATATACTAACACCCTGTATATTGTATAGAATTTTGTTTTGGGTATGCAATTATTAAATATTAGATAGTGTTCACTAGATTAACAACTGTGTATAGTATGTGTGTTTTTATGTTTATGTACTGAGGGGGAAAAAATTTGGATTGAAATATTATAGATATTATCTACAGTTATTAGAATATATATATAATACAGATAGAATAGCAGAATAATAATTAAGATATATAAGAGGCTTGGTTGCGAAAGGATGTCCACAGGGAGGGGTGCTATCATCCCTACTGTGGAACAGGTTCCTCGACACCCTAATCAGCAGCCTCAATAATGACAGTCACTACATAATAGCATATGCAGATAACCTGGTCATTCTGCAAACAGTGAATTTTAAAAAAATACTCTGCGAAAGATTGCAAGTAGCTCTCAAAAATATTGTCTGAAATAGTCCTTTTCTCAAGGAAAAGGATGAAAATGGAATTAAAATCTCCAGAACTCCTAAACACAAAACTAAACTTTGCAACAGAGGTGAAATGTTTAAGTTTCACCTTTGACAGCAAGTTAACATGGAACTCGCACTTAGAAAATATAGTCAAAAGAGCATACATTGGTTATGAACAATGCCGCCGAACCGTGGAGCACACTTGGAGTTTCTCCCCCAGAGTCGTCGTATGGACTTACACGGCTATCATAAGACCTATGCTAACATACGGTGAAGTTGTCTGGTGACCAAAAACCCAATAATTTACAGCTATCCCAAAAACTATAACAAATTCAAATAACAGCGTGTCTCAACATAACAGGAGCCATGAAAACAACACCGACCAGAGCCATGGAAGTCATTCCTAGTCTTACTCCCCTTGATGTTTACATCAAGGAGGTTGCTCTGACAACAATGACATGCCTCTGCACGGTTGGAATAGAATCTGATGTAGCATCTGGTGCGGCGAGACGTGGCTTTTGGCAGGAGGCGCTGGAGGAGCTTGATACGCTTCCGCTGCTTCAAGCGAACATGGACTCCATCTTACTGAGATATATTGTGAGCAATAGTGCTAGTGTAGTTCAAACAGAGCTTACGGGGATTCTAATAGTAGCAAAAAATCATCAGAAACAATATCAGTGGAAGGAACATGCTCATCTATAATACAGGTAGCAGACAAGCTACTATAAACAGACCACGAATTTATTCAGAGTTAGTACAAGAATGTCACGAAGTTTTGGCCGAAGTATCCATCAACAACGTGGTAACTTTAAGATGAATCAAAGATCACGCCACATCGAAAGGTAACCGTCTTGCTGATTCACTGGCCAAGAAAGCAGCCAACTAAATACTTTTTTGGACCTGGTCCTTCCATTGGCTTCACAAAATCGATAGTTACGGATCTAACTAAAAAAACATTCCCTTGTGAAATTCAAGGAAAGATGGGATAAAACAAGAAACTGCAGAGTTGCCAAGGAGCTCTTAAGTTATCCTAAAAACACTGCAGCAAACAAATATTTGACTATGACTAGATTGACTAGACAGAATCTGCGCCTACTCACGGGCATTCTGACAGGTCATTGCTAAGTACAGAAGCATCTCCATATCATGAGGCTGTCAGAATCCGCACTCTGCAAAGGATGCGAACAAGAAGATGGGACCATCCAGCATATTATTTATGATTGCTTGACGCTCCCATTTATTAGAAGATTTGTGTTCGACGAGTATCGACTAACACGGGCCGATATAAGAGAAGCTCCTCTTGCCGACGTTGTCAACTACATCGAATCTCTAGGCTGGCTCACCAGCTAGGAGGCCTAAGTGCCGTAGAAAAAAACCACCTTCCACACGTTACAGAGATAGTAATAAAGATTTTTTTAAATTGATATGACAGTAAAATCGTATGTATGTGAATTTGTAATAGTAGTAGTTACATATAGTAAATGAATTTATGAGGAGGAAATAAAGTTGGGTTGATGAAAGGACATGCAAAAATAATAGGATAAAAAGATAGGGATGTACAGGATGAACAAAACTTAGAAAACGTAATAGTAAAATAATACGAAGAAACAACAAAGATGGAGGTTCTAATGTAAGCTCATTAAAATATAAGGAGAATCGAATGAGAATGCTAGACAAATAAAAAGGTACATGAATGATAATATAAGACAAATAGAAAGGAAAATAGGGAAACAGATTAAACAGAATAAAAAAGCAATATGTAATAAGATGGTCACCATAAATGAAGAAATCCAAGAATTGACAAAATAAAGAAGAAAGCGTTCGAAAAGTAGAATAATTACATAGATAATGAGATTGCAGAAACAAAGAATGAAATGATATCCAAAATAACAGAGGTAAAGAATTTACAAGAGGATAAGGTCAATAAAGTAATAGAGAAAGAAATTCAGGTAAAAATGGCTAAATTAGAATACCAAATATGAAAGAACAGATGAAATAGGTAAAGCAGCAAATGAAAAGAGAAAAAGAAATGTTATTAAAAGAGATAGAAAACCATAGGTTAAGTAGAATTGTAAATGGATAAACAGGTTAGAAAATTCAACATAAATTTGACGAAAATAGAAAACAGTTACATGCAAAAGTATTTGCAAAGATGTTAAGACGCAAATTTATAGACATAAGATTAATAGAAGACTCCCAAAAAGTATAAGGGAAATACTGTATACTATATACAGGCGGAAATAAAATCTATTAAAAAATTTGAAAATAATTTTATGGAATACTATTGGACAGAAACGCAAAGAGAGTAACATAAAAGACAAGAAAGAATTAATTATTTTAAAAAATTGTAATAGTTTAGATCATTGAACCATATAAATATCTTTAATAATAATAAATAACTTTAGAAAAAGTCAAATAATGGAACCTATCCATTATTCTGAGCAGCTTTCGATACAGTAAAACAAGAAAAAAATATGGAAGATTTTGAAAGAATGAAAAATGAAATGTAAATACTTGAAAGAGTAAGAGCCTATGAATACCTAGAAAATATATTAACATACGAAGGTAACATAGACGCGGAATCTATAAAGAGGACAAATACATCAACAGAATATACTACTCCTTAAACAAAACAATACTAGGATATAATAATATGCTAGCAAAAACTGAGTACTACAGAAATATATAAAACAAAAATAGATGAAATGAAAATGAAACCATTTATGAAAATTGAAGAACATCAAAAAGAAACAATTAAACTTGTATGGTCACCTTGTAAGAATTAAACCAAACAAAATAGCGAGAAAAGGAATGTAAATAGGAAAGTCAAGAAAAAGGCAACGATAAAAGGAAAACTATGAGAGAGAGAAACACAGCAGAACCAGAAAATAAGGAAAAAATAAGTCCATAAAGGTAACGTATCCAAGAGGATATGAGAAAAAATCTGATGTGTCCAACACATGACTTTCCTATCTAGTTATTATAGGCTTTTTCCGGTTATTTTGTACAACCTATTGCAGCACCTCTATAAATGTTTAAAGGATAAACTAAATATATACATTTTCCACATACATTTAACTCGAAACATTTTTCTCTAGATAACGAAAATACTGAAAAATTTAAATTTAGCACTTTTCCTTCAATTTTTCCAATACGGTCCATTTTAGAAAAATCATATAAAAAACAAAAATTATAGAGATCGATATCATAAATAACTTTTATTTAAACAATTTTCCTAAAAATTTGAATTTTATTACATTTTGTCAAATTTCTCGAATACGGACCAATAAAAAAAAAATTGTATAAAACCAAAATTATAGATAATAATATTGTAAGTAATTTTTGTCTAAACAATTTTCTTCTCCAAACATAAATAACAGATATATTCCATAAAATTTACACATTTTCTCAAATATCTCGAATACGGTCCATTTTAGAGAAATTATCTATAGGATAAAAATTATAGAGAATTATATTACAAACAACTTTTGTTTAAACAATTTTTATAAAAAAAAATATTTTTTTACATTTTGTCAAATTTCGCGAATACGGACCATTTTAGGAAAATTTTGTAAATAACAAAAATTATAGATAATAAAATAAGAAGTAACTTTCATTTAAAGAATTTTCTTCTCCAAACGTAAATAACAGATATATTCCATAAAATATAAAAATGACCACCTATAAAGTACCCCCCCAGATGTTCAGACTCTGCCCAAAATCTAATCAGCTCATAAGACGCTGGAACAAAGCTTAAGTTTGAAATTTGTTGTTTCTCCGTGCATCGGTTCATGAGTTATGCGTTATACAGACACACACACACACACACACACACACACACACACACACACACGCACGCACGCACGCACGCACGCACCCACACACACACACACACACACACACACACACATACACACACACACACATACACACACACACACACACACACACAAACACACACACACAAACACACACACACACACACACACACACATACACACACACATACACACACACACACACACACACACACACACACACACACACACACACACACACACACACACACACACACACACACACACACACACACACACACACACACACACACACACACACACACACACACACACACACACACATACACACACACACACACACACACACACACACACACACACACACACACACACACACACACACACACACACACACACACACACACACACACACACACACACACACACACACACACACACACACACACACACACACACACACACACACACACACACACACACACACACACACACACACACACACACACACACACACACACACACACACACACACACACACACACACACACACACACACACACACACACACACATACACACACACACACACACACACACACACACACACACACACACACACACACACACACACACACACACACACACACACACACACACACACACACACACACACACACACACACACACACACACACACACACACACACAGACATCATCGCGAAAATAGTCAAAACGGATTCAAGGGACCTCAAAACGTAAAAATCCGTCGAAAACTCGAGGTCGAAAAAAATCATGATTCCTATACTTTCCTTATATCTGTAAACAGATAGGAAAGTAAAAATAGAAAGAACTTTTCTCATATATCTTTAGTGCAAATTTTAGCAGCTCAAATCTTATTTTGTTACACACATTTATTATTATCATTTGTCGCTTAAAATCACTAACAAAAGATTTTAATTTCATTATGTCAACATCTGGTCAAATACGTCATCTGTCAACTCAAGGCAGTGATAATTTTTCCCAATGCATCGTATGTTATCCTCTGAGACTAATAATTTCACAAAACATCCATTATATTTATATCAAACATAATGGTGTAGAGCTAATACCTGAAACTGCCAAAAAAAACTTACCACACTATTTTTTTGTCAATCTTTTTTTTAACAGTTACAACCTTCTATATAGAAGTCGCGGTTTTTCTGGTCTATTTTTAATTTCCAGTGTTTCTGGTAAATGCTGAGGTTGAAGGACAGGTTGACACATTAATTTCGTTTTGGGAAAGAGCTTTTTGGATATTAAAGGGGGCTAAAGATTTGTATGGGAGTATGGATATTTTTAAAACCTGGAATTGTAGATACTGGTCATAAATAAATAATGATGTATTTCAGAATTTTTGGATTTTCACATTTTAAGGGAGGAAACAAGGATGAAACTTTGTTTGAAAATAAATAAAAATAAATAAAAATAAATAAAAATAAATAAAAATAAATAAAAATAAATAAAAATAAATAAAAATAAATAAAAAAAATAAAAATAAATAAAAATAAATAAATATAAATAAAAATAAATAAAAATAAATAAAAATAAATAAAAATAAATAAAAATAAATAAAAATAAATAAAAATAAATAAAAATAAATAAAAATAAATAAAAATAAATAGTACGATCAGATTTTTAATTAGACCACTATTCTTAAATATTAGATTACTCTACTCCGATTTATATACATACCATGAACCCTAAAGAAAATAATATATTTTTTTTGTACACTCATGCATTTTTGTTTATTAAAAACACGACTCCACGCATCCGAAGCCGCGAATAACACCTAGTATTAATACAATTAAACGTTACTTTTAAATTTGGTAACTTCTTAGAGAGTATGATAAATTGGAATGCAAATTTAAAAGTAAGGTAATATTTAAATACCGTTTTTCCAGGACAATGGATAGGTCGTAGGGGTCCTATTGAATGGCCAGCTCGCTCCCCAGACTTGACTCCACTGGATTTCTTTTTATGGGGACATTTGAAGTCTGTTGTTTACAGGACACCACCACAATCCATTGCTGATTTGCGTAATATAATCATAGAGGAATGTAGAGATTTAACACCACATGTCTTTGAAAATATTCGGAACGCTTTCGAGAATAGACTGTACTATTGTTTAAATGTAAACGGTAAACATTTTGAACATTTGATTAAACTAAAAAATAAAAATAGTCCTTACTTTAGTTTATAAAGCGAAATTTTGTTGGTCTATAAGAATACCTATTTTTGTGATAAGTTGTATTTTTTTGTGATAAGTTGTATTTTTTTGTGATAAGTTATATTTTTTTGGATAATTAGATTTTTTTGTTTCTATCTGCTTTAATTATTTCGAAATTTGTCTACTGTCCAAGGTTACTAGTTCTTTTTTTTAATATCTGGTATCTGAACCTTTAGCTGTAAATATCTTTCAAAGTTCATTATGTAATTAAGTAATTTTTTCACATAGAGATACTAAAAAAACTACGCTCTTTCAGAATATGTAAAAAAAAATACAGGGTGTCATTTAAACTTTTGAACCGGGGGTGGCTGGGGGCGGCATATATCACGTTGGAGTGGTATCTTATACACTATTAATTTACCCCCTACTTCCTTAATGACCTTCCAAAATTTCAAGTCGATATATTTTAAAACACCAGAAATAATTCCATTTAAGGTTTTCGCGCGGACACCTGGTATAATGAAGAAGACATTAATATATGTGATGGAGTTGTAGTGTATTTAAGAAATTATTTAAAAAAAGCCTTAGACTATCTAAAGGTAAATTTTACCAAATTTATATATTGGTTTATTTAATACAAATGACTTTAAGAACAAGCGTTTGTTACTCTTAGAGTAAGAAATAATAAAATCTGTAGATACTTATTGCCTATCAATTTTTTTTTTTTGAGATATGTGGCTCTGATTCCATATTTTTTAAAAATAAGTAACTGCCCTAATTTCTATTTTTTGACATTACTGTATGTATTAAAAAATGTGAAATTTATTACTTAGTGGTAAGGACATACCTTTCGGAAAATATAACGAAAGAAATAATTGGATTTAATTCCTGTTGAGTTTCAAAAATATTAATTTATCATGAATTAAAAACAAATACATTGTTAAACCCTAGCCTTATTTAAGCTGTAGGCTTGTCGTATACTGCGTCCCATCATAGTGGACTGTATTCAAATTAGATTACCTGGGGTGGAGGCCTTATGCTCCACCCTGTAGGATCTGGAAGATATTCGGATCATGTTGACCCTTGAAGTTTTAGTTGAAGCACTGGGTGTATTAAAAATAAAACCATTACCATACTTTTAATTTTGGTATATTCACTGATTGATACGTTCACATATTTTAATACATTTACAAACTTTTATTTTTACTTAGGATTATTGATAAAGAGTTACATAGTTTAACAAGTACGAAAATAATTCACTGGCTCCTGGACTAGTACTGTATCGAAGGAATTTTACGAATGAAACAAATTAAGACCCTATTTACAAATACTACAAAAACGGTCAAATCTAGTTATGCTGTTGTCAGACGTTAATTTTTTTTTGATAATTTAAAGACTTAACAGTATTGCAAGCAAACGTAATTACATTATACAGTTAAAAACATCGCAAACTTGGCATCAATGTTTTATCCAAATATTGCTTTTCTGCCGAGGATCACCCGCGTTGGCTTCAGAAATTTTGTAAATAATCATATCTGTCTTGGTTATATATCTATGGGTGTATTAGACAATGAAGCCACTTATTTCATATGTGATCTATGCTTGGAAGTATAATCCCATTGTTTCTAAAATTGGAAATTTGACTAAAACAAAAAAAAATTGTCCTGTTTAATTTCTTCGTGAGTTGTTTTTGTTTTTTGTAAATAAAGTTATGTTTGGTATATCCATCATGAGGGTTGTCCCTTATTTTGTACTTAAACTTCGTTTTTAAACCATTCAAACTTTAAGTATCCCATTTTAGGGAAACTTCCCCTACTTTTATCCTTTTTTATTACTTAATTACTGGGCATATAATCTATTGGCGGAATAAGGGTTTTGCTAATAGGATATGAGGGAGTAAGATTAAAGTAATATCATTTTATATAACGAAGTAAGCAGAATTTTGAAGATAAATGTGGCAAGTACTTTTTAAAACTAACGAGAGCTTACTAGATGAAAATATTAAATATATAATTTTAATTGACTGCTGGCTCTCACACTATTTCTTCAATTTATAAAGCATTATGCAATTATTTACCCATGTAGATATGCATGACCATATTTTAAACTGTATCCAAAAGTAAAATAAAAATTGGAGCGTATACATACAAATCTAATTGAAAACAATTTGTGCTGTACCTGTAATGCGAAAATCTCACTTTACCTTGAGAAATTTAATCGATAAAGCAGGTCGATTCATCTCGCTGATCTAATTCCTCTTAACACATTTGCGTCCGTTTCTTTTTTCGTTTTTGCTTGCATCGTTTTCTGCTCCACTAAATGCCAATAATGAAAAGTCTTAAAAAGTAGCAATCGTTTTTTAAACTCGGCCTTTGATATAAGAGCAAGCCCGTTACTGCCTGTTCACATTTCATCTGACGACACAAGACCATGAAGTACTTAGTGTTAATTAGTGTTATTTTTTTGTTGTCCGACGTGAGGACCGAGACTCCTCAGCCGGGCGGCGGCATCCAGATTTTGACGAAAGTTTTTCGGCAGTATCTGAAGAGCCAGCCGGACGATCTGAAATTGGGCGACGGTGTTCATATTGTTAATACGAGAAGTGAGAACGATGCTAGGGCTAACGTGGACGACGGTACCATTTTGGGTGTGGTCGAGAATTATTTGGAGAACCACGAGCTCAGGATTCGGCTGCCGGAATTGATGCCGGGCGAAGGATTCGGAAGAGCTTTTAAAATGGCGATGGACGAGATGGACAACAAACAGGATGAAAGTGAGTGCTTTCTGGATTATTCTGAATACTTTTCTTTAAAAATTTTTGCTTTATTAATATAGCACGTCCTAATAGACAATAGTATTTTGTGCAATAAGAGTGGATATGATGGCCATATCGCACGAAGACGAAATTTGAGTACAACGCCGTAGTCAGAGTGCTCAATCGTTTGAGTGCAATGTAGACAATCCACTCGAGTTGTACAGTATATTTTTTCTACGTCCCACTACCGAAAATCTACAAATATTGAAAATTAATTTAGGTTATTGGGATAAAATAATTAATTTAAAAATAGTTTATGAGTTTTACTAATTTATAAAATAAAATAAAAGAAAAAAAAATATATTTCAATTTTTTCCGTCTGAGATTTATACTCGTGTCTTCCGTATGGAAGGCAAGAACCCTGACCACAGGACCATCAACGCGTTTATTTTTTTTGCTTTATAACTCATAATTAAATTGACTTTATATAGATTTATTTAAATTAACAAATTATTTATAATTATAAGCTAAATAAAAATGTAAATTCTATAATTTATTGATTCTGCACAAGAATAACTCATTTTAATGTACGTTTAATCTCAATAATTAAAAAATATACTGACAATTAGTTTGACAAAATTATCACTTATTTAAAATTTTAAAAATAATAGCAGTCGGTTGATCAAAATATGAACTGTGATAGGTGGATTTCATTTTTTTAAGCAGTGTTCTCACTTCTTAGAGTGGATATGAAATATATTCGTTCAGTTGAAGGCAATAACATACTTTTTCGTTTTGTAAACTGTGCGTAATTAATCTAATATCCATATGGGTATAAAAAAAATATAAATAAACAAATTAAAATTAGTATTAACTAATTTAATAAAATCACCCATAAATACAAACGACTCTAAATAATAATTTGGTAATTTAGTTGTGTATTAATTATATGGTTTAGTAAATTCGTTTAAAGCATAATAAAATTTGTAGAATATTTTAAATTTTCAGGTAGACTGTTACAATAATTAATGCATTCATATTATATTAATATTATGATTATTAAGTGATAAATGATTATCTAACATGCATCCTAAATGTTTAAATTCGGTAACAAACAAAATTGTATTATTTTAAATTTTAATTTTATTCAAGAGCGTACGTACAATTTTTCGTGTATAGAAGTTTCAATGCTATTTTTTTTCATACCTCAGAATTATACAAATCCTTAAAAAACTGCTCAAGCCACTTTTATGCTGATGATAGTCAGATATATTATGTTTTTGATGAAAAAAACATAGACAGTTCTATTAATATAATCAACAATGACTTGGATTCACTGGTTTCATACTCTATTAAAATAGGACTCTCTATAAATGCTAAAAAGTCAAATCTAATGTTTTTCGTCAGACGAGTGAAGCGGAATAGATGCCTTGACAAAGTACGAATTAGGGTAAACGATGAGCCACTGTCCATTAAGGACAAGTGTAAAAACTTAGGTATCATTATAGATTCTGATTTAAATTTCTCGTCACATATATCTATAATTATTAGAAGGGGGTTTAGTAATATAAAATTAATATATTCTGACCGAAAATTACTGACTTTAAACTCTACAATGGTTTTATGTAATAGTTTAGTTATATCGCACTTAAATTACGGTGATGTGGTTTATGGTCCAAACATCCGCAAATTTGATTCCAATCGATTACAGAAGTTACAAAATTCATGTGTAAGATTAATTTGTGGCATTAGGAGAAGGGAACATATTTCGCACCATATTAACAGAATTGGTTGGTTAACCACAATTCAACAACGAGTATGGAACGCTTGCTGTCAGTTTAATTCAATTATTTCTAAGAAAACACCTCCGTATCTTTACAACAAAATAAGATATTTAGGACGGACGTACATAACGTGAATATTCGTTGGAAAAATAGATTAACCATACCATTACACCGAACACGTGCTTACAGAGGTTCGTTTTCATATCAAATCGCTCATCTTTTTAATTGGTTTCATGACAAACATGGTAATTGCAGTAATAAATTAAATTTTAAGAAACAGTTGAAGAATGATTTACTAAATAGTGTTATGACACCACCAGATTTTTAATATAATATATATTTTGTTGTTCTCTGAATTTTTAAGTATGTCTCTTATTTTTATTTTTAGAAGTTTAGTTAGTTTTCTTTTGATACTTAAGTAGATAATACTTGTACAAAAATTAAATGTACATGGTTGGGTGGAAGAGCAGAGTTACTTAAAGGCAGATCATCTACCCTGAACCCTGCCAATTGACATAAGTCATATATGTATGCATAATGTCAATAAAAGCATTTATTATTATTATTTTTTTATTAAATTTTGGTAAAACTAAAGAATATTTTAAAAAAATTTAAAAAGTACAATTAAGAATATGTTGATATCTAGAGAAGTGCTGCCTTGACAACATGATAATAATTTTTTTATGGAAACAGAGGGCGGTTGAAAACTGTAAAAGTAACAACAAATTTTCATTTCATAAAAATAATAAGTCAGCTTTTTTGTTTTTCATATAAATCATCTACTTTCCATGGTAACAAATCAGAAGGAAAATCACCAAAAACCGATTTCAAAAAGGTCTATTAGTTTTTTTAGAAAATGGAAAAAGAAACAACGCTTTTTAATCGAGTTAAAATTCTTTACTAATTTCGCTGGCTTTCTTCCACGATATCTGGTCTCCCTCTTGTTTAAAATCGATAACTATAGACGGATTAAGGTATTTTGTACCGTTTTAACACGTGCATGTTACTACATTTGAATTAAAACATTTGTGAATGTTAAAAAATTTATGAAAGATTTTGTAGAATATAAATCTTTTTTATAAAAATTAGTAAACTTTGCTGTATATATACGATATTCTAAAAGGTAAGTCACATTTATGTGATTATAAATTTTTTAATTATTTTCTAATATAATATGGATTGCTCTTTAAATATATATACAGTGTCTCGCAAAAAGCTTGCTCCATATTGTCACTTTTTCAGAAAATGTTATTCCTGATAAAACTTGGAGTTTAATTTTAAACCTGAAACTTTCTTTATTTTAAATATAAGTAAATATAAATTTGGCTGCGCAGTGAACTAGGTATCCATCTAGAAACATTTTTACATTTAAAATTAATTTAAAACAATGTATATATATCCATAAAGTACTTTTTAGTTAATAAAATTAATCTAGTTTTTTATATACTTTTTTACGTAAATTAAAAAAGTTTAAAAATTTGTTGCTTTCTTGGTGCGTCGTATAATTTCACTTTGTATATGTTTAGGTACAGATAATTATAGATACTGGCAGTTTATTTTTAAATCATGAAAATAATATTTTGTTAATCCAAAAAAGTCAAACAAAAAAAAAATCCTTGCCACATACATTGTAACAATAAAAATTAAATATATAAATATAGAATGTTATGTATTAAGAGACTAAAATATTTTAGTCCTAAGGGAGTAAAAACGACACTTTAGTCCCTAAATTGAAGGAGTAAATTGCATGTTCCTTTGGTAAAAAAAATATTTATTTATGCAACAAGTGTGTAAAGTTACCCTTTTTTGACGAATGTGAATGTTGTCGCACTCACCTACGGCTTGTGCGACAATCACATGAGTCAAAAAAGGGACTTTACATACGATTTATATACAATTATCCACACATTATCCACTAATATTAGAAATATAAAAGTTACTTTTTTCACTAGTGTGTGAAGTACATAGTGATTTGGCTTTAGAAATTAATCTTGAACTTATACTTTTGTCGTGTTCTGTGATGATAAACTAATAAAAGTTTATAGAATCACAGTTCTTCTAATCCACACAGCCACGGTCTATTTACTTTTACCAAAAACGACATCCACGGTTTGTTTACTTTTAATTAAATCGATGACATGTAGAGAACATTATAATTAAAATAAAAACTCTTGATAATTTGTTGGGGACTAAATAGATATAAGCAAAAATAATTTACTTATTGAGTTTTAACAATAATTAGTCTTATAAGACCGTTTCGCACAAGATCCGTCAGCTACTACCTTTAATAAAAGGATAACTATTCTTATCAACTTTCTCATTCTTTTTTGCTAACGTAGCTTCCTCTTGTCCAGCTTCTATCATCTAACTCCAAGCAGCTTCTTGGTAATAGTCCCCCAGATCATTTTATATATAACGATACATCCGTTCAGGTACAGGAGGTATATCTATACTGCTTATTAACTCCGACAACTGACTTGACCCAATTCCAATCGAAATAGCTCCATTAACGGCTAAAGTATTAATTCAAAGTGTTTTCCTTTAAGGATTTGCACTATCAATACTGAACGTTTCTTGCAGATGTTGCAATGCAACAAAAACTTTAAATGTAGGCATTTTTTAACCTCTTTAACAATTTTGACGTTGTCACCACTGCAGTGAAATAATCCATGATGTGGAAAGTTTAACACCTGCTTTTATTTACTACTAACGTTGAATAGATATCAATAATTTTTTTTATAAAACAATGACAAAAAATCACATTTTTAAATTTTCCTATATAACCTTAATAGTTCAATTAATTTAATACCCTTGGTTAATCGCCCTAAGGATTTTATAAGTATACTTTGATTTAGGCTTCCGCGGTGGCGTTTTAGGTTTTTCTCTTAGTGACAACGATGACACAACGAAATCAATTGAATCCCTATAGGTTTTGAAGCATAAGGACTTAATTTTTTTGATTAGTTAATATTTTGTATAATGATATGAGTTGAGACCGGTCTAAGACAGGTTGGTTTATATCTTTAATTAAAAAAAGGTTATTTATTGTTAATTAAAATTGTAATTTTGGCAGATTAGTGCAATATATTTCAAATCGTTATATATAATTAAATTACAAAAATGCTTGTATATTTTTGGTTTTTATTAATATTTACTTCAAGATTAATGTAAACGTAAAATTTTTGGTTACAATCAAAATCGCAAAGGTACCAAAAAGATTTGTTACTTATGGTGGATTTAATCTTTTAGAAATGCTATGAAATCGTTAAGTATGGAACAAATTTAAAATTATATTATATTTTTTTGTATTAAATTTAATTTTATCTGTTTTGAATAGTTTTTTAAATTAATAAAAATATCAAAATAGTTTTAATGAAACTAGTCTTCAAAGTAAATCCGAACAATCCTAAATCAACGATTTATTATTCAATGTTGTTACAATGTTTGACTTACTATTATTAATTAGCTCCCTGTATCTCTGTTGTGGCAAACTCATAATGAGAGTTTACATTTAGCCTTGTTATATTGCATCCAATTTGGCTAATATACATCCAAACAGTTGTTTTTTGTTACAGTCAATGGTTTAATAGGATTAAAGTTTAATTCTCAATTACATAGTTATTTAATCTTCTTTACAGAAGTAAAATATGTACACGTTAATCATAAATGTGAGATATTTGGATAATTCAAAATCGCACAGTAATAATGGCGTTATCAAATCGAAATACTGAAATATCAAACCAAATATTAATTAGCTGATAAGTAAAATCACAACAAAAAAAAAACCGATTCAATAATTCGTTTGAAAATAGTGAGGTTAAAGTCTAAAGGAAAATACCGAAAGTAGAGGGACATGGACGAAGAAGGATTGTCTGAGCATTAAGAACTTACGGTAAGATCTATAGTACTAGGAGTATAGGAATGTGACCAGACTAAGCAGGATTACACTAAATCCAACAGAATGCCTGGGATCAATATTATAGGCACAGTAAAAGGTGGATCTTTTAATTTAGGGATTTAGACCAAATTGAGAAAACGAGAATAGAAAAGAAAATCCACATCTTCGTGGTTATAGGAGTGATATTTTAAAAATTTGCTAATTTTGTTTTAAAGATCCAAACCTTTTGTTAAACATTGGGGAACACAAAAGTTTTGGTTCACACCTTATCTGGAATGAGGTCCCAAGTAGCCCAAAAGAAACAATTTAATTTTGAACAAGATATCAAAAAATCCACCTCGTACTACCTGTCTATTAGAGTATTTTTCATTTTAAATACAGATTTAGTACCTGTGAATGACAGTCCTGGTCCCTCTTTCAGGAAGTCATTAGTATTTTCATTTCCTTGGATACCTATCTGACCTGGTACTCATGCTAGTTTAACCTTATTTTGTATTAGTGTTTTAGGAAGTTCCGGATCAGTTATGACTTGATAATATTCGAATTATTAAAGCCTTTAAGGATGCTTTGCTGTTTAAGATGTTTTTTTTTGTAATTATTTATCAGGTTTTCTCTAACACACTCTTCAATTGCTTGTATTTTAGCCTTAAACTTAGCAGTATGTTTTCCCAATGGAACGGTAATATTTCGGACTTTGGTGTATCTCGATGTATGCCAGAGCCTGTTTCTTTGCTTCTTTAATATCACACGAAACTCCCAAGTAACAAACTATTTGTCTGATCAAGGTTAGGAGTGGTATGATACCATACCTTAGGAACAGTTAGCTCAGAGGATCCTATTCTTGAATCTCTAGGAGTGGAAATTATAATGGACAAATATAAATTTCGTACATTTCAGATAAAAAAATGTGTTTTCTGTTCCCTCGGATTTAAGAATAACTGCCCCGGTATTATCCTGGTATAAATGTTTTATATTTTTCAGTGGGTTTGAGTTGGAAATGTCCAGTTTGTTTGATATTGTCCTGATTTTCTAGTTTGCAACTAAGTTAAGGAGTGGGAGATTTAGAATAATTTTCTGTTGGACATTTTAATTTTATTGCGATAAAAACCGTATTGCAGCCTCTTAAGTCTAAGAACGTCATCTAAATTATTGGAAAGTTAGGTTTATTAATAATATTAAAAATAATACCGAGTTCACTTTCAAATGGAAGGTAAATGCTTTAAAATATAAAAGACGATTTCCATTGTACTTTTATTCCCGATTTTAAATCAAACTGATACCGACTAATACCAACTAATAACACAAACAACTACTTCCAGGGCTATATGCTCAACACAGTGTTATAAAACTTTGTTGATGCAACAAACCCTTTAAATTGGCATTTAAGGAGCTAACATTCCACGACCTATTTGGAAATTATCAGGCGAGAAGCAGTCAACTGGAATTTTCAGAGTAGATTAGAGATTCTAACTATTCAAGCTAACTTTTTCTTACCTGATTAGCTCTAAATAGGGAAATATTAGTTTCTTAAATGCAAAATAAAAGTGTTTGTTGCATATAGAAAGTCGGTAGCAAACACGTTTTATAATATTAATCCAACGGCCAGTTGAGCATACAGCCATGGAAATAGTTGTTTATCTCTTAAGGCAGCCGGGAATATTCCCCGGCCCGTTGGTATGGTGGCAATTACCTTTTATATTCGATTAAAAGTTAGGTTTCTTATGAGCCAGTATCTATTATTTGTTACTATTTCATAAAATAGAAAACTTCAACTTTTTGAAAAAGTCGCTACAAAAAAATTAAATAAGCTAAAATTAAATTGCTCGAAAGGCTCGAGAGAAACAAGAAATTATCATCAAGAGATCGTCGCTTCTCAAGTCTCTTTTCCAGATAAAAACTATTTCAAGAATAGGCGGAGGAGACGAAAGTCGACAATCTTTAATCTCGCAGCATCATTAATCCTAAACAAATTATTGCTTATTGGATTTGTCAGTGTATCTTCTTGATACTCTTTGACATGAGATCTTTATTACGGTTATGAGATTTTTGGAACGTTCAGATACAGTTTCAATACTATAGTTCTTATAATTGTTATAGTAATGCCCTTTTTGTACATTATCATGATTAAGTTGGCTTCTCTGTATATTCTTTACTTAATATTAAAGGATTTAAACAATTTTACATTACAATTTCTTAGTTCAAAATTTATTTTAAACAGTTTTGCCTCATTGCTGTTTGTGTTAAGTAGAGAATAGGTAAAAATACATGTATAGGGTGTTCCATAAGATAAGAAAAAATTGACTTTATAGCGACAGGTAACATAATTGTTTACAAGTAAAACACAATATCGAGCTAATGGCTATCGCGAGTTCTCCAGCAGCACACAATTCTTCTTTTGTCTAAATTTATCTATCACAGCTAAGCACATTTCTGGTGTTATCTCACGACTAATGCCTCAAATCTTATTTTGTAATCTTGACTTGTTTGGAGATTGTTTACGTATGTTTCACTTTTGGAATTTCCTCCTTCCTGGATAGTAGCTAAGCTAATTTTAATACCAAAGAGTAAGCCAGCAGATATATTGTCAAACTATAGACCGATATGCCTGCTGAATATGCTAAATAAGCTGTATAAAGCATTCCTAAGGAACAGTCTGGTTGTAGGACTGTAGGAGGACAAGATTGGTTTCAGGAATTGCCCCTCCACAATACTTGCTATAGGAAGGGTTAAAAAGAAAGTAGAAGAGTGTAATAGTAAGCAGCTGGTACTGGTAACTCTCGTTGTAAAAAATGCATTCAAAACCGCAGAATGAAGTATTATTGTTAGCGAACTGCATTAAAAATACCTAATCAACCTTGTTAGAAACTATTCCAGTAATCGGAGGATACCCATCACTAAGAAAAAGGACATGAGAATGACAACAAGAGTTCCGCAGGGATAGGTACTTGGACCTACCCTGAATGATGAAGTTATTGAGACAGCGCCTATCCGATGGAGCCAGAAGGATTGGATTTGCTGTTGACTTGCAGGTTCTGGTAAAAGCAAGCGATAAGGAGAAGATAACATATAGGGCCAACCAAACGTTGAGGAGGATAGACGTGTGGATGATAAATCATCACATAAAATAGAGGATGTAATATTACACGGTAATTGTTGGAAATGCCACTGGGAAGCGATCAGTTTCGAGCTCAGAGATGTATAAATAGTACCGAGAAGAGCTATAAGATAACTGGAGATAATGCTGGATTATAAAATGAACTTTGAATGCCACGTGAAAGCAACGATGACAAAGGCTTTGGAAAGGATTATGCCGAACATAGGTGGCCCTGGAGCAAATAGAGTAGCTCTACTGGGAGTGGTGCACTCGACTATGTTATATGGAGCACCAGTATGGCACAGAGTAGTAGGACAAAAATATATCGGGAGATGTTAACTAGATCTCAAAGGCGAATGCTACTAAGAGTCACGGCAGCCTACCGGATGATGTCTGCTAAGGCACTACAAGTGTTGAGGGGGTACCGTCAATCGATTTATTATTGATAAAACAAAAGAGGCTGTATAGTAGACAAGACTCTGAAAACGAAATTGTTAGAAGACAAGAGAGGATGACAACGCCAGAAGAACATCAGCGGATATGGAACGGAACAAAGGATGGGACAAAATTAATTCCAAGAATCATCGTGTGGATTAAATGTAAACACATTAAACTGAGTTACTACGTAACACAAGTTCTGATCGGCTACGGCTCTTTTAGATCTTTAAGTAAAAGAATAGGATAGACGGAAAATGACCTGTTCATCTATTGCGGAGTTGTGGATAATGTGCTACACACTTTATTCGAATACCACAGATACGAGTTACAAAGATAAGAAATGATGGAGAGGGCAATTAATGAAGAGAATATGGGTCCAAAAATAATGAAGAGTACCAAATTGTTATTGCTGGTAGAGAAAACATATTATAAAGAAAAAGAAAGATGAAGAAAGGATGTACGTTTGTGAAAAGTGGTGCCTGAATGCCCGGTGAAGAAAAGGAGGGTTTTAGTCAGTAAAAGTCCGACACTACAATCTTGCGATTGAAAGTAAGCAAGCTGTGTCTATGAAGTGGTTTCTTCAGCCCAAAAAATGGTGATCCATTAACATTCTTGAAAAAAATCTATCTTAAAACTGTATTTGCAATAATTTCATTGTGTTCTTGAGAAGATGTACTCTCTTATTGAAACCATTTATTTTAAGCAACAAAAAAAACATCGTGAGGCAATGCTCATGTGACGATAACACCAGAAATATGTTCAGATGTGATAGAAAAATTTGAGCAAAAAAGTTGTGTCCTGCCAGAGAAGTTGTGGTTGTCATTTGTTAGATATTGTGTTAAATGTAGAATTCTTATTGATTATATTGCTTATTTCTATAAAATCTTGTATTTTTTATTATTTGGTTTCCGTTTTACTTAATAAAATCATTCAGAATCTAGGAACACTCTTTACATAAACAATAGAAATAAAACTATTCAAAATCGATATTAGAGTATAATTTAATACTAAATAACAACGAAGTAAATAGTTTTGGCAAATGTGGTTATAATTTTACTTGATACTGTTCCATAATTTGTCTTTATACCATATTTAAATATTATTGGTAGTTATGAAATTTGGAATAATTTACATTATGTTTGACGATGGCCATATAGTCCAAAATTAGATACTTCGTTCTTATTTAATATTAAATTATATTATAGCATATATTTTAAGAAAAATAGATAATATTTCTTTAATTTTTATAGAACGTACCCTTTATTAAAAATGTTATTCTCTCAATTAATATTTTTGCGAATTAATCTACCTTTGTTAAATAAAACTCATAAGTTAACTTAATCTACAAGCAAACTAATTAAAAATCCTTTGAAATAACTGAAGCTGCATCCTACATGTTTGGCTAAAATAATTAAAATTCTATGCACAATTATTTGCCTGGAGGATATGCTGTCTTACAAGCTTTCGCTTGTTCAAACGGTTGTTGGATTGTTTGTTTGTTTGTTTACAGTTCTGTAATAGTTTGTGTTAGCAGAGCAAATATTATCGGCACTCAGGAGCTTAGACAACCTATTGTTCTTACTGCTAATTGAGTAACAGTGTAGAAGTAACTAGGCTTATAACATATTTTATTAAATCTACCGGGATATTAGAAAATTAGAAATAAATATTTCTCTTTGTATTTTAAATATGGTATGCAGATTAATTTTCACAGTTAAAATTAGGCCAATTACCCTTTAATTAGAGATAAATATCTTTTTAAGAAACCGAAGTTACATGTTAAATCGTTCGTAACAAATTTATAAAAAACTAGTAGGTAGGTATACGTATACGTGGGACTACTCTGTTAATACTTCCTTATCTGACTGCAAAAAGTGGCTTGTTGTGTTTTTTGCTTGGTATTTGTAGTTGGGAAGAGAAGAGGGGAATAAAAAAAAATCTTCATTTTCTATCGTCCGGTTTTTGCTACTATCGATGTAGGTAACTTTCTACACTTACACCGAAAGTAGCAAAATCAGACGACAAAAAATACTTGCAAATAGATTTTTTTATTGATATAGACGCCTGGAAGCAAATTATTTCATTGCCAGCAAAAAACAAGAAGTTTTTTGGTAAAAAACATAATTTAGAATTTGACATATTACACGACAGCTCCCACTAAAGGGACATAGTGCATGTTGTTAACCATCCTTCCCTGTAGCTATATAGCCAGTAAAAAATACGATGTGCCACTTTTTGCAGACATTTGAGTAACTATAATAAACGTTCTTGAAGCAGACTATAAATAAATCAATTTCTAATAAAAATTTCGAAGGTATATGATGCCCAAAGAGTAATTTCCGTATCTCATCAGTGCTAGTGGTAATAATTATGTCAAATCATGATTTGACTAATGAGAAATGATACAATCTTAATTTGTATACACGAAGATAATAGTTGATATACTTTTTGTTGTAGAGTATTCATAATTGTTTATTAAAAGTACCTCTTGAGATTAAGGGTCTTCAATTACTGATAATATCAATATCAACATCTCTTGTCCAAGATCGTTTTAGGATATTGGTTTGATGGATTGAACATTTTTATTTTATGGTCTACAAAGCACTTGTTGAAAATAGGTAATTAGTATGTTATAGTTATAGCTCTTTTTAAATATAATACTAAAAACATTGATCTTATGTTGAATAAAGAGTCTGACAAGAAGCTTTCACAATCCATTTTCGAGATAATCCATATGAAAAAATGTGTTCAACAGAGCGACATACCAGACCTGGTCAATATTAAATTAGAGGTCAAAATATTGGTCGCTTTGTGAAACTAGAAGAATGTTTCCAATTTGAATTTGCAAAAAAGAGGTCATTGTTCTTCTGCCAGAAGTTTTTTTAGATTGGTAACATGACGAGTGTCCCTATGTGAACAGTTTCTTCGTAACTAATTTAAGCTAAAGTTAAATTAAATCATCTAAGAGTTTGCAACTATGCATTTCATTACTAAAAAATTTCGGTTTTTGTTTACTCGTTACCATGATGAGTATCCCTATGACTCCAATAATGACCCTGATTTTTGCTCCAAAGGCAGTGTTTCTGTGTTTAATTTAAATGTTGAGGTTTCATCATTTGTCGAAAGTGACTAAAAATGATAACAGTTGGCAAGAAAAGAAAGAAAACCAATAAAAGGAAAGCTGAAGGAAAGTTTTACATTGGGGTAAGAAATAAGAGTAAGTGTATAAAAGAAGAAAGAAAAGGTAGCAGCTCCGCCAGTGCCTGTTTAAAGGATGAATTTCCTCTTTAAATCCTGGACAAATCTGACTCTTGTTGGTTCTGACTTACACCTCTACTCCAGGCCTTTACCACTCAGGCACTATAAATATCAAGTACAAGAACTAGCAACAAAATACGTTTCCGCTGATTGTATGGTTTTACGAGCAGTTTACATGTCAAGTAGAAGAAGAGTATACCCAGTCCAGAGACTGTAAAATTGTAAAAATTAAGTTTTATTTAAAAGTGTATTAGTTTAGGGGTTGACACATTTTAAATTACTTTCCGGTGCAAAAAGAAGGCAGTTCCTCAACTTCTTTTCAAATGCTGTACTTTAACTAAATTATTTAAAATTATGAAATTTGGACGCTTGAGGTATTTTTTACGAAACTAAACTAATGTTTACAAAAAACATTAAAATAAGATATTTTTATATCTAAATAGTTTGTACTTTTTCTTGAAAAACTAATAAAAATGGAGCTACCCTCTTTTTTACCAGTGTCTTCAATTGTGGGGCAGCCAGAAACCATACATTGTCTGTCATAGACCAATTTTTGAGATTCATGGTATTGATCGATGTTAAGTATCTTATATGATTGCTAGTAAATTGAGTGTTCCCTTAGATACTCCTGTATTCTAAATGGCACTGTACATCTACCTCTGTACTATCAAGCAAATCATCTATGATTGTCTGATGCTCTAATCTACTTGGCATAAAAGCTGAAGTGGCAATACACCATTTCCACTTTACAGTTATAGATACACTATTATCAATATTTTTTCATCCCATATGTATATTAATAAAAAACTGGAAATTAAGTAAACTTCACATACTAAGTGAATAAAACAGATACGTACATCAGTTAGTCATGATACAAGTGTTCTTTGGATAGTTATAACGATATGACGTGCTCTCAAATAAAACTGTGATTCAGTCACAATTTCTGTGACATTTTATATTTGATAAAAAATGAAACTACGTCCCAGAAGGTTAAATAATCAATTGAATAAATTTATAGCTCCGGGCCTTAATCGTGTAATCACTGGACTGCCTTGAACTTGTCTTCGTTGTTCTTCTTTATATGAGGGTTCTATTCTTGGTACCAAAACCTAATGAGTCTTTCTTAAAAGACTGATGGAATCACAATTTTTCTTAATTTTAAAATATTATTATGTACACATCGGCACAAAAATTCCAATACCCTAAAATTTTGAATAAGTTTGATGTTCTATAACTTTTTTATGTTTTTTCCTATTTTGATGAATTAACTACTGGTTTGTAGATACATTTATTGTGAATTTTAAAATTATTGTGATAAGTAACATTTTATGTTAAGGCAATATGATAATAAAAATCAAAATGTTGTTTATTGTGGCTGTCAACTGTAAATATCGAGTTGTTAACATCAGTTTTGAACTCAGCTGCCTCAAACAAATATATTTACATGTAGATTTTATTAATTTTGATTGTCACATGGTGTTTGGCAGTAAGTTGACAGCTGAATACTGTCAATATCGTCTTTTTGACATCAATTTTGAACTCGGCAACCTTGAAGACATATATTTACATATGGATTTTATTAATTTTGATTGTTACATGCTGGTTGACAGTTAGTTGACAGTTGTTAACTGTCAATATCGTCTTTTTGACATAAGTTTTGAACTCAGCAACCTCGAAGACATCTATTTACTCGTAATTTTTATCAATTTTGATTGTCACATACTGTTTGACAGTTAGTTGACGGCTGTTAACTACCAATATCGAGTTGGTAACATCAGTTTTGAACTTACCAATCTCAAAAACAGATATCTACATGTGGATATTATCAATTTTGATTATTGCTTGTTGTTTGACAGCTAATTGACAGCTGTGAACTGTCAATATTATTATATTGTCATTGGATTTAAATGCGACCCCGAAAACATAAGAAGGTACTTCTTTTTTAACGCAGCAAATACTAAATTTTTAAGGAGATTGCCTTTTTAAGTAGTAAATAATGGAGCTCTGTAGGAGCCAAAATAAGGAAAATTGAGATTTGTGCCCATTGAGACTTTTGCTCAGGATGCCGAAACGAACAACAGCCACTTTAACCATGAGCCAATTTCCATAAGATTTGTGCGATGTTCTTTGAATATAAATTTACATAAATTGAATTAAGAATTTAAAATTATTTGGCAATTTGTATCGAACTGTCAAATATAGATACATTGACAGAAAAAAAAATATTTTAAACATTTTAAGTAATAACTAACATTATTATACAAAAATTATGAATTAGCTACAGTCATTTTAGACAGAGAAATTATAATTGCAAAAAAATTAACAAATATTACATTTTAAATAATTATTTTACCAATAAAATCATCTCGCCGAATTTGAAATTTTAAACAGAAGACAGGCGATAGGTGACAGATGACAAGTGAAATATGTCAGTTTGTGGCTATGATACCAAAATTCGCCAAAATAACATTGTTCACGTTGTTACATGTTGTTATAAACCCATTTAGTTGACACACACGCCATTCTTTTGTTACATATATTCTTGTATGCTATAAGTTTAAAGGTAATAAACGTTATATAAATTATCATCAGCGTTTATATATATTATGAAACGATAACTACAAGAGTACACAAATAACTATTTTAAATCAAATAGACGCGATAACAAATTTCTTCAAAAAACATTTTCTCTCTATATTATAACAAGAGACAAATACAAAAGATTTATTTATTACTTCCGGTACGATTTTCAATTTTCCGTTAGATCGCAGAAAATTATAAATCCATTAATGGAAACGAACATAACTTCTGTAGCGAATCTTTTTTATAACGCTTTGTGATTTCCTACGGATATCGCCTTGTTGAATGAATTGAGCTTCACTGGATTTCGAGGCCATAAACTTGAGAGAGGCCACTTGCAGAAATGCTTCAATAAGATGAGCATTTCTAAATTAGGACAAGAACTGACATAATAATTTCCGGGCGTCCTTTGAAAGGTTCCGAATTCCCTAATTACGTGAAAGATTGATTACACTGTTGGATAATTTTTGAACAGAATTACAAGATAAAATTGTTATTCTCCTATTTAGTCTCTTACTCATCATTTTTCATAATTAGGTTATTTTTTGTCCTAGTTTTTGTTTCAACTACAAAATTGACATGTAAAGTTTCACTCCAGTAAGGTTATCTCCATTAAAAATTAATCAAAATCTTTAATCTGTTAAGCTATTAGGTTGTATTGCAAAACAATTTATAATCCTCTTTCTAAGCTATTGGAAAATTCCTCTTATTAGAGATATAAAATTATTAAAAGTAATGTTTGCCTGTTACATGTTGATTTTAGTTTTAAATTAATTAAATAGTTATGGCATTTAAAACATATTCTTAGTATAAAGAATGTAACTTTTAATAAAGCATTGATTTGTCTTGAATAAGAACCTTGCAGTTGCAGTTTTCTGTGTTGTTTTACCTTAATTTTAAAGATCCTGATTGTTTTATGGGTCCGAAACATATAGCATGAGGAAAGAAACCTAATATGAGACACTTTTTTATTTTTTTAAATAAATAGGTAAAAATGTAACTTTCAAAAGTTGTTTTATTTCTAAACGGTAGACTGTTGTGTATACTTCACATCTTAACACATCAGATTTATTAAAAATGTTAATTATTAATTTTGTAAAGTGGTAATAACTAAAAAAAATACTTTTTGTAATTTTCAAAATTGGTCTCCTAATATGAGATAGGCTAGGGTTCCTAATAACAGACTCATAATAGGATACCCAAAAAAATAAAAGAGGGACTGAATGAAAATTATTGCTTTATTTCAAATGTAATCGAAAGGATGATCAAAAGTGTAACAACAATAAAATCTAATCGAACAAAAGATTTTTTTTTCTTTTATTTTTTTGCACATAGGGCAAACAAATTGTGTGCCATCAAGCTCGCCGCAATCTTCGTGACACCACTGAAAATAAACGATACATCTAACCCACTTTTCTCTACGAGTTTCTTCGGAAAATCTTCCATGGCAAAACCCACGCTCAGCATCATTGTAATCCTCCTCATCAGTCGAGTAATCATAATGCACAGATGCTTCTGAATCTGAGATGCTCGATGTAATTTCAGTCTTTTTGGTACTTTTAGCTTTGGATTTTTTATCTATTGTTCTCGAAGATTGTGGTTTCACACCTTTAGTTTTTTTTAGTTTCTTGGTAGTGAATTCTTTCAAGTTTTTTTTTTTTATATGGAGCAGATGTTATTAAGCTTTCTTTGCCTTTTCTTTTATTAGAATTCGCACCACAATTTAAAGAGGTTGACGGTACTAGACAATCTTCTGTTGGAGAGACCCGCAAAAGTGTATCTTTTTCATCTGACCTATTGATGTTGGCAGAACCTGATGATGTTGATGGAAGTACCATAGCTTTTTCGGACTCTGCAGGGAAATTCACAACTAAATCTGGTGACATGTTTAAAACATGTTTCAAAAGAAAAGACTTGTATTTCGTGCAAAACTTTTTAATTAATAAATGCAAAGCGCTTTCGGCTTATTTGCCATCATCAGTGCTTATCTACAAAAATTGTGGATGTAAATTTACAATTTAAAAAAAATTATATTATAAAATATGAATAAGACTTTTAAGTCAAAAGTTAAAATTGTATATATACGATTGTTTGAACAAAATAACAATTACAAGAAACAAACAAAGTGATAAAAAACTGGTATTGGGAATAGTGAGTGTAGGATAAGCCCTAACAAATCAAATCTGATCTCCAGAAGCAAGTTAGCTTGTGTGGAATTAAGGAATTATGCCACCTTCACTATTCACAAAATTGAAAACAAGTTAACAAATTATTTAAAATTTAAATAAATTTACTGTGGAAGATATATTGAAATTTGAATCTAAAATACAATATTTAATATGAATAAAGTTAAACGCAGAAGGCCAAAGTAAAAAAAACTGAAGGTTTTTTTTTATATATATTTTATATACATTATAATTATAAAAAAGTCTACCTACTGTCCACAACGTATCCAACAACTTCCTGGTCATCCTCACTCCCAAAATTAGATATTTCGGGATATTTACAACTTGCTAAATCATAATCTAAGTATTATTAATATTTTCAAATTTAAATTTATCTATTCATTTTTATTCAAGTTGTTTAACCGTTTCCACATGACAGTGGTGACAAGCGACACTTGAAGACGTTGACTTGTCAAATGTCAAGAGAAGGAGGTGCGTTCACCTCAGTGTGGAACATGTTTCTCCAAGTGTGATTCGAGTGATTGGAGGTGGTTAATGGAGATCAAAATTTGTTAGTATTGAATTTAAAGATTTGATTTATTGTTAGTTAAATTTAAATAAATGTTTAATATAAATGATATTAATATTTTGATGTCAAGACAAAACAAAAATGTCACAAAACATGTTTGTTCTTACTTAAAAAATCTGATGGTATATCTCCTTCATTTTTAGTATCAATTCTTTCTTGTAAAGGTAGATTTTGTTCTTCGCCCACAAAATCAATGTCTCTAAAAACATTTCTGTTGCAAGGAAAGAGGCCTGTTTTTCTAAATGAATTAATCGATGCATCCATTGTTGCAGTTCAATTATAAGCTTTTACAAATAGTAAGCAAATGTTGCTGTGTGTCACAACTTTTCCTGGGTTGTTTTTAAAAAACGTCTCTATTTCTTGAGCGTAATACGTTTTTAGTGGTGCCATGAAACCCACATCCAATGGCTGCAATTTATGAGGCGCATGCAGTAAGTACACAATTAAAATATAATTTTCTTTGGCCATGTCTATGATTTCTATGTTTCTCGTGTGGAAGTAGTGACCATCTAAAACTAAAAAAATCGGGCCATCTTTTGTTGGTTTAGTAAACTTAATAAAATGTGAAAAGCACTTCGTAAAACTATTCATCTAAATCTATCCAGATAGATGACAGACCCATATTGAACCAGGAGGTGCGCCCTCCATTACCAGAAGCATTCATGGTTGTCACAACGTTAAACCCTTAAACTCTCGCAGCAAATATTGCCTGTGGTGTACGTACAGACGTGCCTGTTTAAAAACCCTCTAAGCCATTTTTTACCTGCAGACATTTTTTCGCTGCTAAATGGATGCCTTAAACCATTTCTAATTGCTAACTGAAACGCCATATATTTGACGTCTCTCCTTCGAAGACTGTAATACTTTTTTTTTTCATTTTAATGCAGTAGTTGGCTAACTGATTCTCTAGAACTTCAGGTAAAACTTGTTTTCTACCCAAAGATATTTTTACGAGATCCTCTTCACTCCTGTTGTCTTTTGCATATCGTTCAATGGTTTCTAAAAATTAAAAAAATTGGTAAAAAAAGCTAAACCGATAAAATAGGTAAGCTTACCTTTCGGAACATTGAACGTTTTTGAGGCCATAAGGTACCCCATCTCCTTGATTCTTACTGCCTTAACAGCCCTTATCATGACATTTTTATCCCATTGCTTTCTTTTTTTATTGTCTCTAGACATCTGTAACAAATGTTCATTAAATTATTAAGAAATAAGAAGTTCTCCTAACATGAGATACCTCATATTAGGAACTTCGTTGTGTCTCATATTAGGAACCTTATGTAAAAATAATTTATATATATTTTTTTCAAAACTTAGTTTACTTTTTACGCATTTTATATATTTAAACAATAAAGCAACTTCCATACATTAAAGCAAATAAGCAATACTTTATTTTCTCACCTTTTCAGCACAAAACTCACGTCAAACTAAGCACTAATAAAATTATGGTATTACACTAGTGCATAAAACCCTTCGAGCATAATATGCTCGAAGATAAAACCACATGCACTCTCCGCGTTCTTAAGAGCAACTTAAAATAACTGCAGCAGCTGATCTCTCATTTGATATTATGATGAATTAGTTTCAGCACTTGATAAGAAAATAGGGTATCTCATAATAGGCTCCTATATCATATTAGGTCCCTTTCCTGGAAGTATGTTCTATTTAATTCCATGGGTTTTCATTCCTTTCATCTTGTTATTACATTATTTCAAGTATTCTTCGTTTTAATAATTGTACCTATTTGTTTTGATAAGGCTGTCGTTTTTAGTTATCTACGAATTTGGGGTTCTCTTCTTCTTTCTTGAGAAACTGTCGTTCTAGTTTGCATGGTTCAGTAGCCAATTCTGTTTCATGGTACGAATTTGGTTGAATAATCCACTGAAAATATTGAGGAAATAATTGTTGTCCTGTTTTTTGATATCAATATTAGTGACTGTCCATGGCGTCATATTATGTTGGGGTGCATTTCTGGGAATAACAGGGTTAATAATTAACTTAGTCATAAAAAATGTTTTATTAGGATGTGTGAACACACTGGGGGTCGAGTTACGTTTAATTAGTCATGAATTATAGAAGATTTCCAAGGTCACCAGAAGTGTGGTTGTCAAACTGTGACTCTTCAGATCCTCCTTAACGACGCCATATTGTCTTCTTCGAGGTACCTAGCTTAAAAGTCGTCGTAGCCATGAGGTGCGGACACTTTTTGGTGGACTTTTGGGGTAAAGAGCGTGGATACTGTGAGTACGAGGTGGATTTGTGTGGCTTTGAGGGCCGAAGAGCATGCTTAATTTTAAACGGTAAAGGAGGAAGTCCTCCCGGATCGTTACCGAGTCAGTTCAGTAAATGGGGCCTGCTGCATCCAGCCGGGGTTAGTACCCACATCCAAATTTTTGGGATCCCGAAGTGGTCTCTTGAAGACACCCTGCCGCCTACTGCCAGTTCAAGGCGTATACTTGCCTCGCGACATATACCAGATACCTAGCAGAAGGTGAAAGTCGTATACCTCCTAAAATTAAAAAAATAAAAAGGATTCAATTAAGTCATTAAAGTCGCATTTTCCAATTAGTTTATCGTCATTTATGCTGAAAACTCTATAAATAATACGAAATACTGAAAAGAAATCCTAACAGCGACTGTCACAGAATCTCTCAGCAAGGAAAGTCAAGCGTATTGTCAGGCTACAATCAAAATCCTGAAAGATTAAGAAATGAAAGTAGCAACTTTCGTAGATATTAAGAGTTTTTAATAAACCTCAGGCAAGAACTATAATTAACGCACTAGTAATGAAATACTATACGCTATACTTACGCGGGTTTCGGATTAACAAAATTATGCAAATTAGTCATTGACAACCAGTTCCAATAAGCCTCTTCCCAAGAAATTAGGTAAAATTGCCCTAATAATCAGATTTAAATTAAAATAACGTTAGGGAACTGGTTGACAATGACTAATTTGCATAATTTTGTTAATTCCAAACCCGCGTAAGTATAGAAAAAAGGATATAATTTCTAAGCGAAGCTATATTAACGGGTAAAGAAGGTGCTTTCTTCCTCTAGTCAGTATTAGTGGACGAACTTATATAAGGCCAAATATCTGCAGACTTCTACTACGTTAGGTACGCCGATGATTTGGTGATAGTCCTAAAAGGCCAGTTCGCAGGTAAATATAGAAGCATACACAAATCTATCAGAAAAGGGAAAGTAACAGTAAACCAGCACAAAACCATAATAGTGAACTTCACAAAACGAAAGATATTGACAAATCTAAAGTCATCAGTACTGAAATGAGTAGAGATTTCGTTTGCCTAGGAGACAAATTACTTGGGAGCCATAAATAGTATTGTAGGTGCAGACTTGTATAATCAAAATTGTTATAATTGTTTGTTTTTAATTTTTTAAAAGATTGTATAAATAAAACATCACTGGTACATATTATTTAATTTTACTTCAAAACGTTATCAGCATGAAGCTCCGTTCTGATCTAGTAAAATTGAATAGGGTAAGCGAAAACATTTCAGAGATGACTGGCGGTGATGCGTAAGTAGTACTTCATCTTCACTTTCATCGTTAGGATCGTTCAAAGTCCTGATCGACATGGAAGTTTAAGATAAGAAAGTATTTAAAACATGAAAATCTTTGGAAGACCATTGAAGATAAAGGTACCGAGAGAGAAAAGATATGTCTAACATTAGACGGTTCAGCGATTACTCATGTAAGGGCTTGAAAATCTCCTAAAGAAGCTTGGAAAGCGTTGTCTTCTGCGTACGAAAATAAGGAAATGGGACGCAGGTTAGCTCTAGAGCGTAGGCTCTATCGTTACTTGCTTGCGGATTTTGATGATGTCGAAATTTCTATAAACGCCATCATGTCCACATCGCAGGATTTAGACGAAATTTGCAAAATAATCAAAGATGTCTCATTGGCTGTCATATTATTAGGCGGTCTTACTCCGCACTATAATCCTTTAATCATGGCTATGAAGAAATCCAATTTAATAGTGAGTACTGAATTAGTTAAGTCCAAGTTATTAAATGAGTTTACACGAAGTAATTCTGAAGATGGGTCTGCCTTAATTACACGGTATAGTCAGAAACAAAAGCCTTTCACGTATAAATCTGGGAAATGGGTAACATGTTATGAATGCAAAGAATCTGGACATAAGAGACCAGATTGTTCTCTCAAAAAGAACAAGAATGATGGAGCTTGTAAGAAAGAGTCAACATTGTTGATTGGACTTAATATAAATGGCAACATCAAAGGTGACAAATGGTATATTGACTCAGGTGCTTCTACTCATCTGTTCCAGGTTCGACTGGATGGAAAACATTAAGCCATTATCAAAGGGTAGGGTGACTTCTGTTAACGGAGACTAATTGAAACGTTAAGGAACGAAAGACAGAGTTACTATTTTCAGTGACAGTCAGAGTGCACGTAAAATATAACTTAATCCAATCCATCACAACAGGACTAAACATATAGATACAAAGTATCATTTTATAAGAGAAAAGATATCTGAAAAGATAACTGATATACAATATTTGCCAATAGAACATATGTCAGCAGACATTCTAACAAAGCTGTTAGGACGTTTAAAATATAACAAGTGCATTTTAGGATTGGGTTTAACTTAGTCTATTCTCTTAATAGTTTGCGTATTCCTTTTAGTTAGTGTTTTATGATTTATAATATACTTTGTCAATCATACCTAAATTTTAATTAAGAGGAAATGTTGTAAGTGCAAACCTATATAAAAAAAATTGTTATAATTGTTTGTTTTTAGTTGTTTAAAAGATTGAATAAATAAAACATCACTGTCGTCACAAGGTACATAATTAATTTTACTACTAAAAAGCACTTATGAGTTCTGAGAGGCAATTAGTTTAGCTACATTAAAGTAATAGTAAACTTAACAAATACATCCGCTCTAGATATTTTCAGCCTTTAAATTCATTCTTATATAATTCATACAGAATTATTGTGTACATCTCTATAAACTGAATATAGTCCTTCTCTAATTACCACTTAACAATAATAAGCCTCTGTCAGTTACCCTTAACAAAGCCATCTGGCAAGAATTTAATTTAATTTAATTTAGCATGAAACACATCTGCACAATAACGCAAAACGGCAGCAACTCTACATGTGAATACGATTTTCTCGTTTTGCATGCAAAGGCATACTTCCTAATGTTTTTGATATGGCTCAAACGATAAGCGTGGTAGCGTATTCTGTTGTTAAAGTGATTTCAGTAATTTAATATGAAATAAGAAAATCCGTGATATGTATACATAATATATACATAAAGTGATACGGTATTAAAAGGGAAAAACAATTTTATCATCCAACAGATGAGTACTTTAATATTCTTAACAATTTTTGATAAAAAAATATTAACTACACTAAAAATATACTACAACAAATGAAATACTAATAAAAATATAGAAAGAATTAATATAAATAGATCAAAAAAGAATCTATATTGTTATAATATTGTAGAAATTGAAAATAAAAAAATTATATAAATAAATTATGTTTCGGTCTTTTTAATAATAACACCAAGTATATGAAACAGTTTGACAATCTAGGTGTTACGGAAAGTTGCCTTATGGGCTAAATAAATCATAAAATTACTTACCGATATTCTTGACGGTCGTATCCAAAGTTATTGATGGGCACTTTGGGATAGGGTTAAGGAAAGAAAAAGGGAAGTGCACTATTAATTATAATATCAAAAATACCGAATTAATTGTATAGCCGGTTTTCAATAATGAAATCTATAACGACCGAGTCTTAATTAACAACTACGTTTGTACCGAGTGTACAGAAATCACAAAATATGAAAAGCGACGTTGTCACGTCTTAAACTTTATACGAACTCTACTGAACATACACCTCACCCTGAAAGAAATTTTCAGCACCCAATTGTTAAATTCAAAATGAACAAAAATCCAAATATAACTAAAAAATTTCCAAAACCCGCTAGGAAAGGCTAAACCACAAATAATAAACTGAATATACTTAAATAAAAAAAAATGAAATGTTTTTAAATTACTGTATGGGCAAAGGACAAACCTTTACCACTGGTCTGACTAAGAAACCCATACTTGTTTTCAAGGTGATGGTACGTACAATACCATCTTTACCTGGATGCACATCTGATACTACCGCCAATGGCCAATGCAACGGAGGTACATTATCTTGTTTTAGAACAACTACTGTATTGATCTCTATATTTCTAGAAGACTCAATCCATTTTTTTCGTACCTGAAGGGTATTCAAATATTCAAGATGCCATCTTTTCCAAAAATCTTGTACCATCCGATCTATTAATTGAAATCTGTCCAATCTATTAATATTAATTTGAGTTACATCTTCTGCATGCAAACTATTCAATGGAGCCAACGTTAAAAAATGAGCTGGCGTTAAAGCTTGGGGAGCTGACGGATCCGATGATAACTGACATAAGGGCCTAGAATTCAAAAGTCCCTCAACTTGAGTCAGAAGGGTTGAAAACTCTTCGTATGTTAACAATTGATCACCGATAACTCTAAAAATATGTGATTTTGCTGCTTTAACGTTACTCTCCCAAAGGGGACAATCTTCCCCCCACCCTAAATAAACCGTTTTGAAGAAAGGGTTGTAATTTCCTGAGCCTTGATGGACAAGGAAGTTTGTTTTCTAGACATTTTATATTCGAATTGAAATATATATTCTGAACAACTTTAACTAACAAAAGTTCCACCTTTTCCAAATCGATCGCTGAAATTACTTTAGCAAATGATAGTAATTTACAAAATCTAAGTACATACACCATTGTCCGCAGAATAAATAACCACGAAGACCTTCCAACTATAAGATTATACAAAGAATGATCTTCCAAATTTTCTGTAGCAACCAAAACCTCTTGGTTTAACAAACCTAACTGTATAAAACTAATTGGCCAATTTTCCTCTCTAGTTTGAAGCCACGTTGGACCCGATATCCAATGAGGGTTCTTTAATAACAGAGAAGAGGTTAATCCTCTACTAAGACAATCCGCAATATTATGTTCACCTGCAATATGACACCATTTTGCGGTAGGAAGCTGTTCTTTAATATGTTGCACCCTATTTGCCACAAAAATATCCTTAAGATGAGTTGACTCTAACTACTGAATAACTGTTGTGGAGTCTGAAAACGCATAGATTTTAGAAATTAATACCCTTTTCGAATAGACGTTATGAACATGCCTTACAAGATCTGACAACAAAACTGCTGCACACAATTCTAATCTAGGAATTGACACTATCTTCATCGGTACAACCTTAGACTTAGCACAAAATCCGTAACCTTCTTGACAAGCATCTCCGAATGCTAACAACGTAATTGAAATATCCGATTCTACTTCCAAACTCCGATATACTTCAAAATTTTCGAGTTCTGACCAAAAATTGATAATACAACATACGTCTATACGTATTTCCAATAGAAATATTTGCAAATGAAAATGGATATTTTAAATAAGTAAATACTTACCACTGTCTATAAAGTTTGTATGTGGAAGAATTAATCTTTAGAGTAGTTTTTATTTATCAATTATGCTATATTGAGTATAATTTCTAATAAAATAAATGTATATTTGGACCTTTCTTTATGATATTTTGGTATAGTTTTTTGGTTATAGCAGTTGGCAAACCTGAAGTCGCCAGATTCTATTATTTAATAATATGAGGGCTAACGAATACGTTTTGAACCCAATTACGAAATATTCCCTGAGATAGTTAATTTTTGGCCCAAACTAAATTATATAAATTTGATTAGTAAGAATTTCATTGATAAATTAAAGATTATTTATATACATACATAGAATAAATAAAAAATATATGTATACACAAAATATTTAATTTCGTTGCATTTCGTTAGCCATAAAAATAAACAATTCCAATTTCACACAAATAAAACGATAACAATATGCCGCCCAACGTGGGGCTTTATTAAAAACTGGGGCGACATTAATAAGGTGTTAAAAAAACTTAATTTAAAAAAATATATCTAAGAGTAAAAAAGAAAACTGTCAAAATAATGGAAGAACAGCAGGCAGAAGGAGAAACAGACGTAGAAGAGAAACCCATAGGAGAAAAAGATGAAGTCGCAATTAATGCAGATAAAGAACTGAAAAGAAAAACAAAAGAACAGGAAAGTAAAAAATATCCTACAGATATAGCAGAAGAGATAAATGACGAAGAAGAGGATCAAAATAAAGAAGATTATGAACAAGAAAAGAAAAATTTGGAAAATGATGAAATGCAAATTTTAATACAAATGATTAGCAACCTAGGAAAAAGCAAGGAACAAAATAGAAAACAAAACAAGGGAGAAATCGAACAATATATTGAAAAAAAAAGGGGTAGGTGTTCGTTTTAGAAATTCATTCCTTCATAGATGCCACGTGAGGTTGCCTCAAACACTTTTTACTGTAGCGATATTCTTTATATTGATCCCTCCTCCAGCAAGAGAAAAATATACTCTTTGATACTTCAAAGAAGGAATATTATATATTTCTGACAGAATTCAATTCCTATAATAGGACACACCTACACTCGGATCAGGATTAAAGGAATTTCAAAAATCTCTTTTGAACCTTTTCTAAAGCATGAACGTTATGTAATAGCTATTTGTGTAATAAAAGAGAAATATGGTAAAGTACATACTTCATTTCACTTTACTTCCATTCTACAGGGTGTCTCATTAAAAATGGAACACAGAACAACTGAAGATTCTCTGATTAAAAATAAAATGATTAAACAAAACATGCGTAGATAAAATATTACTGGTTTTCGAAATACAGGATGATAAGGTTTAAAATTCAAAAATTATTAATATATTTTTTTTATATCCTAGTATATTTTTATTAAATTCGGTAGGCTCTTTTGGTTTCATAATACACACCTATCAGCAAAACAATCGGGTAATTAAATTTTGCCAGTAGCGTACGGCATGGAAAAGCAACACTTTCATCCCCTCTAAATTTTGCGCCTCTTTTCAAAAACTTATTTGGACTGTACATTTACATTTTTTCTAAATAAATTATGTAATCTTTTTGGGAATTCATAAAGTGACGTCACTTTCAAAAACTTATTTAGACAATAATTTTGAATGTTTCCATGTTTTTTTAAACTAATTATGTACTCTTATTGGAAATAACAAAATCCATAATAACAAGATTAAAATATTCTTTAAGTATGAATATCTGGAAAACATATCACTTTATCAATTCACAACAAGATTACATGATTTATTTACAAAACATCATAAAATGTAAATTTGTAGCCCAAATAGGTTTTGGTCATTGATGTAAAATTTAGAGAGGATGAAAATGTTACTTACCCATGCCGCAAGCCACTGATAAAGCCTTGGCAGAAAATATTCCAGAGTCTTTTTACACGAAACCTACAGCAACAAACCTTTATTTATTTATTTATTTATTTATTTATTTATCAGAAACATACAGGTTGCCCTAATTACATGTTCCTGTAACAAAAGTTATTTTATAATGACGTAACAATTTTCATATAATACTATTACAATAATAATATAATGTGTTAAGATCTAGTTTAATATAGGAGACTGGTACAAAGACAGAGATATTTTGTATATTTAGGTAATACGTACATTGGATGTGATATATTTTTTAAACAAGGACATTTTTATTCCAAATAATCCAGGACAGAGATCTGTGATGTATGTGTTGTATAACTGGCATATTCGATTTAAAGTGTTGTTGTTGGTTTCAGTGAAAAATAGTTGTGCCCTGGGACGAGTTCTGTGATCAGCCACATAAAAGTTGATTTTACTTAATAAATTAGGAGAATCAATCAGATGGTTACATAATTTATATAGAAGTATCAAACTGAGATGGAGTCTTCTATTCTCCAGTTTTATAATTTTGAACTCTGATCTTATTGGTTGGTAAGACATATGACCGGGAGAGGTTTTGTACCTCTTGTAATATAAATATTTCAAAAATTTATTTTGAATCGTTTCAATTCGGCAAGTTAGAGTTTTATTTATCATATTATTCCAGATTACGCTACCAAATTCTAGTTTACTTCTTACAAGAGAGCAAAATAAATAGTTAATGGAATCAATATTATTAAATTCTGATGTTGTACGTTTTACAAATCCTACTGATTTATTTGCCAAAGAGACGATTTTTTGGACATGTGAAGTAAAGTTAAGAGTACTAGAGAATGTAATACCCAAGTCCTCTACCTCGTTTACCCTTTTTAAATTTAAGTTTCCCATCGTGTAGATAAAGTGAGTAGGTTGAGTTTGGCGACTATAGGTCATAACAGCACACTTGTCAATATTAAAATGTAATTTATTTTTCAAAGACCAATCGTAGATCTTATCAATATCGTTCTGTAGTTGAAAGTAATCATTAATATCATTAACCTTAGAGAACAGTTTTAAATCATCGGCAAAAAGTAAAGACTGAGATGTTATACATTTTGGCAAATCATTCACAAATAATAAAAATAGTAGTGGCCCTAAATTAGAGCCTTGGGGTATCCCAGACTCAACCAGGTAGCTTATCGATTTTTCTCCTTTAAATGAAACATATTGCCATCTATCTTCAAGATAGCTCGTAAAAAGTTTTAATAAAGAGTTACTAACTCCAAAGGATATTAGTTTTTTGAGAAGTAAGTCATGGTTGACCTTATCGAAAGCCTTTGCAAAGTCTGTGTATACCACATCTACCTGATTTTTATTGCTTGTCGCATTACTAACATATTCAGTAAAAACTAACAGGTTTGTTTCAATTGATTTCATCTTGCGAAACCCATGCTGCTCCTCACATAGCATATTTTGAACATGATAATACAGTTTATCGTATAAAATAAACTCAAATACTTTTGCAACACAGTTTAGTAGTGCTATTGGCCTATAGTTACTAAATTCGTTTCGTAAATTCTTTTTGTGAATAGGTGATACTTTGGTTGATTTAAATTTTATTGGGAAAACATCATTATCCAGAGCTTTTTGCAGAAGCACTATTAGTGGATAAGCAAGGTAATCGCGGCATGCTTTAAAAATATATGCTGGAATCCCATCAGGACCTGCGGAGAATTTGGGCTTTAATCTAGCAAAGGCATTGTTGATATCCTGCACTGTAACTCGACTAAAGTTTAATTGTGGGGTATTAAAATTTTTGGTAGAATCTAAGAGAAAGGAACTAATATTATACTCTGAAGATTTTTGCTCAAAAACTGATTTGAAATAGTTGGCGAATCCTTCAGCTATGGCTTTTTTATCTGTAATATGTTCTCCGTTACTCCCTTTAAAGAAAGTGTTTTGAGTGCTTGATTTTTTATTATTATTTACTAAGTTCCAAAATAGATTAGGATTTAGTGCAATATTAATTTCCATATTTTGCATGTAAGATGCATGCTCTTGTTTTATTAAATGCTTTAATAGTGATCTCAATCTTTTAAATTCGTTTAGATGGGAGTTCGATCTGGTTTTTAATTTATGATGAATTTTCTTTTCCCTTAATAAGCGAATTATTTCCGGGGTAAACCACGCAGGGTAAGTATTACGTTTGCCATTTAAAGATTGAAATTTGGGTACACAAATATCAAAAATATCGTAGAGATTGTGATAGAAGTAATCTACTGCTGTATTAACATCTTGTATACAACCTAAGTATTCCCAATTACAATCCCTAAGTAGTTCACATAAAAGAGGAAAGTTTGCTCTTTTAAAGTTATACTGGTGCGTCAGGTTATTGAGTCGAGGTATATTTCTAACATTTTTAGTTATACTGTAGCTTAAAGAAAGAGCTGGATGTTTTTTATCTTCCACTATCAGAGGTTGTTGATGTTTATCTACCAGAATATTGATATTACTTAAAATCAAATCTAAAGTTCTATTATCTTCATTTAATATATTATTATAGGTGCCAAGATTAAACATATCCATTAGCTCTGATATTGCCAAGTACGCATCGGAAGAGCTATTGAGAAATTTAAAATTAATTCCATTAATTAGAGGCAGATTGAAATCTCCCAATACCACTACTGATGTATTTGAGTCAATAAAAGTATCTAGATGGGAAAATAACTCACAAAAGGAAATATAGCTATCATTTCTAGAATTAGGAGGAATATATACATTAGAGAAAATAAATTTATTGCCATACATGTCCACCTCAACAAATAAGACCTCTAAGTCCGCATTCAAATTTATCAATTTTGATTTGTATTTCTTGTGCACCGCAGTTAAAACACCGCCACCCCATTTCTTACCCGTGTATTGCAGATCCCTGTCCTTTGTGTATACCACATACCTATTATCAAAAAGTTCTGCATCATAAATGCCATCATTTAACCACGTTTCTGTTAAAAAGATAATATCATACGATTCAATCAATAAGTTATGTAAAAAATCTACTGTCTTTGTACGCAGCCCTCGTGTATTCTGGTAATATGTATGTACCTGCATGAAGTTAAACAGAGCTCTATATAAGCATAATAAGAAAAAAAAATTCAACATCATTTGATTTAGTTGAATTAACAAAAAAAAAAAAAAAAAATTATGTTAATAAATAGATATGTTTAACACCTAAAAAAAATATAATAAGCACATCTATTTTACATTGTACATTTGATTTTATAATAATTTATGTAATTGAAGTATGTTTTGCGATAACGTTTTCTTCGGTAATAAAATTATTATAACTATTACAACGTGCCTTGTAAAAAAATTAACATTAATTTTACAATAATACAGAAAAATATCTGACAATAAATAATAAAGGAAATTCCTATACCCAAAAACAAACAGAATGACTAATTTCTTATTTATTGCGATCTGAATTCAAACATAGAAAGAAAAAAAAAAAGATGTAAAAAGTTTCTGATATTAATCGGAGATAGTACTAAATCACTAGCTAACGACCCATGTGTAAATTAAATTTGACTTCTGCACTGTTGCCAGGTCCAACCATTTATATTGCCGTTAGATGCTTTTTAACTCCCTCATTATTAACAGTAAAAATTTTGCCATCAAGAGACCAGACATTTCTTGAACCATATTTTTTCTTAGCCATTTTCAGTAAGTTGTATCTGCGCGGGGTAAGTTCTTCATTTATAAATATGCCCGTACCTTGAAGTAGTCTCCTGGCATTAAGTATCTCTGTTCGTTTGATATAGGAAGTAAAATCAATCAAAACGTTACGAGGTATGTTATTTTCTTGAGACATCCTTCCAATTCGGTATAAGTTGTTTATATCAGAATTATTACATTTTACCTTTAAGGTAGCATTGATCAAATTTAAGACATTGTCTAGCAACTCTTCAGACTCCTTTAGTCCAGTGATTCTAAGTGAATTCCTTTTGCTGAATTGGTGAGATTCATCTAATTGAGAATTAATCGTTTCAATATTTTTTTGATTTTGTACTGCAAGCTTTTCAGTTTTTTGAAGGTTATCAGAGAGTTTCTTTATATTCTCGGTAATTTTTTCTATTTTAACTTCAAGTTTGGAAAAAAATTTTGAACATACCTTTTCCATTACCTTATTAATGGAGGTTAACTACCCCTGAAAAAATTAACAAAATAATTTCAGAGACAAAACCAGGAAAAGCCTGCGGTGCTGAAGATATTTCCGGACATATTATCAAATATTTTAAAAATGAGATGTCGCTTATCTTAAATAACCTAATAAATCTATCTTTCACTCATGACTTAATTCTCAATCGACTTAAAGTAGCTAAAGTTTTAGTATTATTTAAAGGAGGGCCAAGTATTTCCACTAATAAATACTGATATCGCTGTTAAGCTCTATCTCCAAAATAATAAAAAAAGGTATTATTAAAAAAAAATTTGTACAATGGCCAGTATGGATTTCGTAGCAAAACATGATTGCAAATATCAGAAATCATGTTGATGCAGGCAATAAATTATTTAACTTGATTTAAAGAAGGCGTTTGGTATTGTTAACCACTTACTACTCTTATCCATTTTAGAAGACCATGGAATTGCAGAGAATATTTTATTGGCTACACACAGTTTGAAAATAATGTAGATATTTGAAGTAAAGTTGGTGATCTCCAATATGGTGTATCCCAGAGGTCAATAATTCTTGGAAAAACATTATTTCTGATTTGTATAAACTACCATTAGCTGGATATTTGTAACTAGAAGCCGATGACGCATATCTTATTTCTATTGGAAAAGATCCAGAAGAAATAAAAATATTATAGAGAAAGATGTAAATAATATTCTTGAGTGGTTAAAGTTTCATAAATTAACATTAATTTCTGAAAAGACAAACTTTTTAATAATATCAAAAAAGCCTGAATGGAACCAATTTCAAGTAAATAAAAATAGAAAAGAAACAATTCACTAGGAGAGAATGCAATAAATATCTTGGATTGTATATAGATTATAAGCTTAACTGAGCACATCATATTACTCAATTCTGTAAAACACTGAGTCATGCTATTGGAGGTTTGGGACTAGTTGCGTACTACCTTTCAGCTGACTTAATAAAGGCTCTATCATTCACTAATCCATTTACATGTATCATATTTACCTTTCATTTGTAGCAAAACTTTCCAAAATAGACTAAAATCCTTACAAATTCTACAGAATGGGTCTATCAGAAAATTATTCAACTTCCATTCTGTCATTCTACTATTTTTTATCGTCCTAATAATATTCTGGATATTCAGTCCCTCTCTAAATATCAGACATGTATCTTTATTCATAAATATTAATAATATACATTTATCCCTATAACTGACTACTGCCAATGATACAATACCAGGAACAACCTACAGATCCACACCCTTAACAAAATGCTTGGATGACGAAAGCATCCTATTGGATGGTCTACAACAATGCAATAATCTTTCAAGCATCATAAAAAATATAAAGACTACTAAAAAAAAACTAAAAATGTTCTTTACTGTGATATTAGATATTAAATTACTGTATTTATATTTATTTTGTAAAGTGTTATTAGTATTATAACTGAGTATCCAATTCTTCTTCAGTTACATTATAAAATTTGTTATTTGTAATAGCCACGTATTCTTGAACTCTGGGTCTAGATATGCCGTTTTGTATTTCTTTACAAAATAAATTTATATGGTACCTTATGATTAACTGTTGTCAGATGAGTTGAAAACTAAGCAAAAAGAAGACTAATCCATAGATAACAATATCAAAATGAACAAGTTGCTTTGAATTCAAAAAGATACAAAAAAGGTAATAGTAAAAGCCGAAAACAATCTTCAAAAAGCAATTGCTACTGACATCTGCAACGTTGGTAACTAATCCAACAGTTAATAATAGACAGGAGAAAGAACTGAATGCCAAAAGTATAACAATTAACATTTAATTCAAAATATAACAGTTGCAGATGAAGAGAAAAATAAATCTGTTGGCATGAAAAGTATGGCTACAAATCTTAACAAGTTTGGAAATAAATCTCAACAAGTTTGAAAATAAATCCACGAAAACCATATTTTCTGTCAATTAGTATCAATATTTTAGTTAAAAAGTTTTCAGCGAATTGAATGTTTTAATTAAAGAAAATGTAGAATTTTTTGAAACTCTACAGAACGGTTCGCTGACAAATGTAAAGATCAATTGAATCTTTTGTATATGTTTTCTTTAGATTCCAACCTATAACGTAGGCAATGGGGTACTTGAACCAAAGGGTGTAGATCCTCAAAAATATGGTAGTGGATTAAACTTTCCTTCTGGTAAGGAAAGCAAATTGTACAAAATTGTCCAATTAAGGAAGCTTAAATAGCCTTCTAGAACTTATCCCTTCTGATATTGTTCATCCTATGGAGGAAGTAGCATGAGGAGAACCAAGGTAAAGTCTAATTTTTGTAGACAACTACAAAATAAATGTAAAAGAATTCATCTTAAAACATAAGAATTCAGTTTTGTACTGTGGATAAAACTTTAAAGATGTGGGGATTGGTTCTCGTTTTTTTTATAGAAATTTGATTTATTTTCCTATTGGAAAGTAGGTTTGTTGTTTGAAGCCATTCTCACAAACAAATTCTGAGCAGAAGCGATAAATACTGCCTTACATTTAAAAAAATAGCTCATTGGAAGCAGAGAATTGACGATTCTACCTGTTAAACAAATAAAATATTTAGGTATTATTATAGATTCACACTTAAAATGGGACTTACATATATTTTACACATTAAATAAATTGAGAACTATTTTATATAAATTTAGGAAAATTAAAGAAGTCTTACCTTCACAACATTTAATAAAACTGTATTATGCACTTGTAGAAAGTCATCTTCGATACAGAATATGTGCCTGGGGGGCTGCCTTTAAATCCCATATAAAATGTTTAGAAATAATTCAAAGAAAACTTCTTAAAATAATGTGTGTTAAACCCTTTAGATATCCATCAGATTGTCTTTACTTGGAAACAAACATACTCGACTTGAGACAATTATATTTTATGCACGCCTGCTCCTATTATCATAAAAATTCAGCAACTGTTTCAGAGCACAATTATAATACTCGCCAGAAAACAAATTATTATACCTGCAGAAATTTATTCTATTTTAAGCAAATATCTTTTCAAAAAAAATTTTATTATTCAGAATTCGCGAATTACTTTCCAAAGTCTTTTTGAGTAATACATTTAACATCCTTCCACAGTGTTAATTTCATATTCTAATCCATTTGTGTTAGTTTTATGTTTTTTGAATGTGTTTATGTTACTAAGATAATATTTTACTATAACTATTATAAAATTATCTATTTTTATTGTTTTTATTATTAGAAAGATATTGTTATTATCAGATAGGTATTAAAAATCAATCAAACAATCATTTATCTAGTTAGTACATAAGTTTTACGTTAATTTATGTTTGTTCGCAATCTGTGAAATTACATATATTTTTGTTGTTTTTTTTTGCCAAAATAAGTATCTTTATGCTTATCGGCTTTTGTTTTTTTGTTATGATTTTATAGTATAAACTCACTATGGTTTGAATAAAGCTTATTTATTTATTAACTTGAACACTAATAACTGCATTGTGTGCTCTGTGCAAATATTTAACAAAATATGGGTTAACAGTGATTTTCATTACCTTAAGAAGCTGTTGAAGTATTAAAACAACCAGGAAGTCTAAAGGACCACCGCTTGTCACTAAATGTAACAACCAACTAGTCTAGAGACCATTTGTAATTACTGATAGGTCTTTAAACAATACTATTATTTATTTCCTGGACAAAATAAACAACATATATCTCTTGAAATAAGACACACTTTTCAATCAAATAAAATAACCCTTTTAAAATAATTCCTATGTCATTAATTTAATACCACTTATTCTGAAATTTCCTACATTGTAATCTTTGGTACTGCTAATCTACCTCTTGAATTTTACCTTAAAAATATAAATGATACTCTACCTTTTTACTGTTGATACGACCTGTTGATATACATTATTTTCTCTTCACTCTTCGTTTTGATTTCTTCATCTCCATTCTGTGGAACTTTCCTGTTTCCAACGCAATTTTCTCGTCTGGTGGCGCGTCGTGGCACCTGGCATAGCGGCATAGCCATAGGGCAGGCGAGCGTTGCTAACTTTCAAATCTTCTTTTGTGGAAGCCTCGTCCTAACATTAAAGGGCGTTGTTTAGGGCTGGTCGGAAACTACGTCGACCCACGTGTCCCCAAACATCCTCTAATCTGAATATTTTCTGAAAAATGTCAACAGTCACACTTTGGGGAAAAGGTACTTATCCACTCGCACCGTGACAGCCTCTCCTCTAGTTTTGTCCTGTCGTGGACACTGCTTGGGGGATTGATCAAAAATATACCTCGATCGGTTGTCTCCAAACTTTCTTCTTTTTATTTCCGTCTTTCTCCTGAAGCTCCTGGAACTACTCGTCGAATATCTAAAACACATAATTTAAAAACACACATAAATGCACTATTATCGGAGTTTATGCCCCCCTATTGGACGAGGATTTTTTTTAAAAAACGGGCAATCCTCAGAATACATTTCTTAGCAACTTACATTTATTTTTGAATCACTTCATTTTTTTATATGAAATAAAAACACATAAATGTATTATTATCGCAGATTAAGTGCCCTTATTGGACGAGGATTTTTTTAAAAATATGCAATCCTCAGCACATTTTTTAGCAGCTTTCAATTATTTTGCCTATTATTATATTTCAATGTTTGCCTATTTTTGGTATCAACTGAAAACGCAGAAATGCACTACTATCGGAGATTAAGCCTCCTTATTTGACGAGGATTTAAAAAAAAAAATGAGCAATCCTCATAGAACATTTTTTAGTAATTTACAAATATTTTGGCATTATTTCGATATTTGCCCATTTTTTAATAACAAATAAACTCGTATAAATCTTGGATAGTGGAATTGTGCTCAAATCCCTTTTTTTATTAATTTTTTTTTTGAAAATCGTTATGGAAATTTGTGAAACAAAAAATGGACAAACATGGGCTAACGAATGATTATCTATTGCAGTTATCATATTGTATTTTTGTGAATAGTTTTTTTTGTTTTTTTTTTATTTTCTCTAATTTTTTTTTCTAAAAAAACTAATTTATGGGCAAACGTGGGCAAACGAAATGCTATTATGCCGTAAAATTAAATTATGAAAATTTTAACTTTTGTCTGGAAGTTGGCTAAAAAAAGTTAGTTCATGGGCAATAATGGGCAAACGATGAACAAACGTCTCACACATTTTTGCCCTTTTGTTGCAATGTTGTGGTTCACAGACTCAAATATTATAGTCTTTAAAAACAATATTTTAAAAAAAGGACTTTTAAAATGAAAAAAACATACCTAAAAAGGTAACCGCCAGAATTGTTAATGCAGTTTTAAGAGAACAACATTCGCATTTCAGTTATTTAGTAAAAATATCAATTTTAACAGTTTAATGTGACCAAAAGTACATAAATTATTCAACAGCTTCATGCTAATGCGATATCTAATGACAGAAATGCATCCGCATTTAACTTAATTATTCCAAAAACGGATGTGCATTGGTTCAACATAACGCGGTGAGTGGAATTTTGGATAATTTACATCCTCCATTAATTTATTTTATTCCAAAATTTTAATCAATCATTCGTGACTACGAATATCGTTTTATGCACCATTTGGTACACATGCATATTCATCATTTTCCATAACTATTTGGAAGTAATAATAATTATTATTATAGTTGTCAATGATGCTAAATCGTTTTTATTTTATATTGGCATCTGCTAATCCTGCAACATATCCATGGGCGGAAAAAAATCAAATAGTCACAGGATTTAGTTTCAATGTAAATAAAACAACAAACTATTCCATGAAGATAGAATTACAGAGGAATTTTGCTTGTTAGAGTTAGTAGCAATGACCAAATGAATTAGAAACCAATTTTCAAAATTAATAGCTAAGTTGGCTGGTTTAAAAGATAATCCAACAAAAACATATGAGAAGTTAGAATAGAGACAATAGGCAAAGATACTATTAGAAAACAGTAAAAAAAAGACACAACATAAAGCAAATGTTTAAGCTTCAGATAAAATAATCAAGATTTGGGCACACGTAAGAAGGAGATATATTTACCGTATATTCAAATTATAAACACTATGTAAATATAATTTTCAATCAAATAAAGTAAGATATGCTGCTACCGTCGGGATACCAAGGCTAAGGTCCTAATTAAGGGACGTATCGTGGACGGTTCACAAAATTCTGTAGCAATTTGTTTTGAATATCTGAAAAATTCTGGTGTTGATCTCTTTTGCTGCATTAAGATAAGATGGAATGTCAGTAAATGTCTTTTAATATCTACCTTATTCTGCATTTAACGTTTAATACAGTTTTCCATTTAAATGTTTTACTGAAGGAACTTATCCACCTTTTCTTTAAACGAGTGCTGTAATGCTATTATACAGAACTGGTCAGATCAAACCTTCAGTCCTGCTTTACTTCTATTGTAGTAAAAAGAATAAGGAGATTGCAGGAAAAAGAAACGACAGTAGAGATATTACAAATTTCTATAACGTCAACCACTAATAATAACAACGTAATTAGAGACATAGAAATTCCATGCTAAAATAAAACCTATTGCAAATCTGAAATTGTGTTCTTATACATATTTCTAACATCAATTTAAAACCGTCAAATTAAAATTCTTCTTTTTTGTTTTTGTCTATAGTAGTAAATAATATGGAAGAGGCATTAAAAATGGTCATTTTAGAAGATTTAGATGATGTTACTAAATATAGGATATCAAAAAAACTTTGAACTGATACGAATCTCAGCGAGTGCACATGAAAGCCAATAAAGTCACTACTATTTTCTTTCCTTCCGCAGGCAGTTCTTAAACTTAAACGATCTGCGCATGCTCAGATGTCAAAATAAGAGCAGTGGTAATAGTGGTTAACCTTAAGTAAACCTGTACTATCATAGTTGCCGTTCATAGGACGGAAGCCAGCTACCAACCGGTAAAAGGGAATGTAAGTAATACATCCCTTCCTTTTCTGCACATGTTAACAATATTTACTATTCAATTCAACACAAAAGGAGCGAGACCGAAATTTTGGTCTTGCCAGTACTGTATAAGACAAGAGACTTGACTGAGCTGTCTAATTTTAACCCCATATCACTATTTAGGATATTATGAAAAACTATTGAGAAAATTGTTGAAGCTTGACAAGTTAGATAGCTATAATAATATAATGTACCTAAATTAATTCGGTCACCTACATAATAAAAATATATGAGATGCAAAAGATTCTTTTTTACAGTTTATGAGATTGGAACAACCGGGAAACCTAAAGACCACCACTTGTCACTAAATGTAACAACCAACTAGCCTAAAGCCAATTATAACTACTAATAGATCTTTAGCTACTGTTGTTAATATACTATTAAGGGATTAGGGCAGCACCGTCACCAGCCAAAGGACCCTGGAGTCCAGAAGGAACATCCATTCTCCAGTGGCAAATAAAAATAATAAAAAAAAATAAATTAAAACAACAAAAAATTATCCATTAATAGCATAGTCAAGCGTTTCTTGGCAACTAGTTTTAGACTCTTTTAGTCCTAAGGGAACAGAAAAATGAATTAAAGCTAATTATACGCCTTAGTGGATTTGTATACATATCTTTAGAAGATCGCTTCTTCTTCACGGTAAGCTACCTTGATCGCATCTCATCATAAAAAACTTTAATATATTGGATTCATCCTGTTTTCAGGCCATCGAATATCAACTACCAACTACCTCCTACCATCTAGCTTTTATTCGATGCTAACTACCATATAGTGGACTAGTTACCATATCTATAATTACCTCTCATCTAACAAATATGCTTGGATGAAACATTGGAATAAGAATCATATTTAATAGCATCACTAACATTTTAGTCTGTAGCTGTTGGATACTGACCCTAACGCACTTCTGCAGATATAATCAGGTTCCTGTTGGAGCTTCTGAACCATTAAAATTATTTGTACTGCACGAAATTAAGTGAAACATTTCCAATTATAACTCTCAAGTGCATAACAGTGCGATTCCAATTCAGTTTCCTTTAGGTACAGGAATACCTACAAAACAAGATAATAAATATTGAATACAACCTATTTTTACATTATATTTTACCAGCTAAACTATATCATCATCAATATCAATACTTTTAGATTAAAAAGGTATTTACCTTGCACTGTAAACCGCATAGTAACGTGGGTTTATTTACGGTTTCTTTATTGTTAAAATCATATGCAGTGAAACCTGTGTAAAACGGAATCTATCAATGTAAGTTGTTTTTTATTCTTTTGTAATACGTAAGATGATTCCATGAATGTCCTTAATTCTAAAATCTTCTTTCTCATCGGTTCGCTCTCTATTCTTTGGGAAAAATCCTCTAACGCTGCAACACTCCTCAAAGCTTCAGAAAATTTTTTTATCCGATCGGATTCTTCAACTTCTGTTCCTGTAGATAAAAATAATAATTTAAGAACAGATCGTTTTGAAAAGCTAATGGGAAAATAATTTTTTCTATCTGTTATTTTTGTGATGGTAACTGAAATCTTCCTATCTTATTTTTATTATGTATTTTAACTTTATTTCTACTTGGTCAAACGCCCAATTAAGATGGAAAGAATAAATAAAAAGTTGTTTATTTTTTTAGAGAATTAGAAAAATCGCTTACCAATTCCAATCCCATCATTATCGTCTGCCACAGTAGTTTCCACGTTTCTTCTAACACCAGTTCTTCTATGGACTGAAATCCAGCATATGTTGTAACGGCTTCATCTAATGTGATGTAATCATGAACATTACAACCGGGATTAATTTCAGTAATTAACTCTTCGACTTCTTTTGTACTTTCGTCAATTTCGTCAACATTTTCGATTAGGTCAACGTCTCCATCTTGCTTGATTCCACATGCCGCAAAACATTTTTTAACACAATCAGGTTTAATATTTTTTACTGAATAATCAATCCATCTGATAGCATCCAAAACTGATATTTTTTTAGCCAAATCTCCTGCTGATTGAGAGAATCTCATATTCGCAATAATTGACCGCAGCACTTATTTTCTGTAATGCATTTTGAAGTTTTGTATAACTCCATGATCGAGAGGCTGTGTTTGACTTGTGGTGTTTGGTGGTAGAAAACACAATTTTATATTGGATAGTATTATTTTGGGGTGACACGTTGCATTATCCAAAAATAGAAGGATGTGTCGATTTTCAAATTTCATTTTTTGATTTAAAATTTTTAGCCACTGTTCCATAAGAACTGATGTCATCCATGCTTTTTTATTTGCTCGCCAATAAACTGGTAGCTGAGGCACATTGGTATTGTTAAAACATCGCGGTCTGAGGGATTTTCCAATAACTAGAGGTTTTTCTATTTTTCCGTCAGCAAAGGCGCAAAACAAAACGGTTAACCTTTCTTTAGATTGTTTGCCTCCTTGACATTTTTCACCTTTAAAGCACATTGTCTTGTCCGGCAGCGCTCTATAAAAAAGGCCAGTTTCGTCACAATTAGCAATGTCTTTTAGGGTATATCCTTTAAATAAATCTGTAATGTGCGATGTCCATTTAGTCACAGATTCCATGTCGACGTCCTTAGCTTCACCGCAGATCTGATTAAATCTTATGTTATGTCGTGTTCGAAAACTTTCCAGCCATCCATTCGAAGCTTTAAAATCTACTTTTCCAAAATGGTTTGCAATTTCTCTTGCTTTTTCTTGAATAATTGTTCCAGATACAGGAAGATTGCGAGACCTTGCATCCATAAACCATTCCAAAACTGTTGAATTTACGTCGTCGTGATGTGATTCCTTTGGCTTTCTCTTAATATCGCCATTACCACCACGCATCCACTCTTCTTTAATTTTTTCCTTGTTTTTCAAAATTTCATACACTTGCGTTTTTCCTCACTTAAATTGAATAATCAATTGCTTTGGAGTAAGTTTTTTTTGGTCACTACATTTAATTAAGTCCATTTTAGATTTTAGCGATAATGTATTCGTTTTTCGGTTTGCCATTTTGAAATGTTTGCACTTTCACGGATAGACTCAAACTGCCGTACCTACACAATACTGGTTTATTTGTGTATTTACTGCTTTTGTACCTAAATTTCTGTGATAATGGTTCTAAGTATTGATAATAGTTCGCCCTTATTATGGGGCTTTCCGAAATCATAAACTAATTATGTAAACATCTATAAATTCTTTTATACCTGCAAAGCAATAACATAAGTAGGTTCCGGCTTAACAGATTAGGGAAATTCCGTGTTCGCGTTAGACAGGGTTCTGGCTTATAAGCAATTTTTTACATTACAATATGTAGGTAATCGCCAAAATTTCCGTCATACACAGGTTCCGGCTTACTCAGGTTTCACTGTATTGTCAATTTTAATCAAAGATATTTAATCTGTTGCACATAAAGAACTCTTTAAGATATTCTGTTTCTTTAAATAAGACCCCAGACCACTATCCAGTTCAGCAACAATAAAATTGTACTAAACTCAGTTTTAGCCAAGAACAATCTATAAAATATTTTAGTTTCAGAACTCAGTCTTTGACTGGCTCATTTATTTATAGTAAAATCTGCTAAAAGATGGTCTAGTCGTAATATTAGGTAGTAAGCAGTTAGTCCATCAAGGTTCTGTTCTGGAGGCTACCCTGTTTTTAATTTTCATTAATGAATAGGGGAAGTTAAATATCTTAGTAAGTTTCACTCTATTTCATAACTATACTAAAATTTTAAGGCAGTATCTGCACAATAAACATATAATATATCTTTATCTCTATCTATGTCTGCCTCTTTCTCTCTGTTCTTTCTCTCTTTTCTCTTTTTCTATAGGTTCTTTTTTGTCTCTCTCTCTCTCTCTCTCTCTCTCTCTCTCTCTCTCTCTCTCTCTCTCTCTTTTCTTTCTCTCATTTCTTTTTCTTTATCGTACAACCACAGTGGGATAGAAAATATTTAAAAATTCAATAAATATAATAATATTTATTTGGTGATATATTGAATAAAATGCATTCCTTTTAAAATTTTTCTTCACAACGACTATGTTTATAGTTAAGTCCTTAATTTAAATAGTTTGAGGACATTTATGAAAACATATAACAAATACGTAACAATATTTTTGTTGTAATTGAGGTTGTTTTACGGATTACCTGGTGATTGATTTTATTTAGCTATATTTTTTGGAATTATTAGAATTTTGACGTTATATTTAGCGCTAAAACTTTATTTTTGATTCCATTAATTATTTGATTTGATTTTAATGGGTAGCAATAAAATTTTACAGTATATGGTGTTATAAATAAATCTGTAGTTTATTGTATTAAACGATCATTAATTATTTATTATTTTATGATTGTTTTTTAGGTATATAATAATTTTTTCCTTAATCCTTATTTTTGGTTGTGTCTTCATAATTGGTTTTATTAATTTATTCCTAGTAATTCTTCAACATTATTTTGTTGAACTTATTTAGGGGTATTAAAAATTATAATTTCATTTTAACATCAAGCTATTTTATAGAAGACGCCAAAGGACGCCATATAGGCTACATTTGTGACATAAATAAACTTTTATCTTTTATTTAAATTAGCGTCATTTTTATTAAAAAATAGTAAAACATAGAGAAATCTGCTTTATAATTCTCATTTAATCTTGAAATTGCATTAAATATTAAATAAAATTAAAAAAGGATATGTATAGAGTCAATTGACTAATTAGAATTATCTTTAGTTGGGTTTTATGACGCTAGTGTAAAGCAATAAAAATAAATCATTAACCAGTGCTATAATTTTAAAGAGTAGTAATTTATTAATTACATATTAGGGCATATAATTAGGAATTAGTCGAATGCAGATTGGTCTAATTATATAAAACTAGAAAATACGACACTGACTAGCAAATAAAACTGATTTATTAGGTAGCATAAAACGGCTTAGATCGTTAACATAAACAATGAATAAAAGGGGGCCCAGGACAGAACCTTGTGGAACCCCTTGCCTTACAGCCTGAAAGTCAGACAGAACACCATTACTCATCACAGCTTGTTGTCTGTTACTGATATATGAATTTATTAGTGCAAGCGTAATTCCCCTAACTCCATAAAAGCTTAGCTTTTTCAGAAGAATATCATGAGAGACGCAGTCGAAAGCTTTTGACAGATCGCACAACATTACTGCTGTGTGATTTCCCTGCTCAAGTTCCTCAACTGCATCATTCACAACATTGAGAACAGCCTGTGTAGTAAAGCGAGAGCGTCTAAAACCATATTGGGAGTTACTGAAGAAGTTGTTTAATTCAAAATATTCACATAATTGTTTTTTTAATAATTTTTTCGGTAACTTTACCAAATATTGAAACAATACTTATGGGACGATAGTTATCAATTTTAGAGACATCACCTTTTTTGTTGATAATACTTTAGAGTATTTAAGTACTTCAGGAAATATACCAGTGGATAAAATTAAATTAATCAGTTCAGTAAACGGTTTTATTATAATATTGCAAGTCTCTTATCAAATTTTACTATTGAGTTCGTGAGTGTCAACACATTTAGAATTTTTTAGAGAAGTAATTGCGTTAAAACCTTCAGACTCAAGAACAGGGCGGAAGAAAAATGAGCTACAGGGCATAGGAAAATGTTTAAAACTCAGAAGTTCGGCATTCGAAATATTAGGAAGAGATCTTATGATATTTGCAGCAGTTGTATTAAAAAATGTATTTATTTCGTTTGGTATTAAATCAGGAGTTACTATATTTCTTTTTAAATTGTTTCTTTCAAAATTGATTATTTGCCAACATGCCTTGGCTTTATTGTCTGCTCGAGTAATATATTCATCATAGGCCAGTTTTTTTGTTGATTTCAATTTTTCATTGTACTCGCTTTTGAGTTTCTTATATGTTTTTATGTCATTTGGATCTCTTGTAACGTCTTTAATAGTTTGATGGTTGAGAGATCGTTTCTTAGAGATTTTAGACTGTTGTTAAACCATAATACTGGTGAATTTATTAAATTATTCTTACATTGTCTCAAGGTAAAATATTTCATACTTAAGATATAGTAGGTATTGATAAGAAAAGTTGACAAAAAAATTACATCATTACCTTTATTATAAAAAATACTCCAATCTATACTACTTAGAATCTGGCGTAGTTAAAGAACATTTTAGTTGCAAAATGTTTTTTCGGGAAATCTCATATTACCCTCTTTTTGTTGAATGTATGACCAACATTTTTCTGAATTAGTAATGATACTATTTTTAACAGATTTTCTTGTACTTAGGCTTTAATTATACTCCTCAGGCTGGAAAACTCGTCATAGTAATATTGAGATTTAATTTTTTTAAACCGTTTGTAATAAAATTCTCTTATATTAATATTTTAAATTATGTTTAAAATATACCAGAAGGGGTATTTGCGATTATGTTTTTTTATATTTTGGAACAGACATGTCTAAAATATAGTAAGAATTCACATATTTTATTTACATCCTCAGTATTATCTAAAAATCATCAATTCACATAAGATGCATTTTAGAGACCAGGAAAATAAGCTTATATGAAATTATACATTTTGGAATCAGAATTGTGAGCAAAATTGATAAAGCTGGATGACTCAATATTCAGTGTTATCCTTTAGGACATAAATAATAAACAATATTAGTAGTTTCAGCCACAAGATAAATCCCTACATTAGTCAGTATTGATTTTAACATCTGAAATACAATTTAAGATTTTTTACTTTAACTACCATTCTGTTTCCTATGGCAGAAGAAACACTTAAAGCAGATGCACTGCCTCTGGATCTTTTAATCAATGAGCTTTTTAGATTAAATAGCTTTGGTCTGTTTTCTCAATGGATATTTGATCTCTGAAATAAAAGGTTGTTTAGTCCAATATTCCACGCAAAATATTTAAAATATTAATACTTAACCAAATTAGAAAATGCTACGGGATACGCATGAGTGCAAATTCAGGAAAGAGATTAAAATATGTCATGTCGATATTCGTTTGTTGTTAAAGTTGCCGCTCTTGAAATGGTCATAATTTGTTGTATCTAAAAGCTAGCAATAAAAGTAAAATACAGTTATTACAAGTATGTTAATATGGTCTTTCAAACTAATTCCATCAAACCAACAGGTGATGTGTCATTTTCTACATAATTATGGTCCTGATCATTTTGTGTCTGGTCAAGTAGTATAACATTGTCTTAATTTTCTTTAGTCATTTCACTGACATACAAAAAATTACCTGAATCGCTCATGGATTTCAAAACCATATATATTGAGTTATAAAACTTCTCATAATTTTAAGTCAAAATAACGATAGAACTTCTGGATGGCCTTTGACAGTTTTCAGTTTACTCAAACGCGGAAGGTTTTTTGACATTTTACCTGTTTACTTAAAATCTACATTAATATAAGAAAATTAAGCAAATATGTTACAATTTTTGATCGTAAAAGGGAAAGCTTCCAGTGATGTCTTGATGCCAGGTTCTAGCAAATCTTCTATTAACTCTTTTTTGATGATGTATGATGCGTTTGTTTCATGACGTCATAGCTTGGTGTTATTTCTTACAAAATAAATCATTAAATGACCCTAAAGTGTCTGGTTACCTACGTACTAAGGTGCAACCACTGTCGATCTTAGCAATTTTAAATAAAATCTTTGGATTATATTCAGTTACGCTGGTTTCGCACATCCCCACAGATAAAGTCCGTTAGCGCACTTGTGTTATAAGAGATAACTAGGGAGTAGTTTAGATTTGTCAGTCCGCATCTAATTCTGACTTGCTATCTCAATCTTGTCGAACTATATATTAATAAAATAGAGGTACATTTATTTCGGCAAGGTAACAGTAGGTTTAAATAAACAACTTCTAATTCATTGGTTGCAAAATTAAAAAATATTTCTGTTTTTAATAAATATTTTTAAATATTTATTCTAACTCAAACTATTTTCCTTATAATTCTTATAGGCATTGGTAATAGAAAATTTACAGATTTTTGAAATGATAATATTCTCCATTAGTTTTAATCTACACATACTAATTTTTTTTTCTCCTAGGCTCGTCTGACTGTCTCCGAATAACACTGAAGCCTATTAGCTTATTGTGTTTTACCCCATGTTAGTTCACAGCACCCACTGTGTCAACTTTGTACCTTATACAAATTTGTACAGATCCTTGGGTTGTCCAAAAAGAGCCTCTCTTTTCTGATCGCACAATATGTGTTTGGCCGTTTCTGGTTTCTTGTGACATAGTCGGCACATGAGTTCCCCATTGTACATGCCAATTTTGTTCAAGTGTCCCTTCACTGAAGAGTCCCAATCATAAACCCTGTTATTACTTTCAACTGGTTCCTATTCATAAAGAGTAGTTCTCTAGTTATTTTGGGACATGGTCTGCCTATGAAGGCTTTTTCATAAGCCTATTTTAGGATGCTTCCCCAATAGTTAGTATGTTATTCCCGAATCCAGTCGTTTATGAAACCCCGAACTGTACTTTTTGATATTCCTGGGTTTGTGTCTGATTCCGGTGTTTCTTCTGACCTTCTCTTTGCAAGTTTGTCAGCCTTTTCGTTGCCTTCGATCCCATGGTGACCTGGCACCCAAAATAGTTTTACTCTATTTCGGTCTACGATGCATTCCCATACCAGCCTCGACGTAACTGTCTGACTCGATATGGTCTTAAGTGCCGCTTGGCTGTCTGACATTATTTGAATATGCTGATTTTTGACAGCTCTTTCATTGTTCGTTTTTGCACATTGCAAAATTGCGTATACCTCGGCCTAAAATATCGAGGAATGTATTCGTATAGCATACATATGGTTAGCATTAGGGTTTTTAGAGAATACCCCCACCTCAGTGCCTTCTGCAGTCTTAGAATGGTAATCTCCGCTCTTTCCTGTATTAAAACCTCAAATGGAGTATTAAAAGAGTACCTCTTGGTTATGTGGTCTGATCTTATGTCTAGCACGTCTACTGTCACTAACCTTGAGAAATACTCATAAGAGCTGGCCTAATGTCAAGATTTCCCAGTGTATTCCCTAATCTGTAAGCACCTAATCTTGCCTCCTTTTGTATCACATAGTGAAGAGGTGGGAGTCCTATTAGTGCTTCTATTGCAGCTGTGGGGGTTGTTTTCATTGGCCCCGTTATTCCGAGGCAGGCAAGTCTTTGTACCTTGCTTAGCCTAGAGTATTGAGTTCCTTTGCTGTGTCTTTGGCCACTACACTAAAGCTTTGTGTTATATTATTAGTCTCACCGCCATGTTATGAAGCCAATATACTATGTCCGGTTTTAACCCTCATTTTTTCCAAAGGATCGTCTTGCCATCATTAACAAGGTTTCTGCTCTCCTTGTGGTATTTTCTAGATGCTGGTTTCAGGTAAGTCCCGAGTCAATCATAATCCCCAGATATTTTACCTCGCCCTTAAGCTGGATGCTTGCACCTCTCAGGTTTAGAGGTCCTAGTCCCTCCAATTTCCTCCTGCGGCTGAATGCAATTATGTCAGATTTGTTTGGGCTAATGTTAATTCCTTCCGCCTCTGTCCATTTTGTTACTATATTTAGAGCCTCTTGCATTTGATCTCTTACTACAGTGTCATATTTTGCCTGTGCCTTGATCACTAGATTATCGGCATATCCCAGGGTTCTATATCCCTTATCTTTGAGAGCCCTAAGCAGCCCGTCCACTACAATGTTCCGCAGGAGTGCTTACATTAAATATCATTTTAAGAAAACTTAAAAGTTAACACTTAAGTTGTTCGATAATTTCACAAATATTTAATAACAACTGATATGACTCAAACAGAATCACTATACTGAATAAAATTACCAATTGTTACACTTATCTGATCATTAAAAACGTCAAAACTTAATATGTGACACTTTTGAGATATGCCATTTTTATTGAAATAAGATTATACTTCCTTAAGCGTGTTTACAGCACTGATGCTATCTCTTAGCAATGCTATAAAATTTGCTCATTGTGCTTTTCCATATCGTCGCCCTAATAAGAAAAATTCCTATCTATGTTTTGGAAAATTTTACAGAAGAGAAGAAAAACGTTATTTTTTAACAAATACATTATTACTGTTCTTCACACTTAACACATATGTAACACAAAAACAAATTATTTCCACGCGTTACTCTTCTAAACAAAAGTACTAGGCAAATGTGTCTTTGGCGACTGTCAAATCGGAAATCTGAAAATTTCTATTATTTTAATTTAAAATTAACCGGTTTAGTGGACACTTTTCTTATTAGAGCGACGATATATAGTTTTGGATTATGTCACTTTTCTCGAAAAACATCTATATATTCTTCTAACTTTCTAAAATTTCCTTTTTTTCTGTTTCAGGCTCAGCTAGAGGCGGAGGAGGAGGAGGCGGCGGCGGAGGCAAAGGAGGCGGTGGCGGAGGTGGAGGAATGGGCGGAGTTATGATGATGGGTATGATGATGGGCAAGCTCCTAGCCGCTCTGGGTATAGGAGGTGTCGGTCTCCTAGCCATGAAAGCTCTTATGGTTTCAGCATTAGCACTGATGCTCTCAGTCATTCTGGGTCTAAAAAAACTAGTCCATTCCGACCACGAAGAAGGTCATACCGTCATACATGCTGGTCACGGTCATGAGTACAACAGAAAGAAGAGAGAAGCTAGCAATATGGCGTACCAAGCTTGGCAAGATTTAAAGAAAAATTAATAAGTATTTCGGAACAACGCAGATTATTTCTTTCTTGCAGAGTAAGATTGCACAAGAGTGTTGATTTTTTAAAGATAATTAGCACCACCTATCACAGTTTCAATTAGTTTAATTTGGTATGTTCGGTTCAAATTTTTGTTGACCAAATAGTATTGAAGAATGAGGTTTGAAATCAAATAATTTTGTGGTTTCTTAATATGAAGGTGTGCAATTTGAGAATACTCAAAACTGAGAGATATAGTCCTGCTTTTTTGAATGATTAGATGGAGTACGATTATTTTTGTACGCTAGAGCTCAAGTTATTAATTTTATTATTGTTGTAAGTTAATTTATTGTTTATTTATTTTGTTATTAATTTTTTACCATTGGACTAATTATATTGTTGGACGTCTTGACCGACTGTGGACTTTACTTTAGATACTTGATTGACTGTTTACTTTACCAGACAAACTTATTTTTACTTTAACTACCACGAAACTACAAGAATCATACTAATAACATTATTTTTTGTACTTACGTCATCATTTTTTTACTTCTTTTATAATTTTCTATACTTTTATCATCATTTTCTATACTTGAATCATTTTCTATACTAGTATCATCATTTTCTGTACTTTTATCATAATTTTCTATACTTCAATCATTTTCTATACTAGTATCATCATTTTATATACTTGCATCAACATTTTCTATACTTGGATCATCATTTTCTATACTTGTATTACCATTTTCTTCTTGTAAATATCTTTCGTTGTTCTTATAATTTTTAACTAAACTACATCAACTGACTACATCATCATCTTCTGAATATAATCATTAAAACTTTAATTTTTCATATAATTTTCTGGTTACGTACTCAAATTTTTGGCATATTGTCAAACAATGCGTAGCTACTCTATTCTTATTTTTTCTTAAACTCATACTCAGGTTATATTTAAAAAAATGTGTATTTTATTGCCAAATTAGATATTGGAATGTTTTGGAATTTAAAATAAACAAAAACTTAGTCAAATCAAATGATTTTTATTAATATATTTTTTAATTTACCTATATAATTTATTTCATCGTTGCCAACACAGGAGGTAAAAATCGTACAAAGAAAGAAATACTACGGTGAGTAAAATATATATATATATAAAAAAATTATTCAATATCATAAATACCAAAATTATAATCAAGGGTAATATAACGAGACCTTAATAAATAGTCGACTATTTTTATTGTATCTAAATTTTGAGTGTTTTTGGTACCAATTGGTCGAGACCTAATTTTGTCATTAATAATCTGAATAAAGTCCAAGAGCTTTAACTCGAGGACTTTATTCTTTGATGATTAATGACAAAATTGTCAAAACAAATTGCAAAATACACGAAAAATTTAGTAACAATAAAAATAGGCGCTAATTTATTAAGGTCGAGATATATTTAGTAAGATTATTTCTAGAGCCCTAGTTGTAACAAAAAAAAAAAAAAAAATAATACACATGAAAATAACTTTTATTTCATAATTTAGAAAAAATTAGTTAAAGTTTAAAAGAACAATTATTGTAAGTGACATTTCCAGTTTGCATAATTTGGGACACTCGTGACGAAGTAGTGGTATTCATGGTAGCAGCAGAAACTTAACTTTCTTCTACCGGATTAAAATCAGTATTCACAGAAGTGAAAGCTTGACTTTCTGCATGTCCTCTAAGTTGGTTAATAACACTTTGATGATGCTGGTCATCCATCTGTAAGTATGGTTGAATAGATGATGAACTAGAATGCCCAGTTATTTTAATCAATTGTTGCTCCGGTTTTTGCAAGTTAAGAGACTACTGTCGAGCGACAAGAATGGTTAGTAATCTTTAAACGCATGCTGTCTAATCCAATAGACTCCGCACCCAATTTGGTTCATTTAGAAAACTCATACTTTCCAATAGGTAAATTTTTGTACCAGAAAGAGTTAATATTTTGCCAAAATGAATTTAAAATTAGAAATAAACGTGAACATGGGCAGTATTGCGGATTTTGAGTATTTGGAATCAACCACTTACTATCTGCACATTTTTCGTCTCCTCCTTGGCAAATTTTCGTATAAATAGGAACATATTCTAACCTGCCTGTTTCTTTACCATCTTCAGAGGTTTCAAATTTAAAATATTCTGTTAAGCATGTTGCGCCTTCCCCATCGCGCCAAGCTAATTCCACGGAAGCCAAATAGAAAATCTTTTGGAGACCGTCTGGAGTTTGTTCATCCAATTTGTCAATTATATCGCGTATATGTTTTAAACTTGAAAAACTTTTTCTTTTCTCTAAAAATTTCTGCAATTGCCGTCTTTTTGCATTTCGTGCATCGCGAGCACTTTTAAATTCAATACCTTGAAATGGATCTATCTTTATATTAAATTTTTTAAGATATATTTCTTGTAACGTCTTAGCAGTTGAGTTTAACATACACTTTAAAGAACACTCTTTGTAGTCACTTCAGTCTTCTTTTTTCATGTTTTAAGCCCAATCTTTTAAGATATTACATAGTTCAGCAACAGTTTTATCATTTGATAAAACATATTTGCGCTGAACGCAAAATTTGATAAACTGATTCCACACACTATTTTTACTTCTGATTGTATTCTTTGGGGTACTATTGTCTATAAAACTGACTATTTTTTCGCTATTAACACACCCAAATGGGTTCATTTTAAACGTTTCACTAATATATTAATTTTTAGTCTGACACTTAATATTATTTAACAGTAACCACTTTTAATATTACACCTACAATCAAGTATGCGAGTTGCTATCAACATAGGTGAATATTGAGCACCATGCATGGATAGTCGATTTCAAATAGTAAAATCGATTTACTTGTTTCTGATAACGTAAATTGCGATGTGATTGGTTAAAATTTTAAATCTGACAGGCGAGGGAAATAATCAGTAATAATTGTTACAGCAATACCCTCACGTAATCAGTGAAAATAAAATGCAATGGTATTTGTGCACTCAATATATCCCACCTCCCAGTATCTAATAACACCCTTACTTCCTGGACTATTATTGTTTTTTATATAGATAATTACGGCATTTCAATATCCACATTCGATGCATTTTCAAGCATTTGTTTATCTACATCGGACACATCTACTACATCCTCAGCTGCGTTTGTTTATCCAAGATGTAGCTGTCCAAAAGTCAAACGCAAAAAGTATAAACTTCTAACTTGTATTTGTCATTTTTATTACTACTGGGGCATTTGTTGATTACATCTACATTTAAATTACGTAACAAAAAAATTCACACAATCTCAGATGCATCCGATGTAGATATTCAAACGCAGCATATGAAAATAAGATTAATTTTGTTTTAAAATATGATATAGTCCCTATAATCTATATTTATAATAGGCGTTTGGAATACAATAACTTTTAAAGAGAAAATAAAACAGGGTTGGAAAAGCATTAACTAAAATCAACAATTTTATTTGTAGAACCAATTATTTTCGTAAAAATATTACAGACATTTATTAACAAACATCACTATTTTGCACACCTATGATTAAATTTAGTTGTAATAAATATCGTTAAACCAAATACTTGATGATATCGACTTTGTTAACATCCTGTATATGCACGGATTACGAAATTGCGGAAAAAGTATAGTTTTTTGAAAAACTTTAAAACCAAAGAGCATGAAGGAATGGAGCGAAAAATCAATCATGTTTAAAACCCACACGGGAACAACCCTATTATTTGTTATTTTCAGAAAGACAACGACAATAAGTAACATGGAAACAACTAAATAATATACCTACACAATTCCAACCTAAATAAACGGCCAAATAATGCCTCTAGGGCAAAGCTTGGGTCACCGTCTTCAAAGAATAAACAATCCAGGAATATATCCGGTTAATCTTTGGCTAAATTCACCGGTGGAAAGTCAGTTGGAAATGATTGGTGAACTCATATTGTATAATATATTCTTGTAGAAGCAAATTGTTTGATTTTTTGTAAAAAAATACGGACGGTTCTAAAATCACAAAAGGAACTGGAATAGAATCAATTACTCTAAGAGTTTTGATAAAAATGCAAACATCTTCTAGACAGAAATTCAATGAATTGTTAAATTTACCATCAATCAAAACTGTTGCAAAAAGAGCTCTTACGTAGACAGCTAAAAATGATCTGGGATGCCTAAAGAAAACTAAATAAGATAGACAAAGCAAATATAGTTAGTCTCACTTGTCACCCTATTTTTTCACTGCATTTACTTCCCACCTTTAGGAGACTATAACAGACCATCCTGGCTTCCCTTTCCAGTCAAATGCAAAGAGGGGTTAGATCCAGCATGGTCTTTATGGCTTCCGTCGGTATGAGTAACATTGACCCAGTGATGGCGAGGTACACAAGCTGCTGGATTTAAGTCAGCTTTGCTCTGGTCGATGAAGTTCCTTGTTCCACCAACCGATGTATCTATGGGTTTTACTATGACAACTGACAACTGATCTCCCATGCTTTGCCGCATATTTTTGTATAAAGCCCAGATGGATAATCTGGCGTTGTTGACAGCTTTTTCCAATCAGGGGTTCCAGTTGTGTTTCTTATTCCCCAGATATTTTACCAAGTTGTCGAAACTTATTGACTTTTTCTCTCTTGGTAAAGAAGATTTCTGTGGGTAAACAAGTAGCTGTTCTCTGTCGATCATGTTTAGGGCTTGTTAAAGAATGTTGGAGATCACTTCTTCATACTTACCTCTAATCATGATAACCAAATCATCCACATACCTTTGTTAATCTACCACCTACCAAAAAAGCTCCTAGAAGGTTATCCACCAGAATAACCCATCACAGTAGGGTTAAAAGAACGTCGTTTTTTGGGAATCCTCTGGTAGGCTTAAAAGTGATTCTCTTTCTGCAGTGATAATTTCCAAGCATGTTCTTGATTTAGTTTTACGTCAGTTTGTCAATTCCTCTTCTTTCAATACAAGCGAACAGACATTGAGGAAGGAAGTTATTAAACACTCCTTCTAAAAAGGCACCCAGCGCAATCTTCCTGTTTTAGGGATTGGATTATTTACCCTATTAGATTTTTTAGGAAATGATATGTCGATTTTTCTGCTTGATAGGCATATTAACAGGAGTTTAAAGGGCTTGCCCAGAGGCTCCCTTCTCTAATATGTCTGTCTAGAATTATCTGTAGTGTTTTTAAAAGGAAGGATGTTAAACAGATTGGAGGATAGGAGTTTGGTAGGGAGGTACCTATTCTACTAGCCTTGTGTATAAAGATCCAGCAAGATGTAGCTCCACGCCATGCTTGGAGAAGAGCAGAAAATATGCAACAACTTGTGGAACGTAGTTCTTCTTCTTTTTCTTCTTCTTATTCTTCTTCTTCTTCTTCTTCTTATTCTTATTCTTCTTCTTCTTCTTCTTCTTCTTCTTCTTCTTCTTCTTCTTCTTCTTCTTCTTCTTCTTCTTCTTCTTCTTCTTCTTCTTCTTCTTCTTCTTCTTCTTCTTCTTCTTCTTCTTCTTCTTCTTCTTCTTCTTCTTCTTCTTCTTCTTTTCTTCTTTTTCTTTTTCTTCTTCTTCTTCTTCTTCTTCTTCTTCTTCTTCTTCTTCTTCTTCTTCTTCTTCTTCTTCTTCTTCTTCTTCTTCTTCTTCTTCTTCTTCTTCTTCTTCTTCTTCTTCTTCTTCTTCTTCTTCTTCTTCTTCTTCTTCTTCTTCTTCTTCTTCTTCTTCTTCTTCTTCTTCTTCTTCTTCTTCTTCTTCTTCTTCTTCTTCTTCTTCTTCTTCTTCTTCTTCTTGGACCGTGTGGTCGATTTCCTAAAAGGAAGAGGTACGGAATGCCTATGCTCCAGAATTTGACAGCCTGGAAAATGTTTCGTTTTATTAAGCAGATTTTCTGTTTCCGATATTTGGCAAAATCTGGTGTTTGCAGGTAAATCTGATATATACTCTGACAAAATTTTCTCCTCAATTTCCATTTGATCAGTCTGATGGCCTTGTTGTACTCCATTGATGACTTGCAGTATTGGTTTCAGTAGCTCGATTGAAGATATATCGAATTTCTTTCGTCTTTTGTCCAGATTTCTGCTCCACCATGCAGTTTCCCTTAGGTCGTTTCTCTCCTATAGAGAACAACTTTTTTTTATTTATTTGGTTATTTTAATTAATTTATATACAGGGTGGAATAACGTTTATAGAATATGGAAATATTGATTTGTTTACCTTCATTTCTGATTTATTATTCCAAGTAATTCAGCTTTGATATTTACTAGTTGTCCTGATAAGCACTCATAAGTGCATTTTAAATTTGAGCAAACGTCACTTTAATAATCGTAAGTACGGTTCCCAGGCTCTCCTGGAGGAACTTTTCATTTCGACTCCACTGTACTTTTTAGGTCACTGAATTGGAGAGTAGGTACCAGATCTGTCCTCATGTTAAGTGTGATTAAAGCATGAAGTTTGGTGAATATCCTCCAGTAAACAGTGTTGGTGATAATTCTTATGTCTAGAACTGCCTCACGATTTTTCGTCAAACAAGTTAGTTCCGAACCTACGTTGTTAATAATAAACCGTTCACCGATTATACATATAATTTACTTGTTCACCTCGTACATTGATGTTGGTACTTTCCTAGTCGCACCCAATGAGAAGCTGTTGTTTCTCTTGCAATTGGTAACTAGTTCTCACTTTATTTCTGGAGGAGGTGGTTGGTCTTGACCTGCGTCTCCCGGGAAGTAAGCAGATCAAACTAAGACATCCTTACTATTGTTCCCCACAGGGATCAATACTTGGACAACAACCACATCAGGGGTGCAGTAATATAAGATTTTTTATATTATTTGTGGTAGTAGGCATACTCTTGGTTTGTCCAATAATTTACCGGTTACCAACTTATCAGAAACCACTTATTTGGTCGCTACTAAAAATCCAGGTTTCCTCGATATAAAAAATGAAATAAGATAAGGATTACAACAGTGATTTTTTTTCACTGGCAAGGACTGAAACATTGTAGGTAGTAGGAGAAATATGATGAGAAATTATAGTAAATACAAGTAAATATCAAAGCTGAATTACTTGGAATAATAAATCAGAAATAAAGGTAAACAAATCAATATTTCCATATTCTATAAACGTTATTCCACCCTGTATATAAATTAATTAAAATAACCAAATAAATAAAAAAAAGTTGTTCTCGCATCCGTCTTTTAATGCCGGCCTACATTTGTAAATTTCTCTTAATTATGCTCCAGTCAAGTTCAGTGAAGTCAGTCACCCAGTGGCCTACATTACGGGCAGACTGGTTCTGTGGTATGAGGAAAGGACGTTACCATGGCCGTGACTTGAAGGGGACGAACTTATTTCTGCCGATGTCATTTATCTGAAAATTAAAAAACAAAAATAATAATGATAATAAGAATGTTTATAGATTGAATACTTAAATACCTACTAATAAGTATGAACAACTATGAAAAGTGATATCGATAGTCAACACGATACAAGAAATTCACTTTCTAGCGAGTTATAAACAATATTTTTTTTATGACCACAACATTTTCAACATCTTCGTTAATTTTTTTTAAATATTAATAGGGACTTATTCATGTAAAATACATTTTAGGATACAAAATTAAAAAGAAAGAAACAATTCAAACCCAAATGTGACCAAGACGAAAAATAAAATACAGATAACACTCAAAGCCAGAGTGACATAATAATAGCGACCGTTTATTTAAGGAAAACAACTACTCCTTTGGCTAATACCGCAAGAGGTATTGGATTATACAGGGTGTTTTAAAACTATGGAATCAAACTTCTAGAGGTTATTTAGTGCAACAGTAGAAAAGATTTGAGTATAGGGATCCATGTCCGGAAAAGTGTCACTACGGCATTACGGGCCTAAGATGCGTTAAAATTTAGAAAGACGATGAATTGCCTAAATAGGATTTACTGCATTTAATTTTTGCCTTTTGTACATGATATCATCACAATAATTGTTCAAAATGTCTTCCTCCAACCTGAATACACCGATTTAAATGTCGCACATGATTTCGGCGGACTTGACTAAAAATTTGATGCTCGTTTAGAATGATTTCAAATGCTGCTGTAATTCGTCCAATTAAATCTTGCTCTGTTTCTACTGGAGTTTTGTAGACCAAAGACTTTACATGTCCTTACAGGAAAAAATCTAGCGACGTTAAATCGGGTAACCTAGGAGGCCAAGAAACTGCTCTACCTCTGCCAATCCAACGGTGCCCAAACCGCTGAGCCAAATCCTCACGTACTTGTACAGCAAAGTGAGCCGGCGCTCCATCATGCTGAAACCACATTTGCCTGTCTAACGTTTATTGGAAAATTTTCAAAAAGTTCTGGAAGAACTTCCTCCAAGAAACGCCGGTAAATAGGTGCTGTTTACCGTTCCGGTAGAAGGTATGGCCCAATCAAATAATCATTAACAATGCCTGCCCATACGTTGACAGACCAACGATGATGATGTTTTCTAGGAAAAATTGCATGGGGATTTTCTTCGTCCCAAACATGGCTATTCCTACTATTAAAAATACCGTCTCTTGTAAAAGAGGCTTCATCGAACCATAAAACATAGCGTAAAAAATTTGGTTGTGCAGCGATTTGATGAAGAATCTATTGACAAAATTGAACTCTAGGATGATAATCGGCTGCAGTCAATCCTTGAACTTTCTTGAAGTGGTAAGGATAAAGTTGTTGCTCGTGTAGCACCCGCCAGACGGAAGCGTTACTCGTATTCATATCCTTAGCAATGTGACGTGTGCTACTTGATGGTTCGTCGGCAACTCGTTGAAGGACGTTCGATCGTTCTTACAGTTTTAGCAACACCAGTATCATGCATGTTGGTTTTAAACATGCCTGTCTTGGAGAGCCGCCGATGAATAGCAATAAACTTTTTTATCCCGGATGCTATCGTTTGGGATATTGTTCTTGATACAACCGCGCTGCTGCTTGTGCATTGCAGCTTGTTGCTCCGTATGTCAAATGCATATCCGCCAATTCTTGATTGGTAAAGTTTTCCATTAGCAACAATTAATGTTTGTTAAATTCTTGCAAACTTCACAAATACGATAGCACGACTAAGGCGATATGGAATGCAGCTATAAAAAATCTATTATCGTTTTCAAAGATAACAACACACAAGCGCCGGTAAATTGTTTAAAATCATCAGCTATTAAATGTTTAAATATTGACATTGACATTTTGAACAATTGTTGTGTGTCATGTACAAAAGGCAAAAATTAAATGCATTAAATCCTATTTAAGAAATTCATCGTCTTTCTAAATTTTAACGCGTCTTAGGGCCGTAGTGACACTTTTTCGGACATGGCTCTCTGTACTCAAATGTTTTCTACTGTTGCACTGAATAACCCCTAGAAGTTTGATCCCATAGTTCTAAAATACCCTGTATTATGTGCTTCTTAAAATTTTGACAGGCGTTATTGCAGTCAGTGTTGCAGTGTTTTTTTTTTTTTATTGAGAGTGGTAGCAAAATCTTCAAAAGACATTAGACGTCTGAGACGTCTAATAGTGCCGGATTTCTACCGATTAAAAAAGCTCCATTTTTTTTCACAGGAAAGTCTTCTCGGAATCACCAGTCGGCATAACTTCAAAGAGACGTGATGTAAGATGATAGTAGGTACTTCTTAACAAGTTGTTGTGGTATGCTCATATATTTGTTCTTAAATCTCTCTTCTTTTGTCCCAGTATCTTTTTCATTATGTTACTTATCTGTTGCTATTTCTCTATGTTACTGGCCATGTCGTCTAAAATGTTTTCTTTAGAGATCCTAATTCCAATACGTTCTTCTAGCTCTATTCTCCGCATTGAAATAGGGTATGCTCTACTGTATCCACATTCTGACAGTACATGCAATCTTGTTGCTCAGTCACACCTAATCTATTCAGGTAATCCATAAACCAGCCGTGACCAGTTAGACATTGAGTAATATAAAATGTTTTCGTTTATTCCATTTTACAATATTAGATATCAATATGTACGTTCATCTTCCTTTTTCTCATGTTTCCCATTTTATAAAGTTTTTGTTCTAGTTTCTTTCTTTTCAGCTACATTCTTATTTTGAACTTCATATCTTTCTTCAATGGGTATAATTCCGGAGACAACGAGGCTGATTTCCATAGATATTGTTTTATATCCTCTGCAGATTCTGATCGCCATCGTTCTTTGTAATTGTGCTAACTGTTTTTGGTTAATTTTTCTATGCAAAGCATTTTTTAAAATCTCTGATGCATATATTAGGATTGAATAGACTACTGTTCCCAATAGTCTCCTCTTTGTTTCCGTAACTCCCCCTTTTATTAGGCATTAGTCTTATTAACAAGGTCATAACCTTCTTTGCTTTAACCACTGCATTCTCTAAGTGTTCCTTATATGACAAGCTTCTATCTAATGTGACCCCAGGTATTTTATACTATTTTTTGGTATAATAGGGACTTCTTTAATTGTAAACGTAATTGGTCTACTCAGTTTTTTCCTACCCATTAGTAACACCGTCTCTGTTTTTTCCGGTGCTAGTTTAAGATCATTTAGTTTTATCCACTCGCTGATTTGTTCCAAAATGGTGTATGTAGATTGCAAACAGCAGTAGTGAAATAGTTGCTAAAATTTTTTTTTAGTCTTTAGTCTTTAAGTTATAAGTAACTATGATTGATTAAATGGCCGATATTTTTTATTTTTCTTCAAATATAATATTCGTCATGTTTTTAAAGATAGCAACTCACTTCAATCCTGAAATAGACAATAAAATATATTTTTCTCTACAAAACATTTTGGTATTACATAAGTACGATGAAAACAACTGATGTCTAACTAAACATGAAACATTACTAGTCTTTTTGTATATATTAAGACTTTTCTTGATATATTTTTAAAACTGTACTTAAATATTACAAAGACGTTTAAATTTTAACATTATATTCATTAAAATTCTTCGCATATATCTAGAAATGCAGTTTCATGTATTCAGCCATACTTGCAATAGTAGTTACATAAACAACTTTTGTACTTTAATTCAGTTACTTCCTAGCTTTAGTCTACACCGCAGAACTGACTTTTGATTCGGACATCGTCGTGGCAACATTGAAATGGCAGTCTCCAAATCGGGAGTCTTGAAGTCCATTAATAATCACAAAATATCTAGTATAAAAGTGACCATCCGACTTTAAAAATAAAACACCAAGTTAAGTTAAAAAGTGACAAAATGCCCTTTCGATAAAAGTTTATTTAGAATATACACTATTAACCATAACCACCTTTTTACAAAAAAAAACTACTTTAGGCCAAATAGCCCTGGCAGCTGAAGCTGAGGCCTACAAAAATTGAAAAGAAACAGAAGAAGACATTTCAGAAAAGCTCCGTCCCGCATTCATATATGGAGATATCGATGATCGATTGATACTTAACGTATGATATTCAGTATTTTTTTCGAATTTTTTACTACAATATTAATACAGACTATTGTATTGTATTATCGTATGTTTTCTGTAAAAGAAAAGTTCCTATTGTATTATAAATAGATGCAATACATAAAATATTTACATAGTCTATATATAATTTAAAAGATAGGTAGCAGGCAGGATGGCAGGGCCACAGGATAAAGAATAATACAGAAAATAAACCTAGCAACCGAAGCTATAGCTTCTTCATGGTGGAGCATTTTCAAAAGTGAACCGTTTGGTACCTTAATCGATTAAAACGGAGATAAAGATACCAGGCTCCTGTTTGCAACGGCTTAGACAGAGATCGTAGGTTTGTTACTTGTTCAAAGTGCAACAGTGTACACTTTTGTAACATATGAACGAAGCTGTCACTGCTGTAGCTGTCAGAAAATTAATATTTTTTGGTTGTGTCTTTATTTGTCGTTTTTGATTTTTGGTTGTTTTTAGCGAATATTCTGATAACTTTTACGATTTTTTAGTGGTTTATTTTTAGTTTTTGTTGTTGTATTTAATTGTGGAGTGTTAATTTAATTATAAACAATGCGGAGTCAAAGAGGAGGAGGAAGAGGAGGATATACGTGTACTTATCGTGGATGTACCTCAAGAATAGGTGGCAAAGAAGAATAATTGTTTAGTCTTGTGAAAGATCCAGTGAGGTATGTATGAAACATTGAGGGTGAAATATGAATTGACCTTGCCATAATATTGCAGTACAATGATTGTATGTATTTTTCAGACTTGATTGTGGCTTAAGGCAGCAAATAGAGAGGACTTATTTGGAAAGAGTGTTAAACACTTAAGTAAAAATTACAAAATTTGTGAATTGCACTTCCAGAGTAAATTCGTTTATCAGTCAGGAACAAGAAAACGATTATTTGCAAATGCATTCAAAACAGTATTTCCCCATTCAGAACCTACAAAAAGAGTCACAGTTTTGCAAGGTAAATAAATAAAATTTATAGTTAAATGTTACAAAAAGTTTGCTACTTGTCTTGCTTGTCATTTTTTTACATTACATATAGTAGTTTAAAAAATAAAATTATAAGTACTAATAATCTTAGAATATCAACCCATACATTCCATTTTATAGAAGTACCTCGGAGGTAAACTGCAATATGTCGACATACAACAACTTATGCAAATTAAAATAGTTTTATTAGTTAGGTTAGTAAAAAATACAAATATTTTGACAATAAATGGGTTTCTAGTTGTATATCTAGTTGAAATTTAATAATTTTACAACATTCAATCTGCTGCACTAAAATGTTGACTAAAATGACATAGTGCAGTTTACCTTCTAGACACAAAAATATATTCACATTTTATAAAATTATTTTAAATTTCATTTGGCTAAAAAGTGTGACTTAAACTTTTAATTCTGACAAATTATTCTTGACACTAGTTGATCTGATAAAAATTTGGTTTCTCTTTCTTTTTTTTAAGAAATTTGTTGTTTATGGCGAAGAAGTCAAAGACAACTTGTGTCTACCCTCAACTTCAGCAGAAGTAGAATCTATTGAACAAGAGTATAGTCAACCATCTCTTCCTCTACCTTGTGTAACAGCACAAATTGAAACGGTGTGTTAACATCAAACACTCCAAGAAAGCAGAGACTGTGACTGAACGTTTGTTTTGTGCAAAAAAGAAGAAAAAAAATTACTCATTATTTAATATTTTTTATAAGTACCGTTTATATAATTATTCTATATTTTTGTTGTATATTAGGATGTAGCTATTTTAATAAAGCTACTTATCTATATATTATAAATTAGGCTTGCTTTATAAATCTGTGTAAACAATTTTAATTATTTTAATTTTCAAACACTTACGATTTTGTTATGTTATGAGTGCTATGTAATAGTTTTAACAAAATATGTTATGTGTGTGTATCTTTTTTTAGACAATATAAGTCTAATTCATTCATTTTCTGTTTCGTTGTTTTTCTAGATGTACGTTCATTGCTATTATTAATAAGTGATAAAAAAACCCGTTTATTGGTATTTTAAATTAATATTAATAATAAGTATCCCTATTGCATATGTAATAAAAATCTGATGTGTCCAACACATGACTTTCCTATCTAGTTATTACAGGCTTTTTCCGTTTATTGTGTACAACCTATTGCAGCATCTCTATAAATGTTTAGAGGATAAACTAAATATATACATTGTCCACATACATCTACCGCGAAACATTTTTCTATAGATATTCATTGAAAATGAAAATACTGAAAAATTTAAATTTAGCACTTTTCCTACAATTTTTCCATTACGGTCCATTTAAAAAAAATCATGTATGAACAAATATTATAGAGATCGATATCGCAAACAACTTTTATTTCAACAATTTTCATAAAAATCAGAATTTTGCACATTTTGTCAAATTTCTCGAATACGGACCATTTCAGGAAATTTTTACATAAGGCAAAAATTATAGATAATAATATTAGAAGTAACTTTTATTTGAACAATTTTCTTCTCCAAACATAAATAACAGATATATTCCATAAAATATATAAACGGCCTCCCATAAAGTACCCCCACAGATGTTCCGACTTTGTCCAAAATCTAATCATTTCACGTCAGGCCGAAATAAAACTTAAGTTTAAAATTTATTGATTTTTTCTTTATCCGTTTTTGAGTTTTCTTCAAATTTCGAGATTTACACATTTTCTCAAATATCTCGAATACGGTCCATTTTAGAGAAATTATCTATGGGACAAAAATTATAGAGAATTATATTACAAACAACTTTTGTTTGAACAATTTTTATAAAAAAAAAATATTGTTTTACATTTTGTCAAATTTCTCGAATACGGACCATTTTAGGAAAATTTTGTAAATAACAAAAATTATAGATAATAAAATTAGAAGTAACTTTTATTTAAAAAATTTTCTTCCCCAAACGTAAATAACAGATATATTCCATAAAATATAAAAATGACCACCTATAAAGTACCCCCCCAGATGTTCCGACTCTGCCCAAAATCTAATCAGCTCATTAGACGCTGGAATAAAGCTTAAGTTTGAAATTTGGTGTTTTTCCGTGTATCGGTTCATGAGTTATGCGTTATACAGACACACACACACACACACACACACACACACACACACACACACACACACACACACACACACACACACACACACACACACACACACACACACACACACACACACACACACACACACACACACACACAGACACACACACACACACACACACACACACACACACACACACACACACACACACACACACACACACACACACACACACACACACACACACACACACACACACACACACACATAGACACACACACAGACATGATCGCGAAAATAGTCAAAACGGATTCAGGGGACCTCAAAACGTAAAAATCCGTCGAAAACTAGAGGTCGAAAAAAATCATGATTCCTATACTTTCCTTATATCTGCATACAGATAGGAAAGTAATATATCTGTATACAGATAGGAAAGTAAAAAAGAATCTTAAATTCCATTCAAAAATTCTATTTTAATAAAATGCATGCACTAGATTGTAAACTTATCAAATGCATAAATACACATTATTTTATTTTTTTTTATATAAAATCCCTAAAATACGGTTTAGCTAATGATTTTTTATCAATTATCCCAATTAATTTATGCTTATGGATCATAAATGACTAGTGAGATTTGTGGCACAATATTAATAGTTCATTATGACAGGGTAAAATAAACTATTGTTTAAAACTTTATAGTTTTTATTTTTGAAACCTCTGTTGGAAGTGCTACAAATCAAAAAATATTTTACTTAAATCGAGAATAGTTTAAAATGCATTCATGCACATTTTCATAAAATATGACACATAATTCTGTAAAAGAGTAGTTTTCGCAGTGTATGTTCAGTGAGTAGGTACGTTCGCGTGTATTGTGAATAGTTACGTTTTCTTAGAGTATCTCTGTGGCGGAACTGAAGGTCAAATATTTATGTACCTTCTACTTCAAAGTTTCGACCATTACTTTCTTTTCTGTATTGTTCTTTCTTCTCTGGTAGGGCAAAAGATACATAAATTAAAGGGTATCGTATTTGTAACATCACATTTTCTTCGTTTATACGATTTTGTTTAATGGGCGTTATAATAACATCTACATCTTGGATAAAACATTAATATCACATTTGCGGTTAAGCGGTTTAGAAGTGTCCGTCCCATAGATGAAAACAAGAGGATGAACAAAAGTTACAATACAACAATATGATGTTGAATTTTCATTACTTAAACGTTTTTATGCTTAGAGTGGTAAGTATAAGCATCTAAAGAATGTGTCAGATAATTAAAGTAGACATAAATTGAAAATTAAAATAATATTACAAGTTACTACTAAATGTGGCCAAGTACAAACGACAATTACAATATTAAAGGTTATTGCTGAAAATGTAAAATTACTTTTTATTTTATAAAATTTAACAAAACTCGTACGCCCCTGCTACAAACAATTTTCCTCTCTATCAAAATCGAACTAATCACTCTACCATAACCTCCTCAATTCTTCGATTTCTTAAAGACCAATTTCGTTCCACACGGAAACGATCTGATCATCGCGGGCTGGGTGAACGTTTCTTGGTGTCAAGGTAGATGAACGATTGGAGGAACAGGTTCAAGAGCGACCAACGCTCGCTTGTTACTCTTCGGGTGCTATGGGTGGGGCCGAAAAAATTAGAAAGTGTTTACTGAAAGCGGAACACTGGGTTACCGAATAAAAAAAAAATAAAAACAAGAGAAATCACATTCTTGATGTCGATCGGGTATAACAGATGGCGCGAGGATTTAGTGGTTAGAAGTCAAGAATGGTTGTTGAGAAAATGATTGAGGGTAAAGAGAAAAACTTTAATTGGATTTTTTTATTAATAATGATACTGATATAACAAGCCTTGATATCAGGGGCGCATATACAAAGGGGGGTAATAGGGATAATTTTTAAACCCAGCTTTTTATAGATACTAAAATGTAATATAAATAAAAATAAAGTCTTTATTATTGCCACTACCTCTCTCTTTATTATCACTACCCGCTTCCCCACCAAGACTTAAACGCTGGATGCTCCACTGCTTGATAATATCAAAATTGGTAAAAAAAATGGTCTAAAATGGTCAAAAATGGTCAAAAGTGGTAAAAATATGCTCAAAAATGATCAAAAATACTCAAAAATACTCAAAAATGGTCAAAAATGGTTAAAAGTGGTTAAAAATGGTTAAAAATAGTTTAAAATGGTTAAAAATGGTTAAAAATGGTTAAAAATGTTTAAAAATGGTTAAAAATAGTTAAAAATGGTTAAAAATGGTTAAAAATGGTTAAAAATGGTTAAAAATGGTTAAAAATGGTTAAAAATGGTTAAAAATGGTTAAAAATGGTAAAAAATGGTAAAAAATGGTTAAAAATGGTTAAAAATGGTTAAAAATGGTTAAAAATGGTTAAAAATGGTTAAAAATGGTTAAAAATGGTTAAAAATGGTTAAAAATGGTTAAAAATGGTTAAAAATGGTTAAAAATAGTTAAAAATGGTTAAAAATGGTTAAAAATGGTTAAAAATGGTTAAAAATGGTTAAAAATGGTTCAAATTGGTTAAAAATGGTTAGAAATGGTTAAAAATGGTTAAAAATGGTTAAAAATGGTTAAAAATGGTTAAAAATGGTTAAAAATGTTTAAAAATAGTTAAAAATAGTTAAAAATGGTTAAAAATGGTTAAAAATGGTTAAAAATGGTTAAAAATGGTTAAAAATGGTTAAAAATGGTTAAAAATGGTTAAAAATGGTTAAAAATGGTTAAAAATGGTTTAAAATGGTTGAAAATGGTTAAAAATGGTTTAAAATGGTTAAAAATGGTTAAAAATTGTCAAAAATGGTTAAAAATAGTTAAAAATGGTTAAAAATGGTTAAAAATTGTTAAAAATGGTTAAAAATGGTTAAAAATGGTTAAAAATGGTTAAAAATGGTTAAAAATGGTTAAAAATGGTTAAAAATGGTTAAAAATGGTTTAAAATGATTAAAAATGGTTAAAAGTGGTTAAAAATGGTTAAAAATGGTTAAAAATGGTTAAAAATGGTTAAAAATGGTTAAAAATGGTTAAAAATGGTTAAAAATGGTTAAAAATGGTTAAAAATGGTTAAAAATGGTTAAAAATGGTTAAAAATGGTTAAAAATGGTTAAAAATGGTTAAAAATGGTTAAAAATGGTTAAAAATGGTAAAAATTTGTCAAAACAACTAAACTGGGGTGGTGAAGTTACCGATATTTTAAACAAAAATCAGGATGTTAGCAGACAACGAATAAGACTAGTAATATATTATTTTTGTCGAAAGACATATTGCTGTTGCAAGGTCATTGCAAGAGGTTTGCGCCATCTATCAGTTTACTTAGCTAATAAAAACAGAATTTTACTTCCAAGGAAACTAATTTATCATTTTAGCAATCTGTCTTATGTTACGACTTTATTTATTTTCTTCTTTTTTTGTTGTCTTCTTGCCAGGAAGAGCGATTTTTCTGAAATAAAAACTGTTCTAAAAACAAAACACTGATACCGGGTGGAAACTAAGCCCAATAGAAGAAAACAAGGAAGGAAGAATAAATGTATGCTAACACCGTAACCTTAGACACAGTAAAGGATTGGGCCTACCGATCTTTGGAGTGGTAGGCCCACGTTCAATCAGTGATCTCTTGTTCAGGCAGTGTTCCTTCGTTCAGTCAGGGAGCCCAAGTTAAGTCATTAAGGGCCTTCTGAGAATAACAAAGAATTAAATGATAGGTAAACCCATTTCCCTCCTAAACCGGTAGGCCCTAGAGGTCCTAATCTGATACTGCTTAGACACATTGCCGAAACGACAAATTTATTGTTTCCTTTGAAATAAAATCCTGCTTATTTTACTTGTTCTGTAAACTGATAGATGGCGAAAGCTTCTGCAATGATCTAGCAACGGCAATTTGTTTTCCAATTAAAACATCTATTCAATGTAATTTTTGTTTTCGGCAAGAATTGACTAGAAGATGTAATCAGATGTTACTGGTATACCTACTGCTTTAAAAGTAGCCTTTTTCTTTATAGACAGCCATTTGGTTAATAAAAAAGAAAGTAGGAAAATTTAAATAAACAGGGTGTTTTAAAAAGGTGGATAGGATAGGATAGGATAGGTAGAGTACTATAAAATAAGTTTGTTTGGTAAAAATTTTTCGTAATGAAAAAAATTAAATTTGTAACATTGTAATTAAATTTGGTACGAATGTTTTGAAAGCTGACATATCGCGTAACTTTGTTTTCATATATTCCCTTTTCTAGTCCAAATTTTATGTGAACTCAAACATCATTCAATTTTACAACAAAAAGAAACTCATGATAAATAGTTTGATTTGAAAATGATGAAGTAATAACTGATGCTGGTATAAATTATTTAAAAAAAACAATTTACCTATTTATATAAAAGTTACTTCTAATATTATTATCTATAATTTTTCTTTTATGTCAACATTTCCTGAAATGGTCCGTATTCGAGAAAAAATTTGACAAAATGTGCAAAATTCTGATTTTTATGAAAATTGTTGAACTAAAAGTTGGTTGCGATATCGATCTCTATAATTTTTGTTTATACATGATTTTTCTTAGAACATACTTAGAATATACTTTGAAAATATATTCTAGAAAGTATATACTGAGTACGTGCCTTAAAAGTATATTCCAAAAAGTATATACTGAGTACGTGCTATAACAGGACATTCTTAGAATATACTAAAAGTCATATACCCAGCATGTACCTCATATTCTGAGAATGTTCTAAATGTTTGCTGGTAAAAATTAACACCAAATACATGTAAAAAAAGTTTATATACATATCTATATGAATTTTTCCCAGATGCTGATCTAATAATTCGCTACCAAACGCACTAATGTTGAATGTTTAGGCCAAAAAACATTTTTAAAATAAAATAGAAGAAGAATAACATAACCTACAATTCCTACAATTTTTTTTTTATCTATTTTGTTTGTAAGAGGTAAGTCAATTAATTAAAATTAATTGCATTGCATCGTATGTTCTATATGAAAATAAACAAATTTTACTATATTTATAGTTTTTAGGACCTATAAGTGACGTTAGAATACAGGATATCCCAAATATTAATTGCCAGTGTGAATTTATTAATATAGTTAATACTAATGGTGGCTTGAAACTAAGATAGTGTTACCAGAATTACATACACACTTTCTATGAAAAAAATCCTGTAAGGCCAGATATTGACCTGCAAGAACTAGAAAAGTTAGCTAAAGGAGGACGAAAACTACAAAATGGTGGTAAGTAATTAACAAAAATATATTTAAACTTTCAGTAAACGTCATAATCATTTATGTAACTCTTGTTTTTGTCAGTGGAATGCCATGTACAATTTTTAATGTTCGACAAAAATATTTAAAATATTCCATTAGCTATGTACACTTAATTTATATATGTACCAAGTACCAAGTACATTCTCAGTATCTGCATAGCACGTATAAACAACGTCACGTAGCATATGCTTAGCATATTCTGAGAATGTACCAAATGCAAATACAGTATATTCTCAGCATATGCATCTTCTTAAAAAGTATATACTAAGAATATGCTAAGAATGTATAATTGTTATCTGGGAAGTGCTGCGGTTCGTGAATATGGCTACCAACTCAATTGGCTGCTGGAATTCTACTACCGGTTTTAGCTAAAACGAAACTCCTTTATAAGCAAAAGTTAGACCTAGATACCTACTATTTACAATCCCACCCATGCTCGATGAAAGCAAAAGAAATCGTATTTAACGGATTGTAACAATGATTCATTATTCAGATAATCGGAATACGATCATTTGATCTGATGTTTCAGTTACTGTACGGTATACATTTGCCGACCTTGTTTCAATGGTACAATTTGCATATACATACTCATATTCGTTGTTAAAATCAGTTAATATGAAATATAATTGCTCTGAAATATCGTTTTTTAAATCTTAAACACAATATTAATATAATTATAATTAATAAAAGTAGGTAATTATAGGTATATATTTATTTTTATTGTTAGCAAAAGTAGATACCTACATATTCATAATAGCTTTCATTTTCATTTCTTATTCAGTAAATTTATTAATATCTACTTAAATAAAAAGTGAACAAGCTAAAAAGGAAAATTAATTTAAAAAGTAAATAAATAATAGTGAATTAATAGACATTGTAATAGTTATTATGTACCTAAGCAGTGAAGTAGAACTTTATTTACTGAATGTGTTACAGAATTGAATAGGCGAGGCTCGTAAAGGCGAGCCAAATGAACCTGACGAGTCGAAAAAAGGAATTTCAGTATACTGGTTGTCCCAATGAAACATTCATGCTATATACTGAGTAATTATAAACGACCTTCCAAAATAATACTGTAGGTAGGTATTTAAAAATAAAGAAAAGTACCTGTGTGATTTGTTTAAAATATTTTCCAGCGATTTTTAGGGTCCAATACTGTTAAGAAAAAAATTTTAGAACTATGACTTAAACGATTCCTTTACACCGAAAAAACATTAGTTTAATATAAATAATTATAGCACAAATTTGGATACGTAAGTTTAATATAACTATATCATAAATTAAAATATAAGCACATTGGTTAAAATTAAACACTGATTTATTAATTTTGCACGTATATACTCGTTTTATTGTAAATATTAAACAAATATGTAAAATTATAACAAATGTTTATATTATATTTAAATTGTTTGCTTCCATACTAATTTATTTCCAGGACATCTTCATTTTTAAGTTGTTAAATGGCAAATTTTAATATTATGCAAATTAAATTTATTTAACTCGAAAATATTTTCTTTTGATCTCTAATTCGTTTTGTTGAGTAACTATTATTTGATCGTCGCTAATACCAGAGACAACGACACGTGTATTTTTTTCTGTTCAGTAAAGGTTGTTTGGGCGTAAATACCGGGAATATTTAAAAATGCTTTGGGGCGGTAAATTCAAACATGGATTCAGAATTAGATAATTTTTCTATACAAATTTACAGAAGAAACAAAAAATATTGTTTCACTGTATATTAAAAAAAGTAAAAGCTTCCAATAACATCAAATTTTTTATCATATAAATAATCAATTTAATAAAGGAAATTTTAATCAGTTTAATATAAGCAGTACACATAGTTTTTATTACGCTTGTAAATTTCGCTAAAAAAAACTTCTACTGATTATTAAATATTTAAACTTTTTGAATTCTTTTTTTATAAATTATATTTTTGTAAGGTACAGAAAAACAAACTACAATTGCTACGTTTAGAAAGTACCTCGTATCATTTTGTGACAAATTACAAAGAAATTCACAGTTGTTATATATTCATAATATATTTAAAAAATAATGTAACAAATATTTTATAAAGTATAGAGTATATCGATACCTTTTTGCCAGACTATCATAAGTGCCATTTGAACAAATGTCGCTTACGTTAGTCTGGCAAAAAGGTATCGATATGTTATGACTGTTTATTTTAATAGAAACCATGGAAACGAAACAAACACACACACATACACTCACACAAATGTATTAGACCCGAGTCGAGTAAGTTCCCATCCTGTAAACTGGATCGAAACATGCTAGACCCATTCCGTCCACCTCCTTGCTAACTCCTCTTAAGGTCAGCAAGATCAATAGATTTATATGATATCCCCTCTAAAAGAGAATGAAGAATGACATACTATCATCATATAAACAGGACGTTGCTGAAGGCTTACCCCTGTTATGTCGTCTGTTTGTGTATCTTGTGTGTGTGCATTCCTGTTGTGTCCTCAGTCATATAAAAGTTTTCCTAGTCTCCTAATTTGATGACTATGTAAACCTTCTCCAACTAGTCGTCTACTCTATTCAATCTGCTCTGCAGCTGGAGGTACTTTTCAAACATAGCAAATAATAATAATAATAATAATAAACACTATTTAAAGATGAATACATTTTTGAAATTTTTTTGTCGTTGTTCCTTACCTGTCTCTTACACCTCAGTCATATAAAAGTTTTCCTAGTCTCCTAATTTGATGACTATGTAAACCTTCTCCAACTAGTCGTCTACTCTATTCAATCTGCTATGCAGCTGGAGGTACTTTTCAAACATAGCAAATAATAATAATAATAATAATAAACACTATTTAAAGATGAATACATTTTTGAAATTTTTTTGTCGTTGTTCCTTACCTGTCTCTTACACCACCAGGGTATACCTATTTTTCATAATCCCTTAATTATAGATTACATTACGATGTTTGAATGAATATAACATTTTATCCATGAAAAATCTAATTTATAACTCTTTTTCAATTTCATTTGCAACAATTACAATTTATTATCAGGGAAATCTTCTAATAAAGTTATAGCAAATCCTACTCAAACTACTGGTTGTTCTGCAGGATAAATTAACTTTTCTTGAGATTGATCTCTCTCTAAAATCCAAAACCAACCTGATGTCCCCAAATTTATTTTACAATGCATTCAGATTTAAAATTCTGCCCTTTTGTGATTCAATTTGTTTTCTTCGTTTAAATGACTCAACAATATTTTAATAGCAAACTAGAGTGGTTATTAGAGGTAGGTGTATGTAGGAAATAGCCAATCTACAATTATTGTAAAAGTCCTTTGCTAATAATATGTTTAAAGATTTTTTACTCAGCATACATTTTACTTCTTTTCCAGTAGGTGGGAACTTTGTGCTGCCATTAAAGCTGTCGAGACATTCATCTACCTACTTAATGAAGATAAGTAGCTGTAACACTGGATCTCTGTTCCAATTCACCTAAAATAATTATAGCCATCTTTTAATATGTAATGAAACACATACATTATACAGTGGTTTTCTTAATAAATTGAAAATTACTTACCTTTAAAAAGAAACGTGTACAAAAACGCGAGTTCGGTTCCATGCTTCATGCAAAAAATAATATGCGAAAATAAACACTCCCCCCCCCCCCCAAATTATTTATACAACAAAATCATACTCAAAGAAATAAACGGGGCCGAAACTAAATTACTTTCAATAAAATGCACACGTTCATTACAACATTCATAACATTGTCAGTTCTAATCTATACGTCACACGAAGACGTCAAAAAACCAGCAACATCAACGACCTCTAGGACTGGTGTTATTTTTATTGAAGAGAGCTAAATATATGTAAAGATTAATTTAAAAGAGAAAGAAAGTCATATATGTAATTTAAATCGACCACCGAACAAATTTTCCTATTAAGTTATACGTCTTTGTTGTCTATGCTAATACCTGTTTTTTCGCGCTTGTTCTCTGTCTGCGTCCGTTAAGTTTATTGCACTTAATAATTCGTCAAGTTCATAGTTTACCTCATCTATTGGTTCTATTGGATTTTCTAGGAAGTTTTTTGGTATTTGGTTAATGTCACCGGGTTCCCCTAAAATTGAGTTAGTATCGTTATCTGACTAGTTTTGGTTCTGCTAAGCGCGTCCGCATTTCGATTTAAAGTTCCGGGTTTGTATTGGATTTTATAATCAAATTCAGCAAGGGTTAGGCGCGCCATCTTATAAATTTTGAATTTGGTACTTTCATATGAAAAAGAAATTTGAGGGGTTTATGATCATAAATTATGTTTATCTTCCTATTGAACAGTGAAACGTTTTTAGGACAAAAATAATTGATTAAAATTCTTTCTCAATGATACTGTAATTTATTTCTACAAAATTTAAGTTTCTTAAAGCATAGGCTATGGGTAGATCACTACAGATTTTGCCTTGACTAAGTACCGCTCCGATGGCAAAGTTGGATTCGTCTTTAGTGACAGAAAGATTTTGTAAAATCGGGATATTGAAGTATGGGTGAATTTGTTAGTAGTTTTACGCATATTAAAAGCATTTATATATTCTTGGGTATTCAATGTTCGCTTCTTTCTTTAAATATTTGGTAAGTGGTTTCGTTAACGAAATTTTTGATGAATCGCCGGTAATATCCTACGAGACATAGTTTACCTTGAAGATTCCTGTGAACGTTGTCCATTACCCTTTGAACAATTACTGCAGCATTCCTAAGACCGAAAGATATGCGGGTTTATTCAAGGTGGCCACCTTCTACATTGTGAGCAGTTTTTTGTATTGACTTGGGATCCATCTCGATCTATTGAAATTCGGATGCCAGATTCAGTGTAGTAAAATATTGGCATCATCCTAGTTTATCTAGGATATTGGTTATATCTGGAATAGGGTATTTATCCTCTATAGTATTTTCATTCACTTTTCTGTAGTCGACCACTATTCTGACTTTCCTACGACCGCTAGCGTCTGGACGCTTTTGTTTGAGGTCTTTATTTCGTGTTTTACTTAATTTGTAAAACCCAATTTTTGGTTCTCCCTGTAGAATATTTCGTTACGTAGACTAACTAAAATGGTGTTTTCTTTAGATTTTAAATGTCTTGTGCGTATTAAGTTTTTTATGTCTTCATCCAATTGTTCATTATCAAAAATTTGTAAAATATTTTCTAAATGAAAAAATTCTAAACTATTTTTGTGGCCTTCTTCAAGTGGAAGAACTTTAATAGGGCCTGTTAGTGTAATAGTAATTCTTTTATCTGTATTATTCACAATTTCTATTTTCGGGAAGCCGTTACAACATAAGTCAGTGTTTCTCGGAAATCAATATATCCGTATTTCATTTCTGGTACAATTACCTCACCATTAGAATAATCTACTGGCACTTGCATAGCAACGATTTCATATGCATCTACAGAGATTGTATAATGTTCTCTATTTATTTTGTCTAAAATTAATATTTTGCATTTTCATTTTTTATATAATTTTTTACTAAATCTACTGTAAACTTTAGGTTACGCGTAATTCATTTAGTCCTTTAGCTCATCAAAATGATTATGAAATTTAAAAAATTAGATACTATAAAATTTAATTTATTATTGGAATTAAATTCTTTAAAGGCAGGAATTTTAGCTTTATATTCAGTTTGTTTCTCTCCAATAGCAGTGATTATTAAGGTTGGGTTGTTGTAAATATTTTCTGGGAAATATTTCTCAATGATATTTGAACTTAACATATTAAACATACTACCGGTATCTATAAAGAGTTTTAAAGTATATACGGCAGCAAATCCGCAGAATATGAATTAGAAAATATTTCTTGTTTTACTCTGGCTATTTACCGAAAATTTTCGGCACGTTGATCTGCATTGCTAGGTTTCCATCAACCATATTTATTTTTTTTTATTTAAATATGCGATTAAATTATCTATATCGTTAATACAAAAATCTATATCTTAGTATTTTGTATATATTTTATTTTAATTTTTTTATTCAACTTAGCTTATTCCAAAATTCGAAAAAATAGGTGTAAAGTTGAAGGAAGTATAAAAGAACTACTCAGTACTTACTTAAAGTTCTTTTGTTGATTCCAGCTCTGCAGGCCTCAGACTCCATGGTGGATTCCCACAGAAAATTTTTCGACACCAAAGAGTTGAAATTCACGTAAATTTCGAAAAATCGTACCCGAAATCATGGCTTTTCGCGATACTTCTGTGTCAATCCCATAGCGACTGCGCCAGTTAAATTTATTTAACTCGAGATTATTTTTTTTGATGTTGACTCTATTCTGTTACATTCAAAGCTTGAATGAATTTAAATATTGTGTTTTACAGTTTACGGTTTTATATTTTAATAAGATTATCATTTCCTGTTATAAAACTGGCATATTTTTTAAAAATAATAAAGTTTGTTCATTTACAATTAATAATTATATATTTTGTTAACCCAGTATGTTTAATATAAATTCACTTCAATTGTTTAATAATATAATACAAAAAACAACATACTACCTATGTCCTATTTATAAGATAGCTTTGCTTTGTATTCTTCTATTTCAATGTATGAAATAAATATACAAATTAGGTTTAAATTATAATCAAATCTCTAAAATTATTCCAAGTTCATTAATGCCTCTGCAGTTGGTCACCTTTTTTCTTATAATTGAGACTTATACCGTTGTAATCCTGGCTGCCTATGTATCGTCGTTGGTAAAACAACCTAGTGTGACCAAACGCAAACGTTCAGAGTGAGAGTGATGTGGTATTTCAAAAATATCAATCGTGTCGCTATAAAAACTACTTTTTTTTCTCAGTGTAATATGGAGTGTTTCCTTTTTTGTCTGGACACCCTAACTATCTATCTATCTGAATTAGGGCGTGGTTTAAAGCCCACTTGTACTGAAGCTCTAGGCTTATTGTACCCCTCACAGTTTCTATCCCATCAGATCGATTTACTTGATGAATTCAAGAATATGTCTGATGGGCGCTTTCGCGATTTCTTTAGGTTCCGGATATTGTACCCCGAAGTACCATTTCCGTTCCCATTTAAGGTTCCGGCAGTGGCATAGTATGTGAATAAGAGTTTCGTCCTCCTCTTCACATATTCTACATAGGGAGTCATCAGATATCCCTAAGAGATTAAGGTGTCTTCTAAGGCCGCAGTGTCCCGTAAGGAGTCCTATTACGGCCTTGAGTTCGCTTCTGCTAAGGTTTAGCAGTTGATGCTGTCTGCTCGTGGATGTCCCCTCTATGAATCTTTTGGACTGTCTAAGTCCAAGAAGTTCCATCCAGAGCCTATCGTATTCTCTTTTTATTTGTTCCTTTAACACCCATTTAACATGTTGGTATGAGATACCACATGTGGGTTCTGATCCAATAAGATTTTTTTCCACTCCCTTCCTTGCTAGGAGGTCTGCTTTCTCGTTTCCAAACACTCCCTCATGTCCTGGCACACATTCAAGTGTGACCTTGTTATGTTCTGCCAGAGCCTGGAGAGACTGTTGGCAATCAAATATTGATTTAGATTGTACTTCTACCCTTTTTAGTGCTTTAAGGGCTGCCTGACTGTCTGTCATGATAACGATCCTCTTATCTCTAAGAGAGTCATTTAGCATGACTTTGGCGCAGGCATTTATTGCTTTTACTTCAGCCTGGAAGACTGTTGTCAGTGACCCCAGGTTCAAACTAATTATCCTCCCTGAGTTCACTTGGTAGATTCCAGCTCCTGTGCTGTTTTTCATTTTCGAACCGTCTGTATACCATATTGATTTGTTTTGTTTTTCCCTATTTTCCCGGCTTTTGGTCCTTTCTGGTATTTGAATATTAAAAGGTTTCCTGAAGTCGTGAAAAATGGGCGTTCTATCCGATGGTATTGGTACCGGATTTTGTTTTAATTTCTCTAATATCATTGTGTGGTGTCCTTTTCTCGAAAGTTCCCATCCAAATCCATTAGTAAACAGCCTGTATGCCGCCGCCATAGCCTTTTTCTCCACCACAAGGTGTAGTGGAGGAAGACCTAGCAGTAGCTCCATTGCTGCTGTGGGCGTAGTTCTAAATGCCTCTGTTATTATTAGACAGGCTGGTCTTTGTACCTTGTCTAATTTTCTGTTAGCTGTTATGGTGTTATGTCTTGTGCCACCATATGACTGATGAGTAAGTTATGACAGGTACTACCGCCATAGTGTAAAGCCAGTGCATCATACTTGGTTTAAGCCCCCATGCGTTCCCTACCATCCGTCTACAGGCCCATAGTATTCTTACAGCTTCTTATGTTGTTTTTTCTATATAACTGCAGAAGCTAAGTTTGTCATCGAGAGTGAGTCCAAGATATTTAACCTCCTTTGCCATTTTTAGATGTTGTCCCCACATATAAAGCTCCTTCATTCCTTGAAGGTTCCTTTTTCTTGTGAATGCAACAACAGAGGTTTTTGTCGGGTTTGTGGACAATCCCTCTTTTAGGCACCATCTATCGACGATATTTAGTGCCCGCTGCATCCTTTCGGATACAACAGTCCCAAATTTACCATGTACTACGATGCTTATGTCGTCTGCAAATGCTTGCGTGTATAAATTTTCTCTTTCTAATTTCCATAAGAGGTCATCAACCACCAAGATCCACATAAGAGGAGATAACACTCCTCCCAGCGGGCATCTCTTGCTAACTGAGACCTCTCTCGTTGTGTTAAGGAGATTAGTGGTAATGGTTCTATGATTAAGCATAAACTCTACCCACCTCCTAATGCAGTGGGCTACTCCACGCCTTTGCATCGATCAAAGTATTGAATTGTATGAAGCCGATTCAAAGGCTCCTTCTATATCTAGGAAGACTCCTAGTGCTATTTCTTTGCTTTCCAATGCTTGTTCAGCCTGTTGGCTGCATCGCAAGACATTCCAAATTGGTAGGCAAACTGGTATCGTGTCGCTATAAGAACTACTTTTTTTCTCAGTGTAATATGGAGTGTTTCCTTTTTTACCTCGATACCCTATACTAATTGTATGCAACGTAGTGATTAAAAATTATATTTTGTTCTAGTAACCGCTATTTGGGATAGCGTTTTTCATTCAGTATCAGTTGAATGTTTGATTCCATAATAATTATTGTTTGTAAATATTAGGTTCTCATCATCAAAATACTCCAATAATTATGTTCATTTATCTGCACAGGGCAGTGTATTGATTGATTCGAACTCATTATAGGTATTTGCATTATTCCCAGTCATATAATTATTATTAAATTTAATATTCCGGTATTATTTAACTTGTTTGAATAAACTTTGTTTAAAATATAGCAGAAATACAAAATATGTTTGGTATTGTTTTTTTTTCTCCAAAACGGCGGCTTCATGCAAATAAATGAAAGAATACTTTTTTAACGATTGTCATAAAAAATTACATTTTATGGATTTATGAACATCCCTAAAGTGTCACTTTTTGGGCCGCAATTAATGGGACTAAATTAATTGGTACAACTTGGTATCTTTTAAGAAAGAAATTAGATTGTAAAAATTGTTATTTAGGATATCTTTTCAGTCAGTATTTAGTTTGTTTTTTCGAAGATTTTTTGTATATTTCGGGCAATCAAATACAAAATGCTTTACAGAAATAATTACTCCGCACATGTTACATACCAGAGAATCACTTTTAGTGATTATATGTTGGTCAGTATACCGAGTGTGACCAATTCTAAGGCGAGTTATCACGCTTTGATATTTTCTAGATTTTAGACTGTTAGACGAAGGTTTTACAGTTGATTTTATTTGGAATAACTTGTTTTGCGACTGGTCCCATTTAGCTTGCCATTTATTGTACACTTTTGTTTTTATATAGCACTTGTAGTCGGATGAAACTACTTCATGAACGCGCACCGATAGGTTACTTTTCACGGCTTTCCTTGCTGCTCGATCTGCATCTTCTTTTACCTTAATACCTGTGAAAGGACCCAGATAAAGATTACTTTCTTGCCAATGCTTTATATGTTGTAGTTGTTGTTTGATGAGTAGTAAAATAGGACAGTTGTTATACATAATATTAAAGGATTTCAAGGAATTTAAAGAGTCTTATATTATTACAAAATGTAACTTATTTGTTTTCCCGATGAGGATGAGTGCCTGGAGAATCGCAAATAATTTACCACTATAAACGGAAGAGGTTACGGGTAAATAGTACATTAGAGTCTCATTTTCGCTTATTTATTTATTTATTTATTTATTGATCTTCTTTCCATACAAACCAAAAAGGTTTAATTACATGGATAAAAATAAAATTTAAACTACAAATGTATCATTATTAAGCTCTCACTGATGAGAGAAAATACCAAAAATAGACAAGAAACATTGAAATATATGTAAGTTTTATAAAATTGTAGGGGACCAAATTTTAAAACACTGTAATAAATTAATTTTAATAAATGACTTTTAATAAATTAATTCTAGTAAATCAACTTTAATAAAATAACTATTCCTATACAGAGATGTTTACTATGTGATCTAGATTTATTCGACGGAAAATTCTCTTAGTCACTGTCCAGTCCAAATCCATACACACATTGAACTGGTTGGCTAGTCTCAACATGGCTACGAGAGGAGCTCTGGTTGTAGTAAAGGGAATATTAAACATAGCTGATGATCGCATTCTACGTGGTGAAACGTTAAATTCTATTAAGGATAATAAATAAGGTGCATTTATATTATTATTAAGCGTATTATAGAGAAACATCATCGAGTTTAGGCAACGCCTGCTGTCCAACGATATAATTTTAAACTCTCTTCTCAACTGAGTTGACCTTATTTTATTATAATCTGGTCTAACATGGTGTGTTTTGTAGTACAAATATCTAAGTAGTTTGTTTTGGACCTTTTCAACTTCTTTCATTGAATATTGATACTCTCCATACCAAATTAGAGAATCGTATTCCAACTTGGTCCTAACTAAACTATAATAGAGAAGTTTTATAGTGTTCGTATTGGTAAAAGTAGCAATTTGCCTTATTACATACCCTAACATGCGGTTAGCAGATTTTACTATATTTCTAATATGAGTTGAAAACGAAAAATGATTGTTATAAGTTACACAGAGTTCTTTAACCTCTGAATAACGCACAAGTTTAATTCCATCTATTATATAGTCAAAAGTGATTGGTTCTTTTTTGCGTGTTATTGTCATAACGCAACATTTTTTTATATTAAATTACAACTTATTACTAAGACTCCATTCGTGAATACTATTTATGTCTTTTTGTAACTTGACACAATCCCTTACTGTCTGTACAGTTTTGAAAACTTTAAAATCATCTGCAAAGAGTAAACAATCAGAATAGTTAATTACAGATGGTAAATCGTTAACAAACTACAAAAACAGGAGTGGACCTCGGTTAGAACCCTGTGGAACACCCGAATTAGCAGAAAACTTACCAGATGTATTTCCATTATATTTTACTATGAATAATCTGTTTTCTAAGTAACTTTTAATTAAACAAAGGAAATTTGTAGTTAAGCCAAATGTATTTAATTTTTGAAGTAGTACATCATGATTTACCTTATCGAACGCTTTTTTAAAATCTGTATATACAGTATCTAACTGACTTCTTTGTTCTAATGTTTCGTAGGCTTTATTAGCAAAAATAAACAAATTGGTATTAACATTTTTATTTGTAACGAATCCATGTTGCTGGGTAGATAAATATTTTTCAACATGTCTATAGAGCATTGTGTATATAATTTGTTCTAATAACTTAGCTGGAGCCCCTACGCCATTCGGTGTTTTTGATGCATCTGTGGACATTTGGATATGGAAAGAGTAGTGATTTACAAGGTTAAAAAAAATTTATATTTAATTAAATATGAGCTTGTATTATGTTTATCGAAAAAGCTGAGACTAAAGTGACACTTAGATTGTTTTATAGTCCATGGTGGTAGAATTTGGACATTTTTCGGGAACATTGTGGGTATACTGATATCCAGATCACTAGAAGTCGCTCGTTTTTTTATGCGATATAAGTTGCTAAATCGATTACTTAAGGTACTATCGTATGTTGGATAAATTCGGTTGGACGATATGTTGGAGCCATATGAGAGGCTGAGATACTCTCTTCTAAGTCGTAGAGGAATTTATCCAGCTTCTCAAAGTAAACTAGAAAAAGGACTAGTACAAAAGGCTCCCAGGGCAAAACGAACAACAAGAGTTATGGATAGTGTTCAGATGTCTAAGTGTAGTATCGGAGGCCGAGTTATATGCAATTGAACCATAATCAAGTTTGGACCTGACCATTTTTAAATAAATATAGCAGGCATATTGTCTGGTTCTTGACTTGAGTTTTTATGTTTTTGTAATGCTTCATAAAATTCGTCTTTAGAGATTCTAGCATTAAGCAAATAGTCATTATTAGATTCGATCGTTTTTTAATGCTGATTTTCTTGTTGTGCTTTAAAATTCAGGAATGCTGCATTTAAATGTGTATTAAAAGTTTGAGAAAGTACATCGGATATTTTTTAAGAATCGGTAATAAGGTTATTTTGATACTGCAGGGTTCGTATTTCTGCAATCACGCTTTTACCAGACACCTTCAAAATTTTATTCCAAATTTCGGTTGTTCGAGTATTCACGCTGGACACATACGCCAAAATTCTTTTTTAGAGGTTTTGATTATATATTTTGCCCTTGCTTTAAGTCTTTTAAATTCTATTAAATTTTTTTGAATTTTGTGTTTTTTTGCAAACATTGTAAGCATGTTTACTGGCCTTTATAGCTTCTTGGCAGTATTTCACCATGGAATGGGATTACAATGTTTTAATAAAGAATATTTTTCAACTGTTTCTTTAGCTGCATCTAAGATTATATTTGTAAAATTATTTATTGTGTCGTCAATGTTTGGTAATATAATGAAATTTTCTACATATTGCACCACTCTTTTTTGATATAAAGTCCAACTGGCATTCTAAAATTCCATTTAGCAGTAATATTTGTATCTGTTGAGCTCTTGAAATTAGTGTTGGTAATAATTATTGGAGCACGATCACTATTGTAGATAAACGGTAGAACTTCCCATAATAAAATCGGTAATAAAGCCGTGCTGCAAAAGGTAAGATCTATTGGTGATGTCTCTCCAGTAAACATTAAAGAAGTCTGCAGATGTAAATAATAATTTTTCTTTAGAAGTTGTTGATTTACATCCCCATTCCATATTATGAGAGTTGAAGTCGCCCGGGATAATACATTAAAAATTTATTTGCGACAAAGGGTTTGCTATCTCTTGGTTCGAAACATCACTGTTGGGGGTATGTATAAATTACATATATTTACTTTTCTTTCGATATTGACTTGCACAACTACGGCTTCCAGGTTAGTGTTTAAAGGGGTTTCGGTAACTTCAGTTTTTTATGTAAATGGTTACTCCATCACTTGCTTCATTTGAATGTGATCTATTTTTATGGTACTCTGAATAGGTATTTAAGTTTGTTATATGCTTGTCAGTGAAAATAGTTTCTTCTATGATGGCTTATCAGATATTGGAACATGGGCCTGTGGAAAAAACTCATTTTGTAGAATAAAATTGGGTAAAAAAGCCATTTTAGTAATATGTAGAGGAAGAAGATGCTAATACGTTTCTAGTGATGAAGATTTGCCTTCACCGTTGAGAATCAATTTTTTTAATGTAAGAGTACCATTTGATCAAGTTCTAAAAAAGTGAAAGGATTTTGACTGTCCATATACTTTTTGGCAGGCCTAAGAGATTCTCTGCAGCTAGAAATTTCTTCACTTTCAGTATTTTTCATCTTCATTTGGGTTTTGGTTTAAAACATACTTTTGGTTCATTAGTTCCTTCAGGTGTATTTGGTGTAGAAATTAATTGATCGATTCATCTTGTAGCCGCGTTATTTCTTGCATCTGAGTTACCGGTTGGGATTGTGTTATTTGGGAACTTGGTTGTGCTGTGTGAGAAAGCGGTTGGGATTGTTGATTTTGATAGTGTGACTGTTTCTTGAATTAGTAATGGTGCTCTTTGAAAATTCGGTTTTGGTGTTAGAGATTGTGTAGTTTGAGGTTGTAAGAGTTGAGACTGTGAAGTTTGTGGCAGTGGTTGTGAATATGTAGGATAAGGTGCTCTTTGTAAAAGAATGAACGAGGAATCCAAGCATTGAAAAGTGATGTTTCCTTTTTTACATTTAAAACAATACAAACCATCCTGGTATATGAATTTGCAATAGGAGGTTTTGTCTGAAGTTAATGTAGGAGAATTAGGAATTTGTAAGGGATCTGTTAGTGGTTGTATGTACACTTGTCGTCGAAAACTTAAAATGTGGCTATACTCAGGGTTAGATACATTTACTCTTAAAAACGTAATGGGGGATAAAAGACTAAGACTTAACTGTTTCCATTTATTTTCAAGCACTACTCACCCTGAACAGACCACAAATTTATTCAGGGTTAGTACTAGAATGTCACGAAGCTTTGGCCGAAGTATCCATCAACAACGTGGGCACCATAAGATGGATTAAAGGTCACGCCACATCGAAAGGTAACCGTCTTGCTGATTCACTAGCCAAGAAAGCAGACAAACCAAATACTTTTTGGACCTGGCCCTTCTGTTGGCCTGACAAAATCGATAGTAACAGACCTAATCAAAGAATATTCCTTTGTGAAATTCAAGGAAAGATGGGATGAAACAAGAAACTGCAGAGTTGCCAGGGAGCTCTTAAGTTATCCTGACAACACTGCAGAAAACAAATAATTGACTATGACTAGACAGAATCTGCGCCTAGTCACAGGCATTCCGACTGGTCATTGCCAAGTACAAAAACATCTCCATATCATGGGGCTGTCAGAATTCGCACTCTGCAGAGGGTGCGAACAAGAAGATGAGACCATCGAGCATATCCTTTGTTTGGCGAGTATCGGCTAACACTGGCCGATATTAGAGAAGCACCTCTTGGCGACGTTGTCAACTACATTAAATCTGTAGGGTGGCTCACGAGCTAGGAGGTGCTTATCTTCTCAGGAGGATGCACAATGGGCCTAATAAGGCCTAAGTGTCGTTGAGATAAAGTGATAAGCCTACGTCCTTCGATAATAGAGTCGATTTTTATTGATTTATATTGGTTTATAAAATTATCTACTGCTTGCTTGTTCATTAAATATATACATATTATAGGTTATTGTTTTTGAACTAATCAGCGACCCCAAAGAAAATATGTAGTTTTCCAGAGATGAATTATAAATTGTTTTAAATACAATAGCTTGTTCATTGCTTGGAAACTGTTGTTAAGTAAGAAATTATGAATAAGACATGTTGTTTTTACCTGTGGTTGATTTGAAACGTTATGTTAGTTTGTAAGGAGCCCCTGTAGTCAGCAACCCTTCAATTAGTTGTGCTCATGGTTTATTTAATTTCTTGCGATATTTAAAACACATTAGTCCTGGGCACGGACCTGTCTAGCAAAAAGTATATGCGATAAGCTGATGTACCTATATACGATAAACGATAATTAAAAGGCAATATCGTTGAGACAACTGTGGTGATTTTTTATTAAAGTAGAAGTTTTGCAGAAAAGAAAGAAGTCTATGCAACTTACAGATTATCAGCTCTTAAATGGGCATTAATTAATATCACTGTATCTATATTTATAAGAAAATCAATTTGCTGTTTCACTCAAAAAATACTTTTAATAACTTAACAAGGTTGCTCTAAATACTTCGTTAGAAGATCAGGTCCTATTGAAAAAACTAATTCAGCAGTTTTCTATAATTTCTTTTTCGTAAATACGATTTTTAGTAATATAAAGTAAAATAACGTTTTTTAAATAATATTTAAAACATTTCAGTCATTACTTTATTTGTTGCCTTTTTTTCAGTTGTACTGGTATTTTGACTGTTTTTTTAACGAATTATTTTGATCTTATCTAGCGTCTTAATACTTGAAATGACAAATTCAACGGTTTTCTTTAATTTCTTGTTCGCATTAACCTACATATTCTAGTTGTGCGAAATACTCTTTTTAATACCTAAATACGTTTTTCAGTAATATGAAGCAGAATAACGTGTTTGAATTTTATTTAACAAATCTAGTTATTATGTCTCTATTTTTCGCCATATTTGCATTTTGCACTAGTTGTGCTTTATTTAAGCATTTTGATTATTTCAAACTAATTTAATATATTTTGGTAATATGTAGCATCTTAATACTTAAAATAATTAATTCGGCGGTTTTGTTTAATTTCTTTTTCGTTAAAATTGTCCGTTTTGTGCTAAAATTGGGTTGCTAATTCGTTAATTTCTGTTTTCAGTATTTTGTAGTAGATTTACGTGTTTCGAATAATATTTAGCCAATTTTATTTAATATTTTTTTATTTAAATATTCATATACAGGGTGTCCCGAAATTAGACGGTCATGTTTTACCAGCGTAATCTACATCCTAAAATAGGAGTAAAAGTTCACATATACATAGATCCAAAAACGTTTTGTTTCCGAGATACAGGGTGTTGAGAGTGAAGTCCTGATGACACATTTTTGTAAATATTTCGTAAATATTTTCTAAACTTTTAAAGATAACTAAGTGAAATTTGGTTACACAACATTAGGACAATATTGATATTAAGTGCAGACCATGACCCTGTATACCTTGAAATCAGGACGGACTGCGCATCACATACAAAGACAAAAAGGGTACATTCTACGATTACAAAATGACAAACTAGAAAGAGTTTTAAAAACATACTCGAGCAGCACTGTAAAATAAACAACAACATTATTAACACACCGACGGATATTGAGACCGAAATAGACAAACTGACAAAAGCAATAACCCTAGCTAGAGATCGTTTAACAGCCTTAAGACACATCAAACCCCACCAAGAAGTACTCCCGGACGACATTCAAATGATAATAAACAAAAATAATATTAGAAAACGATGGCAAAGAGACAGACGGTGGGAAAATAGAATAAGGCTGTTGGACATCGCTAAGACAATAATCAAGGAAATAAGTAAAATCAGAAACGAAAAATGGGGAAATCTACTCGTGATAGAGACAGTAATGAAATTGCGTAACTGTAAAGCCCCGGGACCGGATGATATCAACGGCATTATGTTAAAAAACGTTTCAAAAAAGACATTTGTACAACTGCATTACATAATAAATGCTATTCTGAAAATGCAATACTACCCTAAGTTATTAGAAAAGGCTAACATAATTCCCATTAGGAAACCTAAGAAAAATCCCAAACATATTGAGACCGGCCGCCCCATTTCCATACTATTTCTAAAATAATAGAAGACATAGAATATAACATTTCTAAAACAATAGACTCTAATACTGAAAAGACTAAAAGACAAAGGATATAACAGACACATTATCCCACAGGAACAGTATGAATTTTTCGAAGGGCACAGTACGGTTGCACAGGTTATAAGAATTGCTCATCAAGCGAAAGAGGCTTTTAATGACAAAAAGCAGACCGTACTGGTGGCATTAGATACCGAGAAAGCTTTTGACACGGTATGGACCTGTGGGTTAAAATACAAAATGTTTATAAATGAATATCCTGTTTACATTATAAAAACAATTCAGTCTTGCCTACAGGATAGAACTTTTAGTGTAGAAATAAACAAAACTATCACAGGACCATACAGTGTAATGGCGGCTGTACCCCAGGGTTCGGTGATACTCTCGCCGCATCTGTACACCTGTGTATTTAACACATCAACGTCTGTTGACATAGCGAACAGGAAACTATACATCCATATTAATTGAACCATACTCCCTCATCTATGTTACAACAAAATGCGACTAAACACCGCAAAAACCGAGAGCATGGTCCTCATTAAAAGGAGAACGGAGCAAATAATATCTAAACTTAAGGTAAAAGAACAGATCGTAGAGGCTAAAAATACGGTTAAGTATTTGGGGATAAATCTAGATAAGGGATTTACGTTTACAAATCACATCGAAGACAGAACGCTAAAGCGAATAATGGAATCAGAACGTCATACCCTATGTTATGCAGAAACAGTAGAGTAACACGCGACAACAAACTTTTGATCTACAAACAGGTAATCAGGCCTATATTGACTTATGGATGTCCTGTCTTCTGCTCGATGTCCAACAGTAATTTCCTCAAACTTCAACGGATACAAAACAGGTGTCTGAGGCCGGACTTTTTTAGGAAAAATCGATTTATCGTTCAATCGTTTTTTTTTTAATTAATTGATTATTATCGATTAATCGATTATTTTGGGTTTTTTAAAGGGATTGTATGAAAATAATTGATTGATCGAATATATTCGTTATTTTATATAACCAATATTTCGGTTATTTTTTAGAATTATCGGTTAATCAGCTTTTTAATAATCGATTATTTTAGATTTTTCACAGATAATAGAATAATTAATTTTAAAGGAAATATGAAAAGGATTATTAGAAAATAATCGATAATTCGGTTATTTTTCTGGAAAATAGATTTATCGTAGAATCGACTTCTTAATTAATTGTATTTTCGATCAAGCGATTCTTTTGTAATAATCGATTATTTTTGGTATTTCAAAGATAATCGAATTATCGATTTTAAAGGAAATACAATAAAAATAAATTATTGATAATAATCGATTGCTCGAAAATAATCGATTATTTAAAATATTCGAGAACTCAGTTTTTTTGAAAATCGATTTATGAGTTAATCGACTTTTGAATTAATCGATTATTTTTGATTAATTGATTATTTTTGATTTTTGAAAGATTATCGAATAATCTATTTCCATGGACGAAAATAAAATGGATTTTTTAAAAATAATCAATTTAAAATAAACGATAACTCTTTTATTATTTTTTGTAGACACCGATATATCGGTTAATTGGCTTTTTAATTAATTGATTATTTTTGTTTTTTCAAAGATAATCAAGTAGTCTATTTTAAGGGAAATACGACAAAAAATAGATTGTTTAAAAATAATCGATCGATCGAAAATAATCGATTATTTTCAATAATCGATCATTTGTTTCGATAATCACCCACTCCTAGCGACCAAATGACTTTTAATAGGTTTAAATTTTAAAATGTTATCTGGTTTTGACATATGCATTTCTAGAGTTTTATATGACTCATCCACTATATTAATTAATATTTCTAAAGAAAGAAGCTGAGGTTACAATACAAAACAACATTTTCTCATTTTGACTAATTTTTAATATTATGCAATAGCCGTAGAAAAAATATAATGTTCAACTCACAAGGTTTGATTTGCAGTATTCTCCTGCGCACATGCTTTTTTTATAAGACTCGTAGACAATGAGTACCATTTCTTGCTCTATTAACAATATTCTATTACAACATTTTACTGTAGTCTCTTGCTGAAAACTCGGTAGTAAATAAACGCTAACGAAATATTCTATAAAAGGTCTTCTCTTTACATAAAATGTCGTGACATCTGTTTGATATTAAAAAATCACGTTAATTTTATTTCATAATACAAAATTCCATTAAACATCTTTTAAATAAATCTAATAGTTCATAATAAACAAAGTCCGGTCCCTGTCACAGAGTTCGGGTCGCCGCCAGTTCCTCCACTTCGTTAACCTTTCTTTAGAAATTGGCAACATTTGCGCAGGTTAAACACCAGTGTATGTTATATCTCTGGTCTCTTTTATCTAAGTATTTTACTAAACATTAAATTTAACTAGAATTAATGCCTTTATTATTTTTCAGAATATTTAGATAATAAGGCGAAGAGCAATGAATAATCATATAACACGCAGAACTCAACTGACCCTCTCGTTTTGCTAAATCAAACTCACTGTAAACATGCCATAATCAATCTTGTATAGCTAATAACTACATTATTTTTATTGCTCTCCTTAAATTAAAATTTAGTAAAAAGTAATAGAAAAAGTAAAGAAAAGAGAAACATTAATATTAATGCGTTTCTACATTTTAATATAAATAAAATTAGTTCCATTGCACCTTAAAAGTTTCAGAGGCATTTAACGTTTTAGAATGGATATCAATTTCATTCATAAATTAAGAGAAACCTGCTAGACATCGTCCGACGGATTATATTCGTTAACGTGGGATGGTTTTAACATGGGAACCATTATGTTGGATTTCAAATTATAATTTTGTAATTACCTTACATTGACCTTAAACCAGGCCGTGATTCCGAACTTTTTTCGTGCTTCGAGAAAAAGAAAGTGACGCTATCTTCGATCCGGCATTTTATAAGAGCAGAGTATTTTTTTATACTATGCGTTAATAATATTTTTTTTTTAATATTAACTAATAAAAACTCAGTGGATCTTAGAAAATAGTTAGGTTACAACAAGTGTACAAATTTTCGATCGTCACTTGTGTATAGATTTTAATCGAAGATGGTTGTCAATTATCAGTTTTGATTGTTCTATCTTCGACTTGCCAATAATTTTAGTTACCTTTATCCAAATGTAAGTTTTGTAGTTTTTATTTATCTTAAAAAAATGTAAAACCCACTTAAAACCCAGAACTTTTCTCGATATAGAAATTGTAAATTGGCGAAAATATTCGGAAATTCGTCAAAATAATGAAACAATTGGATTAACGTTTAAACGTCAAACAACAAAAATTAAATACGGGTGTGAAGTTATCCACGTTCACAAATGTATACTGAGAAAAATACAGCGCCATTGTAATAGTCATATAACTTTGTTTAAATGACATGTAGACGCTTTTTAGTTCCAGATTTCAGTTGAGGAGGTTTCAATACATAACAACCACACCCGTAACTAATTTTTGCTCCGTCTGAGGGGGTGCAATTGGGGGTGAAATTTAAAAAAAAATCATAGAAGTCACAAATAGTTTTGTACACCTTTCTGCTTGGGATATGTTATGTAGTTTGCACTTTTCTTCATCGCTGATACCATGCTGGAGTTTGCCGAATCGTCTAAGGGGGTGAAATTGGGGTAAAATTAAAATAAATCATAGATAGTAATAAATTATAATTTAGGTACAGAAAATACATAAAAAAAACTTAAAATATACTTCTTTATATAAAATAAGAGTGCGTTTTCTCTAAAATAAAATAAAAAATTACTCCTGAATTGAAAAATAATTTTACACTCTTGACTTTAAGCCTTCACATAAAATGCAATTGTTTTCAACTTTGAAACAACTAATATGACATTTTCTTTGGCATAAGGTACATCCTACCGTCATTTCATCAACAGTTTTGCCACATACCATATATATATTCGATTTGTGGCTTCTATGATTTTTTTAAATTTCACCCTTAATTGTACCCCTCAGATAGCTCGAAACACTTCAGCATTGTATCAGGGATGAAGAAAAGAGCAAATTTCATGACATATCCCAAGCAGAAAGGTGTACAATGCCATTTGTGGCTTTTATGATTTTTTTTACCCCTAATTGCACCTCCTCAGACGGAGCAAAAGTTAATTGCGGGTAAGCTTATTATGTATTGAAACCTCCCCAATTGAAATCTGCACATGAAAAGCCTCTACATGTTACTTGAACCAAGTTATATGAATATTACCATGGAGCTGCATTTTTCTCAGTGTGCATTTATGGATGTAGATAACTTCACATCCGTATATTAAATTGTATTTCTTTAGCCTTAACGTGAGTTATTTGTTGTTTTTCATGCTTATGAGTGAGGCTTTTTTCGGGGTTTCTTCATCTATAAGTCAAATGACCGGAATTTGAAAAAGTATCCAGGAAACAACAAAAAGTGTTTAACTAATCTTCAGCAATGTATAACCATTGAAAGTTTTTCAGAATTTTGCTAAAAATATGTGAAATCTTCTTTGCTATTACTGCAAAAAATTAAAATTTTGAGCTTATATTTTCTTTAATTCCAGCCCAATTGACAAAAGATCGAAAAAGACTTACTCTTGAGTCTATAAAAAGTATAAAAATGACAATATTTAATGTTGACATGATTACTGTTCTTAGTTTTATGATTATAATATGTTACCGGAAAATATTCAGAAATCAGTGAAATATCATGGAAAATAGTTATTTTTACACAATAAATGATGGCAAATGTATCATATCTTAATAATAGGCATTTGTTTTTTTTTTTTTGTTTAAAAAATGTATTTTCGCATAAAAACAAAAACAAACAAGTCCGAATTTTGTTCGGATTTTGTCTTGATCTTTTCCGGATTTTGTCCGGATTTTGTCCGGATTTTGTCCGGATCTTGTCCGGATTTCGTCTGGACCTTGTCCGGATTTTGTCCGAATTTTGTCCGGATTTCGACCGGATTTTGACCGGATTTTTACCGGATTTCTGGGCTCACTTATCGTAAATTTCAAAAAACTTTATAAAAAACCTAGCCATGAAAAATAATAATACTAGTCCCTCCCCGAAACAACTCTGCTTTCAGAGCTGCAAGAATATTATTATTAGGCCAAAGAAAGGATAAGCTAAGAAAAAGAAGCAGTGATCCTTTCGAAATTCATGAAAATCGCTGTGGAAAACTGTTTCAACTGTTTACATTTTGTAGCGTTGTATATGATAAATAATTATTTTACCAATGTTCTGAAACTACAAGAGGCCTCTGTTACAGGATAGGTTATCCAGAAAAGGCATTGCTTTGGAAACTAAATTCCTTTCTTCCCTATGACTTTACGCATCATTGACAAGTTTATCTAATGTCAAAATAATAGAGCTTTAACGATTTGATATCGAATTGACTACTCTAGAGATGTTAAATTTAAATTAAATTAAATTGTCGAATTTCGTTAAACGGAATTGCTATTAGGGTGTTTAATATGAAATTCGAGTAGAATCGTGAAACGGAATTCCACTCACGATTTTTTCAACACCATTTTAAATTTTTTAAAAACTTTATCTAGAATATGTTAGTTTTGACTTCTAAAGTACTCAGATACCAATTTTAGTCGAAATATGTAGACTTAAAAAAAGGTAAAATGCTCACCCTGTATATAACGCACCTCAAGTATAACTGGTCTTGAGCCAGAAAGCAGTGTTACTTGCATACAAAATTTTAAGTTCTTCTCTTAAGTTCTGTGTTAGTTATCGCGGAAAAAGACAGACGACACAAAAAGGTCCCTTTCTCAAAGAAAAGGATAAAAATGGAATTAAAACCTCCAGAACTCCTAAACACAAAACTCTTCTTTCCAACAGAGGTGAAGTACTTAGGTCTCACCTTTCACATAAAGTTAACATGGAATTCACACTTGGAAAATAGTGTTAAACGAGCATACATTGCTTATGAGCAATGTCGCCGAATCGTGGGGCATTATAAGACCTATGCTAACATACGGTGCTGTTGGCTGAGTACCGAAAAACCAAAAATTGACAGCTGTCCACCAAATAAAACAAATTTAAAGAACAACATGTCTCAATATAACAGGATCCATGAAAACCAGACCGACCAGAGTCATGAAATTCATTCTTCGTCTTACTCTTCTTGATATGTACATCAAGGAGGTTGCTTTAATGACAATTATGGAATAGAACCTGATTTAGGATATAGTGAGGCGAGACGTTGCTTTTGGCAGGAGTAGCTCGATACTATCCCACTGCTTCAAGTGAACATGGACACCATCTCACCGAGCTATATCTTTCATAAGCCATATAAAGAACAGATCAAATAGAAGATTCGGAAGTGGTAGGTACGATTCATATCTACATCAATGGTTCTAAAACAAAACAAGGCCCAGGATGTAAAATATACTCTAGATCCTCAAAGCTAAACATAAAATAGGCTGTAAGTATTAGTGCCAGTTTAGTTCAAACCCAGCTCACGAGGATTCTCATAACAGCAAAAGAAATCACCAGAAATAATATACCACTGGAAGGAACATGCTCAATAATACAGATAGCAGACAAGCACTACTTATCCTGAACAAACCACGAATTCTTTCAGGGTTAGTACTAGAATGTCACGAAGCTTTGGCCGAAGTATCCATCAACAACGTGGTCATGACACATCTTGCTAATTCATAGCCAAGGAGGTAGCCAACCAAATACTTTTTGAAACTGGTCCTTCTATTGGCCTGACAAAATCAATACTGACAGACCTAATTAAAGAACTTTCACTTGTGAAATTCAAAGAAAGATTGGATGAAACAAGAAAACGTAGAGTTGACAGGGAGCTTTTAAATTATTCTTACAATACTACAGCAAACACATACTTGACTATGACTAAACAGAATCTTGGCCTAGTTACAGACTTTCTAATTGGTCCATTGCCAAGTACGGAAGCATTTCCATATCATGGGGCTGTCAAAATCTGCACTCCTTCATATTTACATATCCTCTACTATTGCCTGACGCTCTTATTTATTAGAAGATTTATGTTCGGCGAGTATCGGCTAACACCGGTCGATATAAGAGAAGCACCTCTTGGCGCCGTTGTCAACTACATTAAATATGTAGTTGACAATATAGTTCGATTGAGGCTTAAGTGCCGTGGGGGGGTAACCCATCATATACACGTTACAGATACATGAACTAAGATATTATCCCAGTAGAAACAATAAAATATTATCAGGTTTTTACGTCTTTATTCCACTTAAAAAAGTAGGTAAAAAGTTTGACCATTCAATAAGATCCTTTGCAGTAACATTGCATTTATTCTGCCCAAAAGCATATAAAACCATATAGCCTTATCCTAAAACTTTGGGTAAATGGTACTCTTCAGTTGATGCCCAGCCAGGATTTACTTTGGAAGCATTTGAGTTTTTAAAATTAAAAGTAAAGCATTCCAGTAAAACTTTGTATTGTTCGCTTTGCTTAACGAAATTTCAATTAGAAATCATTTGGAATTTATTTATTTTATGAACTTGTCTAAAATATTAAATAAAGATACTTATCTCTTGAATTATTTTTGTTTTCTTATTTTATTAACACACTGTACATATATTGATAAAGAATGAGGTAAGCAGAATTATTGATAGAGAATGACTTCTTCATAAAATCAATAATAAAGTTATTCCCCTAACTCCATTCAGGGACACTTTATACGTATATAAATTAGATAATCGTTTATTAAAAAATGGATTAATGTAAGAATTAAAAACTTTTGGAGGTTATTATTAATTGTTTTTAAAATTAAGTAAAATGTTTTTATTTCATATTAAAAGTCAAATAATAGGACTGTTAAAAAACGAAATACCCTTTCCATTTAGGTTCAATTCCAAACTACATATTTTAATATCTAGAAAATAATTAAATTTCTACTACGAATTTCAAAATATATTTGCTCAATTTTTTAATATTTTATTAGTAAAATAGTTTTTATTTTTATTCTTTTAATTTGGAAAAAAAATAAGTACAAATTAGTAATTTTGGGGCATTTCGGACACATCAAAACCTGTAACTAGTCCCGGTCATTAAGTTATGGTTATAAATAATATTATTAATAATATAACATAAACGTTTATCCTATTAAGATGTGTTTGTCTTTAATTTTAAATAATTGTCGCACACCTCTGTCAAAGCGGAAATGATCGTCCGCCATATTGAAGGGCCAACTCGTCAACTATTACTTTTAAATCAGCTCTTTCCTGGGGTTTTATATTCAAAGGATGTACCCATTTCGAGTTACGTGTCTGTTCATTGATAAAGTCAATAAATAATGCCATAGTAACATATGTATTATAAAAAATGCTTAACATAAAATATGAGTCATATTACTAAAAACTACACGCGGCTCCGAATTAAATTCAATCTGATACGTAAAAAGAAGGATATTACGCTCTGACGACATTCGTAAATTTATCCAATGCCTAGTTCAGAGACATTTTTTTAGATTACTCGATAGTAACATCAGCACCAGGTTATTTTATAGTCACGTTAACCCTTTATTCACTAACACGAAATTAAAATGTCACCACAATACTTTTATTCTTGAATTGCTTTGATCTCTTTAGCAAATAATAACTCTTTTAAGATTTAATACTGCCAATTATTGATGTAGTAATAACCAAAGCAGTTCATCAATGAAATGGAAATGGAAAACAAGATCAATATTTATTTATGCATTATGTAGGTATGTGGATATTACATACGGAAGTTGTATGATTAACATATTACGGAATAAACAATAATAATTACTCATAAATTGTATGTGTGTTGACACTTGGAGATTTCACTTGTAAACAAATTTGAATGTGGATTTGCATTGCAAAAATAGTGCATCATTTTTAAATTATTATTTATGTATACAATATTAGAAGGTGAAAGATTTTTGAAATACTTTTAAATCTGTTTTTTACTTGTTTTACTTGTGTAGACTGTATATACTAGTAATAATTAAAATATAAGGTGTAATTATCAATAACTATATTTAAAAAAATTGTTAAAACACGAAAACTACAAAACGAGAACTATACAAAAAAGATTATGTCTATTTTTCTCTCTAACAAGAATTCTTCTGTTTATTTCTACGACCGGCTGATTCTTGCCTACTGTCTTCTTTTTTTGTCAACTATCCATCGCGGCATAGATAATTCAAGGAAGAGACTGGCAACACTTATTCTTAGTGGCGCGCACAATATTGTCTGCGCATAGGACGGCATTACGCAGTCGCATAAAAGATGGTAAATTGTTTTATTATTATTTATTAGAAGTGGGCGTTAACAGAATCATCAACCAGACGTGAACATAACAGAAACTAAAGAAATGGCAATTCAACACTATGTTTTTAACTTAAGGATAGGTAGGTAAAGGAGAATTTTTTAACAAATTAGAAAGGCAATAATTCTATGTGCATTTGTTATTATAATATTCTAATAGTATTCATCTAGTTTTTGAATATATTGAACCCTGGAAGAAATTTGGGAAAATATCAATGGCTTACATTGAACTAGAGAATTATCCAAGGTAGTACGTTGACATTATAAAAAGTAAAACTGTCTCGTAAATTTTGGTTTTAAATAGAAAGAAAAAGAGACTCGAATAAGGACTGTGGTCCAAAACTGTTGCCAAAAGACAAGACACTCGTTGCGGGACCCTAAGTCCCGAAACACCGTAATGTGCATAGTAAAGTTTTGTGCAGCGATTTGTGTACTATGGGTAAATATCTTCAACTTATTTTAAAAGTGTTGCTAGGTATTGTTTTGAGATAGTTTTTTTCTTTCTCCTGGGTTCGTCTGACTATGTGTCTCCGAATAACACTAAAGCCTATTGGCTTATTGTGTTTTACCAAATGTTAGTTCATAGCACCCACTCTGTCACCCTTGTACCTTGTACAAGTTTGTACAGATCCTTGGGTGAGTGGGTTCTATACATTGTTGGATCAACCTGGGATTGTCCAAAAAGAGCCTGTCTTTTGCGATCTAGAGCTTTGCATTCGCACAGTATTGGTTTGGACGGCTCTAGTTTCTTGTGACATAGTCGGCACATAAGTTCCCCATTGTACATGCCAATTTTGTTCAAGTGTCCCTTTACTGGGGCGTGCCCAGTCATGAACCCTGTTATCACTTTCAACTGGTTCCTATTCATTAAGAGTAGTTCTCCAGTTCTTTTGGGACATGGTCTGTCTATGAAGGCTTTTTGGTACTCCTGGGTTTGTGTCTGGTTCCGGTGTTTCTTCTGACCCTCTTTTTGCAAGTTCGTCAGCCTTTTCGTTGCCTTCGATCGCTTGGTGACCTGGCACCCAAAATAGTTTTACTCTATTTCGGTCTGCCAGTGTTCTTAGTTTTTCAATGCATTCCCCATACCAGCCTTGACGTAACTTTTTGACTCGATATGGCCTTAAGTGCTGCTTGGCTGTCTGACATTATTTGAATATGCCGATTTTCGACAGCTCTTTCATTGTTCATTCTTACACATTGCAAAATTGCGTATACCTCGGCCTGAAATACCGAGCAATGTATTCCTATAGCATCGCTATGGTTAGTATCAGGGTTTTTGGAGAATACTCCTGCCCCAGTGCCTTCCGCAATCTTAGACCCATCTGTATACCAGGTTTGTTCCTGTCTCAGCTCTTTCCTGTGTATTCTCTAATTTCCCAGTGTATTCTCTAATCTGTAAGCACCTCTTGTATCACATAGTAAAGAGGTGGAAGTCCTATTAGTGCTTCCATTACAGCAGTAGAAGTTGTTTTCATTGCCCCCGTTATTCCGAGGCAGGCAGGTCTTTGTACCTTGCTTACCCTCGTTATTGCTTTACTTTGCTGTGTCTTTGGCCACCACACCAAAAACTGTGTATGTTATTATCAGTCTCACCACCATGTTTTATAGCCAATACACCATACCATGTCTGGTTTTAATCCCCATTTTTTTTTCTCCAAACGATCGCCTTGCCATCATTATCGAGGTTTTCGCTCTTCTTGTGGTTTTTTCTAGATCTGGTTCCAGGTAAGTCTCGAGTCAATCATAACCCCGAGATATTTTACCTCCACATTAAGCTGGATGCTTGCACCTCTTAGGTTTAGAGGCCCTAGTCCCTCCAATTTTCTCATGCGGGTGAACGCAATTATGTCAGATTTGTTTGGGCTAATGTTTAGTCCTTCCGCCTCTGTCCATTTTGTCACTATATTTAGAGCCTCTTGCATTCAATCTCTTACTATATTGTTGTAATTTCCCTGTGCTATGATCACTAGATCATCGGCATATCCCAGGGTTCTATGTCCCTTATCTTTGAGAGATAGTTAATTGATTTAGATATAAATTTCAATTTTTTATCTTATATCATTATTTAGTTAGTTTTTAGTGTAATTTTAGTTGTTAATAAGTCCAAACTATATAATTTAATAGGAAGTTTATCTAGTTGTCATAAATCACAGGTCTTTATTAAAAGTTTGGATATATTATCAAACAGTGGTTTATCCCCTAAATATAATTTGAAACCCCAGCAAATTTAAAAATGCATGCCAATATTTCCCTATTTCTGATACAATCTGGCAACGTTGTGTAAATTTAAAATAGTACATCCACTACTGCGAGACGTTTAACAGCTTTTAGTGTTTCAGTGACCAGCGCGCAAACTGGTACCGGGGTTCTCGATACTCCAGTGTGTTTTACGTTAGCTTTTTTATTGTACGACTTTTTCGTTCCTGGATTTTTTTGGTGTTGAGGTACAATATAAATGATTAAATAAAGTCTTTTTTTTTAGAATATCGACAATAATGTCTGATAGTGAAAGGCGTCGACCTTTGACAACTAAAGAACTCGAGGCAGGAATGAACAGTTTAATATTTAAAATGTAAAATAATGAAGAACCATCTGTTTTTGACAAGCAAGACTCAGGAATGATGATGAAGACTACGTAGAAGAACAAGAATGTTCCGATACAAAGCAAAGTGGGGAATCAGAGACTTAAGAACCAGGTCCGTCTAATGCAAAAAAAAGTGAAAACCACATTGACAAAAGGGAAGAACGTAATGGAACAACGAAATTCCAGAAAAGCAAGGGCGATTCCAGAGAAAAATTTAATTAGTAATTTACCTGGTCCAAAAGGAGCTGCAAAAGCTGTACAAAGTCCGCTTGAAGGATGGTCTCTACTATTTTCTGAAGATATTGTAACACGAGTGTGGGTTGAAACTATTTATTTAATTAAAATACAAAATAACTATCCCCAACGCGTAAACTATTTACAATTATTACTATTTACAATTGAAACGTTGATCCGCCACGCGCTGACCGGCTTTCTCTCTTCCACCCCAAATTGACAGTGTCGTATCCTCAATAATCCATGGTAACCGCTTCCATGACCGTTCTCGATCATTCCTCACACTTTCTCCAAGTTTCTGTCAGACAGCCCGATTGTAGGTTGGGTTTCCTGTCACCTTGACGGTTCGTTGTCTCGTACTTGTTGTGGCAAACCCTCGCACTGTCTCGTCCGTAGAGTCCAAACCGTTACAATATAATAAACACAATTGTTGCTTGCGCTAATGAAGAAATTAGAAGACGATTGGAGTCAATTAACGTTCCTCAGTCTTACCAAAATACAACAGATAGCGCAGATATAGAAGCTTTGATTGGACTTTTGTATCTTTGTGGCGTCCAGCATTCAGCATTTTGGAGTTTTGCACGAGCTGTCACCTAAGTTTGGTACTTCGCTACTTAAAGCTATTATGCCGTTAAACAGGTTTTATTTTCTGACATCATCATTGCGTTTTTATGAAAAAGCTACTATAGCACAACGAAGACAAAATGACAAATTTGCACCTATCAGAAAAATTTGGGAAACATTTGTGTCCAACTGTACAGCATATTTTACACCACATGAATATTGTATAATTGATGAGCAGCTTATGGGCTATAGAGGCAGGTGTCTAAATCTGACAAGTATGGTATAAAGTTTGTAATGAAGAATGACGCGCGAACCTGGTATATGATTACTGCTATTCATTAAGTTTACAAAGTTACTACTGAAAATAATATGCCTGTTTCGTTTTACTACATCAAAAAACTATCACAGCCTATTCCTGGTACTGGCAAGAGGAAGATTACTGTCGATAATTAGTTTCCGTCAGTAGTATTGTTTAAAAATATGTTAATCGAACATGGACTAACAACTATGATAGATAGGTACTCTTAGAAAAAATAAGCGGAAAATTCCTCCTAGTTTCTTAGCCGGAAAAAGAGAAGGTGAATGAAAATTTGTTTTTGATCACAAAAAAAAGTGGTATTATTGTTATCCACTATTCATTATACATATTATGTGGATGAAACCACAAAGCAACCAATAGTCCTAGATTACAATATTACTAAAGGCGGTACGGACACATTTGACAAACTCTGCCACACTTTCATCACTGCACAATCCAACAGAAGATGGCCTATGAGGGTATTTTGTAGCATGCTTGATCACGTTGGAATAAATTCAATGGTTTGGTACAACTTTTTCGCCACCAACAATCCAAAACTTGTCAGAAGAGCGTTTCTAAACATAGTGGCCTTTGAACTAATAGAGCCATTTATAAAATGCAGGCTGGAAATTACAAAGTTAAGAAGAGAACTAAAGTGCCTCATAAGTGAAATTTTTGACGTTGATACAGGAGAAACAAAAAGCTCATGTTTTGAAAAAAAAAAATGCGAAGCGGATTTTGTGATAGATATAAAGACAGGAAAACAAAACTGGCTTGCTCAATTTGCCACGTTCCATTTTGCGATGAGCACAGATCGAAAAAATGCTGAATAATCGACAAAAATCGCATTTTCCTTAATATTATATATTTTGGCTTTTAAAATAAACTTATAGGTTAGTGTTATTTTCTAATTTTAGGTTTCATATTGATGTTTTTTTTTTTGAAATATATGTTTATGTTACTATAAAAATGTTGTTTTAATTACAAAAACTATATAATCAGAAAATTGAATCATTAAAACAAAAATTAACCTATCAATTATAGCGGGGTCTATTAGACCCAGTGTGTGTTCTATGAGACTATTTATGATGTGTGTAGCGAAAGTTAAATATACATCTGTTACTGTTTTAATACTTAATATTATGCTCTTCTTTCCAAAACTAGTTATGAAATATTCTGAGCATTTGTGAAGCCTCGACGTATCCACCCTTAAGGGACTGGAAAAGTCTAAAACTAGTTACCAAAGCCACTCGACTTATGCTATTAAGGAATAATTTTATCTTTCTTTAATTTTATTTTTATAATATTTTTTTTTGTCACTTGTGAATGGATGTTTCTTCTGGACTTCAGGACCCTTTACCTGGTGACAGTGTTACCTTCATCCCTTAATAGTATATTGACAACAGTAGTTAGAAACCTATCAGTTGTTACAAATAGGTCTTTAGGCTACAGTTTGACATGTTAAAAAAGATTAATTAAAAATTGCTACAAAAACTAGTTCAGGAACTAGAATATATTCCCATAAGAGAAGATACATAAGAAATATGTATTTTGTTCTTTCATTATATTTAAAAATTTAACAATAATGACCCCGATAACAATATATCAAAGAGCTATGATTCCTGTAATATTAAAATTTAGTTACTTTTATGTAGATGGCGCCACCTAAAAATTTAATTTCTATGTAGTGTCATATTTTTATAAATCATCGGAAGAAAGGATTCGTTATTTTATTAGAAAAATTATAAATATGTATGTGTACAATAATGACAAAAAAGTTGAACATATTGGTCTACTGAACGGATATACTTCTATATTTAGGTATTCTAGTAAAGACGCTGACTGGTATGAAATCCACCAATAAAAGATCATATTTAATATACGGTTTATGTATTTTTTAATTTTTCTTTATTTTAAATATTTAGCTACTGCTCTAAAATAATTTATGGTATATTTTTAAGTGTTAAAATCTATAAAATATAGCAATTTACTAGAAGATATTCGTTTATAAACCTGTTTAATAATTCATAGTTTAAATCCCGACCTTAGATTAAAGAGACCGAAGATGTAACATTGCACACTGCGCATGTTGTCTATTTTAACCCCAAGTAACCCACCAATTAAATATCATTGTTCGCACGACGCCACCCGAATTGCTCCGATTTTCCATTCAACGCTCACCTTCGCCTGAGTTTAATCACCATTGACAGCTGTTTTTTGATTTATTTGTTGGTGTTTTAGCAATTTAAAGTGTTTTAGTTATTCAATTTTAAGTTCAAAATGCCACAATGTATCTTGAAAAATTGTATATACTTATAATACAAGTACCAATGTTATGAAAGATAAAAAATATATTCGTTTTCAGCGGTAAATATTTATTGACGTTTTGACATAAAGCGCCATGATCCTTTGGGCGGAATACTTCAGGTCCACATTAAGGGGTTTCAATAAATATTAAACATCAAATACATAGGTATTTCAGAAAACAGATTTCATATTACATAAATATACAAAAGGGTAAAATTTTGAACATTTCATTTAAATAAGAAGTAAATAGGGATTGTTGCTAACGAAATTTTGTTTTTAAAAAGTAGTTTTATAAGAATATTTACTAAAGGTAGTTTTTAGACCTAAATAAGAAGTAAAGAAGCATAGTTGCTAGCTAAATTTTATTTTTTTAAAGTATTTTTATAAGAATATTAGATGATATACAGGATGACCTACTTAAAATTTCAAGGTTCATCTTATTTGCGGTCAAATCGAAAGTGACATTTGAATCTTAAGTCTTAAAACAAAGTAAAACGCACAATATGATCTAATATAAGCAAAACTACTAAAGTTACGGGAGTTAGTCACATTATTAATAAAATGTTACATTATAAATCCCTAAACAACTCGAATGAAATTTTCATTTACTAAATCCAAATTCTAGCAATATTTATTATTTATTATACAGTCGAATGCGATTTCAAAGATAACGAGATCAAAAAATCCGAATCTCTAAATTCTGGAGCTAAATGCTCGGATAAAAGCTAGCGACCGATAGGGGTTACAAAAATTATCGATTTATCGATTATTCTGATATTTTTTTATGAAAATCGATTTATCGGTTATTTTTAATAATTTATTTTTGTTTTTTAAGATAATATAATAATCGATTTTAAAGGAAATACAAAAAGAAAGTAGATTTATTCAAAGTAATCGATCAATTGAAAATAATCGATTTTTTTGGAAAAATCGATTTATTTTTTGATCGTTTTTTTAATCGATTATTTTCAAAGGTATTATATAAAAATAATCGATTGATCGAATATAATCGATTATTTTATGTAACCGATATTTCAGTTATTTTTTAGAATTATCGATTTATCGGTTAATCAGCTTTTTATAATCGATTATTTTCGATTTATCGATTATTTTAGATTTTCAAAGATAGTAGAATAATTCAATTTTAAAGAAAATATGAAAAGGATTATTAGAAAATAATCGATAATTCGGTTATTTTTTGGAAAATAGATTTATCGTAGAATCGGCTTCTTAATTAATTGGTTATTCTCGATTAAGCGATTATTTTGGAATAATTTATTATTTTCGGTATTTCAAAGATAATCGAATTATCGATTTTAAAGGAAAGACAATAAAAATAAATTATTGATAATAATGGATTGATCGAAAATAATCGATTATTTAAAATAATCGATAATTCGCTTTTAAAAATCGATTTATCAGTTAATCGACTTTTTAATTACTAGATTGATTATTTTTGATTAATCGATTATTTTCAATTTTTCAAAGATTATCGAATAATCTGTTTTAACTGACAAAAAACAAAATGGATTATTTGAAAAAATCGATTATTTAAAATAAACGATAATTCTTTCATTATTTTTTGAAAACACTGATTTATCGGTTAATTGGCTTTTTAATTAATCGATTATTTTTGATTTTTCAAAGATAATCAAGTAGTCGATTTTAAAGGAAATACGACAAAAAAATAGAATGTTTGAAAATAATCGATTGATCGAAAATAATCGATTATTTTCAATGATCGATAATTTATTTCGATAATCACCCACCCCTAGCGACCAAATGACTTTTAATTATTATTCCTTAAAAAAGAAGCTTTAATACACCTTTTTCTGAGGTTACAATACAAAACAGCATTTTCTCATTTTGACTAATTTTTAATATTATGTAATAGCCGTAGAAAAAATATAAAGTTTAACTCACAACGTTTGATTTGCAGTATTCGCCTGCGCACATGCTTTTTTATAATGCTCGTAGACAATGAATACCGTTTCTTGCTGTATTAACAATATTGTATTTCAACATTTTACTGTAGTCTTTTGCTGAAAAGTCCGTAGTAAATAAACGCTAATGAAATATTCTATAAAAGGTCTTCTCTTTTCATAAAATGTCGTGGCATCTATTTGATATTAAAAAATCACGTTAATTTTATTTCATAATACAAAATTCCATTGAACATATATTTTAAATAAATCTAATAGTTCAATATTATGCTAATAAACAAAGTCCGGTCCCTGTCACAGAGTTCGGGTCTCTGCCTAGTTCCCCCACTCCGTTAACCTTTCTTTAGAAATTGGCAACATTTGCGCAGGTTAAACACCGGTGTATGTTATATCTCTGGTCTCTTTTATCTAAGATCCCGACAGAGAACAATCTTTTTTAGTTTTATTTATTTTATAAAGAAAATGTTTATTTTTTTTTAACTATCTTTAACATAGTTATTGTCCTTATCACACTTGTTCATATCCACTCTTGTCAAACAAACTACTACTATTCATTCGATCAACTTTTAATGTTTACATTTTACTTTAAAACAAGCTTGTTGTTTACGTTTTGTAGCAAAAAAAAACGGAAAGTGAAATTTAGATCTATTATACCAAATTAGAGTCACGGAAGAATAGACTTACTTACACCTACGAATTTCAGGGTCGAAAATGAGGTTAGTAAAAGTATTTAGTAACCATAGTAATTATTTAAGACAAATCTTTTTATATAAATTCATTTTCAATACCATTGGGATAGAACGCATTATATAATATAATCAGACGAGATGCTATAATACTACATTATTAATAATTGTATTGGATTTATATTTATAATTATTTTAAACTCGTGTTTAAAATCATTAATTTATTAAGTTATTTAAACAAATATTACATTAAAGATATGTGTTAAGATTTATTTTAAATGAAAGTTAAAAGCATTAAATTTTTTTTACAATTATTAGGAAAACATATAATTAAAAAGTTTAATAATAACTCTCTTATAATTTCCTTTTTTCTAAAGTAATATAGTTGCTTTTTTTTCTTTAAATGTTACCATAGAAACACGAAAGATATTTTCATTAATTCAAGAAAAATGCTAGAACGCAGAGATGTATTTGTTGCTGTACACCCCTGGAAAAAGTGAGCAAACGATTTTTTTAGATCAATTTATGAACCATTTTAAAATTTGGGAAATAATTCTTTGAGGTCAGGTATGAAGGACTTAAGACACCTCTCGCGAAAGCAAGGATTAAGGATTGTCCAACATAAAATTGTATTTATATGGGCGCCACTGGCAATACTTTGCGATATTTTGTGCCTCGAAAATATTGAGTTTTAAATTTGTGCAACGATAAGACAGCTCTCTACAGTAACGTTTAAAAATACTAGATATAGTATCCATTCCTTTACTAAACAAAGAAGATGGAAGTCCCTGCCAAAATAATTTCGAAACGGCTGAACTTTTAGCTAATAACTTCACAAAAGTTTTCACCAATGAACCTCCCCAGGATCAGTTACCAGATATCTCACCCGAAAGAATCCATTCTTCCTTAGAACGGCTCAATTTTACTCCTGAAATTGTCAAACGTCACCTTTTAAAATTAAAAAACAATTCCTCTCCGGGTCTAGATCAAATATCTTCTCTTTTTTTAAAACAATGCTCTAATACCATCAGTTCCTTTATCTATTATAATGTTTTTGTCTTTTAATGCACACATTACCCTCTATCTGGAAAACAGCTTCTATAACACCCATTTTCAAGAAAGGAAACAAACAAGACTCTAATAACTACCGCCCAATCAGCCTCACACCCATAATCTGTAAAGTTATGGAATCCATAATAACAGAGCACGTTCTCAGTTTCTCTTAGCGGAAGAAATCATTCCCAAACAGCAACATGGATTTGTAAAAGGGCGATCAACCATGACCAATTTGCTTTGGTGTGTAAATGAGTGGACGGTTTCATTAGACAGGGAAAAACCTATAGACATTATTTACCTGGATTTTGCGAAAGCTTTTGATCGTGTGCCGAAACGAAGATTACTACATAAGTTAGAACACCTTGGTATACGTGGTGATTTACTTAAATGGATCGAGTCATTCTTAACTGATAGAAAGTACTTTGTTAAAGTTGGAAATTCGCATTCATTTGAAAGACCAGTCTTGAGTGGGGTTCCTCAGGGATCAGTTCTGGGTTCACTCTTATTTATAATATATGCCAGTGACCTTCAATTCCATATCAAGTGCAACAATATTTTTTACGCAGATGACACTAAAATATTTAGTGACCCGTCTCTAAACTTCCAACAGCTTCAAGATGACCTTGACTCCATCTATAATTGGTGCTCAGATTGGATGGTACCTCTAAATACAAATAAAAGTGTAGTTCTCCATATTGGTAAAAATAATCATCGTCATAATTATTTTCTAAACGGTCATACGTTAAATAAAGTTAAATCTTACAATGATCTAGGTGTTATAATTACTGAAAATCTCAGCTGGTCTGAGCACGTTCTTCAAGTGTCAAAAAAGGCGAACACGAAAATGTACTTATTAAAGAAAACATTCGCAAAAGTGTCTTTTCAAAATTCTATCCGGCTGTATAAATTATACATTCGTCCAATTATCGAGTACTGCGGAGCTGTGTGGTGTCCGGAACTAGTGCGGGATAAAAATATTCTTGAAAATGTTCAGCGCCGATCAACCAGACTATTTTTCGGACGTATGAGACCTAATTAAGCAGAGAGACTACATATTACATATGGCTGAACTACAAACGTTTGAAAATGGCCGTCTGCGGGGTGACATGATAATTTGTTTTCGTATTTTAAAATATAATTTTGGAAATTTAAAATGTATGTTCATCGTGGACAGTGAAAATCGACTACGTGGCCATAAATGGAAGCTGAAAAAAGAACAATTTTTTACGAAAACGAGGCAAAATTTATTATTTAATCGAAAATTCCACACCTGTAATTTTGAACCAATCAAAATACGTGTTTTTGACAGATCACCATGGCAACGGAGGTATTTTAGTGGAAATTTTTTTCTCGTGGGGTACCCAACAGCGAATTATACTGGAATTTTTTTGACGTTTACAATAACAGACCATTTTTGACAGACTGGTTTTTATTTGTTCACATAATAGGTTTAGTTTTGATACATTTTAGTTACAATGCTAAGGTGTTTTCTATATTCTTCGGCCACTTCTTTTCTTCTTAATGGCGAAAATGCAGGACTTTGGATGCTTTGAATTATGTGCCTATGTCTAATAAAATATATATAATATTTAGACACTAATTTATTCACCTTTTTCCCATTCAGCACTTTGAATTTTGCGTAGTTTAGGTGCAAATATTCGTGGACAATTCGGAACAAATTTTCGTTTTTCAAGTTGGAGCCACAATCCTCTATTAATCCGAGTAAGTAAGTCATGGTGCAATGATTGATCATTAGACAATTTCACGCATATTTGGCATAGCGTATGATTTTCAAATCGAATCATTTTTAAACAAATAGGTAATTTTGTTGGTTTTACTTGCTGTGCAATATTCTTTATCGCAACAAAACGCGAGTTATTTAATGTTTTGAACTGTCAAAATACAATGATCACAGCCTCCTACGATTGATGCTTGCTGACGCTGGTTATGAATTTCATACCATTTTAAAGCGCTCATAACGCATGTTAATAAAAACGCAGAAAAACAATTTTCTACCACTTGTAGTTATTCAAAACTTACGTAAAATTAAAGAATATACTATTTTCAATTTTCAAATGGTATTCCCATGCAACTACAATGAGTAGAAATAAGCAATTTGAAGGCCTAAATAAGTTCAGCGAAACATTTTTTCACGTCGGGCCGCTTGACAACTTCAAAACTGAAATTATATTCGAGGTTAGGGTCTCACTTAGTTACCATGACAACTCAGCAATCAAGGCGACAACACCTTTTATGTTTCACTGGTGACTTGGAGAAAATAATTTGCATTGTTGAGAAACGAAAAATAAATTTTAACAATATTTAATTTTCAACCATAATTCGGCGTGGAATTTTCTTACCGAATACCACTCGAGGTCAAATTAATATCAGGAAATTTTTTCTCGCTCATGAATATTTTTAGAAAATTTCCCTCGTCTGCGACTCGGGAAATTCCACACTTGGAATTCTCTACCGGAGAATGTTGTAAATGCTCCATCTGTCAATGTTTTCAAGAACGAACTTGATAATTTTCTATTTTTTAATTAACATTTCATTTGTTTCATTGTTTATTCATCGGTTGTACCTGTTATTGATTTAGTTTTTAGTAATATTGTTTTATATTCAGTTAATATGGGCTTATGGGTCTTATGGCCCCTGCTCTTATCAAATAATAATAATAATAATAATAATAATAGGGTGACGTATGCATTTATTAGAAGATTTTTGTTCGGCAAGTATTGACCAATACAGGCCGAAATAAGAGAAGCACCTCTCAACGTTGTATATTTTTCACATATGTCCTATATTTAAAACGAAATCAATACAGGTCATTACTAATTAATTGATCGTGAAGACTTAAATCAATAAAATTCAGATAAATACGCATTTATTTGTAAAAAATTTTAGAACTTGAAATTGGTTTAATATTAACACATATCGAAATCTTGGAGTTTAAAAGTTATAATCAGAATTACAGAAAAATCTGACATTTTAAAATACATTTTCTGGAAAACAAAGGTTTTTGACTTAAGTCCCTAAGAGCTGACGTTAAAGAATATTTTTTTAAGTTTTAACTTTAACGACCAATAACACAAAAATTAAGGGTCTTATTTTTTAGCCATATCTTTTATGCCATGTCTTTTTTGTATCATCTTTATACGAAATTTTACGGCAAAATAGTGTCACGCTTCGTAAATTCTAATTAATTATTTAAATAACATCCTGTACATAAAACTTTATTTAATTATGTCGACAATTTGTTTTAAATTGTAATCATGTGCAAGGTTGATTATTTAAATAATTATGAAATATAAATAAAATAATAAACCAACAAGTGAATTTATGAGAATGGAATTTGAGGGCAGACAGGGAATTTCCGCGTGGCTAGGCCGCTTGTTGGTCGCGAGGGCTTAGAGCAGGGTTACCAGACGTCCCGCCATGGGCTAATCTGTCCCGCCTTTTTTTAATAATTCCAAGTTACGCTTTTCTCGTAAATTGTCCCGGTTTTCCCGCCTTTTCCACTCTCTTACACGATTGAGGTCTGAATTCGTATATTTTGATTGATAACCCCCGGGACACAGATAGTCCCAAAATTATTTAAAACACGTGAATCGTGATATTTCTTTTTAGTAAAAACACTCATAACGTGACAATAGTAGTATTTATAACCGCTAAACCCCTAAAAATCGTTTCCATGTTTTATTAGCAGAACTGGCAGAAATATAAGTAATATTTATTCTGCAAATATTAGCAATCACAATGGATTTTTTTTTGAGTTATTATTTTGTTTGATTTGTAAATATTTCAGGTAAATATCTATATAGGTATTCAGTAGTAATGTAAACAAACAAGGTAAAGCATTTTACCAGAAAATAAAATATAAAAGATCTGTCAATATTCATTTATTATTCACGCAAAGCTGGACAGTTTGTTTAGTTAATAAAGCTTATTTTTTTGAGCAGGAAGATATAAGAGTAGAATAATACGAGGTAGTTTGTTCAATAATTTTCTAAATTGAGGAGCAGACTTCCTAAATGCATTTTGTATATTTTTAGAAATTATGGAAAAAAAACTGCTCCACGTTTAGCAAGAAATTGACCAAAAAATTGTACTCAGAAAATGGAAAAATGTCCGTGCAAATATTTAACCTACATGCGAAAAATCTAGTAATGATTATATCCCAAAAAATATAAAAAAAATTGTTGCATTGTTGCCCTAGGACAAAATGCATTTTGATTGTCTACACACATTGGTAGTAAGGATGTACAAAATGTAAGTATTTTATTTTTGAAATACAAAATTAAATCGATACCTTTTTGCCAGACTATCGTAAGTGCCATTTAAACAAATGTCGTTTTTGTTAGTCGGATAAAAAGGTATCGAAATTCTAAAAGAAAATAAAACAATAATGGCATTTTACATATAATTAATGGTGGTTATCTGGATTGTAATTTGACTCACGATTGGCTGTAACCATGTTCGCTCAAAATCGTTGACCCAATTTGCCCCTTCCATTAACGGCTTCGAGAGGCTCTGGAGTTTTTTGTTTTAATATTGTTTGGTCCCAAACTCTTTGGTCTTAAAATAATTTCATACTTAGTTTTAGTTTGTTATTAATTTTCTTCACTAATAGATATTTAACTCTACCTGTGATAAAGTCGCTAAACTCCAATTGATCGAGGAAAGCCGAGTGCCATCCGTTCAAATCACAGTTAATCCACGATGCAAGGACAAACTTCTGTTAGTTTGTCTATTGTCAATGGATATACAGCACATAGAAAGTACAAGGTCTTTTTATTTGCATAGGACAAAATGCATGTAGAATGTCTTTTGTGTCCTAATATTGTAGTCCTGTGCTACCTTTGGTTGAAAATTTCAAATAATGGACAAAATATATCTAGAAAGTCTGCTCCTTAATTGTCATGACACAAGTCTATCGCTAAGGTACTTGATGCTTCTAATATAGGAGAAAGAAGCACAATCTGATCCAATAGAAATCAAGTTTAGGGTAGTGTATAAGATCCAGTACTCTACTTGCATAATACTAGCAAAAATATACTTATAATTTTTGTATCAGTAATTTTATCAATATCTTTCAAAAACCTAGTGAATAGAAGGGGCTCCAAAATTGATCCCTGCGCAAATTCCGATAACTGTTGGAACTTTATTGATCTATAACCATGACACGAAACAAACTGATGTCTGTACTGTATATAGGAAAAAAAATAGCATATGTAGTTGAGTGATTAAACCTATAGAGGAAAGTTTCTAAGTAAAATACCTTTATAAACTTTGTTGAAAATTTTAGTGACGACACCATGTAACGGTTTTAATCAAGCGTTAAGATTATAGTATGGGTTTTGTTCGTCCATAAAGAATTTCTTTACCTATATTTGCTTAAAATAAAACGTATCCGACTAGTCAAAGTTTTCATGCATTCAGATTTCACCCTGTAATCACTGTACATATTCACACAACATACATTTTTATTATCCAGTTCTCAGAGTTTCAAATTATTGTGATATAATATTTTCACAAGAATTAAAATATCTTCAATACAAATAGGCCTAGGTAAATTCGTTTTATGATACCTTCTTTATGCAAATTGTATAATTCTTATGCTAAAATTTACCTTTAATATCCATTTTTGTTGTGCTAATTTCACAAGCACTGGACAACAATCCTTGTGGTATACAAACTTTACAAACAGCACATTTCGTTAACTAAGATCATGATTTAATTGTTGTGGATATTTTTGGTAATTTTCACAAACACTAAACGATAATTTATACTTGTTAAATCATTTTAGATTATATTCGTTGCGATTCCGAATGTCAACTAAATGGGGTTATATTTATATTTGTGAGACTGCTAGACAGCTGTCAAATTATAGATAAGTACTACAGAGAGAGTGGTAAAACCGTGCATAGTTCTGTGAGTATATTTTGACGTTTCTTATCTAGAATTTCTATTGGGTAATACAGGGATACCAGCATTATAGAGTTATTTTTATTTTTGAGATCATAAAAGCTTATTGTCGAAACAGAAGTGCCATTCGTGAATCGTATTTGTTCGAGAGTGACAATTGGCTAAAATAGGTTTAGTACGGCGATTCTACAAAAGATCTACGCAATCGCACACTCAATTCGGCTCCAGATAGTATAAAACGAGATGCTCTATGACCAAAAAAAAAGGACAAAAAAGATTTTTGGACGAGACAGTCGAGACACACTATACACCTTATTATTAAATCTCTTCATAAATTGAAATTGGCAACGATCAACTTGATTGTACGTATTAGTTAAGGAGTTCTATGTTCTATCTACAAAACTAACATACTTTGTACCTTATGTGTGATTTAAAACACTTTGTTTTCTACTCAAACTCTTAAGTTATTTCAACAAGAAGTAGGTACCCAATTTTCCTCACACCAGCGACTCATCAAAAAAAATATTGAAAATAAAACAGTATTTTTTCAGTCTTTAATAATAAATTTATGAAACAGATCTGTCCCTTTGCCATATTAAATTTGAGGTTTTTAATAGCCTTGAGAATTTCCTCTTGTGATATTGATTTGCTATGTTTTATTATTAGTAATTTTAACGTCAGTTCATGTGCGTAGTTGATTACTTGAGAAAAGCTTAAATATTGAACATGGAAACGACATTTGGATCTTAGTGTATAAATAAGGAAATATTTATTTTTAAAATCTTTGATATACTGGGTCTTAAAAAACATTTTTAAAATGTTTAAAGCAGATAAAGAAAGGTGGAAGGGCACACAATAGTATTCTGTGTTTTTTTTTATTCCAGCTTAAAACTATATGGAGTGGAAGATGGTGATGCAAGAAACATTTACAAAATGTTTAAAGCAGATAAAGAAAGATGGAAGGAAACAAAATAGTATTCTGTTTTTTTTTTAATCTAGCTTGAAACTGATATGGAAAACAGTAGGGTATGGGGCACTATAGAATTTTTTTTTCAGAATGGGGCACTAGGGACCATAGGAAAATGAAAGTATAGGGAAATCAATGTTATTAGTATCTCGTTAGATAGGTGACGTCATGAGGACGTGAAAGATGATGATGCAAGAAACATGTACAAAATGTTTAAAACAGATAAAGAAAGACGGAAGCGAACACAATAGTAGTCTGTACTTTTTTATTCCAGCTTGAAACTGACATGGAAAACTATATTGAGTGGAAGATGATGGGCGGAAACGTAAGGCTCAGAAGGGGAAAAATGTATAGTTTGTTGTTCAATAACTAAACAGTTATATCTATGTCCAGTAAATATTGTTTCTTGCGATGTACAGATTTAGAAAATTTGATTTCTATAATTGAAGTGCATATTGCCGAGTTTGCAGAGCATCAATCAGTTAATTTTTACTTGTTATTCAAATGTCTATGTAAAATTATGGATAACAACAATCTTTATTTAATAATATTTCATCAGCTCTATAAACTTTGCATCAATTATTAAACTAAATCCAATAAGCATTAAAATTTATTTTTGACTAAATTAAACTGTTGTAAATTAGAGAAATTTGCAAAAGTTTTGTCAACAATTAGTTTTGCAAAAATACTTAAAGCACTCATTTGAAAAGCAATCTCGGGTATATTAAAATCACTGAGTATAAGAAGATGTTTATCGTAAATGAAGATAGGGTAACGAGAACATCTTACAAAGATCATCGAACTAAAAGCGGATGAATTAGATTAAATTAGATTAAACATAAAAGGAGTTGAACATTATTGATCTTTTTGTTGAACTTAGTAGCTTTGATAGTGTCCCCTGCATGTACATACATCTGAATTTTCTTCATTTACTTGTATAATTATAAATCTTAACATAGTCTGACCAGCACACTGGCACAGGACGTGAATTGATGCTTCCACTTATTTGTCTACTTCTTCACAGAACCTGTACAATATTGCTTCTTCTGTTGGGTTAGGGACACTCATGTGCGACATAAGGCGACAATATCTGGTAAGAAGACCTAGTAGGTCCAATAGGACTTCTGTGATTTTGGTCGTTGGTTGCTTCATAGAAGCTTTGGCCTGTACAAATTTGGATAGTTGTTCCCCTATTCCTGATCTTCTTTTTTCGTCTACGGTTTGGTGAAAGCCTAGCACAATATCTAAGCAAGTCCCTATAAGGTGTCGGAGCCTGTCATGGCCTTACCTAAGCATTCTCGAGCTAGTTCGTCGACATCTTTACTGCTCTCATATATCCTTCTTGATCTGGTACCCAGGTTGTTTTGTTACTTAGCTCTGACAGGTCTTCTAGGCAGTATTTCACCAGTAGTAAGTTGAATTCTGTTGATAGACTTCTATATCAACGTAGATGGGATATATAAATAGGCAAAATGTATGTAAATTGTCTGATTTTATTCAGTAAGAAATCAATATTGGTACTTGAGGGAATTGAAACAAAAAGATCAGTTATATTATTTATAAAGAAATGTATACATTTTACAGAGCACACCACCTTCAAGAATTAGTAACGTCAACCCTGTAAACATTAGAAGGTGAAATATCAAAGTTTATTAAGTTTTTTGATGGACTAAAATTCCTTTTTAATTTAATTGATCAGATTATTATAATCATAAGTGATTCAGTTGGAATATAAACTTGATAGTACTTACTTATTAGTGCTTTTTATTTAATTTTCTCAAATGTTGAGATACGTTAAAATAAACTAGTTTTTTTATTTGTTTAAATAGCAGTAACAATTGAATAAAACATTAAACTGGCTAGGTATAACATAAAACAACTACACAAAAAATTAATTTTGGGTAGGATAAGTAGGGTAAACATGTCGAGTTTAGTTAAATAAAAAGACAAATTAAACGAAATGACAGTCAGTTATTAATCATTAAACGTTGCAAAATGGTCAAAAATATTTTTTTAATATTTACAATGTCTTTGTCGATGTGGTGTTTGAGTGCGGTTGAAAATGTATCCATAGAAAAGTGCTTTGAGGCTGATTCTATTTCTTGTCTTCAAATTCAGGTAGAACTAACTTATATTTTTTTATTTTTCTGATGGCATTATAAGATTTATTTAATTTATGTGATGTGTTCATTTTAAATTATTATCAATATTCAAACCTAGGAAATTGACATAATCCTTGGAGTTTAACTGTTTGTTTTCTAATGCTAATTTAAGAGAATAATAATTGTTAGTAATATTTTTAAAAAAGAGGAATTTAAAATAAGACCCTTTTTGTGTCACCAATTGATAAAACTTTTATTAAAACAATTACAGCGGTGTATAAGCTGCTTAGAAGTTTGTACCGACATCACTAATGACGTATCGTCAGTAAATAAGATGACCGTATTTGCATCTACAAAATGAGGCAAAAAAAGGGAAAATAATAGCAGTCCTATCACATACCCCTTGGGGACTCCCATATTAACGGATACCTGTTTGATCGACTGTTCTTTACTTTAGCAAACATTCTTTAGTTATGAATAAAACTAGAAGGCCATTCAGAGAAAACTCCTCTAAAACCTAGAATATTCAATTTGTTTCAATAATTTTAAAAGAAGGACAAAAGCACTTGAAAGATCGAAGAACAAGCCAGTAACAGAAAGATCATCAACAAAACATTTTTATACATATTCATTAAATTCACAGGCAGCTCTTTGGGTTGATCTGCCCTTCCTGAAGCCATGTTGACTCTTTGTGACAATATGAAATTTAGACAAGTAATTAGTCATCTTATTATGTATTACTTTTTCAATAATTTTTGAGAAAATGCTTAATACTGAAATCGGCCGATAATTGGCAATATTACCAGCTGCATTTTTCTTGAAAATAGGTAACACGGTGGCCATTTTTAATATAGATTTAAATTTGCCATATGAGAGAGATATATTATTGAGATAAGCAAAGTGTTCTGCAATGTGAATAGTAACAGCTTTTAATATTTTATTTATTTCTTTTATTTTTTATAATATCTTTTATTTCATATCTATTAACTGCAAGAAAAAAAAATGTTGAATTCAACATAATATCTGATGTGGTGCAGCACTGAGATCTGAAATTATTATTATAATACATACTGTTTACATTTACTATGGAAAAGTAATCTCCAAAAACGAAAGTCAAGTCTTTAAATTCCGAGAACAATTATTACTTTTCTTATTTCTACATATGGTTTTATTTTTATTATTAGAATTATCAATAATATTCATGTTATATTTAAGTAATGAAATTAATATGCAACAAACTACATTGAAAAATCTGATGTGTCCAACTAGTTATTACAGGCTTCTTCCGGTTATTTTGTACAACCTATTGCAGCATCTCTATAAATGTTTAGAGGATAAACTAAATATATACATTGTCCGCATACATCTACCTCGAAATATTTTTCTATAGATATTCATTGAAAATGAAAATACTGAAAAATTTAAATTTAGCACTTTTCCTACAATTTTTCCATTACGGTCCATTTTAAAAAAATCATGTATGAACAAATATTATAGAGATCGATATCGCAAACAACTTTTATTTCAACAATTTTCATAAAAATCAGAATTTTGCACATTTTGTCAAATTTTTCGAATACGGACCATTTCAGGAAATTTTTACATAAAGCAAAAATTATAGATAATAATATTAGATGTAACTTTTATTTGAACAATTTTTTTCTCCAAACATAAATAACAGATATATTTCCTAAAATATAAAAACGGCCTCCCATAAAGTACCCCCCCAGATGTTCCGACTTTGTCCAAAATCTAATCATTTCACGTCAGGCCGAAATAAAACTTAAGTTTAAAATTTAATGTTTTTTTCTTTATCCGTTTTTGAGTTTTCTTCAAATTTCGAAATTTACACATTTTCTCAAATATCTCGAATACGGTCCATTTTAGAGAAATTATCTATAGGATAAAAATTATAGAGAATTATATAACAAACAACTTTTATTTGAACAATTTTTATAAAAAATTATTTTTTTTACATTTTGTCAAATTTCGAGAATACGGACCATTTTAGGAAAATTTTGTATATAACAAAAATTATAGATAATTATATTAGAAGTAACTTTTATTTGAAGAATTTTCTTCTCCAAACGTAAATAACAGATATATTCCATAAAATATAAAAATGACCACCTATAAAGTACCCCCCCAGATGTTCCGACTCTGCCCAAAATCTAATCAGCTCATGAGACGCTGGAACAAAGCTTAAGTTTGAAATTTGGTGTTTTTCCGTGTATCGGTTCATGAGTTATGCGTTATACAGACACACACACACACACAGACACACACACACACACACACACACACACACACACACAGACACACACACACACACACACACACACACACACACACACACACACACACACAGACATCATCGCGAAAATAGTCAAAACGGATTCAGGGGACCTCAAAACGTAAAAATCCGTCGAAAACTCGAGGTCGAAAAAAATCATGATTCCTATACTTTCCTTATATCTGTATACAGATAGGAAAGTAAAAATTGGAAAAAACTCAAACTATACAATAATTTTAAAATAATTTTCAGAAAGAAGATGACAGTTTTGTAGCTTTATTGTGATTGAAAATAATGTGTTGTTAATCTTAAAATATACTTACAGAAAAATCTATCATCCAGATTCGGGAGTATATAGGGAAGGAGGGGACACAAGGGAACGTTTAAGAAATATTAATGTATATTTTCCAAAAACAGATTATTAAAAACGAGTTAACCTTACCAATTATGGTATGTACATTACTTTAACAATATCCAACCGTAAATTGGATATAAATAATAATTAGACGAAATTATAGCCGTTTTATGGATAGTTTACGCTGGTCATATGTGCCCCTTGGTACTGAGGCACAGGGGACCCACTACTGGGTCACAGGAGACATGCCCAATTATTTTTTTTTAATAGGGTTTTGACAAAAGACATTAAATATTGTTTGCAGAATTCATATATTATAGAACTTAACACTTGAGTATTTATCTAGCATGTTTTATTTTGGAATAAAATATTAGGAACACTTTAAAAAAATAAGCTCCTGCTCATCCTCCGACACTCCTACATAAGCATCATGTGCCCAATTTTTGCAATTCTGGCATTGAATCCAGCCCTCCTCTGTCGTTGATTCATCATACCGGCATGGACAATAAATACATATGGTGCTAGTGTTTTCTTCTTCACTATAACTGCTTGAAACCTCTACGACCTTTTTCTCCACGGTTTTATTTTTTCTTATAAATTGCTTTCCTTCGGCACTTTCAGTAATTTTTCTTTTTCAGTATTTTGTTTTTTGTGCGCTTTTTTTGCAATAAGCTGGTCTTTAAATGAGGAACTTGTCAATTCTTCAACATGCTGAGCTTTACTAACTCTCTTCTGTGAATTCTGGTTTTTGTTTTTGCGTGAATCTGACTTTGGATTTAGAGAAACTTTCAAGATAACATCTTTAAACGAAATCTAACTGCAGCTCGACTGTGGTTTCTTAAATAACACTTCAGTTTCAGGTTGGTGGTTATCTGGGACATTTTCTGTGGCCATCTCATTTAGTTCTTCAGTTTTTTCCTCCTCCAGAACATTTGTGACTTCAGCAGGCAGAAAATATTCATCTGGAAATATTTTATCCTCAAATGGATAAATTCCTGTGGTTTAAAAACCTTTTACAGCTATCTTTATAGTGGCAATGTGAAGAAATGCCTTCAAAAAAATTTCAACGATGTCATACAATGACAGAGGAGATCCAGGTATAAGTGTACCATAAATCACACTCCTTTGCATACTGGTGTTTTAAGGGCCCAAACACGGTGCAATCAAGGGGCTGTATCGATGACTGGTATGAAGAGGAAGAGAAACCATTATAATAATATTTTCTCTGGCTTTATTTATTGCAGTAGCGTCCTATGCCTGTTGTGATTATCGAGGATTAATAATATTTTATTGTTCAAGTCGGGTTTCACATGGTTTATAAAGTGGTCTAAATATTTAACGAAATGATCAGAACCCATCCAGCCAGAACCATTCGCATAACCAACTGCACTTAGTGAACATCCTTCAATGGATAATGGGTTTATTCACTGCCGAGAAAAAAAGTAAAAAAAGGTGGATTGCATTATCCTGAAATTCCACAAATTGCAGTGACATTAAAACCTCTTTTAGTGCTCACTACTTGTTTCTTTCCTTTTTGTGTTAATATTTTTCTGGGAACTGTTACCGAATTTACCCCAGTTTTGTTACTGTTGTATATCTGGTCGGGTCGAATATTATCGGCCTTCTAAACCGATCGTACAACATCATAGAACTACTGGACTTGTGGTTTATTAAGTCCTTCCGCTCGTGCTATGCTAGTAGGCTCAGGAGCTCTAATAGCAAGTTTTTTTAAACCCTGACAACGAGTCACTACAAGCCAGTTTCGCAATTTTGTTAAATGGATGATTTAACTGCACATTTTCTGCCAACTTAAATGCAAAATGACGAGCATCTAATGATGTTATTCCATAAAAGCGTCTCTCTAAGTCCAAAATACGCTCAACAAAAACCCTGTCTTGTTGTTTGGTAAACACTTATCTAAAACGGTCGTTCTTTGCAATAATGAGTTAATTTTCCGTCGCAAAATACAAATCTTAGGTATTGCAAACCGTTTAGATGCTACTCGAACCGAAATTTCCTTCCGATTTATCATTTCCAATGCTTCTGTCATTTTCTCCTTCGTCCACGAGGGTTTTGGGCCTTTTTTTATGTAGTTACGTACCATCTATAAATAACAAACATTTACGATGTAGGTACATAAATAAATAGTTGTAAACCAAAAAGAAAAGGGTCACACTTAATAAATGGAGCGCATTGGTCCTCTTTGCTTCAGTGTCTCAATTAAATTCAAAATGGCTGTTACTTGACTGAACGTTTGTTTATAAAGACGATAACCAGCTTATTTTACAGGAAAATAGTCGTGCTTTGGTTGGGTATAATAAAATATAATAATTTGCAAGCAATTACGCGAGAATCACACTTGATCAAGATATAAAATTTAACATTACTTACCTACCTTTAAAATCCTTGGTTTAGAATGTAAATTCAAATAATCAGGACGGCATTTAGGGGTTTACTAACAAGCTTATAATTTTGTGTTATTAAATTGCTTTTTATTCGCCTATATTTACCTTTTTTTAAGAATTATGCCTATTCATTATATTATATCCAAGTAACGTGAGAAACGTCTTGGTATGACCTAAAATGTCTACCACATTTTGAGTCTGGGAAAGTCAGTGTGTTTGTATCTATGAAAGGGGTTAAACTTTTAGTGTTAAAAAAAAACTGTTTAGATAAAAGTAATGTATTTTTAACAAAAAATGGAGCTCCAATTCTATTTTGTCTTAAGAGCAATCCAGTCCCTTCTGACGTCACACCGCACGAATCTCACGACCTCCCCTTACAGTATTTGGAACCTTGTTCGCTACATAAATTTGGCAATGTTGTTTGTCGTACGCTGAAGGATAATCATATTGGGTAGGGTCCACATACTTTGATTTTGTAGGGTCCGATTACAATTCAGGTATAATTCGTTGGCTATCGCTGCCTACTGGGGCTTAGTGGCTTGTTAATATATGAATGTAGGAATACTATTTTTAAACCAAACAACTCAAATATTTTTTATTTATTGATAATTATAGATAATATACAGGGTGTCCCGAAATTAGACGATCATATTTTAACAGCGTAATCTACATCCTAAAATAGTTCATATAAACAGGTATGAAAACTTTTCTTTTCCGAGATACAGGGTGTTAAAGGTGAAGTCCTGATACCACACTTTTGTAAATATTTTCTAAACGTTTAAAGATAATTAGGTAAAATTTGTTACAAATACTTACCTTTTTACGCTTCATTTATTGGACTAAACCCCAGTTATTGATTATCTTCTTAGGTGGGTAAATTAGGGGGAGCTTAGGGTAAAATTGCCGTGTGTGTCTGTGTATCTATATCCACCATAACTCATGAACCGATACACAGAAAAACACTAAATTTTAAACTTAAGTTTTATTTCGGCCTGACGTGAAATGATTAGATTTTGGACAAAGTCGGAACATCTGGGGTGGTACTTTATGGAAGGCCGTTTTTATATTTTATTGAATATATCTGTTATTTATGTTTGGAGAAGAAAATTATTTAAATAAAAGTTACTTCTAATATTATTATCTATAATTTTTGCTTTATGTCAAAATTTCCTGAAATGGTCCGTATTCGAGAAATTTGACAAAATGTGCAAAATTCTAAACTAAACTAAAAGTTGTTTGTGATATCGATCTCTATAATTTTTGTTTATACATGATTTTTCTAAAATGGACCGTAATGGAAAAATTGTAGGAAAATTGCTAAATTTAAATTTTTTAGTATTTTCGTTTTCCATGAATAACTATAGAAAAATGTTTCGAGGTAGATAGATGTATGTGGAAAATGTATATATTTAGTTTATCCTCTAAACATTTATAGAGGTACTGCAATAAGTTGTAAAAAATAACCAGAAAAAGAGTATAAAAACTAGATAGGAAAGTCATGTGTTGGACACATCAGATTTTTTGACTATAAAATTTGGAAAACCAATATTTTCTTTATAATAAAGCTACATTTGTTGCATCTCGCTAGGACGCGCCATTTTCAAGAGAAAAGCATGTTACCTTATTCGAAAGTGTAAACAATAATTAGTAGGTCTGTAGAATTAGAAATTTAATTTTTTTTTTAACTTTGAAAAACCGGTAACTAAAGAAATTTTAGAAAATATTTCATCTGGATTTCACTTGTAACATCCTGTACCTCGAAAACGAAACGTTTTTGGACCTATGTTTATATAAACTTTTACTCCTATTTTTAACCGACTTCATAAAAGGATGAGGGAGGTTCTCAATTCGTCGCAATATTTTTTTTTATTTTTTTTTATGTATGTTCAGCGATAATTCTTTAACACGGTGTCCGATTTCAATGATTTTTTTTTTGTTAGAAAGGGGGTACTTCAGGGGTGGTTCCATATAAATTTGGTCAAAATCTAATAATTGGGCCCATGAGAAAATCCTTAAACTCTTAATTTTTTATGTATGTTTAGCGATAATGCTTTACCACCTTGTCCGATTTAAATGATTCTTTTTTTGGTAGTAAGGGGGTACCTCAGGGGTGATCCTATATAAATTTGGTTAAGATGTGGTGACGGCATCTGCACGTTTTTGAATTCGGTTTTTTTAATTTTTAATTTATAATACTTGTAGGATGTAGATTACGCTGTTAAAATATGACCGTCTATTTCGGGACACCCTGTATATTGGAAATTCGAAATAATAGTTATGATGTAACGATGTTTTTCTAATTGTAATCGGAACTTAGGTATATGGATACGGAAAGTGATGAATTGGAGATAGGTAAATTGTATTTATTGCATTAAAGGAACAACAAATATAAGTACAATTAAATAAGTATATTAATATAAAAAAATTTTAAAGTCTGTATTAAACAAATTTTTTTTCACATAGATTATTAAATTTAAAAAATAACTATTAAAACACGAAATGTTAATTTTTTCTCTTTTACAACACAAAATATACAATACTGTTGAATCAAAATTTTCTATTGGCAGCAGGTGGTTTTTGTGACGCGACAATTATGATGCTTTGCATCTCATGAATTAAAGCTAATTCTCTTTCAATCTTAAGGTGATCATACCCCTTATAATTTTCGGACAAGAATATCTCAAAATATTTAAATTTTGGCAAAATAAATTAGGCATATATGCATATATTTTAATGTTTTAATTCCTTCCAGTTTCCCAAAAAAACTAAAAGGGCTTTAATTTTGAATTATCATAATGAAAATAAATGCATTCCTTGACAGCACTATTCTTAATATAATCCCCAAATTTAAGCTCCTAATGTCTTGTTAATGATTTCTTAAAATTCGCCAAAATTAGTGCTATCTTCTGGTGTAAACTGGTGTAAATTATTGCAAGAAACGAATAATGACAGAGTGTACGATACGATAGTTACAAGCGCGTTACACTGTTTTCCACTCAATTTATAAAAAAAAATAAATTAGGGTGTTAATTTTTTTTCTCTGAAGCTGTTGGTTTTGGGAAAAAAGTTTATCTCGAAAAAGTGTTGCTAATTTTACCCCCCTATAATGTAACAGAAATATTGAAAAAATACCCGTGGTTAGTCCTTTGCGATTACAGAATTTCAAGTTTCTAGCTTTATTGAAATTTTAGAAAAAAAATAAAAACTCAATTTTAGTCACCACCTTTTAAGGGTGATATCTCGAAAAAGGGTGGGCTGAGGACATTTTGTTATAGGAAAGACCCATCTTAATTTTATACAAGCAATCAGTTCCTGAATTTTGTCGCATGTATTTAGAAACACCCTGTATATTACACATTTTTTTAAGCGTGCAATATTCTTGACAATCTCTTTTCCCTAATTGGCACATGTCGTATTTCTCTAGGATTTACTAACTCTGGCAGCAAACAAATAAAATGGAAATTTGTCAGCTGTGCATTTTTGCCTTCCAGAATTTTTCATTTCATAAATTAACTAAAAACTAAATTAAACAAAAACCTAACAACGCCTCAACAACAAACTAAGACGATCACAATAATTTCGCACCTCTTCAAAAACAACTGCCTATTTTTCGACACAGGAATTAACAAATTTAACTAAACAGCAGCTACCCTTTTAACCACGGGCTTCATAGACTAGCAGCGTTGCCATATTCACTGGTATCATTGTTTTAATAGAATTATTATCGGAATGAAAACTATGCTAATCTTCGGTCCTGTTTAAAATTGGTATTCTTATTGAAAAAAAAAGTCATTTAGAAAATAGTTAAGATATTTGTTATAGAATGACGGTAAAGAGCCAAAAAATTAAATTTGTTAAAAAGTTGAAATTTTTGTTGTTTTTCTTTAAAAATATAAGTTTTTCGCGGTTTAGCGAAATTATTGGTTCATTTTTACAACGATTGGCCTAAACCATTTTTTTTTACAATTTTTTTTAACAGCCTAAAATGTAAAATTGATTTTTGGCGAAGGAGCGCCCGTCATGTTTGCTCTTAAGCGTAACCATTTTTCAAATTATAATATTCATTAATTTGATATTTAATCTCTAATTAAAAACTGCTTGTATAAAATTCACTTCTTTCTTTTAATAAATACGTTAATAATTGTAGCTTGATAAAGAAAAATTTTGACTCGCCCTTGACGATCATAGCTTACATTAAAAACTTTTTTGTGGATTGTTCATTTCAAAAATACCAATTTGTATTCAAACTTTTTTTTTTGTTCGTTTGGTAGAAATTCGCTTAATTAATTTTTTGATTTAGATTCCGGCTGGGGTTGAATTAATTTTAACAAGTTGCTGTTTCTGAAAATTACAGAAATTTGCATACTTAGATAGCCCTTGGCGAGCAAGGCGTTCAGCCAAAATGGATTACTGCGAAGTTAACAGTTCTCTATTTCAGCGTTGAATTTTCGTGTAATAAAACAAATACAGAGAGCACTGCACTTGTAAGTTTTAGGAAAATTTATATTTTATGTAAATTAAAGTCGCCGTCTATAGACCTTTTCATCATGTGATGAGCGCAAGCGCAGCCACCATGTTGAAATAGCGATAATTCAAAAGTTTCGTACTGTTTTGATCGACAATGGCTGGGAAAGCAATGTTATCTCTACAGAAAAATTAATCATTAGAAAAAATCGTTGATAGTGAATAACTTTTTTATAACTCTGTGGAAGCGCATAGTTGTGAGCAGTTGAAAAGGAGGTTGAAGTGTCTTGGATGTTTGTTACAAAGGAACAAAGTGGACTAATTGAGAGGTTAGGTGTATCAATACTTTTTAATTCCGTAAAAAATTAATGAAAACAAATATTAATTATAACTTTATTCTAATTAATTATGCCAACCAACTATTACTACTTGCAAAAACACTTTAATTGGCATGAAAGTTAATCACGAGTAAAATTAATAAAATAAATTATTTATTATTTTGAGGATCAACATGACATTTTTAATCATTTAATGTGTATACCGAAGTAGTATTTAATATAAAAAAAATATTGTTTAATACCACATGAGAATTTTCTTCTGTTGGACCACTTTCTCCATGAAAATGCAGTGAAATATAAGTATCTTTAGTAACATCATTAATCCATCGAAAACCGTTGTCACTTCGACCATATTTTTTCACACTTATAATGCACATTTCGAATATCTTTTAATATGGATTTTGCCTGATAATTGTTTACGATATTGCAGTTAAGGCTTTGGAAAATTTATAAAATAATATCTATTGCCTTTGAATGATTTATACCGTGTGTCACTTTTACATAACAACACTGTTTCGTTGTTCCTTTCCGTACAGATAACATAATTATAATTGATTGTGAAAATGTATTTTTCAATTAAGACACTAAACTTATTATTTCTTTACTTTTTTCTTCCTTTTTTTAAATAAATATAGACTTAAATTAATATTTATCAATTATAATTTTTTTCACGTAAGCATTTTAACATACTTGTTTACAAAAACAGTACGAAAAAGATGGCTGAAACTGACGCATGCGCACAAAAAAAAAAATGTGATGAAAAGGTCTATTAAGAAGGTGACAATGAAATTTAATACAGTTTTATGCTTTTATTTTATAAAAAAAATCATAAGAAATTTATTTAAATTATTACAATTAGTAATACAAAATTAACTTATCACAATTTATTTCTTTATTTATTTTAGTGCCCTGGATAGCTCTACGAAAGTCGTAGAAATAACGTTCGCACTTTATCTACGAACGTTTCTACATAGGGCCACGAATGTAGGAGTTATAATTTTAAATCAAAATAGCTTTTTTTATGTACAGTATGATAAGATTGGTAATTGTAAAAAAGGTATATAAGTTAATGCTTGAATTTCGATGCTATTGTTTCAGTGATCTATTTGTGTTCACTTGTGCAAACTTATCTATTTTGAATTTTTGCCAGTGCGCATTGAATTCTGACATGCCATCTCGATCTTGTCGTACTGTAAAGGTTATTATAATTGAAGGGTACAGGGGAAAATAGATAAATGTCCAAAATTCCAATTTTAAGCTAATGGCGAAAATATAATGCTAAAATGCTGTAAGAATCCGATAAAATATTGAAACCAATTAAAATAGATGAGAGTAGCAAGCCACAGCGAATCTAAATTTTACCGCACAGGGGAAAAAAGATGAACGTCCCGGCGAACTGGGGAAAAAAGATGAACGTCTATAAATATGGCAATCTCGCATTGTTTTGTTTTCTCTCGATGCTTTTTCCCATTTTATTACGCGCTATTTTACTATTTCAGTAGTTCATGTGCCGTTTAATTGACCACCTGCTGTATGTTTTTTTCTCGTACCACGTGCAATCGAAATATTTCGCAATGAGTGACGAAGACTTTGAAGTTGATAGTGCAGTTTTTCCTCTATAGTCTAAGACAGTGGTCGCCAACCTGTCGATCGCGAGCTACCGGTAGCTCGCGGAGGAAATTCTGGTAGCTCTCACAACGATTTTATTTTAAAAAATACAAACTGCAAAAATCAAAAAAGCTTCCAAAAATTCCACAAAAAATCTAATTGTCATAATATTAAACATAAAGAGCGGCAACGTTACGGTGACGCCATCAAGCTAGAATCGGCTAGAACCTACCAGCCAGACCAGCGCGTTAGTGTTCGAGAACGATCAGGATTGCTTTGAACGCGTAACCAACGTCCAGCGGTTGGGTTAGTAGAGAAGAACCAAAAAAATATTATGGCAAGCAGTTGTAAGAAGGTAAAGACATACCACTTTCATTCGGAATAAGAAGAACAATACTTTTTTACGGAAGTTAAAGATAAAAATGTGTGTTTGTTATGTAATACTTCGGTCTTCATTGCTAAAAAACGAAATATTGAGAGACATCATAAAACTGTACATTCTAATTTTGAAAAATCATTCTCACTACATTCTGCCGCCAGAAAGGAGAAACTGAAACAGTTAAAAAAGCAGTTAATTGGACAACAATCAATATTTTTAAGTACAGTCGACAAAAATAAGGCTGCAACTGAAGCATCGTACCGTGTGTCCCAGATAATTGCACAAAAAAGAAACCTTATGAAGACGGGGAAATGATAAAACAGGCGTTTTTAGAAGCTGCTGATTCGTTATTTGCCAACTTTAGAAATAAAGACGAGATAGTTTTAGCTATAAAATCTATGCAACTTTCTGCTAATACAGTGATGAGACGTGTACAAGTAATGAGCAATGATATTTGTTTACAGTTAAGAACTGACTGAGATAACTGTGTTTATTTTTCACTTCAACTGGATGAATCAACAGATGTCGTTGACACTGCCCAGATGGACGTGTTCGTCAGGATGGTTTTTAGTGATTTTACGATTAATGAAAATCTTTTGAAGTTTATTCCACTGAAAGGACACACTACTGGACAGGAGTTGTTTTCTCATTTAAAAAATATTATTTCTTCCGAGAAAATTCCAATATCGAAAATGGTAGGCTTGACAACCGATGGCGCTCTAGCTATGGTGGGTTGTGATAAGGGTCTGGTAGCGTTATGTCGTAAAGATGAAACTTTTCCGCAATTTCTCTGTTACCACTGCATTATCCATCAGCAAGCATTATGTGGAAATTTCCTGAAACTAAACAACGTTATGAAATTGGTGGTAAAAATTGTGAACAAGATTAGAGCTCAAGCGTTGAAGTTGACTGTCAATACGGGGACCTACTCCTTCACTCTGAAGTCCGATGGTTAAGTAGAGGACGGGTGCTGAAACGTTTTAATGATGTCCTATCTGGCATAGTTCAATTTTTGAAACAACGCGATGAACCGACTCCGGAACTAGAAAATTCAATCTGGCTTAGAGATTTTGGTTTTCTCGTGGACATTACAGAGAAATTAAACGAACTTAATTTGCAGCTTCAGGGGAGAGACAAAGAACTAGCGGAAATGATTTCTGATATATAAGCATTTATCAAAAAGCTAGAGTTTTGGGAACAAAACCTAATTAACAGCGATGCCAAGCATTTTCCTATTCTTTCAGAAAAAATATCTTAAAATCCATTAGAACCCTATGACAGCAAATATCATGTAGAAATAGTTTCTACCCTGAAGAATAACTTCAAAAATCGTTTTAAGGATTTCAACGAAATGGCTTTAGTATCGCAGTTTGTTGTTTCACCCTTTATGGAAATTGATATCCAACAGTTTGCAACTTGTGTTATGCATAACTTTGGCGAAGACATCGCTGCAACAGAAATGGAAGTAATTGAGTTTCAAAATGATTTAGCCTTAAAATCGTTAGTCTCAAGTACCAAATGTATCTGGCCTATTGTAAGTAATGACAAATATTAAGTTCTATGCCGTGTTGCCTCGAAAGTGAAAGCATTATTCAGTTCAACCTATTTGTGTGAATCTTCTTTTTCCAATATGAAGTTTATTAAGAACAAATATCGCAATCGACTTACAGATAAACATTTGGATAATTGTATTCGAATGGCTGTATCAAATTATACTGCAAACATTAAAAAAATTATTGATGAGTCTGAGTGTCAGCCTTCTCATTGAACGTGCTTTTTTATTTTTCAATGTTTATGTTCATGATAGTGCGTTACTTTTTTGTTGTTATTATTAACTATTTTTAAATCTTACGTGACATGCCGTTGTGGCTGGATAAAAGTTTGTGTTTATTTTTCAAACACCTTCGTTTGGTAGGTAGGAATGTAGCTATGAACAAGTACGTATTAGTAATATTAGTTATTTTGTTATTAGTACCTATGTATTATGTATTACCAGTTAAATAGTAAAATAAATACATAAAATGATAAATTAACTGTGGATTATTTCATTTACGTTGCGTTACGTGGCTTCCGTCTGGGTAGCTCGCTGTTTATTCCAAAATTAACAAAGTAGCTCAACACATTGAGAGGTTGGCGACCACTGGTCTAAGAAACGTAAATCTCATGGACGTATGAAGAACGTTGCTAAGTTAATAAACCTACGAAGCCATGAAATAGGACAAAGTTGTAATTGTACTAGATTTAAGTGTTTTGAAAATGTCACCGAAGGAGAGAGGTTGCAAATAATTAAACAGTTTAATCAACTTAAAGATCATGTTGAACAAAATTTGTATCTGTGTGGCGTAAGTTCACATGCCCCCGTTAAACGACACCGAAGTAGAAATAATACAAAATTTATGTTCAACGAGATAATACAGCTATAGAAGTGTCATTATGTTATAAAGCTATGCTTTTTATGCATGGAACATCTGCAAAATGGCTTTAGAATATCCACCAGCAGTTAACCACTTTTGGACATATTAAACACGATGGGCGAGGTCAACATTCCAATCTAAAAAATCGTCTCCTAGATGAAAAATTCACTGCCGTTTTTAACCATATTGTTTCGTTTAAAGGCCGAAAATCACATTACAGTCTTCATGACTCCCAACGTGTATATCTACCGGAAGATCTTAACGTGAAAAATGTTAAGATAATATTTTTAGGTTGTCATTATGAAGACTAGAGACTTTATAGTTGTTAGGTAGTTGTTAAAATATTATTGATTGCCAATGTGAAGTATAATAAAAAAATAAAACTTCATTAAAAGTGAGAATAGTATTTTTATTAAATATAAAACTACAATTAATATAAAACCAAACCTTTGACAAAAAAGATGTTCAACATGTTTTTGCAACAAAATCCTGAGAAAAAGGTTTCCTACGAGACTTACAGAACTATATTTGTAAATAAATTCAACATAAGTTTTGGCTATCTACGAACGAATACCTGCAGTGCCTGTGCACAAGGCCAAGAAAATGAGCATCGAAAACGATCCTTTACAAAAAGCGCTTTTATCTCGTTTGGAAACAAAACATAAACTGCATCTTTTAAAAGCTAAAACGTTTTACAAAAGAAAGAGAGCATCCCGTTTAAATTCTCAAAAAAGTACAGACATTTTCTGCGATTCGTGTAGCGGCCAAAATAAGAATTATACCTTATTTAGTTTACTGCATTTCGTTGTCCATAAGACAAAACGCTAAAAGAAAATCAAGATGACGTTTTCAGTTCGAGGACACAGCTATCTAGAATGCGACCGCAACATGGGTCTAATAAACCAAAAGGCAGCAGTGGAACTTCCGGGTGGATGGAATAAGCAAATTTTGAGTGCTAGAATTAAACCTGGTCCTTTTTGTGTAATTGACTGTGAAGATCAAAATATTTTTCGTTCATGGACGAATCACTTTGCCAATTACTTCTATAAAAAGTGTCCATTTGAAAACAGACCAATCAAGGAACTTACAGTACATACTGGTATGCCGAGAATGATAAAATATCGTGAATCATATAACGGAGTTTGCACCGCCTAGAAGAAAATCAAAAAATATTGATTTGTTACCTCCCAGCCAATTTGAAGTACCTTCTTTAAAATACAACGGGAAATTCACTATATCTTTCAAAAAGTTTCAAAGCCAACAAGAACTTAAAAGATTTTGTGAACCCAATGCATGTAAGTATGTACTTTGAAAACTTACCTTATAACCACACTACCGAAGATGAAGACGCTTAATTTATGTTAAAGGTTATAATTTACAATAGTTAACTTTTTGGAGTTCGCTGTATGTTTTTTTATTATATTATAACCATTATCTAATATTTTAACGTACTACCGAAATTTACCCTTATGTGCCTTAGTTTTAATAAAAAGGACTTATTTAAAATTATTTGTTTTTTAAGAACTTGCCCTAATTTTTCACTATTAGGTTATAATTTACAGGACTCAAGTTAACTTTTTGAGGTTCGCTGTATGTTTTTTTATTATATTATACCATTACCTAATATTTTAATATGTTTTACCTAAATTTACCATTATGTGCCTTAGTTTTAATAAAAAAGTACTTATTTAGAATATTTGTTAATTAAGAGCTTGCCCTAAGTTTTTACTAATCTTAAGAATTTTTTGTTGATTTTTTTGTACCACTACATCTTAAATGCCCTGTATATTTTTTGTATGAGAATTTGTTTACTATTTTTGTTGGTACTACTTTTATATAACCAAAATAAAGTTGTATGCTCTTTCGTTTCAATAAATAATGCAATTACTAGCACATAGTTTAGGATAAATTACTCCATTTCCTTACTCGAACCTATGTCGTATAACTCCAAATATTTTTTTCCACCTACAAAAATAAACCTGCGCACTCAATAATTGATAACAAAGTTATCTATACTATCAGGTATTGAGAAAAAAATATTTGAGCCTTATATATTTTCAGACAAGTATGGCAGAAGTCTTCAAATTTTAAATTCCTACTTTCTCAGAACCTCATTTTTTCCTCTGTACCCTTTAAATATTATTACCAATATTTTTATACTTATCAATTTATTATAAAAATCAATATTGATTTTGTAATATAACAATTATCGCAAGAAAATCCTTCAGCGGAAAGTGTGGGTAATTGAAATTTCCGAACACGCCAACTAGAAGGCCACTATCACAATTTAGTTCAAAAAATGCGATTTAAGACGGGGGCTTTAATTATTTTCGGATGTTTGCACAGTAGTTTGATGAACACTTTGGTATTAAATTCTTCCAAGCCTTGATCCTATTAATAAAATTACTCATCAATGGTGTCTTTACTATGTTAACATATCTAATTGGCTTATTATGTTTTAAGAAACCAATCAATTTTGTTGATGGTGAAGACAAAACTGAGAATACAATAAAAAAAGAGATCTATTATATATCAAAAGATTTAGGTCAAACAGGTAGTAAAGATTCCATATTTGATGGATCAATATTATCATTTCAATAAGTTAAATTAACTTTTTTTCTAAGAGTTTTAACAGTGGCAACCTGAAACTTTTAGAGCTGATAAAGCACTTTTTAATGACGATATTATTTGTGAGTTAAACTTTTGGAAGATGATTTTGTTTCTTTTTTTAAAGATACTCCTTAGAGTTTGAATTATCTCGCTGTAATTAAAAGTAGTCATAGAAAACAAACTTCTAATTTACCTATAACTATTATTAAATTTAGTTGCGTATCTAGAGTAAATCCAATAATATCGTCCAGAGTTTTCTAAACTCGAAACTCGAACGAGAACCGAAACAAATCTATTAACGTTACGAACTTTTTTCTTAATTATTGAGGCATTAGGAATAAATCATTTTTCTCCACATGCATGTACAATAGGGTTGAACGATAATTAAGAAAAATTAAAAAAAATTAAATAGTAATAATAATTTTAGCTTAAAAAATGTTTCCCGGAATATAAACTCTGTGAATGCTGTATTTACGGAGAGTCACATGTTCTTAAATTTGGCCACCGAGACAGAGCAACATCTCTAGAAGAACTTTTACATGCTGATGCATGTGGTTCTTTTAAGAAATCCCTGTCAGGCTACAGATATTTTGTTTTATTAACCGACTTCAAAAAAGGAGGAGGTTCTCAATTCGTCGCGATATTTTTTAAGGACGATGTTAATAGGTTTAAATTTAAATATTTTATGAAGGAGAAGTCTGAAGTAGCTGAATATCTACAGGTTGTTATTGCTGAGATAAGAACTACTGAGCATGTTATAAAGGAGCTCTTAATTGACAATGGAGGAGAGTTTGTAAACAAGCAAGTTAAGCAACATGGAGTGAAACATAGATTATCAATGCCCTTCTGTTCTCAGCAAAATGGTTATTTAGAGAGGGACAATATAACTATTGTTGAAATGGCAAGAACAATGCTGCATGCTTAAGAAGATTTACCTCAGAGCCTTTGAACAGAAATGGTAAATACAGCAGACTATATCCTCAATCGAACAGGTGTATTCGGAGTCAATGGAAAGTCTCTGTTTGAAGTATGGTTCGGTAAAAAAACATGTTTGGAACATCTAAGAGTCATAGGAATCATCTGCTATGCTCACATTCCTAAACAACGATAAAATAAATTAAATAAAAAGGCTGTAAAGGAAATACTCATAGGATATGACAACAATGATGGTTACCGTATTTGGTGTAAAGAAACAAAAATATTAATAAGGTCTCGTGATGTCACTTTTGACGAAATAATTTTATCTTCTATAAATATGCCTAGCATACTATCTGATTCGAATCAAAGCAATGATCAACTAACTCAAAGCCAGTTTGATACAAGATCAGAAAGGTCTGTTAATAGAAATTCAGAAGAGTGTATAGAACAAAATATTGAAGATAGTGATGAAGACAGAGATAAGAGTGAAACATACATTAAAAAATAAATAAGTTAAGAACATGAAGATACAGATAATAAAAACCATGAAAAATTTGGTAGAATTCTCAGAAATAGAGAAAATCCCAGAAAGCCAGCCAGATTTGAAGACTTTGTAATGTCTGTTGCAACTGTTATACTCCGGTCCAAGGAGCCTTTAACTTATTAAGAAGCCATGAGAATAAATGATAAAGAGCAGTGGAAAGACGCAATGAGAAAAGAAATACAATCTCTTGCAGAAAACAACACTTGGACTTTTGATCATTTACCTCCTGGAAAGAAAGTTCTTTCTTGCAAATGGTTCTATACAATTAAAATATCCAGATGGTTCCATTGACAAGTATAAGGCAAGATTAGTAATAAAAGGTTATTCATAGAAAAAAGGTGAATACTATGAACAAACCTTTATTCCAGCTGCAAAGTTTGGTACTAATAAGGGCTTTGCGAAGTATAGCTGCTAGCGAAAATATGGTTTTAACACAATTTAATGTTTTTTTAGCATTTTCATATGGAAAATTAAAAGAAGAGGTATTTATGAGACAAAAGGTTATCAAGATGATAATAATCGAGTATGCCGCCTGAATGAAATTGAGGCAGACCCATGTCTTTTTATGAAGAAAGAAAACGGCGATATTCTTATTTTTGCATTATATGTAGACGATGGTTTGATAGCATTAAATAATGAAGACGAAAAATAAATTTCTGAAAGATCTAAAAAGTGAATTTAAAGTTTCCATAAAACCTGTTTTTTATTTTCTTGGTCTAGAAATAAATAGAAGAGCAGATGAAACAATCACCGTCAACCAAAGTACCTACATAAAGAAATTGTTACAATGGTTTGATATGCAAGACTGCAAGACAGTATCTATACCGATTGTAAAGAACTATCAAGAAGGAAAGAAAGAGAACCTAGAAAAAGTGGAAAATAATAATCAAATTAAACCTTTCTCTTATAGAGAAGTTGTAGAAGCATTAATTTATTTAATGACTAGTACACGACCAGATATTGCTTTTGCTGTAGGTGTCTAGAAACCTAGATTCTAAAGCAGAAGATTTTACATTAGTTAACAGAAATTTTAGATACTTTAACGGTACTTTTGATTTTGGCATAACCTACAAACCAAATGCGCTAGTTCAGTGATGATGTAATTATGGTTCCACTGACAATTTTTGTTCGTTTTGTTTACCTAAATTATATCGTTTTTTTCACTTTTATAAATATATTCCTTAAGTAAGTAGATAGCATATATCAAATATATAATCGTTTAGTTACCAATTACATACTTTTAAACTATTTTTTATGACCTGTAAACAATATTTTGAAATAAAATAGAAACAGTTAAAACGTATATGTCAAATTTATTGATGTTTTTGTTAAAAGTTTGGTTAGAATTAAATGTCAGTGGAACCAAAATGACATCACACTGAACTAGTGCATTACAAGAAAGGTTGTATAGACAGTTATAGCAACGCAGATCATGAATAAGATAAGACCCTAGGGCGTTCCACTACGGGTATTGTCTGTATCAACTTGGCACAAAACCCAGAACTTCATCCTCGTACAAAACATGTCAGAGAACTTGTACTGGAAGAATCGATCGAGGTTCTAAAGATCGATTCAAATGAACAAATCGCAGATGCGTTAACAAAACCTTTGTTTAAACCAAGACTTAATGCACTTCCAGAATCTATGGTACTCATAAAATTATCCAATATGGGAAGGTGGTAGGATCATGGGAATAATTATTCGTCCTGTATAATTTTGTAAAAATGTACAAGTACTTTTATTGTTAAAAGATATTGTTAATCTAAAGTTCATATAAATAAATCATAAAAAGTCATACCAATAATTTCCGATATTTTAATTAAATAATCTACAATAATAAATCTTCAAAACTCAGGGTTTTATATAGTTCACTTGAACAGAGACATGGTTTTAGATTAAATAAAACACACAACGCTCATTTATAAACGTCTTAAAATAGATGAAAATAAAAAATATTTAAAAAAAAATCTGATGTGTCCAACACATGACTTTCCTATCTAGTTATTATAGGCATTTTCCGGTTATTTTGTACAACCTATTGCAGCATCTCTATAAATGTTTAGATATATACATTTTACACATACATCTACCTCGAAACATTTTTCTATAGTTATTCATTGAAAACGAAAATACAGAAAAATTTAAATTTAGCACTTTTCCATTACGGTCCATTTTAGAAAAATCATGTATAAACAAAAATTATAGAAATCGATATCGCAAACAACTTTTAGTTCAACAATTTTCATAAAAATCAGAATTTTGCACATTTTGTCAAATTTCTCGAATACGGACCATTTCAGGAAATTTTGACATAAAACAAAAATTATAGATAATAATATTAGAAGTAACTTTTATTTGAACAATTTTCTTCTCCAAACATAAATAACAGATATATTCCATAAAATATAAAAACGGCCTCCCATAAAGTACCCCCCCAGATGTTCCGACTTTGTCCAAAATCTAATCATTTCACGTCAGGCCGAAATAAACCTTAAGTTTAAAATTTAATGTTTTTTCCTTTATCCGTTTTTGAGTTTTCTTCAAATTTCGAAATTTACACATTTTCTCAAATATTTCGAATACGGTCCATTTTAGAGAAATTATGTATAGGACAAAAATTATAGAGAATTATATTACAAACAACTTTTATTTAAACAATTTTTATAAAAAATTATGTTTTTTACATTTTGTCAAATTTCTCGAATACGGACCATTTTAGGAAAATTTTGCATAAAACAAAAATTATAGATAAATATATTAGAAGTAACTTTTATTTGAAGAATTTTCTTCTCTTAACGTAAATAACAGATATATTCCATAAAATATAAAAATGACCACCCATAAAGTACCCCTCCAGATGTTCCGACACTGCCCAAAATCTAATCAGCTCATTGGACGCTGAAACAAAGCTTAAGTTTAAAATTTGGTGTTTTTCTGTGTATCGGTTCATGAGTTATGCGTTATACAGACACACACACACACACACACACACACACACAGACACACAGACACACACACACACACACACACACACACACACACACACACACACACACACACACACACACACACACACACACACACACACACACACACACACACACACACACACACACACACACACACACACACACACACACACACACACACACACACACACACACACACACACACACACACACACACACACACACACACACACACACACACACACACACAGACAGACATCATCGCGAAAATAGTCAAAACGGATTCAGGGGACCTCAAAACGTAAAAATCCGTTGAAAACTCGAGGTCGAAAAAAATCATGATTCCTATACTTTCCTTATATCTGTATACAGATAGGAAAGTAATAAACGATTCCAAATATACACCATTCAAATGTCAAAACCAAACGTCGCTAACAAATAAGTAGGCTAGTGGCATAAAAATATTCGTCGAAAAATAAAAAAAACCGTCCAGTTAATGTATTAAGATTTTTAAATTTATTGTGGTTGCTCGCGTAACTACTATCGACAAGCATCTTGGGTCTCCATATTCGTCATAATATGTTTCTTTACGTTTATTACTATTACTATTTTCTTTATTTTTGTGCACTGTTATATTTCGTCTAAAATATAAATCTAATTTTTTCCAGATTTACCAGTCTGCAAAAAACCTTTTCAATCAAGCAAATTTAGGTATTTCCGAATTTATCAACCTGTCAACGCCGCTCCAAAATTCCGACCACAAATCAAGGAACTTCGACGGAAAACAAGAAGGCGCTGACGACAGGATAATACACGCAGGAGGCGTTGAACAACGCCAAATACTGCTCGAAAGTTACTTCGGGGAAGAGCTGATAAATTTATGGAGTAAATTGTCAATATCGGGAAGTAAGAACGGCGATTTACGATATATACTCGAGCTGGCGCCTACGAACGTGTTAGATGTCGATGAAGGTAAATTTTATACGCCCTAGAGGTTTAGATTGATCAACTGTAACGAATTTTCGCGAAAATTTGCACTATAAAAATCTCTTTGTAGACACAAACGTTTCATTCTTCGCTTTAGACACATCTTCGTATACTCAATTCCAGAACTATACCGGGTATTGTTATTTCGCAAACCGTTGATAACACAAAGACGTGTATTTAAACGAGTCATCATCGTTTGAATTTTGGTCCGCAGTTTACTCGTATTGAACATTTTACGTACTTTTAATCGAATTTTTGTTGTTGCACTGATTGTTTGTTTCTATACAATTCAGTTGTTTACCTGCCATCCTTACCAGAGGAATAGGCATTATTTTAATATGGATATATTTCCGCACACTAAATTAAAACAAGTTGAAATTAATTAAGTCAACCTAACAAATTGCTTTTGAGTATAAGAGCAAGAACAAATCAAACATATTTAACTCAACTCACAGAAACCAAAATGTCGCACAATTTGAAAACCAATAACTCAGTTTCCAGTTATGTATCAGCCGTTAAGATAGCACCTTAACCATCTTTCCCAAAAAAGGATCAAGCCATAGTGATGCACGCTGATGATAACCTAAAGTTATTTGACTATGTTAAAGCAATAGGTCACGTTGTAGGCCCCAAACATATCTATTCTGCGTCGAGGATCTCGAATAATAGGATCTGTATCTATTTAGCCAATTATAATCTCGCTGATGATCTTTTAAAATCCCATTCATCCATAACTATCAGCAATAATGTAATAAACAACCGCAAACTCGTTTCTCCTACAAAACTAATAATCATCTCGAACATATCTCCTCATACAGGGTGTTAAAAAAAAGTGTCACAAAATTAAATGGTGAATAGTATGACCCAAAATAAGTAAAAGAGTCCTAATAAATATATGACCGCAAATTAACGGTTTCGGAGATACGGACCATTTTGTGTTTATAACAATTTTTTATTATTATAAAAAAACAATGATATTTATAAACAATCAATAAAAACATAGAGTTAAATGAGATGTTCAAAGTGCCCTCCCTCCATTTCAATGCAGCTACGACATCTCCTCCGAAAGGACTGTCGGACTCTTTCCAAAACACCCTCATTGGCTAGGATTCGATGACATCCCTGCTCTATTCGTTGCTGCAGCTCTTCGAGGTTATTCACAGGAGTGGCGTACACTAAATTTTTTAAGTGTCCCCAAAGAAAAAAGTCAAACGGATTTAAATCAGGCGATCTTGCAGGCCATGGCACAGGTCCGCCCCTTCCTATCCATCTTCGACGAAAGGATCCGTCTAAATGTTCTCTTACGGCAACTGAAAAATGCGCCGGAGCACCATCGTGCTGGAACCACATTTGATTTCTTTTTATTAAAGGAATGTCATCTAAAAGATCACCCAATGTGTTCTGCAAAAAGTTTAAGTAGTCAGCTCCCGTTAATCGGTTAGGTAGTACAATCGGACCTAGTAACCAGTCGCCATAAATACCCATCCAAATGTTTAATGAAAAACGAACTTGATGCCTGGATTCCACGATACTATGGGGATTTTCGTCGGCCCACATATTCAAATTATGGAAATTAAAAACTCCATTTCGTGTAAACCCTGCCTCATCAGTAAAAAGAATTAGTGCAATAAAATTGGGATCCTCAGCATCATTTCTCAGAAACCATCGACAAAACTCCAAACGTGCTTGATAATCAGGTGCATTCAGAGCTTGCACTCGTTGAAGATGGTACGGGTAAAGCTGCTGCTCGTGGAGGATTCTCCAAACCAGAGGAGCCCCAATTCCTACCTCCGCTGATATTCTTCTCACACTAGTTCCTGGATTCTTGGTCTCCCGGAATCATGTGACTGTTTCCCAAATTTACCTGTATCACGCAATTTTTGGTGCAATCTTCCAAACACACGAACTGAAGGGATGTGGCGATTAGGGAAAGCGTCGATATACTGACGTAGCGCTTCCCTCGCATTGCCATTTGCACGACCGTACATAAAATGCATGTCAGCTAATTCAATATTAGTGTAAACAGGCATAACGAAAATTTATAAAATTATTCACCCACAACAAAATAATAACTGCAAATAGTATCTATGAAAAAACATCAGTAGACTCCGATAAGAAAAGCAAGTTTTTGAGAATGAAAAAAGATAATCAAAAAATGATACAAAACACAAAACACTCCATATCTCTGAAACCATTCATTTGCGGACATATGTTTATTAAGACTTTTCTGCATATTTTGGCCCATACTATCCCCCGTTTTATTTTGTGACACTTTTTTTTTAACACCCTGTATACACCTAGGATCTCGCTGAAAATGCTATAAAAAACCTTGGTTTACAGCTAATCTCCCCTGTCTCGTTTTTAAGGCGATGAATATGACAAGTATACGTTCTTCCCTCATCGGAAGACTTTGAATTGTAGACATCATTAATCATCCCTTTTGACGGCAACGGAAACAGAATCTTTATATCTACAGTTAAAATGGAGTGCTTTATTTGCAAGCAACCCGGACACATCGCTTCAAATTGTCCAAATCCTCCAACTACCAACCTACTGTCACAACCCACTCTGTCTGAACAAACTAAACAGGTATCTTTAAAAACAAACTCTATAAAACTAATAGAAAGCAACAAAGTAAACTCAAATGAAGACATGGTTTTGTGTGTTCTTCTCTTATCCAGTAAGGATTTTCCTAAGACCGCAATAGCGACAATTTTGACGATTGATATGACTGTGAAGTATCTCTACGGCGCGGTAAAGGTAAATTGAGAACAGGGTCCGTTTCAGGCGATCGCACGACAGTATCGATTTTGAGGAATGCATTATTTTTCAATATTCGAGTGATTGATGTATAGCTAATACGATCCTTCCTCCATAGCTAATACCATCTAATATTGCGACTAATTGTCGAGTCCAATGAACTGGAGTAGGGTAGAGTGTCAATAAGCTTGAGATACGACTGTATGGGCGCAGCCATATTATTTTTTATCTCACTCGGGAGTATTTATAATAACTATTTTCTATTTCACATTGTTATTGTCTGATCCACTAGATTGTGGACTGGACAATAACAATGTGAAACAAAAAATGTTTATTATAAATACTCCCGAGTGAGATTAACAATAAAAATAGCTGCGACCATAGAGTCGCACCTAGTTCTATTAATACAACATACACATTTGCATTATACCCCACTCCAGTTCATTGGTCGACTAGAATGTATGTGGGTTCTTCTCAAATTCAAGGATTACGTCCAATCTGATATAATTACTACGAAATTTTTTTAACTGCCTAACATGTCCAAGCTCTCGAAATAACACAGAGGTTATGCTTCCCCTTGCACCCTCTCTACTTTTCACAGCAGCTCTTAACCCTTAACTAGTGACGTGGTTTAATTGTAACGTAAATGGTGACGTGGGGGCCCTGAGTACCCCAGAAAAATATCCCCAAGAAAAAAAAAGAAAAAACAAATAATTCGTAATTTTTTGAGACTTTCTCATTATTTATCATTAGATAACATATTATAAATTTAGTAACATTTTTAAAACAATAATTTGTTTTGTGCTAAATGTGTTATGCCAAGGAAAAGTATTTTGCAAAGGTTTTCGTTTTATTCAAAAAGAAATTTTAAAAAATATTCCTAGAAATATAAAAACATAAAAAACATTATAAAAAGTTCACATAAAATCTTTGATAAAATAATCACAACAATCACTAACGCAATCTTTGCAAACTTTTCTATGCAATTTGTACCTATAGCAACAATACATAATTTACACAATGTACTTGTCTTTTTATCAGCTCATGTATGACATTTTCCGCAACGTCTTCTTTTATTGGTAACTTCCTCATCTACGTTTCTAATTTCAGTTAGATGTTTATATAATATTTTGCTAATAGAAATCGTATTTCTCGCAGTAGACTTAAGGTTCAAAGTTTTTTGTTGTTCTTCAACCAATTGAAACGACAGCCTTTTTATAAAATTTAGTCTAGACATGCTGTCATTACTTCTAAAACAACCAGTATATACGCGGTTACGCTCGCGATGTCTAGTAACTTATAGAACACTGCATTGGCCACCTTCTTGTCCTTCTAATAGTGCTGTAGGTGGAACAACGCTGGTCTAGACTATCAACACGATCCTTAGTCAAATTATAGAACACTATAATCTCTGGTTCTTATTGTCTCTATCAGTGTTGATGGTGTGGTTCATAGACGATATTATGATAGTTGCTTTCAGTTTTTTTGGAACATACGACATTAAAGTCATATCAGCAGTAAATTCATATAGAAGACTTTTTTGTTCTGGCTGAATTGGGTTGAAATTCAGTCAATATCAATTATTGGAATGCTGTTGGTCAATTTACTAACTCCATAATTGCTGCAGCCAATAAACCGCTCCCTGGTGGAATGAATCCTGTAACATTGCAGTAAAGGAGTACAAAAAGGCGCTAAATAAATACCGAAGAACCAGAAATGTCTCAGACTTGATAAACCTCAAAAAATTGAGTGCGAAATCAAAAATAATATTAAAACAAAGTAAACAAATATCATGGAATAAATTCACAAGCACAATAACCTCTGACACCCATCTCAAATCTGGACCAAGATAAGACAGATGAAAGGACGAAATACTAGCTCTAAAATATCTGGCTTAACCCACGAGGGTCAAGTCACACCAATGACTAACAAATTGCTAACATCATCACCCAACACTTTCAAAATAAAACCAAATTCAACCCCTTATCTACAAACTCAACAAACAACTCACATCCTGAAAAAATTCCTTACAACTCTAATCCTCTCAATTTTCTTTTCACTATTTTCGAATTAATATGATGCAGCCAACAATTTCCGGCTCTATGGAGAGAATCAATCAAACCAATCAAAAAGAACGACCCGAATACTTATCTTCCAAATTTCTTTTGGACAATTTCTCTTACCTGCACACTGCGTAATATTTTTGAAAAAATGGTCAACAGACGCCTCCATTGGTACTTAGAATTGCACAACCTATTAATTAGAGCGCAGGAACGTTTTACGTACATTGAAAAACCAGGTTACTCTTCACAAAGATATCTCCACAAGCTATTGAAAGCAAAAAAGACATAATCGCCGTAAGTCTAGATATTGACAGCGCCTTTGTCACAATTTGTAAAACTTCTATCTTCAAGAAATTCACAGACTTTAATTCATCTGGAAATATTCTCTTCTTTCTACAAAACTTTTCGACCAACAGATCTTTCAAAGTTGTTATAATGGGCAAACGTCTACATTACAGGCGCCAGAAAATGTAGTAACACAAGGCTCGGTTCTAATTATCACTTTATTCCTGATAAGTATCAATGATATAATTTTCTCAATAATTCTACCCGTTAAATATATACTATATGCAGACGATCTTATTCACTACTGCCAAGACAAAGTCACAGCTAGTACTTGTACATTAATTTAGAAGTCTCTAGATAGCATCCACAATTGGTCTCTAAAAACCGGTTTTCACTTTTCAATAACCAAATCCAAATTTTTTCGGTTCAGCAAAAGACTTAATCCTCTTCTTCCACAATTAAGTCTTAATTGAGATCCGCTACATGTGGTTGATCAACATGAATTCTTAAGATTAATTTTTGATAAAAGTTTACATGAAGGCAACATATACAGGAAACTAAAGCCAACTGTTTAAATATGATTAACATCTTAAAATCATTAGCACATCACCAATGTGGAGTCGAAGAGGAAATATTAACAAGGATTAACTGATCCGCACCAAATTAGAATATGGAAGTATCCTTTATATGAGCGCCTCCAAAATGTATCTTAAAATTCTTGATATTACCCAAATTACAGCATTACGAATATATCTAGGTGCTTTTAAATTCAATCCCACTGAAAGCATCTACATTAACTCTTCTAAACCACCTATTTCCATACGACGAGAATGCCAACTAATATCCTATTTTTCCAGGATATCTGCCTACCCACAAAACCCAGTATTTAAATTAATTGACTACATACAACCAGCTCCTGTAAAGAGACCTAGAACATCGCTCTCATCTCCACAAATGTTACACTTTTTTATAAGAAATACTAACCGTAAAGCTACAACTCCCATAAAACTCTCAAAAAGTCCTTAATGGACCAAAAAACCTCCACTATTGAACACAAGCCTAAGCATCTACAACAAGTGCGAAACGCCTAACATAGTCTTCAGACAAAAATTCAGTGATCTGATGATTCAACAGCCGTTCGACAAAATCCTTTACACTGACGCCTCCAAAGAAGCTAATGGATGTACTGTTACCACAGTAGGCATAACAATAGCAACATATAAACTTTCTGATTTATGTAGCATATACACAGCTGAACTATATAAAATACTACAAGCTTTGAGGACTTCAATACAGGATAAAAGTAAACTTGCCATGTGTACAGACTTCCTTTCATCAATATACTCCATCAAAAACAACTACTCGCAACATCCCTTAGTTCAAGATATCCTTGACACCTGTCACCACAAACGTACTAGAGATATTGCTGGATCCCTTCTCATGTAGGAATTACTTGCAACGAACGTGCAGACCAAGCAGCGAAACAAACTTGCTCCTCCGACTTGCCAGTAGAGCAGATTCAACTTCATCAAGAATTAAAATCAGCAGTTCGACAATCAATGATTAAAACATGGCAAACACATTGGAATACACGCAACACAAAACTCCATACAATACAACCCACAGTTTCGCTCAGAAGATGCTTCCAATGACAAGAAAAGCCAAAAGCGTTATAAGAAGACTCAGATTAAGTCATTCTCGGCTCACTCATTGTTTACCTGATATCCTCACAGAATCCCCCTATCTGTAAATTCTGTGGTAGTATAGGACTTACAATTGAGCATATACTTTTAGATTGCAAACACTACAGCTCAACTGGTCGCAAACAACCTCCGGAAAACAACCACACCTTTGGATGATACAGCAACAAGCCTTGAATTATAACCAAAGAGATTAAAAAATTTCTTTGTTTATAATCCAATGTCAATTACTATATTATTCAAAACAGTTGATTTCTGTATGTTAACAGTATTATTTTATGATATATGGCTTCAATAGTTTACTTTTCTTTGTTTCATTTTACATCCGGGTCACATTTAAGTTGGAATCATTTTCCCTTTTTTTATATATAAAATATGTTGTTTTCTTTGTGCTAACAACGAATTCCAATTACATCGACAAATATTTCGAGGGAGTAACTCTTTGTGTTTGAAAAGAAATCCTCTAGGGTTATTTGCTTTAACTGTTGCTTTCAACTGACGATTGTTGAATTAGTAGCCAATTAAATTACAAGCTTGTTCGCTGAATGTGTTTTTATTGTTCTAATTGTTTCTGAATCAACGCACAGAAAATTTAAGTTAGGAAGGGTGTATTTTATTTGAAATATTATAATTACCTTTACATTTTGGTATTAATTTAGGTTAAATTGATTTAATGGGGTAATTCAGAAAGACTTAATGAAATATCTTCAATTAAAGGAGGTTTATTCTTTTTTATAGTAATTTTTTATCAATAAATATGTCACAATAACACTCAATTTGTTTAGATTTATGTAAAAGTCAGTTTTTCATATTTACTGAATACTGTATAATTTCTGACGGATTATTTTTAAGATACCACAGATTATAATATTTTATTTAAAACCTAAACTTTACTATGTTTAAAATTCGATGATAAAGTAGTCTTAGATGAAAATGCTTATCGCCCCTCTTTGTGTATTAATGTCCCCGTTGAAATTAGTGTTAAGAGCTTACAGTGTAAACGAGACCACGTGCAGTATAATTACAAAAACGCAAATTTTCCAAAATTATATAACCCATCTGTATCTGTAACGTGTGGAGGATGGGTTACCCCCCCGGCACTTAGCCCTCATTAGGCCCATTGTGCATCCTCCTGAGATAACAGGCACCTCCTAGCTCGTCAGCCAGCCTACAGATTTAATAAAGTTGACAACGTCGCCAAGAGGTGCTTCTCTTATATCGGCCGGTGTTAGCCGATACTCGCCCAACACAAATATTCTAATAAACGAGAGCGTCAAGTAATCGTAAAGGATATGCTCGATGGTCTCATCTTCTTGTTCGCACCCTCTGCAGAGTGCGGATTGTGACATCCCCATGATATGGAGATGCTTCCGTACTTGGCAATGACCAGTCAGAATGCCTGTGACCAGACGCAGATTCTGTCTAGTCATAGTCAAGTATTTGTTTGCTGCAGTGTTGTCAGGATAACTTAAGAGCTCCCTGGCAACTCTGCAGTTACTTGTTTCATCCCATCTTTCCTTGAATTTCACAAGGGAATGTTCTTTAATTAGGTCTGTCACTACCGATTTTGTCAGGCCAATAGAAGGGCCAGGTCCAAAAAGTATTTGGTTGGCTGCTTTCTTGGCTAGTGAATCGGCAAGACGGTTACCTTTCGATGTGGCGTGACCTTTGATCCATCTTAAGGTGATTACATTGTTGATGGATACTTCGGCCAAAGCTTCATGACATTCTAGTACTAACCCTGAATAAATTATATGACCCATTACTTAATATGAATTGGAATTTTGTTGATTCTGCAATCAGTGAATTGAACAATAAATTTTTTATTACTTTTAATCAGCACATACCAGTTAAAAAACTCAACCGTAGGACCTACCCTCCTTGGTTTATTGATCATATATATGATTCGTCAAAAGGAAAAGGAAAAAGCCAGATAAACTTACAAATCCGCTTATTCCATAGATGCATTTACTAAATTTAAGAACCTTCGATACCAAATTAAACAAGGCATTTCTATAGCTCACTCCTCATATTAAAGAATATTTAAAAATAATATTAGAAATGATCCAAAAGAATTTTGGTCTTACTTAAATTATAAAACTTCTTCCTATTCCATACCCACTACTGTTAAATGTAATAATTTCTTCAAGACAACTTAAATAAGTCACTACATCAACGAATCTTCCATTAATTTACCTCTGCTTCACTTTAATTCTGTATCTCAAGATGAAGTTACTAGAGCCCTAACAAAGCTTAAGTCCAATATGTCAATGGGTACTGACTTCATTCCTTCCTTTCTTGTTAGAGACTGTGCACTAATTTTAGCCACTCCGTTGACACATATTTTTAATTTAATTTTGAACACATGTATTTTCCCTACTGCCTGGAATATTCCAAAAGTAGAGCTCGATTATTATCCGATGCGAGGAAAACAGATTGAATTTATAGGCGGTGGGCGTGGTCACAGACCTCCCAGCTCCTTATTTATAATAAAATGCAACCGTGCATCATTATACGTACAGTACCAGTGTCCCCAAATCCTTTTTGCCCCAACTTTTGAATAAGTTTTGCGAAAGTAAAAAAATTATCAAAAACAATGATATCTTTCCATCCTGAAAGTTATGTTTTAAAATATTTGCAAAATGAAATATAACTGATTCTCCCAAATCAATACCTTCAATTTTATCTATGTTTCTTTCCTTTCCTTGGTAAATTTTAAATTGTAAACAATATCCAAATTTTCGCTGTTGCTAGGTACATGCTAAAGTGTACATAAATCAAAAAATTATATACACGCGAAACGTCATATTGCTGTGGTGGGAGGTGTTTGTGTGAATGCGTGTTGTTTGTTTTCATTTCCACCGTGACTAGCAGCTAGCAGTAGTATTTTATAAACCTTAAAAACAAATTTCACATACATGAACAAATAATAATAATGCCGTGACAACAAGAAAAAGAAACAACGAATTCTCGTGGACACAGCTCACCTACTCTGTCAAGGCGTTTCGCGTGTACATAACCTTTTGAATTGCGTACAAGTTAGCGTGTACCTAGACACTGTTCTAAATTTTAGAGCAGCTACCCAAGCTTTATAGCCGAACCGGACTGGCTTTCCCCGTATATACTGCTTACAACCATGTTTGCCATAATATGGTATCATCGACTCATCCATGGACACATTATTTTCTACAGGTGCATATCGAATAAACTGAACATTTAGTGCATCAATAAGATACCTTATTTTACCAAGTTTATGATCTTTTGGCAAATGATCGTTGTCAGCTGCGTGGAGGTAGCTAAATATCTCTTCAAATCGGTTTCTACCCAAAGAATTTAAAACTAAATTATTGTGAACTTCTTCGGCGGTTTCTCAATACATTCGTCTGTGAGGTAATGGTACATATCCACTCAAAAGCAGGATTCCTATAAATGTATATAGTTCGTCGATTTGTAAATCAAAGTTTGCCTTGTTTTTTTGCTTCATACATACAAGAATGTCATACTAATTTGGCGACGATATTTGGCGCCAAAGAAGTTCAAAAAACTCCAAGTGTTCACTAAAGCTAGACAGAGTCAACGGATTTATAAAAGTAAAATTTTGTTTTTTTGTTATTTGCAAATTTTTTCTGGTTATCCACTTGATAGGGTCAAATTTTTCAATAATTGTCTTTCTTTTTTTGGTTACCGTCTCTGTAAATTTCTCATGCTGTTGGTTTCTAGATGTAGAAGCTGTATTGTCATTATGAATATCATAATAAAACTCAGCCCTAGCACGTAGTTGCTCAGAACATAAAACGATCCGGATCCTGGCATTTTTCATCCCCTGAGTCTTCTACGCTATCGTCGCCCTGGCAAAATAACAATGCTATTTGCAACCCTATCCTCTTCCTCAAAATTCTCGATTTGTTTTAAAAGTTCGGCAGTAGCAAGAGCATGTTTCCTAAACAAAGAACCAAATTAAGAGTACTTATAAAGCCTAAGGGGTCGTTAACGACCCAGTAAATTTTCAACGAGCACAATGTGGAAATAAATATCATCTATATGATGAATAATGTCTCCTTAAATTATTGTATTGTTAACAAAGCATATAAACTTCATAATAAATACTTACCAGTTCCGAATTAATGCCATCGCAAACTATGAAAAGTTTACATACTTTGTGTTACACACAAAAACCATAAATTCACTGAAACCGAAGTGTAAGAATGTCAACTTACTGCATTATTTCGTTAAGGATACGGAAGTAACGTTTGATATTAAAAACTGTTATATAGTAATAAGTTTTGAGCATAAATATGTGGTGGGTCGTAATCGACCCCGTGGGCATTAATGGGTTAAGAATAAATAAATCAAATTATCGCTACACAAAATCTTTACACATTACTTTGTTTCGGGACTCAGGCTCCCGAAAACGAGGGTTCTCGCCTTCGGCAAAAGTTTTTGGAACTCAGTCCTCACTCGAGTCTTTTTTCTTTCTGTCTAGTTTCTCTATAAAAACCCAAAATTTACATACATTTTTACTTGTCAATATTCTACCTTGAATTCTCTAGTTCAATGTAGGCCATTGACTAGAATAATAACCTAGTTGTTGATTGTTAATGTTAATTTAAAACATTAAAAATTATTTTTTAAGATTTTTTGGTAAATTCCTTATATTTTCTAATAATAATGCCAATTATTACACTAATTCTAATTTCAATTTAACGAAATTATATTTTCTTGAAATTCTCAATATTTTATTCATTATTGTATCAATATTATTTATTAATTAAAATATTAGTTTCAGCTCGTTCAAATAAACAAAAAAAATCCAACGAAAAGTACATTGCAGTGTTCGTAGCAGTGGGAATCAAATTGGCTGTATTGGTAGCATCGACCTATATGACTATAGCAGCAGTAGCTACAAAGGCTCTTTTAGCTGGTTCCATAGCGTTGGTAATTTCTGGATTCATATTAATCAAGAACAAAATAAGCATGAAAGGAAATGATGGAATGAAGATGGAACATCCTTTGGAAATGCAAAATTCGAATATGCAAAACGCTTACGCACAGTGGGCTAGATCTAATATTGTGCACCGGCAGTAGATGTCAATGAAAACAATTATTTATATGTAATTTATTATTAAAATAGAAGTTATAAAGTATAACTGTTTTTTTTTTAATTGGTAATATCGGGGGGCAATAACACACAAAGAATATTGGAAACATTAAAAAAATGTTTGCTAAGGGCTGGTCTCGAAACCACGATCTCTGGTTCTACGTTCCAACGTCTTAACTGCTAGACCATAACTTAGTTTATCACTTTCCAATTCAATCGTTTAATAGTCACCTATATGGCAATATGGCTTAGTTGAAGGTTCCATTACATCACGTGCAATATAATCCTGGTTTTTTTCCAGCTTAAAATTTCTAACTCCTGTTGATCCTCTACTGTCGTTAAGTCCAGCTTAAACATTCCTTTTAATCCTCTATTTTTTGTCTGATTTTTGTAAAGGAAATACCAACAACAAAACTTAAGGTGAAGAAAACTTGATTTTTTTTTGTACATCGAAAAATACCAGGTGTCCCCCTATATGTTTCCACATTTTAAGGACTTTTATCTCCTAAAATAATATAGATATCCTGATCCTGTTTTCACTAAAGCCCTAAGCAAGGTCATTTTATTAGGGTATACCAAAAAAAAAACTAAAAGTTTCGGGTTTCGAACCACCAACTCTGCTATCCACACTATCCAAATTTTGACCACTGTACGCTCTGCGCTACCGAGCACATCTTGATATAAGTTTAAAATCGTTTATACTAATATACAGGGTATTATTGAAATACACGTACATATTAAAATGAAGAATAGTATGTAATGACCAAAAACGATTGGCACCAATTTTAACTTCAAATTCTAAAATTTAAATATTGGGGAAGAGTCCCCTTTTCCGACCTACTAGTTTCCATATTTATAGAAGTAAAATAAATCGAAATTGAACTTACCCATAGAAATTGCACTGTTGCCGTAGCAAAACCAATTAATTCAAAATAAAGTTTATTACAGTAATTGTTTAAAATGCCGTCCATTATTATTTACACACTTGCAATCGTCTTTCCAAAGAACTTTGAACATTAGAAATTAGTCTTGGATTTTGTCGTAGTTCCTCGGCTACCGCATTAACTTTATTGGTTAATTGTTCAACACTATTAATAGGTTCGTTATAAACCAGTTGTTTCATGTGACCCCACAAAAATAAATCGCATGGATTTAAGTCCGGAGATCTCGGAGGCCACTTAGTAGGTCCATTTCTGCCTATCCACTTTTGAGGAAATCTAATGTTCAAAAACTGCCGTACGTTTAAATCAAAGTGAGGAGGAGCGCCATCTAGTAGGTACCACATCCGTTACCTTAATTGTAACGGTATCTCTTCTAGGAGTACTGGCAATATATCTTCTAAAAAGTGGGGATATCCTGGCCCATTTAATCTGTTCGGGAGAACATAAGGCCCGATTAAATACTGATCTATTATGCCAGCCCAAACATTTATTGAAAATTTTCTTTGATGCCCAGTTTCCCTAATGGCGTGAGGATTTTCATCACTCCAAATATGCGTATTGTGCATATTGAACACGCCATCACGAGTGAATGAAGCCTCGTCAGTATACAATAATATTTTTAGAAAATCAGGAATGTCAACACATTTTTGAATCATCCATTCACAAAACTCCACTCTCTTTTCTTCATCACCTGGATATAAGGCCTGGACTTTTTGGATGTGATAAGGATGTAAACCTTGTTCTTTAAGTGTCCGCCACACAACAAATGAGGACACTCCAATGTTCTTTGTGTTCTTGTTCTCCCTCGATCTGCATTGACACTCTCAAATTTTCCATGGTCTCTTAGATGCTGAACAGTTGAAATAAACGTACGACAGTCCGGAATTCTCCGATTTGAAAACCGTTCGCGATACAGGATTTGTGCTTGCCGAGAATTTTCTCCAGCTGCCCCATAAACCAGCACTATATCCGTTAGTTCAATATTCGTAAATAGTGGCATCGTAAAAAAATATTTAAAAGTAATCGTAACAACACTTTTTACCAACTTGGAAATGACGCGCTCGTGTTAGCCAGATTCGTAAATCAACTAAAATTTTAATAATCTATAGTTTCAAAAATGTATAGTTTAAAAACAATCATTTATCAAATATTCTAGTTTTTTGATAACGAGGGTAGTAAAAACCAGTCTTCGGAAATAGAAATTAATTCGAAAATCTTGGCAACATGGTTATTTCTTACAAGACTAGTTTTCTTATCATCTGACAAAAACTTGCATATTAATTACTGTTGATGTTTAAAATAGGTAAATAAACCTAATTTATATAGGTCATCCTCAACATATCAGTGAAGTACGTTAATAGGGGGTATTTTTAAAAAATAATAAATTTCTACATTCAGTGGGGATCTGCGCAATACCCAGTTTTAATATGTACGTGTATTTCAATAACACCCTGTAAAACATTTGATTACAAATATTTACGAATTATAACTTTTTAATTAAACAAAAATAAATTGGAAACAAAATTTTATCATGTCAAATGATACCTACATTGTAATTTAATGGAATCACATAAATATATGATTTAAAAACTATAAAAGTATTATTATTACTTAATTGTATTAATTTTTAATCTTGAGAGATTAAAAGTTTAAACATAAATCATCTAAATAAATGCATTTTTTTATTATACTCCGAAATATAAATTTAAAATATACAGCTGTAAAAAGACACGTAACCAATAAACAATGGGAGCGTAGAGAAAGACTGTAGTAACGGCAGTGATCAGCGCTCTCACTCACACCTACAGCCATACGCAGCCTATCTCTTTCTATAGTAAATAAGACTTATTTTTATGTTGTTCGGAACAAAGCAATGGTTGCAAAAATATTTACTGATTATGTAACACTTACCAGCACAAGCGTTATTTATGTTAACATCCATCTTAAATATTTCTATAAACCATAGAGAACATCTATGAGATAAAACTTCTGGGGACAGAATTGAAAACCACATATATTGAAGATGTCACCTAGTGCATGAAAGTCTAACTAAATTAAACAGTTTACAAATAACTAGGCCTCAAATTTGATGGTGGCATATGCTACCACTAGGGCCAAAAGGGTTAATGGTCCCTTTCTATTACTTTTTCCAGGAGTTGAAATTGGGTTGCCTTTGATTGCAATTATGTTAAACAGTTTGAACTACTAATGCTGTATGATGCTGGCTGATTTTGTTGACAGAGGGAAACGATCGCATGTATTTTATGACATAATTTTTTTTCTATATTTTACGTCTGAGATTTTTTGAATTAATATTTTAATTTTTATTTTTTTTTTAAATGAAATTATTTCTTTCGTGACACACTGTATTTAGTAAGCAACATTTTAAAAATATGTAAAGAATTTTGGGTCAAATCGACTCTGTTGTTCTGAGAACTTGACTGCACTTTTACTTTACGAATATGAATATAAATCAGGTCTAAGATTTCAAAAAACGGTCGATAAAATGCGATTGTTTTAGTAAATTCAGGTTCAGTGGAGTTCGTCGAACTTGTTTGTCTTGGTTGTGGTATTTTCTTCCTAGTTGATACATAAAAGAAATCCATTACAATAGGACCATTAATAATAGGAAAGAACATAATAGAGGTCTTTATTTCAGAGATGTTTTGTGTATTTGTGATTGAGAAGTTCATAGAAAGAAACGTTTATGAATAATGATATTCTTGTTCTTGATAAGTTGATCCAATAATTAATGTATCGCTCATACTGCGTTTTTCACATTTTAATCCTATACAATACTGTGAGAACTAGCGCAATGTGGAATATCAATATTATTTTTTTATATAGAACTGATAACCAAAATTTTGAATATCTAAATTTCATATACTATATTTCAAGTATACGCCCTACATCTGACATTAATAATATTATAAAAAGTGTACAAGTAGAAATATATAATTTAGTTTTATTTAATTTAGGGCAGATGCTATAATGTATTTCTTGAAAAGAAAAAACAATGAAAGCCCTGGATGAATGATCAAAATACTTAGCAGCCTTTTCAAAAACCTTTGATATTGTGAAACGTTCATTATTAATCAGATTGTGGTATTTATAGGTAAAGCCCTTTAATCGATAGAAAACTAATGTCAGAACCCAAAGAGTAAAGTTGGTAACTCATTGAGTTGTATTAAAACAGTGGAAATTGGTGTTCAACAAGAAAACAAGAAACAATTTAATATGAGATTAGAAAAAAAGTTTACGAAAATGTAGAAATAAATATAAATTATAAGATTATGATACAATGATTCGAAAGTCAGGAAGAAGTATACGAGCCATACGATGTAGTTGGTTAATGTCGGAGAACATCGTAATCGACTCGGTGCACATGTGCAAAAGATATACTCTTAAGTGTAAGGGGTTAAAGAAAAGGTCCTTTATTTCTCACAAGTCAATTTAATTGGCGACCGGTTTCGAAGCTGTCACTTCATCATCAGGCACACCTAAATGGAATGTCAAGGAGTCAGTTGTAATAAAAAACAATTATAAAAGCAGGAACGGACTTTAACATATACAAAATAACAGAAAAAACACAAAAGAAAGTTAAACAATAACCTTGACTCACCTTGACTATTTCCATAAAGGAAGCGCTACATAAAGTTTAACAAAACGAGTTAAAAAAGTCATATGTAATACAATAGTATTTTTTTTTTAAATATTTTCCTCACCTAAAATTAATTAATTAATTAATTAATTAATTAATTAAAACACATGTAAGACAATTATTATCTAAACAACACAAAATAGTTTTACAAGCACAAACAGTTTAAAATCCCAGAGGTTTTAGAATACATCAAATCTTACTTGTCTTTATCTACCTTACCAGATGTAGAACTGTTGGAACTTATGAACTTATTAACAATTAGTCTTGAACAAAACTTCTTCCTCTTTAATAATGAAATTTTTACACAGACAACAGGATTAGCTATGGGTTCGCCTTTATCTCCTATACTTGCAGACATCTTTATGCATAATTTTGAGAATAACAATATATTAAACAACAATCCTTTTTGCTCAGCTATTAAATTCTATCATAGATATGTTGATGACATACTAATACTATGGACTGGTGATCCGGATGAGTTAAATAACTTCCCAAATTATATAAACACCATACATAGTAACATAAAATTTACATTAGAGATAGAAAACAACAAATCTATCAACTTCCTTGATTTAACTATATCCCATTGTACAGATCTTAAGTTGGACCTACTCACACAGGGGTTGTTATTGATAATTTATCCAATCACCCAGTTACACATAAGTTAGCAGCTTTTAATTGTTACTTGGAACGTCTTCTGAAAGTACCTCTATCAGTAGATAGCTTTTATAAAGAACTCAATGTTATCAAACAAATTGCTAATAGTCACAATTATGATCAGAACTTAATAGATAAAATGCTTCATAGAAAACAGAATAAACGTAATCAGAACAATAGTTACATAATTGACCCCCTTCCCAATATTGAAGCAGATAATCGTAAGTATGTTTCACTTACTTTTATTGGAAAATTCTCATATCGTATAGCCAACTTGTTCAAAGATTCCTTCAGAATTAGCTTTAGAACGTCCAACTCCATCAGTAGCCTATTTGTTAGGAATAAGGATAAGATTGATCCTATGGATCAGTCTGGTGTTTACAAAATAACTTGTTTGAACTGTCCATGCTCATATGTGGGAAGGACCTTTCGTAATTTTAAAATACGCCTGAAAGAGCACACACGCTAACACTAACACTACTGGTTTTTCTCACTTTGCTGCTCATTTGTTAGACACTGGTCACGATTTTGATTCTAGCATTGGCTTCGACATTTTGCATATGACTTCTAATAAATTCCTTCTGAATAACTTTGAGAACCTGGAAATTTAAAAAAATATTAAATCTGGCCCCTCCTGCTCTCTGAATGCACAAATTCAATTTATTAGTACCCCAACGTTCTCTGCGCTTATTTAAATTAATTTCAGACTTATACCCCCATTCATTTGATCTTCAATCAGTTACTTACCACAAATTAATTAACTCTCCCAATTTAGATTTTCTTCTCTGTTTCCATTAATTTTTGCCCACTCGCATCTTATTAAATGTTTTCTTTATTAGTTTATTCCTTAGATAATATAATAGCAGATAGGCCACCACTGCATAAAGTTATACAATATTAATGTCGCTATCATATAATCAGTATCTCTCTTTCTAATGAAGGCTTTCTCACTCGTTTTAGAATTCTCAGCATTAGCGTACCGTAAAACAATTTCGCTGGGTCATTTTAAATGCGAAAATGTTGACCAAGTAGAATATAAAAATAAAAAAGGTAGGTAGGTGCATTTTTAATGAAGTGAAAACAAAATATGACTTTTTTGTTATGAATATAATATTAATAACAATTACTTTTAACACCACAACACGAACAAATTTAAATTAAACACTGGAATAATTGTCTGAGAAAAGCTTTGTCAAACTGACAAATACAAACAAAGAGATAGAGATATTAATCTATTTCTCTCTAATTAGAATTCTCGACCATATTATCATGGCGACACAAACATTGTTTACTGTCCTCTCTTTACTACTTACTTACTCTGAGGTTTATTCAAATTCTCTCACGTGGTTGTCATACGACAAAATTTGACTTTTCTTTTTTGACATTCGTACTTGTCAACTTAGTTTCCATTTCCTGTAACAGTAATTTTTCTTTTGATTATCTGCTTCAAATTTCCCTTTTACATATGAATTTTCATATTTTCTTGTTCAGTGTTCCAATTTTCTTGTTAGTAATTTTTGCTTTCTCATTTCCCGGTTTAATATTTTTACTTTCAATAAATTTTGTCACCGCCACCTATACTCACTTTCAGTAAATAACACCTTTGTTAGTACACTATTTATCCGCTAAATTTAAAATTTACAGTTTACTACATTGATTCGTTAAAAATCTAGATAGATGTCTTGAGAGTCTGATAATTTTTACTTTTTACTTTTTTACTTTTTACTTTCATTAATTGACGTTATATCCTTAAAAATTTTTAAACTGTTTGTGCTTGTAAAACTATTTTGTGTTGTTTAGTTAATAATTGTCTTACATGTGTTTTAATTAATTTATTCAAACAGACATCTCGCGGTTTAACCTAACCTAAAATATTTTTTAAAAAAATACTATTGTATTACATATGACTTTTTTAACTCGTTTTGTTAAACTTTATGTAGCGCTTCCTTTATGGAAATAGTCAAGGTGAGTCAAGGTTATTGTTTAACTTTCTTTTGTGTTTTTTCTGTTATTTTGTATATGTTAAAGTCCGTTCATGCTTTTATAATTGTTTTTTATTACAACTGACTCCTTGACATTCCATTTAGGTGTGCCTGATGATGAAGTGACAGCTTCGAAACCGGTCGCCAATTAAATTGACTTGTGAGAAATAAAGGACCTTTTCTTTAACCCCTTACACTTAAGAGTATATCTTTTGCACATGTGCACCGAGTCGATTACGATGTTCTCCGACATTAACCAACTACATCGTATGGCTCGTATACTTCTTCCTGACTTTCGAATCATTGTATCATAATCTTATAATTTATATTTATTTCTACATTTTATTTTGGCACGTACTTATCGAACAAACCCCGTATACTTATGCACTTATATTGTCCGTTTAATGTCCATTTTACTTTTTTCCAATTAATAATTGACTATTTGCTTTCAGAATCGGTACAAGCCATAAAGACTTCGCTAAACATATGGCAAGCATGTTTCTGAACAATGCAAAAATCTACGTGACGATCATATTGTATATTGTTAAGCGAGCGTGATTGTATTGAGTGAGGTTATGTAGGTTTTTAGAAGGTAATTAAAAGTGACATATTTATATTGTTAAGTCGTATCATAATGCCGAAACTAGTGACATATACAGTAATTGACGGAAGTGGAATGGTTAACCAATTATTTTAAACGAGAACAACATTGTTCAGTAAATGAAAGTAAATTGTTAAAGGATAAGTGTTCTTATAAGAATCGGTGATTCTAGAACTTATTTGATTATCATTATAATAGAATCAGATGTTCTTTTTTCTACTACATTGCGTAAAGTACGTACTTTACGCACTCCACGAAGTGTGTAAAGTTGTACTTTTTTTCACTAGTGCGTAAAGTAAAACTCTTTACGCACTAGTTAAAAAAAGTAAAATTTGACAAAATTTGTACATAACAACAAAATATAACGTTTTATTTTATATTAACATTTTTTTGCTATCTCCTTCTAAGACAAATAAATAAATTATTGTCCAACAAATTATCAACAGTTTATTTTAATTATAATTTTCTCTAAATGTCATCGATTTAATTAAAAGTAAACATACAGTGGATGTCGATTTTGGTAAAAGTAAGTTGGCCGTGGCTGTGTGGATTAGAAGAACTGTCAATCTCTAAACTTTTAATTAGTACCTACCTTATAACAGAACACGACAAAAGTATACTTAAGTTCAAGATTAGATTCTAAAGCCAATTTAGCATTTTTTTAAACTTAATCAAGTTTGAGAAGGTAAAAAGTTATACTTTTTAATGTTTGTTTACTTAAATTCAAATTTTATTTGCAGTTTATTATATCTGTCATAATCGATATGGATTCAAATTTATCTAGCGATAGCGAATTTGATAATACTTCCCCAGATATCTTATGCAGTGCACAAAAGGCCACTGAAAATTTATTGCCAGAAAAATCTGCATATATTTATCAGCAAAAATACAATGCATTTATAGAATGGTGTAGGAAGAATAAGGTGACAAAATATTCGGAAAACGTTATTTTAGCATATTTCTCTGATGAATTGAAGAATTGCAAAGATTCTACCCTATGGGCGATTTATTCTATGATTAAAAGCACCTTAAAATATAAAAACAACGTTGATATTTCGAAATTCAACAAGTTAATAGCGTTTCTCAAACAAAAAAATAAAGGTTATAAACCAAAAAAATCCAAAATTTTTGAACGAGAAGATCTAATTAATTTTCTGTTGAAAACTCCAGATTCCAAGTTTTTAATGATCAAAGTAAGTAAATGCCTCAGTAAATGCGTGAATGCTCAGTATAAAATTAAAATATTCTGTAAAGTTTTGCAACGAGATGTGTGTTCGTATGGTGTGTTGCCTAACAAAATCAGTTGCTGTCCTAACAGGCCACCGGGGTTGCTAGGCAGCACATTATACCTAAAACTTTTATACTTTTTACAATAGCATTTATTTGGAGTTTTACATGCGCAACGTCAAGATATTTCCTAATGTTTAATAAATTATTTGTAACATTACAATATGTTTTTTTTTAGGTAGCTTTTATAATTGGAATTGCGGGAGCTTGTCGCCGGGAAGAATTATGTAAAATGACAATTAACGATGTGGAAGATAAACAAACAGTGTATATTGTCAAAGTATCAGAAACCAAAAATAGAATAAACGCATTTTTACGATTTTAAATCCAAATAATTCTGCAGTTGATTATTTATCTTTCATAAAAAAATATGCCTCATTAAGACCATCAAATATAAATTGTAACAGATTTTTTTTAAAATTCGCAAATGGAAAATATTCTAAACAGCCTGTAGGGATAAATACTTTTGGTAAAATGCCAAGTGTTATAGCAAGGTATCTAAACTTGCCCAATCCAACGGCTTTTACAGGACACTGCTTTAGGAGGTCTTCAGCAACTATACTGGCAAATTCTGGAGGAGACCTTCTAACGGTCAAAAAACATGGAGGATGGAAATCATCTGCTGTTGCAGAAGGCTACGTAGACAGCACAATAACACAAAAAAACAAAATTTCTAATAAAATTTTGATGGATGACAATATGCCATCCACTTCCAAACAAAGCTACAATTTTACCGTTGACAACTCGAATGAAGAACTAGTGGAACCACTCGACAGTGAAACTAGAGTTACACAAAATATTTTAACCTCTTTACTTGAAAAGGCCAAATCCATACCACTCGAAGCTCAAAATAGGGTTACAGAAGTAATATCACAACATTTTTCAAACTCTGTGCTGGAAAAGGCCAAAACCTTAAGTTTTGGTAATTGCAATAATTGCACATTCAATATTAATATTCATAAGAGTTAAAAACCTATTTTTTTAAATCTGTAAGAATTATAAATTTGTAAAGTTCCAATAAATTTATTTTTGTTGCTGTGTACAATTTTTATCACATTTTACTTTTTTTCACTAGTGCGTAAAGTAAAGTACTTTTTTTCACTAGTGAAAAAAGTAACTTGTATATTTCTAATATTAGTGGATTATGTGTACGGTAGTAGAAAAAATATTGTATGCCACTCGTGTGTGAAGTTACCCTTTTTGACGAATGTGAATGTTGTCGCACTCGCCTACGGCTCGGCAACATTCACATTCGTCAAAAAAGGGTAACTTTACACACTTGTTGCATAAATAACTATTATGGGTGAGATTACAGAACGTCTGCAACTTTGCATCTGCAACTTTGCAAATATGGCGGACTTACAGATGTAAGTATTCCAAAAAATATCTGCAAATTCGCAATATTTATTGTGGTTTATTACCCCCAACAACACTAAACCCAAATTTGGAATACGAAAACTTGATACTTGCATGTGTAAGTCAGTCATATTTGCAGATTTTCAAAGTTGCCGCCATATTTGCAGATTTTCAAAGTTGCAGACGTTCTGTAATCTCATCCTATATCAACAAATATTAAAATAAAGTCAACCTCTTTGTAAAAAAACACACAGGTAGTAAAAATATTCATAAACCTAGAGTTAACCTCAGATGAATAAGTAAACTATCTTGATAAGTAACTATTATCTTTTAGCACAGGGTTTGTTTTGTCAGAACACCAACAAACCGAAGGATAGTCGTGGTGACAAGGAGGTTGTTTACATTACATAGGCGTATCATAAATTTATTTTATTATGTATAGGTTTATAGGTTTATATTTGTTGGTTTAAAATAAACAAAAATAACCTTTTTAGGTCTTTATTTAAATATAATACAAATGGATCGAAGATATACTACCATAAAACGAAGATATTTAACAGATCAATACAACGTGACGTGAGCTATTATGGTGCGAAGAATTTTTTATTAATGAACGACAATTGTGAAATTACCAGTAGCGTTACATTTAAGGATTAGATGTAACGCCAGTGGTAATTTTTAACTTTGTAAGAACTCATCCCTACTTTGTCGTTATCGTGTTAAACCAAATCAATATTTCGAATACACCTTCACACGATACAAGAAAAAGGTGGGGTTCTGCTATTTTAAAAAATTTTAAACTGTTGTAATCGTTCCCTTATATTTTTAAAAAAAAAATTAACTTTTGACTCTGCACCCGAAGCTGGAAAAAAATTAATTTCCGAAACATATGTAGTGGTAAACGAATGAAACTAAAAAGAATGACCGATTAAACCAAGGAAATTTTTATTTATATAAAATTCTACTACGGTCAGGAAATTATCCTTATTCAAACTACTTTTGTATTCTAATTATAATGACTCAAAAGTCAAACGCAAAAAGTATAAAACTTGTCATTTTTACCACGTGTCCAATACGTCTAGAATGTTTCTTTATTACATCTACATTTAACCCTAATCTTCTATTACGTGATAAAAAATTCACATCTCATCAGATGCATCCTATGATGATAAACAAGCACAGCTATAAGTATGCAAATTTAATCATTATCTTAAATCTTTCAATGTAAATATCTGCAAAAATAGTAATTTTTTTAATTGCAAAAATACAGTAAAGAAGACAGAAATGCAGATATCTAAACAAACCAAATGAGGTACAGATATCAAAAACGACAGCAGACGTATAAATATTGTTAGAAAACGAAGGGGGTATAAATGTTAATTAAAATTCAAAATCCATATATGAGTAAACACCACTATAATCGAATGAATATTGAATACAAAAACACAAGTAATGACGTAGCGAGTGGCCAGTATAATTCTGCGCAGAGAGATCGACCACGTTGATTGTACTTCTCAGAATGCCCTGTGAAACACCAACATGATGCCGACGAAAAAGGTCGGAGTATTTACCCATCGTCATCAATACGTGCTTATCTCCCTAACCAGAGGCGACTCTAGGTAAAATTGCTAACAATATATGTATATAGCAAGTTCTACCTGTGTTAAAGAAAAGAATATAAGTACTGATACTGAAACATTTTTACTGTGTCCTAAATATTTTCAAATAGGTAGTTTTCTTAGAATTAAATGTCAATAAATGGCATATAGTAGTTATAATTTGTACACCTGATACTCTTATTAAAATATGTACTTGTAATATGTTGTGTATGTTTTGTATTTTATATACTGCTATGGAATTTTTAAAAGGGAAAGTATACCTTATAATAAGTAGTCCAAGATATATTCTACCTCAATAAAAAAATTCATAATATATAATAGTTAAAAAAATGTAATACTTTCCTAATACAATACGTATTTCTAATTAGGCAATGATCAAAAGTTCTTTCAAACATATTATAATTAAGTTATATGTATTTTACTTATTTATACCTAAATATTTTTATATATTTTACATTTACTTTTGACGACTGTAAATATAACATATTGAAGGCAACAAGACTGGACCTTGTAAGTCGCAAAATCAAAATTTTTCAGTAGATAAAAAAAAAGATTCACAAGCGCATAGAACAATCTATTTTACTCTATAATGGAACTAATATTTAATTATATTATGTTCAAAACTTGTAATACTTCATTTATACAGTAGATAGAGTGAAATCTTTTAAACGAGATTATCATGCAATATAATTTTCATTGGAATTGTTAGTTACGAGGTCATGCATTGTGGCCCTTGATATGTCCAAAATTAACAAAAAAGTCCAATTTAGATAATACAATAAATATTCAACAATTTTAAATAAAAAAATCTAACCTTATATTTTACAGTATCTATAAATTATTTATAATAAAAAAAAATATATAGATCCTTAGCTATTCAGCCAGTTTTAAATTAAATACAATTCATAAAAATAATTATAATATTTTTATATATTTTGTAATTCTATATTTTAATTGACTAACACCCAGTTGGTAGAACACATTTAAATCTCTCAATATCTAATGATCGTATAATGTTATTAAACTGAACGTAATTTGATGTTCACATCATTAAGACAGATCACATTCTCAAACTCTGTCAAAGTTTATCGTACCTATAAATTTTAAAGAATATTGTTGCAATCGGTTGTTTGTATCTGAGGTACGATATACAGTTATATTATGTATGTACACATTTATTTTTAATTTTAAATATGTATATATTTGTTTTCTGTCTTTGTCAATAAGATTTGAATTAGGAACCTGCGCATATTAGGCAGAAACTTCTGTCACTCTAAATCTGTGTCGATGTATGTAGTGGAGAGAGCATAAGTTGAAACCATATCGATGCTTTCTGACAGTGGTCCTGTCTAGTATCCTAAAGATTTTTTTAATAATAAGTAGTTTTCTTTGAATTAAATGTTATATATTTTTTGTATTTGTTAATGTCCTGAAGATTTTATTTGAACAAAATGTTATTCACTCATTATAATTTGTACCCCTAATACTATTATTAAAATAACTACTTACAATATAGTTTTTTTTAAGGATTTTCAAATATTAGGTAATTTTCTTTGAATTAAGTGTCTCATTTCTTTTTAATAATTTTGTATACAAATAAAAGAAATAGTTTAAATAATAAGTACCTAGTTTTGTTTTCTTTATTGATCCCCAGCCTAAACCCAAATTTGTCATTATTTCCAAGATTAAGTTTTGATAGGTATAATAAATTAATAAATATTTCACTCGTTGTCTACAATATTTGACTCGATAGTGGAGTTGGTAAGCATCTGGTATTCATTTGTGGTCAGGAGACAACAATGGTTGCAATTCTATAGCAAAAATGGTTTACTCTCTACAGGAAAAAATCGAAATAATTATCCTTTATGAAGAGGTTGGAAAATGCGCACAAAGGGCAGCATTTAAATGAAAATCATCCTAATCGTAATGTAAGTCATAGGTATATTCTTGATTTCCAAGAGGGGCATACAAAGGAAACTTGCCAGGCGATCTGTCCCTTAATATGCTTGAAGAGATTATTGATTCTCTTATAAACTCACGAGCTAGAAACAAACTGATGTAGAAAATAATTTAGTTTTACAGGAGGATATGTTACATTTCCAGCAGGACGCTGCTACACCTCATTTTTTCTTCTCGTCTGACAGAGATTTCCAGGCCCTTGGATTACCAGAAGGTGAGCAATTGAATGGACACCAAGATCACCTGATTTAACTTCCTTAGACTTTTTTCTTTGGGGATACAAATATGTTGTTTATGAAACACGACCAGCTGATATTGATGATCTTAAAAGGCGAATTACAGAAGTATGCCGGTCAATTTTCGGTAAAATTTTCCGAAATGTTAGAGAAGAGTTGGGAAACAGATTTTTTACTGTGTGTATTACAATGGACAACATTATGAACAATTTTTGTTTAATAAATAACTAATTAATTAGGGTACCATTGAAAAGATTTTAAGGGTAACAACTACCTCTCCCAGCAGGTTGAGCCACGAGTGTTAAAAGTATTCATTGTAGGTGTCCTCCTTGAAAATAAAATTGACGGGTTTTTGCGATTTTTCACATTATTTAATGGAAGAACGATATTTAGTTTGGGAAGTTTTCGGTATCACCATGAATGTATATTACTTCTTATATAAGCACTTATGAAGAAAAAATAAATACAAAAATTTAAAAAGTACCTGAAGGGTCTTTTAATTGAAGAATACTCGTTAGATGAATTCATAAATTACTTTTAAATTGTCAATATATTTGTTTTTAAATCATGTTAAATTACTATTTTTAAAACTCAACAAGGAGAAAATCCAATTAACTCTTCCGTTGTGTATATATAAGATAAATTAACTGAAGTTTTATTAGTAAAGTATTAATACTAAAATTTTAATGTAATTTACAGAAAATAGCTAGGTATGTATTTGTTTTTAAATAATTTGATAATTTATGAAAAAAGGGAGTAAAAGTGGAATGACCAGTGGCCAGTAGGTCAGTCAATACAAAGTATCATATATTTCTATTATAACATAACTAAAATACCTACATCTTTTAATCATAAGGACATAAGTTAAAAACCATTTTAATATATGCATTAGAATGAAGTAATAATAACTTAAAGAGACGAGGTCTTAAAGTAATAGCTGGTACAGCATGTTTTTTAAACGTTTCCTCATTGCTGCTAGAATGAAATCACTTACTATGAAATGTGCTCTAAAAACGGCATTTATAGCAGTCAGTGCTCAGTCTTAGGATCTCTTCCTAAAGCCCTCATCCAAGCTGCATACATATTAAAAAATAATTAAAAAAAAAACATATTATATACCTATATAGTTTTCGGTTCTGGGTGCCCTAAAAGAGGACACTTTGCCGACAATTTGGCTCAGATAGCTAAAACCCAAAAGTCACACCCCGAACCAGGACGTATTGCTATCCTTTTAAGTAAAAAATAACTACAAATAACTTACCTGAAAAATGAAGGCGTCTAACTTTACACCAAAAAAACCATACACTTTTTCCCATTGTTGCAAGCACTCGATGACGATTAGGTAGATATCAACTAGAAGCATGTACTTAATGGTTATAAAGCTTATTTTAACACAAAAAGAATAAAGCACTAGTCGAAAAGCAGCAATCAAATATAAATAGACCACAATATTAAAATGCAAATTAAAAACTATATAAAAGACAAATACTCTAAAAGCGCAAAAGATCAGAACCAAATAAAATGAATAACCATAATAACCTAAAAATCACACTAAAATTGCAAAAACTATTACTGTAAAATCATGAGATTACATCAATAATGCATATGCGTCGGAGTATCGCAAATGTCAAAAGTACAGTGTTTCCATGAAAATTTAGCTATGTTTTTAGCAGTATTATAGGACCATTTCTACCACGCGCATCCAACGATATTGGCGTTCCACAGTTCACTGTATTTTCCTCACACCTCTAGTATAAATGATTTGACATAACGAAACTAACAATAATTATAATTAATGTAGAGTAATAAGTGATTCGTGAATTCTAAATAAAACAATTATTATATAAAAGTGTAAAAGGAAATGTAATTTATTTCCCTATTTTCTTTTGTAATATCTTCAATTATTATGTTTAATTTCTATAAATAAACCAACTGGTTAGGTGAAACATTGTGATATAAGATTTTATTTATGTGTCCTATGCGTACACTTTAATATACAAAACACCTGGAACATTCTTTAAATAATTGTGGTCGTAGAAATAATTGTGTACATAACTCGTTTGAAAGTGTATTTTATGCACTTGCCAAATATATTATCCATACAGATTAATCAGACTATTTTTTTACTTAACTTCAGTACATCTCTTACTACTAAAACTATTTTTATCAATGGAAAAAAAGGGCCGTGTTCTCGTATGTTTTGACGCATTTTCGGTCTCAGCCCATCGGATCCCCCCTCTAAATATATATGAATTTTGCTTAGAATTGCTAATCCTACAATTCTCTATTCGTGCTTGCTGACTGGGAAAATAAATACCGAAAATCGTCACTGTCTCCTGGACTATACAATAGATAATGATGAGAACTTCACAACAAATACACTTTTATGAATGGCTAGTTGAGGATGTGAAAAACTGAGTACAATCCTGGATCACTCAACTGCGCAGACACTCCGCTATCTAGGCAGGTTCTCCTTGTGCAATCGTTTTCTAAAATGACAGTTCATATCTCCCCTCCTCTACATCTATGGTTTCATATCGTTAAAAATAAATAATTAATATGTTGTTCTATTTATCAATAAAATAATGTATTATGCAACTAACAATACAATAAAGTAGTAATATAGGTTGCCTAGAGCCCAGTAATAAATAGCTATTTCACAATTGTTATTCATGAAACAAATGTAAGAAGTGGTACCTTTTTAAATCATTGAATTTTTTTGAAAAAGTTGTTTTCACTGGACTATCCAAAACTTTTTTGTGTGTTTTAGATAAAAATATTTACATTTTATTTAAAATTTTATATTGTAATTGTCACGTTTTTTGATTTCATTAATAATATATTCGTGTAGTACATTTATATTATTACATATTTGAGTTTTCTCTTCTCTACTGAATTGACCATTAAACATTCATATAATAAGCCTTCACATTACAGGATAAGTAGAACTAGTACAAATTATTGCTAAAAAATATGGCACATCACCTACACCATACCGATGACTATGATAGTAAGTAGGTAATTACCGTATCATACGTTGAATCATTCTCGTACCTGCCTCTCCAATACAAATTGCTTACTTGAGTTAACAACGGTCAAAGAAAGTCCTTATCGAAATAATTAGAAAAAAATAACATGGGTGTGGGATTATCATAAACAATTTAAAAAATTTACGGCGTTATAGAGATTAATATATCTGGAATGTGAATTGATGTTTTATTGAATATTCAAACGGATTATAGAAATATCGAATTCGTAAGTTGTTCTAAAAACCTCAAAAAAACAAGAAATGTATACAGAGTGCGTCACAACTAACGCGACAATCTCTTACGGATAGGTCAAACAATGTGTCACTTTCAGTGTCTTTGTTAGATCACAAAGAGAAATTCATGCTCATTTTAAGCAAAAAATAATCATTTTCGGTCTTTTTTTTGAGCCAAGCATGTCACAATCTTTGTTTAAGGAATTTTTAAGTACACATGCTAAAAAATTTGTTTTGAAATATAACAAGGTTGGTACTTATTATAGCTTTTGATTCAAAAATTTAACGCAACAATGCTAATTTAAAAATTCAAATAGAGAATACTTTAATCAATAATTAAAATCATGCTGAATTTAAATACGCATTATTCGTTACATACTTTTTCTCTGTTTAATAACTTCAAAAAGCTAAAATAAATGGTTCAGATAAATAATTAACATTAATTACAACAACAGGTGTGACAACAAATATTTAACAAGAGGCAGTTTTTTTAGAGTTTAAATATATAAAAACAAAATCAATTTTTAGTATTATGTCCACTATTTGGCAAAAAAGATTGCTTATGGAATTATCTTGGTGTCTATACGTTTGTACAAGGGGTTTTACGCGGAGACTATTTAAACTAATGGTCCAAATACGTATAAACGTATAACTACAAAATCTGATGTGTCCAACACATGAATTTTCTATCTAGTTATCACAGGCTTCTTCCGGTTATTTTGTACAACCTATTGTAGAACCTCTGTAAATGTTAAGAGGATAAAATAAATATATACATTTTCCACATACTTTTAACTCAAAACAATTTTTTTATATATATTCATTGCCAACTAAAAAATTAAAATTTTACACTTTTTTCCAATTTTTCCATTACGGTCCATTTTAGAGAAATCATGTATAAAACAAAACTTATATAGATCGATATAACAAACAACTTTTATTTGAACAATTTTCATAAAAATTTGATTTTTTAAACTTTGTTAAATTTCTCGAACACGGGCCAATTTGGAAAAAACGGAAAAAATGAGTCTCCCTGTATATATAATTTATATTTCTGTGAATTATAAATATGCATGATAATATATTTGTCTCTAAATGCAAGACAATTTTGAAATATGGCAACACGGCGTCGAAACTTTCTGGCATATTTATTTTGATGGTCGTCGCGACTGATTGTACTTTTTGGCTATTTATCTTGAAATGTTTACATTATTTAATCAAGTCCTTTTATCATTTGATAGGATTCTAGATATTGGAAACTATAGGAAGGAGGTTGTGAGAAAGAATAGATTACAAAGTAAAAATATTATTGCCATATTCACTTAGTAAGTAAAATCAAAGGTCGATTGAAGTACCTAGTTCAAAGGCTAAGTAGAATAAAAGCCTGGCGGGCTATTTTTTCAAAAGAAAATATTTTGACACATGTATTAAGTTTTATTTTAGGCTTGTTTTGGTTCTTCCGGAAACTAGTTCAGAATCACTGGATTACACTCGATCAGCTAAGAGGTTGTTATAAACTCGCGACGTGCTCTCGAAAAATTAATTCGTCAACTGTATTTGAGCACTGAATTCAACGGTTCTGTTTGAACCAAAACAAACCCTTAATTTTTTATTAAAATATTAATTTTGTTCAAATGAAACGGCGAAACGGTGCTAGGAAATGATTAAACCTTAACCTACAAATATATTTTACCATTTCTTTGTCATCTTCATTTTAGAAAACCCGGGTTTGTCTAAAACATATGGCTGAATATTTTTATCTAGATCCATACCATATTTTTTTTAACACAAAATACGTCTCAATTTTGTAGCGACATTTCATCATACCTCGGTACTTTCCAACAGGATGTGCTTAGAATTAAAAATAACTTAATAATTTCTAATGTTCGATATTTTTTAATTGTTATTATTAGACGTTTATTGACAATTTTACCAGACATTTCTCTATGCTTTCTTTTTGGTATCTACTCTACTAAAACATATCATTTGTAACATTGAAGTGAAACCATCTAGTATGTAATAAAACTGAAATAGAACGAATCAAATTCTTTATGGTCGTAACATTGTCACACAAAAATTATACAAGGTAGAATAATATCGCCAAAGAATTTTATGGTTTCGTTATTAAATGCATACAGAGTATGCCAAATATCTGAAATTAATTTGTCATACAGATGCCACTTCCGTTTGATATTTTTTAGTTTTTTACATAGTTCTGACAGTAACAGTTTTATTTTGAAACCACTTTTAGAATTTAATAAAATGTCGATAGTTTCCGTAGAATTTAGCAAAGTTTTAGATAACAGAGATATTTTTGACATATACATAATATGTATTATAGTCATTGCAATAAAATTTCCGTTGCACGTCATCAATGATGAAAATTGTCATATTTGTTGCTTTTCAAGATTGAAGTGGACAATTGGCATACGTAACGGCAGTTGCCAAATCAATATTTTTTTTAAGACAGAAAGTCTGGAAACCGCGTCGTGAAAAATATGATGGGCGCCATGATGAGTAAATTTTAAGTTGGCACTACTGACAAGACAGAATCGGCGCAAGTTTAGTAATAACCTTAAATCTGCTTTCGACGTTTATAATCAATTTTATTATCTGTTGTGTTGTTCATTTTGTTCTAGTAAATGTTTCATTTATAATATTATTTTTTAGTTTAGTCGTTTAGTGTTTTATTTTAATTAAAAATATTTGTAGTTTGGTGTTACATTTTTACAGGATTTCCAAAATGTCTTGCTGTTTTTTGTACCTGGATGTAACAATTTATGTTACGGTAGAAGATAAAAGAAAGGAATAACATTTCATGTGTAAGTTTTCACAAATATTTGTGTATTTACAAAATCAAATAATTTGTGTTTTATTGTTGCATACCAAAAGTTTTTAGGAAAGAATGGCTGATAGCCATAGTGATACCATCGGATTATTTTGTTACACTAGTATAAACCCAGAAAATTAGGAGAATACTGGCTGAAACCGCAAATGTATTATTGGCTTCTCGTTAGTGACCTCTCCTATGGTACAATTTTTCCAACACAAGTTCCATGGTCCTTTGAACTTGGTTGAGTCATACTGATGAAGAGCAATAGTCAAAAAAACGTGTCGACCGTTACTTCTTTTTTCCTGTTTTTTATTCGGAAAATGCCCACTATTAGTACCTCGATAGAACTTTTTTTTGTTGATAAAATTTTTTCAGAATATTGTTTTGTCGTATTTTATTTGCCCATGTACAACCCTTTATAGGTTACTTGTGTTTATTTAAATTATTATTATTTATCTACAACTTACCTTATTTATGTTATTGTGATTTTACAATAGAACTTTTCTGTCATATCGCATTTTTATGGTCCATTATTCATTGTAATGAACTCCTTAGATTTGTATAGTTAATAAAAATTAAGCAATTTATATTGTATTCTTCACTAGTCATATTACAAGTTAATTGTCATTTCAGCCGTGATGAAATCTTTGTTAAAGAAAACTCTTTCTATGTAACATACTGGTGACATTAATTTAAGACTAAATGTATATTAATAAAATAGACATTTAGATATATTCGGTGAAATAAAAAATTATTAATTTTTTTGCATTAAAAAAAAAAAAACTTAAAAATATAGTGAATTGTGTAAAGAAATAATAGTATGTACAAAAAATTATTTAAAAGTATGAAGAAATCAAACGGAAATTTATGAACCAATGTCATTATTGTCTATTTTTATTATTTTTCTTTGCAATTGAATTTATTTATCTATCTCCTAGATAATATTTCACAATATTATTAAAGTTTGATTAATAATCATTGAATGGTTATTAACTTATGCTTAATTGAATATATTTCTGTTCATGTTTTGAATAACCAAGAGCAAGCGGATGCTATATCTATGTATAAAGAGTTCTAAGGCCTTAGATATGGTTGATTATAGGAACTGTTTAGTTTAGGTTTTTCTAGTGGGGTTAATATTTTTAATTACAAATCATATTTTCAATTACTAATGATATCTTTAAATATGCTTAAGTGTTCAAAGTATGGAAGATTGTAACGAAATTCAAAGAAATTTTAACGGTATCGATAACAGTATTTAATTGTAAAACATGGTAAGTTTTATGATTACTTCTTTAAATTCATTTAAATTTGTTAATAATATTAATAAATTACAATATATTATTCAAAAGAAGTTCTATAGTTGGGCACTCGGCAATAATTTTTGCATCTCACAAGATTATATGTATTAAAAAACCAAGGAACTCTTTCGGGTCTATTGCTGTCTGTGCCCTTTTTCAACATTTCCAAAGCTTTTTTTCTACTTTTTGCTGATTGGATCTCCCATAGCGACAACTGCATTTGTTGTTTTCACCAGTTATTTTTTATCACTTTTAAAATAACTTCTATATATTTTGCAACGTCTTTGCCTACGTGCTTCATATTTTCTACCAAACAGAAATTTACTAATCCACTCACCAAAGATCCTCGGAACCCACTGTTCTCCAATTTGTGTAATAACCTCCTGTGTGGTACCCAATCAAATGCTTTGTAAAAGTCCAAATGTATTACATCTGTTGGAAGTTTGTCGTCTAAAGTTTTGGTCCAATCATTAAGACATTGTAACAAATTGGTCATGGTTGACTTTCCTTTCACGAAACCATCTTGCTCAGTTGGGATTACTTTATTATCAGATAAGACCTTTGGAACTGCTTTGGCAATAATGGAGGCTATTAATTTACAAACAACAGATGTGAGACTAATGGGTCGATAGTTATTTAAATCGAGTTTGTTGCCTTTTTGAAAGATTGATGCTATTTTTCAGATAGGTGGTAAAACGTGATGTCGAAAAGAAGAATTTATTATATCAGAGAGAGGACAGGATATGATATCGGCAAATTTTTTTAATAAGAATGGAGTCAGATCATCCATTCCGGGAGATGCGTCTGCTTTAAGTTTTAGAATTTGTTTTTTTACAAGATATGGTGAAAAATTAATGTCTTCAAGACTTTCTAATATGTGTTGTGAGGTACACGCTGGCAAAGAAGATTGTGGATGATCCAGAAAAAAAATCCTCGAAAAGGTTTCAGATAAAATTTCATAAGTTTCTGAAATATTTTGACACGTAGTTCCATCTGGCTTTTGTAGTAAAGGGGTTAATACTTCGGAAACTAATGACGATCTTATGTATTTGTAGAACTTTTTGTTTTCACTGTCGGCTATAGAGTTTTCATATCCTTTTCTGGCGTAGTTTAGAGATTTTTTGAGGTCATTTGAGAAGGTTCTGTGAATGTGTTAGTCATTTATTTCACCGGTTAGTTTATATTTACGCCAGAGTTTCTTTTTATATTTTATTAATGATAGTATATCGCTACTTATCCATGGTTTCAATAAATTGCAGAAAATAGTTTTATTTTCTCCTGTTAAGACTCTTATGTTCCAAAAAGATATAAAAATTGTCCCTCTTTTTTATTGGATCTTCTTCTACACCAAATACTTGCTTCCAATCCAGTTAAATCAATTAATCTTTCATTCTATTAAAATCCGTAATTTCTAGGATGATTTGGTGTACGTGTGGTTTTGGTACCGGTAAGTTGAACTGGATGTTCCCCGTTATGATGACATGGTCTGAGATTCCTATGGGGAACTCAATAGGAACAGATTATTTACTTGTAAATTGAATTATATTACATACATCTCATTGAATTTCTCTATAATTCTTATAGCAATATGTACACAGAACACTTTTCCAATATATAATATATAAACATGTGAAAATAACATTTTATGAAAGAGAAAATGTATAAAACCGGTCCTGTTTAAATAGATCTAGGAAAATCAAATAGTTTTGTCAGTTTTTTTTTGTGTCATCGGCATCAACTGCTACGGTTATTAGCCTCGTGTTCTGTGTAGGCTTTGTTACTGTTTCCCAGCGCCACTTTAGGAACAGCACTCTTAATTAGTACCCAACAGTGAATGGTCGAGTGGGGAATCCTACCAAGGAATCAGAATTTTTTTTTGTGTCATCGGCATCAACTGCTACAGTTATTATTCAAAGTTTTGTTCCAAATTTGAAAAATAAAAATTGTGCGTTTCACTTACCTATAACTAATAACAAAGTGTAGATAATTGGTGTTCTTACATTACTCAGAACACACAAACTAAAAATCAGTGTAGCCAAAACATAATCTTCTCATCATGGCGGCCAGCATAAATGGGGTTATTTGTTTGTATTGGCAGTATACGCCAAGCGATATCTAGACTTTCTGAGAGCTATGGACATATATAATTGAACTGTTAAACTGTCAATAGTATTATTTTTGTAATTAATAAACACATTTATTTTTTGAATTTTTAAAATGCTCAAGCTTTTAAATAGCTAAGCGAAAAAATTAGTGGAGTCTCTAATAAGATATTTTAAATAAGAACGTTAAATTAGTGGCCTTTTATTACCAATAAATGCAGTCAAATAGCGTGCAGCAACGGCGTTGAATTTAAATATTTCGATGATAAACTCAATTTCCCAGGCATTAAAGAATTACCATACTTTAAATTATCCTCCAACAAGGCGACCAAATCCAGACCTGTAACGAAAATTTTCAATTCTTACTGCACGTGATGTCATTTACGATATGTCTGAGAAAAAAACAACAAGTAGGGAAGATCGAGTTAGGCTGACGATACTAAGAGAAAATGAAAATACAAAGAATAGTACCTAGTTTGTGCAACAAGAGTGGATATGATGGCCATATCGCACGAATACGAAATTTGAGCACGACGCCATAGGCGAAGTGCTCAATCGTTTGAGTGCGATGTAGATAATCCACTCGAGTTGTACAGTATATTTTTTCTACGACCCACTTACGAAAATTTACAAATTAAAAAAATATTTTAGGTTTTTAAGGCAAAATAACTAATTTTAGAATAATTTATGACTTTAAATAATTTTTAAAATAAAATAAACGAACAAAAAAGAAAGAATTTTTTTCCCATCCTAGAATCGAAATCCAGTCTTCAGTATGGAAGGCAAGAACGCTCACCACACGACCACCTAAGTCTTTTAATTTTGTTGCTTTAATACTTGTAATTAAATTGACTTCATATAGTTTTATTTAAATTAACAAATTATTTATAATTGTAGACGAAATGAAAACAGAAATGCTATTATTTATCGATTCTACACAAGAATAACCCATTTTATTGTATATTTAATCTGAATATCTAAAAAATATACTGACAATTAGTTTAACAGAATTGTCACTTTTTTAAAATTTTAAAAATAATAGCAGTTGGTTGATCAAAATATGAACGGTGATTGGTGGATTTAATTTTTTTGCAGTGTTCTCACTACCTAGAATGGATATGAAATATATTCGTTCAGTTAAAGGCAATGGCATACTTTTTCATTTTGTAATCTGTGCGTAGATAAGCTAATATTCATGTGGGTGTAGAAATAAGTAATTTATTTGATAGTTAAATACATATCAGTACAAACATGTTCATGACTTTGTGTAACGTTAATCTTACCAAAAGTATAAAATATAAATGAATTTTCTGCAAATAACAAAAAAGTAAAAATGCAATTTTCCTTAACCTACCCCATAAGAAGACTATGCACAAAAGTCACAACAAAAACTGCCAAAACCCTCATAGCTGCTGCATGCTTCGTGCCACCATGACATACAATGAGAACATTACAACCAATTTTCAGATAGTGGGTCGCTATATTCTTCGTTACATGCAGGGGGGCAACAATATTGAATCTCACTACTGGGACCTGCAATATCAGTAGCACTGGGATGATGAGAGCTGAGACCAGCAGTACAGGGACCAGCAGAACTGGGATCTGCAATATAAGCAGCACCGGGCAATGTTTTTCGACGTTTTTTGTCCTTTATTTTCTTGAACTGTAGATTTCTGCTGTACTTTTCTTGTTTTAATTTTTTTTTGTTCTCTTTTTCTTCAATATCTCTTTGATTTTTTTCTAGTTGTAAATTCATTGGAGTTCCACTTATAACAGATAACAATTTTTTAAGTGTAACTACTGCTTTGACTTAAATTAATTATTCTTCTTTGTTTACCTTTATTTTACAAAAAATGGCTGATATATTGTCATGTAAAAATTAAATATTTTAAAATCGAAATTAACAACTTTTAAATTGTACCAGAGTTATAAAAATTATATTTAAACAAGTTTGTGAATTGGTGAATATTAATAACTATTAAAAATAATTAAAGCGGTTTTAGAATAAAGCAATAAAAAACTTTCTAACAGAATTTCACAAAAATCGTTTGATTAACGAACGTTATTTGAACGTGAGTAAATTTTAAGCCAAAAAAAGAAAGTGCTTTTCAGTAAATTAGTTCTATTTAAGATCTTAATATCCTTATTTAACATTATTATAAATTACTGTCTACTTACGCACTTGCCTAAATAATCATCCATGCATTCTCGAGTTAATATGCCTACTGATTTTTTTTCTTATACATATACATATGGAATGAAATTATTTCTAAATCTCCACATAGTGTATAAGATAAATTACCTGGTATGGCGTCTGTATGTCTGTTCCTATAGAACATTTTCTGCTTTGGTTGCATCAAACTCTATGACAAAAGGAGGCTGGGTTGTGACGATTTATTGAAGTTAGTCGAAGCAAAGAAACACGTCGTTCATGGTTTAGATTGCCTTAATCGTTAATACCCGCATACAGGGTACGTTTTCTTATAATCTCTAGGATTATTATTTTTTCTTTTTGCAATGTGACTTCTGGTTACACTAGAAATGAGTGTGAGATATAGAACAACTTTGTTATTTCATATGTTTTTAGATATTCAGAAAGTACCTTCTAATCATTTTCTAAGTAAATATCTTTGTTGCTGTTTTTTCTTTTAATTGTTAATAACTCTTTACAAAAGAAAAATAATAAACTTTCTTAATATAAATAGGTACACCAGAGATATCCTTAATTAAAATAAACTTAATTTAACTTATTATAACCAAAATATTAATAACTTTTTCTACACCCACATGGTTATTAGCTTATCTACGCACAAATAATAAAACGAAAAGGTATGCCATTGCGATCAACTGAAGGACTATATTTAATATCCATTCTACCTAGTAAGAAAACTGCAAAAAAAAATCCACCAATCACGGTTTATTTTTGGTCACCCATCTACTATTATTTTCTAAATTTAAATCTCAATTCTGTCAGTATATTTTTTAGTTATTGAGAATAAATATACGTAGAAGTAAGTTATTCTTGCATAGAATCGATAATAGTAGTAGCATTTCTATTTTTATTATGCCCATATTTACAAATAACAAATTTTAATCAAATTATATGAAACTAATAATTTAATTACGAGTATTAAAACCCAAATGCCATATCTCGAATAATGACCTTCTTTTTTCTTATTCTTGTTTCCTTTTTTCTTCTCCTTTTTTCTTTTCCTTTTTTTTTTCTTCTTCATCGTCTTCTTCTTATTTTTCGTCTTCTGCTTTTTTCTTCCTTATCGTCTTTTTCTTCTCTTTTTTGTTTCCTTATTCTTTGTCTCTTCTTGTTTCTATGATTTAATCTATTTGTCTGTCTTTTTGCATGTTTTTAATTGATATCTTCAATTTTCACATTATTAGGCAGTAACTGACTTTCTTTTAATTCTCTTTAATATTTTTATCTTCATTATACACAGCCTTTATTATTTTTTTGTTAGCACATATAGAGTAATATTATGTTTTTTATAGCCCAAACGGATATAAGCTATTCTACGCACAAGCTACAAAACGAAAAAGTAGGCCATTGGGTTCAACTACACGAATATATTTCATATCCATTCTGCTCAGTAAGAACCCTGCAAAAAAATGAAATTTACCAATCACAGTTCATATTTTGGTCATCCCGGCTACTATTATTTTTTAAAATAAGTGATAATTCTGTCAAACTAATTGTCAGTATATCTTTTTAGCTATTTGAATTAAAATTAGCTTTATTATTTTCGACAAGATCACTCTATCAATACTGATGAAGAGACAAGCAAATCTACATCATCTACAATACAACTACGTCAGATATTTTGTTCCAGTTATTGGAAAAATTTTATCCATTTTTTTGACCACTGTTCATTGAGTTACGACCAAAAAACACGGTTTTTGAGAAAAGTTGCCTAAAATTAACGATTTTCAGTTTTTTGGTCTGAAAATTGAGCAAACCCAAATTTCGTGTCTTCTAAATGTGCATACAAAGTTTAAAGTGTGTATGTTCCCAAGTAACAATTTGATATTTTATAAAAGCTGAAAAAATGTTTACAGAACCAAATTTATAAAATAGAATATTAGCTAAGAACATTTCCGGAACATTCTTTCAACAGTAATAAACACAAAATGGGCGCAGTATTACAGAACTATTTGGTTCTTTTGTAAATTCTATAAGATTTGTTGAATGCAGTTACCGAACAGTTACTACACATTTACACAAACTTTAAACAAATGTTTTTTTAAACTTTTATAACTGTTTTATAAATTTTCAATTTTGAGGTTAGGTTGCATATCAAAATCAGTAACATTTTAGTTTTTTAAATGTATCTGGTGAAAACAAATTAATTCTATATTTGTCATAAAAGTAAATTCAAGGCGATATTAGTAAAATGGCAGTATCTACTTAAGAGATATCTATAACGCGGTTTAGACATAATGTATGACCTACAATAAAGTCGTTTTTGGATGCGCAACAAAAATTACTGTTAATTATATAGCACATACAATACTAAATTTTTAAGCGCCTCGAGTTTGATTCATATTTCTAATACTTTTTCAGTGTGAAACAAAAATTAAATTTATGCAATTTGATTTTTTTTAGTAATAAGATTATGCTAATATTACTAATAATTAAAATCTTTAATTAACATTGGTTTTGTCTTAAATACTAGTAAAACCGACAGTAGATTTAGCTTTAAAACTGTCTTAGGTTTTTGTTAAATATGGCGGCTATTCAGAGGTATTAGAAAGTTATTTTAAGACTGAATCATAATTATAAAATATTATTGTAGTAAAAACAGCTGTAATACAATAATTAAGTTGTATTACTCATTTCTACAAAACAAGTTCATCATGGTTTGTTGTATAATAGTTTCATGTTGCTGCACTATATGACAAAATATAACATAACCTTACTAAATCATTTCCGATTTAAGTATTTGAAAATTGAAATGATTAGATTTGTTTCTACAGCTTTATAGAGCAAGCATAATTTTTAATATTACGAGAATAAGCAAGTTTAACATGGACATCGCCAAAAATATGGCTTTCTTTTAGTATTGGGGCATGATTATTCAGAACATACCTAATTATTATCTGGCTGAATGATAGTTTTTTTTTGAGTGTCTAGACAAACCAGCAAAATGTTTTACTAATATTTTTTACTGTTCTCTGAAAAGCAGGTACCACTTATTTTTAATATTTCTTTACTATTTAAATCTGACATTTTCAGACCATACACTCACATATAATTGGTAAGGGAAGTAGTTGAACGAACAAAAAATACAAAATAATCTGGCGTAGGTACTACCAAATGTAGTTGCTTTATTTTTTTTTATAAATATTTTTAAAGTGATAATACTATTCTTAACTAAAATAATTGCTATACAGTTTTCTGATTTGTAATAGTGTATTTCGACAATATATTACAGTTATTTTAGAGTTTTCATGAGAAGCAAATTGCTATTGATGCGGAATTATCTCACACTAATATTTATGTAACTATTTTTTAAAGCGTTATTATGAGGTTAAGAAACAGTTATATTTGTATAACCAAAAAGTTCTAAAGGTAATCCAGAACAATAATATAGAATAACTATAAAGCAATTTTATTTTATAAGCTGAAATATTGTATAGAACAGTTGTATAAATGTTTACGTAACAATTTTATAGTTATCGTGAAAACTATTTTATAATTTTGCTGTAAGAATATTGTAAAAACTAATTTATATAACAATTTAGTTTCAGAGAACAAAATGGTGATTTCTGCAACTGTAATACAATAAATTAGCATTCCAGACACAACAATATAATATCAATAAAATATAATAGTCTTATAAACTAAAAATTATAAAGCTACTTTGTTAGTTGGGTTTCTTCTAAGTTGTAGAATTCTCCCGACAAAAGTCCCATTACACGCGCTCCGCGGGATCCAAAACTTGTGTATACGCTGCATTTCTGTAGTTTAATTTTTTGCGATTTCCAGTTTTAAATTTCTTACATACCTAAATTTATTAGGCTTAAAATTTATTAAATTGTATTTTACTGACTTGTTATAAGACGTTTCTTGAGTTTTGTGCAAAATATAGAATTACCGCAAAATTAGCCGCACGTCGCATCAAGGATAGCCATGGTCTCGGCGTTCGCTATCCGACAAGTTTAAACTTCAAACGGTCATATTATTACAAATTGAATCGCTTGATAGTGTTCATTAGCATAAATTTTTAATAACCGTGTTCAGCAAGCTCTGTGTACACGTGGTTTTTCGGACTTCTTCAGCAATTTATTGAGTAAGTACGTTCCTAAATTAAGAAAATTCTATCACAGTGCTATAATTTTTTTGTTTCCAGGTTGCAAAGACTGGCCTGTGTTTATTATGTCATCAGACACTTGCAGAGGGTAAACTTACCCCAATTAGACCGACAGGATTGAAAGGTCTGCAGACGGTCAGCAAAGAGAAGGGGAATGATTTTTTCAGTTCTTTAGAACCAGGTTTTATATTGCATGAGAGGTGTCGCAAACATTACGTAGCTCGACGTTACGGAAAAGAGTTTATTTATAAAACCTGGGATAGGCATAAATGGGCCGCGATTGACAATGCCAAAAAAAAGGAGGATGGAGCATCAACCTAGAAGAAAACAAGAAGGAGCGACTCTTTTGATTTTTAGACTATATTTCATTTACACGCAGTATATTGCAGGTATTGGACAAACTAAACCGCGAAAAAACTTCGCCAAAATCACAACACAAGTTGAGAGGGATTCACTGTCAAAAAATTTAATTGAGTCTGCCGAGAAGGGGTATTTGGTTTACCAAGAAGCTGCCAACCGCTTGTTAGATGCTCGTTTGGATCAAGAAATTCCAAAATATCATCACAAATGTTTCCTTCAATGCAACCGGTACAGGACAGGTGTGCTTCCTGGAAAACCAAAGGGTCGCCCGAATGACTCAGCAATCGGGTGTTGGCCACTTGGTCGCCGCGGTTAGTTTTGTCAGCGGGGTTCCGCAATCTCATCGACCACTTGGTCTCCAGTTTTAAAATCAGGTAGGCCTCTTGGTCGCCGTAGTTATCAATCATTAAAGGTATCTATTTCGATTTATTGAAAATAATATTTTTAAGAAAAAAATAGTTTAACTGATTTTTATTATTTTCCACGTGAATAGAAATTTTTAACTGATATGATATGGTACAGAATGTGGGTCAGGAAAAGAATAAAACCAAATTAAAAAAACACTTATAATTAATAGAAAACAATATAAAATTATACATAATAAAAAAAAGTAGGTACAAAATACCAAATAAAAATTATTTAAGAAACCCAAATTGCAATTAGTTTTTGTAATGATAAGAAACTACTTTGATAAATTGAGTTCGTGAAAGGATCTTATTTTTATATTGTTCTATTACGTTCGTTAAATACGCATGCCGTTTTTTGTAATTAGCGTTTTTAATTTTGTTAGGTATATGTGTACTGTTTAATTTCACATAAGTATTTAACTGAATATCGAGAATTACATTAACAAATTTGAATATATCGGGATGCGCCGAATAAAAAGCAGAATTAAAATGTTTGTGGAAAGACTCACAAGCATTTGTTGTGCGTTCTGTGGAACTTGTGCACGATGCCCACATTGTAGGCGGGAAGTCAGACGTATCGCTAGTATACGTATTAATCATATAAAGAGTATATGAAGTTAATCTCTCGTCAAAAGGCATTATTGGAATTAAATCTTTACAAAAACACTCTGTCACTTCAGTACTTTCCAAAAATAAAATGCCGAAAGTGTAATGAAGCCATTTGCCGATTTCAGAATTTTCATTTTTATATTCGGAAATCAAACCCAGATTTTGTATCTTACGTAACCACGATTGGGTTAAATGAAATCTACATCCAATAATTAAGATATCAGGCCAAATCTGTATAATACCAGTGTGTATGGCTTTCTCAAAATCGCAAATAACTTTACACAGCTTCCAATCTAAATTTAAATTATTATAACAGTAATCTTTTAATAATTTAAATGCAGTTGCATAGGTACTTGCTCTTTTATCTGGTAAAACAAAAAATGCCAATGGTATGTAGTGTCCGTTATCAACAGCATGTATAGTGAAAAATTGTAAAAAAAATTTAGGGCAATAATTAAATGTGCCGTCGCAATAAATACTATCACGAGAACACAAGTATTTTAAATTTGAATCACATGAAAATAAAATAATTTGTGAATCTTCATTGTTAAATAATAAAAATTGTTCACCCTTATTTGTAACACATTGTATTGCTTTCAGTACACTATGAACATCACTGATACACTTTGGCAAAGGTGGCAATATACTTCTTCTTGCCCTGTATATGCTTCGTCTGATGAGGTCAACATCCGTAGTGGATACATTAAAAGTATTTCCTTCCCCTCGGATTCCGTTATTAATTAACTTACTGGGTTTAACGCAAATATCTTCTGTTGCCTTTCTTTTCAATCCGTTTTGAAGTTTTTTTACATCTAAATGGTCCGATGGTGGATGATTGTGTTCACTCTTAGATTTCAATAAGACAGTTTCCGAATCGTCCACTCCAATAGTCGCTTTACACCCACGACGAGTACACTTATATGATACACCTAACTTTGTTTCCTTGTCTTTTCCAAATGTATATTTTTTTACAATTAACAACTTTTTTCCTTTTACACTTAACATCGACTCCATTGCAACACAAACTCAAAACTTCTTTTATGGAATAATGAATAAGATGAGAATCACTTTTAAAATAAAAAAATTAATCTTTTCAGTAAGAATGCAGACAATTAACTGATGAAAAATATTTTTATTTTAGTTCTCGACAGGTCACAAACCGATATTATAATTAGAGTAATTAAATAACCCCATAATTTTCTTGGAACCCTTAATCCAGGTTTGGAGACCAAGTGGCCTATACCTTTCGAATAGCGAAAGGATTAAATTTGGGTAAAACTGACCGCGGCGACCAAGAGGTATATTCCCCAGCAATCGCATCAAAAATGGAGAAAATTTACAAGCATATTGAAGAGTCCAATGATGTCGTCCATAATGACATGTTAGGAATGTACATGGTTTTTGTTAGTTTTTTCAAATATATTTTTTTGTTGGATGTTTTCGGAAAACCCAGAGAAAATTATATGGGAAAAAAATTAAAAAAAAAGCTACGCCTTCCGGTTTCCTGCGAATTCCCGAAAAATTATGGCACATTTCGCAGCGGGACTAATTTTATTTGAAAGCCAACAAAAAAATACGCAACTTCTCTCATGGGCACATATGTCTAAAATTTATAATTTCGCCACAAATTCATCGCAAATTTCATATCCATGGTTCTGATCAAAAGAAAAAACAACTTTTTGGTAAAACCATTTCTGGCGGCTAGAAATTCACCATTAAAACTACCTGTGTAATGAATTTCCGAACTATTTTTGCCTCTTCTTTCGATTGGTGTATTTATTTTTACTATCTGAGTGATACTTGCTCAGATAATTAGCATTTTTACCATAAAAAATTCCGGAAAACCTGGTTTTTCCTAATTTAAAAAAAATTGAACAACAGCTACATCTTTTTTTGCGTTTTTTCGGAAAGATCACATCAAAATACATAAGGTCCACTTTGTTTCATCCAATTACAAATTAATGTAAGCTCGAAGGGGCTTTTTTCGTTATTTAATTGGACTATAACTTTATTTATATTTTATTCATACCTATAACCTTTTGTAAACTGTTGTGCCTATGTCAATAAACGTCGATGTAGACATGTTAATTTAAATTAAAAAAAATCTTATTCTTCACAGTAGCTGTCTACGAAATTTGATGCAATATTATCCGATATTGTCATATAATTTTTTTGAATAAGGTACCTATATATTTGTTTATCTATTTATTTTACAAGAACAAGAAGGTACACATTCTTTTGCGGTTACTATGAATGAAACATTCTTTCATCATTTTAGTATGCAAACGCAATTTTTCAAAGCACCATTAGCGGCCTACTCTCGTTCCATTTTATTCGAAATATTCTAATTTTACTTTCTCTAAACAAACAATACTCTGGTTCGCTAAAAACGAAGCTAAACAGATAGTTAGAAGTAACAAAACGTGTACCTCCTAAATAAACACCGATTCCGGTGTATAACAATAAAAGATTTTACGACTTCTTCAAGGCTGTGCTTTCCATTTTCATTTCTAAAACGTTCACCTCATGGTTATTCTGCGGTATTTACATATTTGGGTAATTAGAAAAGGATCTGCTTGCATGTGAGAAGCCGGATACTGCTGTTTTAGTTGGAATTTCATAAAAGTTTAGTGTTGATTTTAACAATAATATAATGATGACAAAATCAGTTTGTTTTGAGAAATAAAATGTTGCTAGGTTTTATAATAGGATCTTCGTCTCTTGTTCTTATTTTTAAATATTGCATCTTTAGTTTAGTGATAAATTATAAAAATTTACACAAAGAAATGCTTCTGATTGAGTAGAAGTAAAAAATGCAGAAATGCCTTGGTTCGATGCTCAATCAGATGACTTAAAATAACTCTAACTTTAATATTAGGTAATGCATTTTAAAATTAAAACAAAATAAATTTGATTGATTAATATTATAAGGAGTTTTCAACAATACCCGAGTTAGGATCAATGGCTCTATCTACTTTTACAGGAATATTTTCTGTAAATTGCTAAATTTAATTTCTTTTTTCTTTTAGAATTTATCCTACTTTCTCAGAAATTAAAAAAGGATTCCGTATCCTCTTTTATCCATTTTATTCATACCAATACTTTCAACTCAGCTGCTTAATAAATGAACTATTATATAAACTCTGCAAAAGTTTCATTATTGGTTTTTATTTTAATAAAGTAAAAATTATTTCTGTGAACGAAGGACTTTCAATTGGCGCAGTCAACAGGATATTCGTCGGAAAAATTATTTTGTGTATGTTTTAAGTAGTGAACATTAGAAAGAGTACCACCTTAAGAAGCAATTTATGGATTGGTATGTTTTTATTTCATGACAGACTCCTTATCTTCTAACGAATCCCTAGAAGAAATTATAGAACATAAATTTATCATTAAAACCGATAAAATTATTTTTCATTTTTATAATAAGCAAATCCTAATAATTTTAAGAATGTTTTACCATATTTTACTATATTTTACTACATCTGTGTCGATATCTAGTCTAATATTGCCTAAATTGGGATATGGTCAAAATAAAACCGGGTAATAACAAATCTACCCATGTAAAAGAGCTGTTAAAACATCCATTAAATATTACCAAAATGGTCAAATTTCTTCTAATTCTAACCCACCCAATAAATAATACTTTTAGAAGATTGATAAATCCTGTCAATAATAATAATCATCATCTAAATGATTTTACCAAAATTCTTGAGATCATTATCAGAATTACTCACAACCTTTGACCTATTAATAATTCCTTACACGGCCTATTCAACAAAGACAATCAAATTCACCCCAATCCGTATTTAGGACACATAACCAAGTTCTCGGATAATCCCAAAAATTATGGAATCCAAATTCCAAGTCCGTTCAAACAAAAGTTACTCCTAAGAGTATATTTACAAGAAATACTACTTCGTAAGCTTAAAACCAAGGTTGTACCCATTTTCAAATTTTTTATCAGAAATCTTAATTTTTTCTGTAAAGAATTATTTAATACCAATATTTCAACAAAACAATCAGAAAATAACGAAACAATTGACTATGACAAAAAATCCTTTAAATACGTAGACGACGAATGTAAATGTTTTTAAATAATAATTGCATTGAAGGATTACACGATATAACTAGGAGCTACCCTGTATACTTTGGAAAAGTACTCGAACACTATCTAAAGCATAGTAAACAAAGCCAATAAGAAATTCTGCCATAGAGGCAAAAGAAGTTAACAGAAAAAAATATCACTGGAAGGAACATCCTCATCTATACATATAGCAAAAAAGTACTATTCAACCTGGAAGACCAAGAATTTTACTCAAAGATAGTTCTAGAATGTCAACAATAACATCTTAGGATAAATCAAAGGTTACATCATATCAATAGGAATCCGTATTGCTGATTCACTAGCCAAGAAGTCAGCTAAACAATTACTTTTTGAATTTGGCACTTATATTGGACCGATAATTTCAATAGGTTCAAACCTAATTAAGAAACATTCCATTGTGATATTCAAGGAAAGATACGACGAGACCAGAAGCCTTTTAAGTTATCATGACAATACTGCAATAAATACTTGAATATGACTAGACAAAATTTGCGCCTAATCCTGATCACAGGCATTCTGACTGCAATTATCAGTACGGCAGCAATTCCATTACATGGGGCTGTCAGAATCCTGTCTCTGCAGGAAGTGCGAACAAGAAAATGAGACCATCGAGCATATCCTCAACGAATGCCCGACGCTCTTATTCATTAGAAGATTTGTGTTTGACGAAACATCAGTATAACCGGTGTGGATTAACCCACCCTACACGTTAGGGAAAATAAATTTTTTTTAACGTTTTCACAATTAGAAGTTTTACATCCTAACATAATAAAATTCGAAGAGATAAAATCAATCATAACATCTGTTTGAAGTACCATTCGGTAGAAAAACTTCTTTTTAAAGATTTAACCAATGATACTTACAAGTAGGTACTACAAAATTCTAAAAATTTATCTCTTTTACTCCAGTTTTAAAATCGTTTTTATTTTCATAATTTTTCCAGAAAAAATCAACTCCTTTTATAAATTATAAAAAATAGTCTCCATATCCTAAAGTTAAAACCAGCTGAAGAAAAATTGAAAAATCTGAGAAATAAAAAAAAATGAATGCGTCGACCAAGAATCGAAGCTGGAATCCTTAGGTTATACGGGTTTGCCTTTTACCAGTTGGACATATACATCGATACTACAACTTCTTTATAGGTGATATAAATATCGACTTAATGGTTATTTGTGAAAAAAAAATATCTTCCAAAGCATTATGAATGAACACGGGTTTTTCTCAACAATTAATACACCCACTGGGGTAAAAAATAATTCTAAAACCTGCTTAGACCATATTTTTGTTAAATCAAGAAATAATAGATTTGATACACTTATTCCTAATACAATACCAACATCACTAATGGATTATCACACTACCTTACTACAATTAGTTCTCTAAGTATAAAAAAATAACCAATAAACGCAATAAACCTCGGTATTACCAAATTATTGATAATAGAAAAACTTGTCCAACAAATACAGAACATTCCATGGAATAATGTCTTAAATAGCACTTGTCTGGAAACTAAAACAAAATAATTTATTAGTTCTATACAACAATGTATGTACAATGTACAAAATTCTACAAAAAATATTAGGATCACAAGCAATGAAAAAAAATACGTTTCGCACTCGGGGGCTGCCGCGGTAACTTATGCAATTATAATTATTTATTTATTTTATTTATGCAGTATTTTTTTTTTCTTTAATATTAATTTAAGTTACACTTTTGAGCGAGGTGACCGATAAGAAAACAATTTTTTTCTTTCATTAAATAAATGAGAAGTTAATATTGTTAAAAATATTTTTATTATCTTACAATACATGTAGGTTATTCAGGAATTTTTATCATTGAAACTATATGTTTATGGTAACTGAAGTTTGAGACTTGATATCATCTAAATATCTAAAAAATACCGCGTTAATGGTGGTCCCATATTTTGTTGTGGATACTTGTGGATCATTATTCATTTTCAAATTCTATTTTTCCAAAAGAAAAGTTGTCTAGCGCTCCGATTTTTTATCAGCGAAGTTGATGTTGAAATCGCCGGCCAAGATAAGTGGAAATTTGTTACCATTTCGACCCTTCTTCAATGTACTGCAGTAAAGTGCATTGAATAAAATGCTCTACCTCATCCAATTTTGGATTCGGAGAAATGTAAATTGCTACCATGACTATGTGTAGTCTGCCGAACTGAAACGACGTTAGACGATGCACGGCTTTCAACGCCGCATCGCTGTGCCGTTCGGAGTGGGGGGTGTTAGGATTATTTTCGTTACGGAATTTCTTGATTCGGTCACCGCGCTCAAAGCCCGCGATAAATGCTAAGCAATACCTTAAAAAAGAAAAATGGATGACAAGATCTCTTATTAACTCGGTAAATGAAAAAAAAAATGTATACATCAAATACAGACAACAACGAAATAACTTAGATTTAAAACAAACTTATCTAAACTATAAGAAAGAATTAGAAACAAAAATCAAACAAACAAAAATCAATTATTACAAAGAACAAATAAATAAAGATCAAAACAATTAGAAAAATATGTGGAAAACTGTAAACGAAATTCTAAAAATCTCAGATTCGAAAAAGTAATAACTATAAAAAATAACAGATTAAGTGTAAGGGGTTAAAGAAAATGTCCTTTATTTCTCACAAGTCAATTTAATTGGCGACCGGTTTCGAAGCTGTCACTTCATCATCAGGCACACCTAAATGGAATGTCAAGGAGTCAGTTGTAATAAAAAACAATTATAAAAGCATGAACGGATTTTAACATATACAAAATAACAGAAAAAACACAAAAGAAGGTAAACAATAACCTTGACTCACCTTGACTATTTCCATAAAGGAAGCGCTACATAAATTTTAACAAAACGAGTTAAAAAAGTCATATGTAATACAATAGTATTTTTTTTAAAAATATTGTAGGTTAGGTTAAACCGCGAGATGTCTGTTTGAATAAATTAATTAAAACACATGTAAGACAATTATTAACTAAACAACACAAAATAGTTTTTACAAGCACAAACAGTTTAAAAATTTTTTAAGGATATAACGTCAATTAATAAAAGTAAAAAGTAAAACTTATCAGACTCTCAAGACATCTATCTAGATTTTTAACGAATCAATGTAGGAAACTGTAAATTTTAAATTTAGCGGATAAATAGTGTACTAACAAAGGTGTTATTTACTGAAAGTGAGTATAGGTGGCGGTGACAAAATTTATTGAAAGTAAAAATATTAAACTGGGAAATGAAAAAGAAAAAAAAAAGTCCGTTCATGCTTTTATAATTGTTTTTTATTACAACTGACTCCTTGACATTCCATTTAGGTGTGCCTGATGATGAAGTGACAGCTTCGAAACCGGTCGCCAATTAAATTGACTTGTGAGAAATAAAGGACCTTTTCTTTAACCCTTACACTTAATCCCTACTACTCACATATGGCTACCCTCACTCCAAAAAAAAAAAAGAAATATCTGAAGTTCATAATGACTTTTTTTTGTAAATATCGGTGACAATTTAGCAAAAAGTATAAAAAAAGATTCTACATATATTGAAAAGCTTAAAACTAATACAAATTCATTGTTTTTAAATCCAACAAATCCAGAAGAAATAAAATATATAATATTATCACTGAAAAACAAAAAAGCTCCAGATTATGATAACTTAACGGCAGAAACACTGAAAATAATATTACCTTGCACACTAGATCCCATTGTATACTTAATTAATAAGTCATTTGAACAAGGCATTTTTCCTGACGCTCTTAAGTTGTCAGTAGTAACACCAATTCACAATAATAACGATATTGCACAACCAGAAAATTTTAGGACCATTTCGTTAATAATTTCGCTGACTAAGGTATTCGAAAAAGTAGTTAAAAAGAGATTAAGTCAGTTTTTGGATAAGTTCAATTTATTATCTTCTACTCAATATGGGTTTAGAGATAAAAAAAGTACGCAAGATGCTATATTGAATTTGACAAACATATTTATGATTGTTTGGATAAAAACATACCATCTTTAGCAGTTTTTATAGACCTTCGTAAAGCTTTTGATACTGTATATCATAAAATATTATTAGAAAAACTCGAAGATTTGGGTGTAAGAGGCACAGCACATAAGTATTTCGAAAGTTATTTAATAAATCGGCGACAGTGTACTAAAATTAATGATTAACTTAGAAAAGAACACAAAATAACTTGTGGTGTACCTCAAGGCGCGGTTCTGGGTCCGATATTATTCACAGTTTATCTAAATAACATATTTCTTCTTGAACAAGTAGGTATAATCATTAGCCTTGCAGATGATACTGTAATTTTTTAAACATTCTGATTGGTTTTTATTAAAACTATTAATAGAAAGTGACTTATTAAGAATTAAAAAATGGTTTGACCACAGAGCTTTATCAATAAATGTAAATAAAACAGAATACCTACCGTTCAGTAGTTTGGCACCATCTCTTCCAGAGTTTGATTTGAGAAATGGTGATAACATAACTACAAAACGGGCAGAAAAAGTTAAGTATCTTGGTATTGTAATAGATCCACACTTAAGGTGGGACGAACATATCTATTATCTTGTACAAAAATTGGCATTCCTGTTGTTTTGATTCAAGCAAGTTACTCCCTTTCTTAATTTCCAACAAAACAATTATCTATCACAGTTTAATACAATCACATCTCAACTATGGTATCATAGGTTGGGGAGGGGTATCAACAACATACCGAAATATGCTAGAAGTGTCTCAAAAGAAATTCTTAAAGCTGATATTAAATGTAGAAACTAAAATTTACGATATAAACCAATTATATTACAAACAACTAGCTATTACCAATATAACAACAGATCTAATTTAAAAACAGCTTTACGTCAATATCCAGCTAGACAAAAAAATCAATTTGTACTGCCATATAAAAACAAAAAAGTTGATCAAAGAAGCTTTGAATATCTAGGGCCTAAAACCTTTAACTCTCTGCCGGAAACTGTAAAAGAAGCTCCCATACTAAATACCTTTAAAAGCTTTCATGGACACGACACCTAGAACAAAAATCTGATGTGTCCAACACATGACTTTCCTATCTAGTTATTATAGGCTTTTTCCGGTTATTTTGTAAAACCTATTGCAGACCTCTTCAAATGTTTAGAGGATAAACTAAATATATACATGTTCCACATACATTTAACTCGACACATTTTTCTATAATATATTCCATAAAATATAAAAACGGCCTCCCATAAAGTACCCCCCCCCCCCCAGATGTTCCGCCTTCGTCCAAAATTTAATCATTTCACCTCAGGCCGAAATAAAACATATGTTTAAAATTTAATGTTTTTTCCTTTATCCGTTTTTGAGTTTTCTTCAAAATTCGAAATTTACACATTTTCTCAAATATCTCGAATACGGTCCATTTTAGAGAAATTATGTATGGAATATAAATTATAGAGAATTATATCACAAACAACTTTTATTTGAACAATTTTTATAAACAATTAGTTTTTTTACATTTTGTCAAATTTCTCGAATACGGACCATTTTAGGAAAATTTTATATAAAACAAAAATTATAGATAATAATATTGTAAGTAAGTTTTATTTGAAGAATTTTCTTCTCCAAACGTAAATAACGAATATATTCCATAAAATATAAAAATGACCACCAATAAAGTACCCCGTAAATGTTCCGACTCTGTCCAAAATCTAATCAGTTCACCGCAGGCCGGAATAAAGCTTAAGTATAAAATTTGTTGTTTTTCTTCGTATCGGTTCATGAGTTATGGTGGATACAGACACACACACTGACACACACACACACAGACATCATCCCGAAAATAGTCAAAACGGATTCAGGGGACCCCAAAACGTAAAAATCCGTCGAAAACTGGAGGTCGAAAAAAATCATGATTCCTATACTTTCCTTATATCTGTATACAAATAGGAAAGTAAAAATAGATAAATATATAGAAATGTAAATTGAAAATATAAAACCTAACTTTAAAAGAATTCCTATAAAATCTTCAAACAAACAAAGAATCATTAAAAACCTAAAAAAAAAGAAATATAATTTTAAAATAAATGTACTTACCTGACCGTAGATTGTAGCTTTTAGTAATTTATAATTATCTATTTAAGTCGTTTAGAATAATTTAATGACCTGTTAATTTTAATTTTCCCACACACAAATAACTTTATAGTTACCTATTTTAATGATTTTCTTAGTGTTTATTTTATTTATTGCATTATATTTTTATGTGAATAAACACTATTTATTATTATTATAATATTATTATTATTATTTTTATTATTATTATTATTATACCATGTATCCACCTGATAAACAATAACTGCTGTACTAGCTGATGATGGATTAGCAGATGAAATTGCATATTTTAGTTTTTCCATTTTCAATTTATATATTATATTGTATAAAATACATATTAAATTGGAAAAAATGATAAGGGATGGTTGCCTTAAGTCGTGATTTTTTACAATCAGCAGCTCAGGTCGAAGTAAAAAAAAAAGATAACGGAACTCTCATTCAGAATAATCTTGACACTATTATATCGTTTTCGTCATCTTAGCAGCTATTGCCATTGAACCTTAAAACCAGCAAAAATGTTTCGAAACATCGGAGGACTCTGTCGGTATCGCTGAATTTCACTCTCACTTTGAAAATGGATAATCGAGACCGAAGCCATGCTGAAACAAATCAAGAAGTCGAAGACACTAATGACATATCTACAGGTTTGTACCACATTCGGTTCTTTAACACTTTCAATCTCACGAAAAGGATTCGTAGATGACGGATGGATGATGTATATGGCGATGATAGTTACAATGAACTTTAGAAATTTTTAAAATCCGATAGGGAAATCATGGTTAGAACGTAATTTCACCTGCGGATAACCAGACTTGATGTCGAATGAGTCATTTTTATATTTTTAAATTTCATTAAGAAATATCTCTTTGAAATAAATGAACATAAAATAAATATTACCAACACAGTTTTTTCTTTATAACATATATACCTAGTCTAATTTTTTTACGACTTTGTATTATTATTATTTATTTAAAATGATAAATGTTAAGCCCACGGTAAGGCCCTTTTTTATATATTATTGTATTTTTTTGCATTTTATATAAATCGGTAATAAATTGTTAATTGTTGTTCTGCTCTTTTTTTCCTCAAGACAGGTAACACATAGAGACACTATTTAAAGTGACATATCCTTTGACGTACGAAAAATAGATTTATTTTAAACAGAGACACCTGGCGAGATAAAAAAATAATATTCAGAGGTAAACAAGGTGAATTTTGCTTTTTCTGTTTGTATCCAGCAATAGACATTGCTAGGCTGAGTTGTCGCATGTAACTAAATAACTGTTGGTTGGGAACTTGTCACCTGGTGTCAATCTTGAGTCAAGATCGCTAATTCCACCCACTATATGTATCTACTTTGTGTACGTACACATCTAAAAGAAGATATTAGTAAAACAGTCAGTGAGGAACTTGTCACCTCGTGTCAAACTAAGAGTCAAGTTGGCCAGTCGCACCGAATATCTCTACCCATTTGATGAAGACCTAAGGGTTAGATTACTCAACCCTTAGGTCTCTTATTCTGTAGTTGGGTGCAAAAGGTGTGGGAATACAACCTAATAATAGAATCAGGTGTCTTTGTACCTGAAGTAAGGCAGAAATCGATGGAAAGGAAAAATAACTATTATATAAAGAATAATATGTGACAAGTTTATTAATTAATTGAAAACTCTATCAACAAATATACATGATCATTTTTAATTTGCTAGACATGGTAGTCTAGTCTACCACATCATATTCTAGTCTACAATACCCCGCCTTAATTAAAATTTTATAAGGAAACTAAACAAAGATTTCAAAAGTTTAAAGAACTTCTCGCCTCTTAAATTCTTGGTCAGTACATCTGCGCATTGTTCGCTGCGTTGTATATATTGAACATCCATTAGTTTATTTTGAACTGCTTCTTTTACGAAGTGGTACTTGACGTCAACATGTTTCAGACGTTTTTGATCATATTTTTTTAAGCTGTGTATACATGACATGTTATCTTCGAAAATAGGAGTTGTAGCAAGGTTAGTGATGTCTAAATCTAACATTATTTTAGCTGTCAAAGTTGACAAAGAAATGTATTTTGCCTCAGTAGAGGACAAAGCCACTGTACTTTGTTTAAAATTCTGTGCCATTATCACAGCGAAATCTACTGATTTTTTAAATGAAATAGGCGGTAGCTATATCTGCAAACCTTTTAAAACAAGAAGGGACTTCTGACTTATTTTGCAAAGTATACAAATAAACAAAATGAGTAAAATCATCAAAAAACACCAAAACATATCGCTTGTTATTATACGATAAGATTAACTGATCCAAGAACATCACTATGGATGAGTTGGCTCTTGGCTCTACTTCTAGTTTGAGTGTGTGGTAACTCTGTTTGCTTTGATTGTTTACCACATGGTTTTTAAAATTGAAATTTCTCATTTGAATCTCCAAGCAAATATCTGATCTTTTTTAAACTTGTGTTTCTGATGTGCACAAGACGCTGATGCAAAATATTCGAAATTGCACCCACACAAGTCGCATCAATTAAAGTCTGCGAAACGTAAATTTTATTTGCTTGATTGGCGACAGCAACAACTGTTTTATCCTTGAAAATTGTAACAGCTGCTTTTTCAAAAACCACCTTATATCCAGAGGCATCAAGTTTGCTCACGGAGAGAAGGCCAGGAACTATAAGAACATCTTGAATATTTAGGAAATGACGCTTATTTCCGCAACTAATAGCAACTGGAACGTTGCATATTTGGACAGCTTCAAGAACAGTACCTCATTTGGCAACTTTAATAATTATTTTACTTGATAATAAACGGATATTATTTGCAAGATGTGAATAACTTCCACATAACATGTGTTCTGCTGCACCAGAGCGTAGCACCCAAACTCCTGCTTGCACACTACTAATAGTTAAGGTTGTAAGAGTGAATGCCGCTTCAGAATCCACTTTGGCAACAAAGGCAGTAGTATTTTTAGAGTTTTTATTTTTTAATTTAAAACATTGTTGTCTCGTATGCCATATTTTGTGGCTATAGCTGCATTTTAGTTTTTTGGCTGTGAATGTGTTGAGTTGCTTGATGAATTGCTACCTTGCTTTCATTCGCTAGATATTCAAAAACTAATACTGCAACTCTGTTCTCCGTCCGCTCTTCTTTTACTTTGCTCATCTAATAGGCGCGTCTTGATGGTTGTTACTACCACTTGATACTCAGAAAATATTGTAAAGAGTAAATGACAGATTATATCAGGTTCTTCGAGATTTGCCCTAGTTGACTTTAATTCTCTAATCAACTTATCAAATTAGTCCAATTAACTACAGTAATTGCTAGTACTTTTGCGTTTTCCTACTGATCTTTCTTGATCCCCATCAACTGCAGAGAGAGCAGTATCATCAGGAGACATTACTACAGGCATTCCATTGAATGGATAATACTTCACTGACATCTGGTCGTGGATTATAAGTTCATTATACGCAGGTGTGGATTATAAGTAACTATGGTAATGTAAAATATGACGTGAAATTGAATATTTATAGGCACAATATTAAATAATATATATAAAAAAACTGTTTATAAGTAAGAATCGATAAATAATAAGTAATAAATAAATTGAAAGTAATATAAGTAAATTACTATTTCCTTATATTCGTTTTCTAATTGGCCAATAATTAACAATGGGTTAATTGTATATTATTTTATAAAGATAGGTGAGAAAATTGTTACGGTTTAAGTCGGATCTTTATATTTAAAAGTGTGGGATAGAAGACAAATTTAATCAGTTTAGAGAACCTGCCCATTTGAGAGTTTTTAATCGCTTTCACGAAAACAATGAAGTGAAATACCAGTATATTTAATTAAATTAAAAAAATTAATAAAAAATGTGTACAACAAAATTATTATTTATTTTGGTTCACATGGAGTTTTATCTATATTCAGAACTATTTTTGAAAATTTTAAATTTTTTATCCCATTCTGAAGATCTAAAATTATAGTTCTTAAAAGGTGAAAAAAACGCCTTGGCAAATGGGTAAGTAACACTTATGTTAGGTTAACCAAATGCAATAATTTTGCGAAAATCAGCAGCAGAATCCGACTAAAATTATTAAATTGAATAACTGACAGTTATTAATCGCATAACATATCTTTTAATTTTTCTCTCTATAAACATATTCTCAATGAGCGTCTCACACAGTATTTTCTCTTATTTCATTCTGATACCTACAATTCTTTACTTGAACATATTTATAACTTTTACTACTGAGAGTATCACACATTTATTTATATTCACAACACACAAATTTATCTTTAGTTGCATTTTTCAATTTTCTATCGCTGTAATAAGACAGAATATGTCCTGTGGCTAAGTCTTGCAGATTTATATTTAATATAAGACCCCTATTTTGACGTACTTGGGAGTCACTATGGTCGTCTGTAGCAGGAACTTCTGTGTGTTCAAGAGAGGATAACTACTGCTCTATGTCCTTATGGCTGAGATCCAGTTTTGTAATGTTTTTATTATTAAATATTTAATGAAAACAATAAACGCTAAGCAAAAAAGGTAAAATTTTATTAATATTGGGATTATAACTTCATACACTATTATTTCTGGTAGTGCTTGCCAGAAAACGCCAGCAGTTATCTCTATTTTGAGATTTCGTCCAAAAACTTTATTATCCTGTTTAAAAATTGTTATTTATGACAAAAAACGAAAAATCAAAACAAAATAAAATTGATATACATATATACGTTTATTCCATTAACTACAACCAGCAAAAAACGAATTTCAACACATGTGGGAACTTGGAATTTGTTGAAATTCACAAAGTGCATGGGCAAGTCCTCTGCATATATTGCCAAAGCAAGAAGGATCTTATAGATCCTGTAGGGATTGTAGAGAACTTAATACTAGAACTAAAAATGACTAATACCCTACACCTACCTAACATTGAGGATTTTAACTCTAAATTAGAGAGAAAAATAATTTTTTCAATTGTTAAAGAAGATATTTCAAGAATGAAAGTAACAACTCCATTTGGATTATTAAAATTTTTTAAGTTACAATTCTATCTCCAGAATGTAGCTCCATCTTTTCGACGGTATATGCAGTCGAACTTAACAAATCTTTCCTTCGTTTCTGCCAACATCGATGACATATTAGTAGCATCAATTAATAAAGAGGAACACAAGATTCACTTTGATATTTTGAGCAACAATAACATTAATCCTAGTAAATGCACTTATGGAGTATCAGAAAGTCCTTTTTTAGAATACAAGAGAAGGGGATATTATGCAGCAATTGCTTTTACTGATAGCAGTATGTGATTTAAAGAAATTCTTAGGAATGGCAAATTTCTACAGACGCAATTTACCAAATTTGGCAGAAACTCAAATCGTATGAATACGCAGCTTAAAGTGACATTTGTAATAAAAAAATGCCATTTTAAAATAAGCTTTTTATTTAGTTGTATATGAACAAATAGTTTTACTTAGTAGTAGTATCGAGATACATAACTACCACATCTTTGACAAATAGAAATATAATTTATACACACATCTCCAAAAGTTGGTAACTTTTACCGACGTCAATGTAAGGTGACTATTTTTTGTTTATACATTCTTCATTATCTTATCATACATAAACACCATTTGAAAAGAAATCAGTTCTAAGCTAAAATCGAGTATTAAACATAGAAATAATATAGAAGACCAATATAAACATAACATTTAAGCAGAAATTGAAACCTACTGTGCATAAAAACGCGTCTCTGCGCCTGACATCGCAAAATAGTGTGTCTAGAAGCTTGCGCAATATGCATGACTTGTCCCTGTAGTGTTGCCAAATATATTAAACATACCTAACAGAAAAGAATTTTAAATTAATTAATTTTTAAATTATATGATTTAAACAGTTTATATCTACGAAATATCGCCACAAAATAACTTATACACATTTAAATAATCAACTAATAATATTTATGTGTAATTACATTCCCAAAAATATATACAAATACCGTATTAATGTCATTAATACCGTATTTTTAATGTTCAATAAGCGATTCTCCTACAAATTCAATATTGACCTGGCAATAGCACTAAAAATCCGGTGTTTCAAGGCTATATGACGCTGTCCTTACAGGACCGTTTGTAGTTTATTATTTATGCCGCGTTTGAGAATCCACATCGGATGCATCTGAGATGTAGTAAGTAGTAAATATTTGATCACGTGATTCAGTATACGTAAATGTAATGGGACAGATGTGTCCGATGTGGATAAAAAACGCTCGAGATGTAAAAAATGCATCCTATGTGGATTCTCAAACGCGGCATTAATTACACGATGAAAGTGGTATTTTATTTTTAGTATTGTGTAGTGTTTAGTCAAATCCTAGGTACAATAAAAGACATTTTTACATTGGCTAATGAAAATGTAATCAATGTATTAGGTAGCTGTTATATTTATTACAAGATTTATGTCTGCAAATCTAAACATACCTAAGAATTATAATTATGTAAATAGAGAGCTGTATATTTATATACAGGCTGCCCAGCGACGGGGAGACATTATCGATATCGGTTTTAAGGCATTTTAAAACATAAACCCGATCTCAACAATCTTAGGAACTCTTCAGTCACTCGATATTTTAATCGGTACTTCCTCTTCGCTTTTTGGCTGGCACAACAATTATTTACATTTCTTCATTCCTTACCGCGTTCGAACCAGTAAGGTTTAAGGAAATTTAAAAAAAAACCTACTTTAAAAATAAAGATGTTAATGATTTTCTTATGGATCCCATCTTCAGATCTTGACTTAATGTATATAAAACTGTTTCCTTTTCTAACAAAAATAATCCTAGAAATCGGGCAACGTGGTAAAGAATTATCGCTCAACATACATAAAAAAATATTTCAACGAATTGAGAATATCCTACCATTTTGAAGTATGTTAAAAAAAAATTGTTAATAAAGTGAATAGTAGGGCATGAACATATATTATAAAGTATATAAAATGATAGATAAATCCAGTTTAGAAGGTATTATAAATAAACTGTGGAAATATCGAGAATCTCGATTTTGAATCGGAAAAATATTCTACGCAATTTAGGTAGTATGAAAGCTGATCAAAATAAAACACATGAACGACAAACTGTTAATGACAACTTTCTTCAAACGTTTTCTATTTTTCCGAAAACTAACTAGATAGTTCGAAAATCATTTCCTTCGTTAAAACGCCTCTTGTTCCGAAAAAGGTACACGCCTGCCAACATTCATCGTTCATTAAAAAAGTGGTAGATACAAAACGCTTCATATTGTAAGGCCAAAATATATTTAGAAATCGAAATAGTCATATAAACAAAAAAATCATATGAGTGAGACAACTACCAAATTAATGATTTACAAGTTTATTCCTATTTTTTTTTTATTTTTTTTTTTTATTTTTTTTTTTTTATTTTGGTGTCATCGGCGTCGACTACTACGGCCATTAGCCTCGTGTTCTGTGTAGGCTTTGTTACTGTTTCCCAGCGCCACTTTAGGAACAGCACTGTTAATTAGAACCCAACAGTGAATGGTCGAGTGGGGAATCCTACCAAGGCATCAGAATTAATTTTAAATAATTAAATTAAATGAAAAAATCCCGGCCAACGGTGGGATTCGAACCTGAGACCTTCCGATCTCAAAGTCATGACTCTAACCACTGAGCCAACCCACCCCCCGTTTATTCCTATTATTTATAAAATAGGATTGCAATGTGCTGGTGTGGAATGTTATCATCGACAAAAAACTTTAAATCTTTGTATTAAATTGATCGAAAACAAACTATAAATTGGTTTAGACTATATAGAATGTTTCTAGTAAGCAGCAACTAATTTTTATTATGGAACCGAAAGACCCTTTTAAAAAGGTTCAAAATTAAAATAAAATATGTACCAAGTAAATGTAGTAGTATTTTTTAATTTTTTAATTTATATTGAAAATGGAAACATGAAAGGTTTTCTGTCTAACGACTCATAGTCTCGGCTGACAAAATGTAAAAAAATATCGAACATAATATTCCTGGGCCCTATTTTGCACTCCCCAGATTAAATTTAGTTGTAGCAAATGATATTATCAAATAAGATGTCAAATCACAAGCAAAATCTCGTGACTACAGTACTAATGATTGCCTGTTTGGAAAAGTATCTTTGTTTGTAAATATTTATATGCATAGTTATATTTAAATGCGCGAGTGTAATGTTAAGTATAAAATTATGTATATACGTTTAGTTACCGACCCTAGTAGATAGGCAATTTGTTATTGTTTTAAGTTTTACCGTAGGGAGAGAGAAAATCAATATTAGGGTAAATGGTCCAGCTCCTTTCTGGTTACGTAGGTACCTAAAAAGTATTTTAGTTTTTGGTTAAGTAATTAATTATTGTAACAGTGATTTTCTTGTGATAGTACCTAATTTAGATTGTGGATTAAAGTTTTTTTATATAATTTCGCTGTTTAATAATAAACGTAGTCAAAAGCGGAGCACGTGGTTTTTCTGGAAAGTATTTTTAAAATCACAAGCAAAATCTCATGACTATTGTACTAATGATTGCCGAAAATTAACTAATTCATATTTTATGCCATATCTTTCTTAATAAGGACTGTCAGAACCATATTTACCTTAACTTGAAATTTTTTTAATCGTTTTTTGTATAGAATCATCTCTAAAAATGTATGATTGAAATATCGTGCGAACTATTTGTTCGATCAATAAAAAACTTGCACCGGTCCTGTTCGCGCCAGCACCGTTATACGCATGAGCTCCGACACACTATTTTCTCCTTATGGTTTCATTTTTGATATATGGAATCGGCTTTCTATACTATTTCTATGGTATTAAACTATTAAGTAAATTTGCCATATAATGCCGGGTCATCTGATTTCTCAGTTTGTCCGGGCAGCGAATTGGCATTGTTTACTATGCTACAACGCATACATGTAAGATGGTAAGCATACGAAGTTTTATCCTAGTGGGCATTTCCATGTAGTTTCGCATTTGGTCTATTAAGCTCAATATGTTTCTTTAAAGATTTTTGTCCTTTAGGGTTGTTTGGTATCTCCTTCTTGGATGGCCTCCCAGCTTGAATGCGCTTTGCTCGATGTTGAATTGGAACGCGGTAAATAATGCTTAGAGAATAGCAACGCATCCATAAAACAATAGTTACTACGTCTGAACACCTGCCAGTGCTAAGTTGCAGTAAGATTTGTCTGGGTATAGAGAGGCGACTGTCATTTTTTACCGCGTTGCAACAATATGTATGCGTTTCAACTATGAAGACTAGAGGTAAAAAGGCGAATCGGCATGCTCAAAATACGGTCCCAAAAATCACACGTCAATTGAGCTTTTATAATTAACCACATGGGCGCTGGTGCGGTTTACGTAGTTCAAAATACATGGCTTCTTATGGGAATTATACATAATTTTGTCAAAATAATAAAAATAAACTTGTTTACAGCTAAATAAAGCACAGAACAGGCCGATTCGCCTCCTTATATCTAGTCTTCATAGTTGCAACATAATAAGCAATGGCAATACGCGTCCGGGTAAGAATAGTGGCCTTACATCAAGAGAATTTGTCAAATCACCAGATTGCGGGTCATCTAAATATTTAACGGACTTCGGTAAGGAGCATAGTAGCCTTCTTTTAGAAAACGGACAGTGTTGTGCGAAGGACAATGATTGGTTGATACAGAGTGACATCAGAGAGAAAGAAAAAACAAATTGTACCCGAAAAAAAAAACCAAAGTATAACGGTAACAGCTCTTCAAATTATTTTTTTTGCGAAAGTACCAGAGGGCAGTTACAAGAAGTACCATAAGAAACAGATTGCATTCCTCAAATCTAAGGGCAAAAAGACCTAGGCCTAAGCACTTACCCCACACAGAGCTGCACGTCGCCAATGGACTCAAGCGCAGAGGAAGTGTCCTTTTACCACAATGGCGCAACGTTCTTTTTTCGGACGAGTCAGGGTTTAACCTATAGAGTGATAGCCAGCGAGAAAGAATATGGAGGGGTCCAGGCAGACAGGGTCGAGTTACTTTAGCAAGAGTTGTTATTCTCTATCAAGGCAGATCAGTGATGTTTTGGGAGATGTAATGTTTGGTCACCGCACAACACTTATTTTGATTGAGAGAACTATGGCAGGTATCATATACGCTGCAAACATTATTCAACCAATCATTCAGCCTTTGCGCAACGAATCTGAAAAGAGTTTTATTTTTCAAGACGAAACTGCCAGATCTCATCACAAGCAAAAGGGTAGAAAACATGCTACAAGAAGGAAATATCCAAATAATTAACTGGTCGCCAAACTCACCAGATATAAATCCCATTGAGCATGTATAGGATTATCTTGGCAGAACAATATCCAATCGAGAAAACTTCTCCTTTAACCCTCCAGAAGATTGAGACAATATGTCTGATCATTTTATTGATAACCTGATCTGCGGGATTCCACGACGCGTTGGCCAATTTATTAAAAGGAGGGGCGATAATACAGACTAATAAATTATGTTTTTGTTAGCATATAACATTTTTTCAAAAAAAAAAACATTTTTTTACAATTTTTTGACATTAAAAATTACAAAGGTTGTGTATCACATAGTTTGGTATTAAAATAAAGAACAAGATTTGCTATATTTTCAAAATTCAATTTGAAGGAAATCACTAAGTGAATATTGTTAAATTGAAGCTGGAAAAGGCACTTCATGTCTAAGAATATCTTCCAACATGTCATACTCCGAAAAGGATTTATGGAATAATATTTGATTGTTAGTGGAATCAGAATCACTATCGAAGCATTTTTGCTTTCTCCCTTTCTCTTTTTTGCTTTAGGAATTTTAACGCTGCTGGTACTTGCTATACCGACATCTGGATCTAAATCTTGGTGATCATTTTAAAAAATAATTTCTTCTTCCACAATATTCTTTTGAATAATTTCTTTTATGAAATTTTCTATATTACGGGAACCAGCAATATCTGACTTAGTTACGCCTCTTCCCGGTGCTACATCTATAACGTTTTCTTTTTTGATTATTGATATCCTTTTTAGTTCAATATCTCATAGTTTCTAACAACTCTGCAAATAAAGAAGACAATAATTCTTTTTCTGTATGTGTATTTTTTGTCCAGGAAGGCAAACTCTTTAAAACTTTAGAGGAGTCGCAAGAATAAATTCCACATGCTTTAAAGCTACTCACTAAATTCTGTTTAGCATTTTCCAAGCAATCCAATGTCAACCTCAATTGGGTGGGAAACTGGCTTTTATGGATACAACCCCTATTTTTTGTTTTCCAATCATTTAGATGTTTTTGACAAGACACTTTAAGTGAATCACATACTTTGATTACTATACGGGGCAAGAGAGAGGTCCGACACGCCCAACATAAGGCGCGGCCATTTTGAACCCTATGACACAGTTTATAGCTAAAGAATCAGATCGCTCACTCTGCGTCGGCACTTTTGATGTCAATGTTTCAGTTTATACACTGCGCAACTCGGATAATACAATATATGACAACCGCCTATAATATAACAGCAGTCTTCTGCGTATCCTGAATTCGTATCCCTGGAGTGGATGTTATTTTGGAACTTTCAACTGGTCCGAGTGAGCTAACTGATACTTTGGCAACAAACTGTGATTTCAAAAATAATATTCACTGACACTGACAGCAGCAAGCAAAATATCAGGTGCGTTTTAATCATCCGCTTCTGCTTCCGGAATTGTCGGTTCAGTCGTTCTAACCTGTCAGATTAAAACAAGAAACCCGACAATTCCGAAGCAGAAGCGGATGATTAAAACGCACATATTAAAAATATTGCGCCAAGATGTAGGCAACACGTAATAAGGGTTCAAAATGGCGGAGTTTTTTATCTCTTTTTAAAAGGCACTCAGAAAGCTGCGCAGTGCGACCATTCTTTGTATAGTAAAAGAAAATCAAAGTATGTGATGTGAAGTGAATGAAAAAATGACACGTCCAACGGCTAACACAAATGTGTACTATTGGGAGGTAGAAGCACAAATCTAATGTTATATTTTTCGCATTCTGATATTATAAACATTGAAAGGTAACTTGACAAATTGTCATCAATCAAGACTGTTGGTCCTTTATCTAGGGTTCGAATAAATGGAACCAGTTTTTTCTTTAAAAATACCTTGGGGGCCAAGACTTTTGGAGATGTGAGTAGTTAAATATTTTTCATCAGTTTCACCAGACTTCTAAAATTGTAATCTTCTCTTAATAAAAAAATAATATACAAAATTAAATAACATTTTGTCTCTTCCTGTACATTCAACAATATCGTTTACAATTTCGTTATCTTCTTTCTCTTTATTTGCAGGCATCGCCCAAGGGCGTTCGTTAGTCTAACAAAACCAGTTGCATCAGACAGTATGTCTTCTTTGCTCACGAAAGTTAGCTAATAATAAATTGTTACTTTAACGGTGTTGCATTGCCAAGTTCATGGAAATTCCTTCGCTATTATAAAATCTCTTTTTCAAGACGCGTGCTGAAAATAAGCGTAAGTTGAATATAATAAAGATATCGATTTCAAGAAAATATCATGGAAGATCTAGTTCGGCTATTTTGAAGTGTTTTTACTAACATGTGATCAAAATTATATATTTTTAAAGTAGGTAATGTCCGATAACGACAGAAATACGAGTCATTTCATTACAGTGAGAGGTTCAAGCAGTAATTTAAAAATTACATACTACCAAAAGTTGCCAAAAAAAATGCAATAGTAACTATTGAATTGATGAAAATGTTTAAAAATAATACGTGATCAATTTTAGCTACTTTGATTTTTGCTTTTAAATGAGAAATGGTTTACCTTTTATTCTATGATGCCATTTATCCTTTAAGCAAGCCCATGATAAACATATTCCGTCCGTTTAATCCTAAAGCCTGTCTATTTCAAATTATTTGGTCGCTTTACCCTATAAGCTTGCTCAAATCAAAAGCAAGTCCATCGAAGCTTTTTTTTTCTACAATTTTCGCTCCATCATACATACGCACAGACGTATGGAGGAATAATCTCTTATGTCGGTTTGTAATTTAGAATAATTCAATGGTTTCGGGAAATAAGAGGAAAAGTCCAAATTTGTTACTTTTTGGAGAAGTGCTGATTTAAAATAAGCATGAATTCATATAGATTTTAATTTAATGTGCTAGGTTAAATTTTTGATGTACAGTTCAACGTACTTAACAAATTTTAATTCGAAAAATTGAATAAGGAAATATAGTTAACTCGTTTCAACCCAAAAGTGACTGTTTCCCCTATTCCTCGAAACGTAAAAAGAGTAATTGATACAAAAATAAAACATTTTCGACAGTAAGCATGCAATAGTGAGGTCTCTAAATAATTTCTGATTAAGAGTAGAATATAGTTGAAAATTCTTCAACTGTTAGACTTTTCTAAGTGCCAGATTGACAGGAAAATGGGACAACCTATCTGGAAAGGTACAATGGGCCAAGAGGCTGATTCCACAATTGAAGAAATGGATAAACTGTAAATACAGAAGAATCAAGTTCCTAAACATACACAAAAAAAAAAGAAAACCGCTGATGACGGCTGTAGGCTTTAAGTATTGCAGTCAGCAAAACATCCCAGAGCACACATACTTCTGATGTGTTAGGTTCGCCAGAGAAAGATTTAAAGCTGAAAAAGAGCTAGAACAGCACATAAACCCATAAAACAAAATCAGAACGCTAAATGCGGAGGAAAAAATTTGAAAAATCTAGAACTGGATTATGGTTGTAGGAAAAAAGACGGAAAAGGAGAAGATATCAGTAAATAACCTACACATGCATGACGAAAATCAGTAATGGTAGTACCGGCATGAGTAGAAAGGGTGAGAGGAGTTTTTAGTATATCTTGAGTCCAAACTACCTTGCTTATAATCAATCAGGGTGTGCGTAAAAGCATTTTCACTTTAAACTCACCTTCAAAATGTTTATCACTATAATAGTTTTTATTTGTTGTTTTTTTAAAAATGTACTTGGAATAGCTATCAACCAAATATTAAATAAATATACATTTAGATCGAGTCTAAGGAAGCAATTCCTTTTAAGTTTAAAAATTTGGCAGCATAACAAAAATTTTAAAATTTACAACAAGCTCACAATCAACAATTACATCATATTAAAACATATCTGAATAAGACCAAAGGTACTAAAAATATAAAAATTGACAGCTATACGCAAACTAAAACAAATTCAAAGAACAGCATGTCCTAACATAACAAGAGCCATGAAAACCACACCGATTAGAGCCATGAAAGTCATTGTTAGTCTAACTTTCCTTGATATTTGCAGTAAGAAGCTTGCTCTTATGTAGGATTTGGTGATCTGGTGAGGCGAGATGTCGCTTTTGACAGTAGGCGATCGATACCCTCTTACTGCTTCAAGTGAACTCCATCTCACCGAGATATATCTTCCATAAGCCATATAAAGTTATAACAGAATAAATAGAAGAGCTTCAAGTGGAAAGTACGATTCACGTTTATACCGACATCGACAGTTCTAAAACAAAACAAGGGTAAAGATGTAGGATATACTCTAGATCCCTAAACATAAACATAAAATAAGTTGTAGGTAGTACACCAGTGTAGTTTACACAGAGATCACGTGGATTGTCATAGCAGCAAAAGAAATCACCAAAAACAATAACCCTGAAAAAACATGCTCATTTATGCAGATAGAAGATAAGCATTACTCACTCTGAACATACCACGAATTTACTCAGGGTAACTACTAAAATGACACGAAACTTTGGCTGAAGTATCCATCAAGAATGTGGTCACCACATCGACAGGTAATAGTCTTGCTGATTCACTAGTCAGGAAGGCAGCCTATCAAATACTTTTTGGACCTGGTTCTATTATTGACTTGACAAAATCTTTAGTAAAAGACCTAATTACAGAACATTCCGTTGTTAAATTTAAGCTAAGGGGTTTTTAAGTTATCCTGACAATACTACAGCAAACAAATACTTGACTATGACTAGACAGAATCTGGGATTAGTCACAGTCATTGGTCATTGCCATTTACGGAAGCATCTCCATATCATAAGGCAATCAGAATCTGCACACTACAGGAGGTGCGAACAAGAAGATGATACCATCGATAATATTCTCTACGATTACTCGACGCTCTCATTTATTAGAAGGTTTTTGTTCGGTGAGTATCGGCTAACACTGGCCGCTATAAGAGAAGCACTTCTTGGCGACGTTGTCAACTATATTAAATCTATAGGCTGGTTCGTGAGCTAAGAGTTGCCTATCATCTTAGCAGGATGCACAATGGGCGTAGTGAGGTCTAAGTGCCGTGGGGTGTTTCCTCTCCATACAGATACAGAAGACCAGGTTGACTTTACATTATACAATAATTTAGAAAATACTTAATTTCTCTCCATCCATCCCCATGACACAACATTAGTTATGACAAATGACAATAATGACATCTCACAACCCTTTCACAGAAAGCCTACTGTATATTTAAAGCATCACTAGTGTTTGAATTAACGAAATAATTTCAGTTACCGATACCGATACCTGAACTAAACCGTGTACTGATAGATTTTTACTTCTTTCTTAAGAAGATCACGTCTCTACAGCCCCTTCAACGTATGGTTATAGTCCAGAATTAAATATTTAAAACAACTAAGATTGCTATTACCACTTAGCAACGCACAACGCACTGTGTTAATTTGTAAGCATTCGGGTCTTTATACTTTAATGTCATATTAAGACCTAGGAGACTTAAATTTAGGCATTTGAAGATGTTTCCATTTTTATAAAGCTTACTCCTAATGCGTGCTTTCCTTCATTTAATCTGGGTTAGTCGCAAGCAGTACTAGAACTATTCCTGACTCTAAATAAACGTCTATGATTCTTTATTTGTTAGAAATGGGATACCACAGGGGTAGTTCTATATACAATTGATAAAATCTAAAAATCTCAATTTCTAATGACAGCTGAACGATTTTGAAGTCTGTTTATTACCTAAAAATTATTAAGCTGCTTGTTGTCAAGAAACAGCCTTAGTACAGCTCGTGAGTCATCCAGATAACATAAAAGAAAGCCCTCCATTTAGCAAGTATCTGTGCTTTACAATCAAGTTCTGATTCTAATTTTGTGAGTTCAAATTTTTTTATATTCTAAACTTATTTTGTAAATAGGTGTGATGCTAAATAAATATTCTATTAGCATTCCACCTTACAAATAATCAAATTGCAACTCGTTGTTACCCTATATTTTTAGCACCACCTTCGTATACTTTATCGAAGTGTTCGAATAACATCAAAAACTGGTCTTCCTATGAGTGTATAAAAGCAAATTTACAACGAAAATATTTTCATCTCGTTACATAAACACACCTAGTTATAAATTATCCCTGTTTACAAACTTTCATGACCTATATTCATATATCTTCGTTTTACCACACTACAGATTTATGAATTTTCAGAAAAATATGCCGGATAAATTTGTCATCTTGAACTGACAGTCTGCATGTAGAAGTAACAATAAATTTTAATTTAAACCTGAAATTTTTAACTGGAACTAGATACTACCTAATGAAAGAATATCTGTTTTTATAAAGCTTCCAAATGTATTTTACTGTAGATTTTTTCTTTAAATCTCAAAATTAGAGGTACATATATGTTCACACTAATCATATATGTTTATATTTCAACATTATATTCATTACCATCCCTCACCACATATTCTCACAACTGAACTTTCATGTACACAGCAATACTTGTATTAGCACTTACATTAAAATATTTTAAAGAAGGTATAAGTTAATTAAACCATTTTGTATTCTTAAACAGTTATCAAATCTTCTAGGTGTAATTAAGTTAGTTGGTTTTACAAAAAAAATTTGTTCTAAATCATTTTATTTTAAAACGTATTGAAAAAATATTAAAATCTACTATGAAAAATTTATTAAAATACAAAATTTTTATTTTAATATAGATATTATACAAGTAAATCTGTAAAAAAATGAAAATCACAGATTTATAACATTTATCATTTTAATAGTGTCATCATCCTCACTATCAGGGACGCGCCGGCCATATGAGAAAGGTCGTGCGGCGCATGACGGCGCCAAAGCGTTGAATTTTAAAAATATTTAAACCATTTTTTGAATCATACACAAAAATAACATCAAACTAAAAAAAAAATATCTATGAATACCACTGATGAAAAATTCATTAGCATCAATATTTAATTACATTGCAATAAATAACTTAAACCACTCATTTCCAAACATTACGAATGCATTGGACATATTATTAATTATTCCAGTTTCTCTAGCTACAGCTAAGTCATTTTCAAAAATACTTGCAGCGTCTGCTCACGATTACTGCTTGTAAGACAGAAATAATATTCTAAATATAATTTTACAACGAAATTCTTTCATTCAAATAAAATGAAGCACCTCTTTCATTATAAATATCCGAAAAAAATTTCTCCTTTTTGCAATTAATATTTTATTCATTTTTGATCATTAGAAATAACTACCTACTTTCCCTGCTATAGAACACATTCATGACAGAAATAGAAATACAATCCGAACAAAAGCTTCGAATTTGGTCAATAATCTTTAATTGTTACGATACTGTAAGATACAGGGTGTATTAAAAGTCATGTTAAATTTGTGAGAAATATTTAAGAAGATTTTCATGTAATTTAGTTAACATTTTTTAATAAAAATAAATTTATTCAATAAATGTACAATTTCACAAATAATAAACGTCTGGGGGTAGGTGGCTCAGTGGTAGAGTCTCTGCTTGTGGATCCAAGGGTCCCAGGCTCGAATCCCACCGTTGGCCGATATTTTTAATTTGATTTAATTATTTAAAATTAATTCTGATGCCTTAGTAGAATTCCCCACTCGATTATTCACTATTGGGTTCTTATTAACAGCGCTGTTCCTAAAGTGGCGCTGGGAAAGAGTAACAAAGTCTATACAGAACACGAGGCAAATGGCCTTAGTAGTCGACGCCGATGACACCAAATTAAAAAAAAAATAAATAAAAGTCTAACAACACGAATAAACTCAGTATATTTTTACGTAATTTTACTAACTTAAACGCATACTATATTAACACTATTGTTTTCTCTTTGTAGATCTGATAATGGCCTAAATCCGAAACGAGTTATCATAATTTTTAAAATAAAAATTACTTCATGTGGATTTCTATCTGAATTATGGCGTGGTTCAAAGCCCGCACGTACTGAAGCTCTAGACTTATTGTACCCCTCACAGTTTCTATCCCATCAGATTGATTTTCTTGAATAATTCAAGAATATGTCTGATGGGCGCTTCCACGATTTCTTCAGGTTCCAGATATTATATCCGGAGGTACCATTCCCGTTCCCATTTAAGGTTCCGACAGTGGCATAGTATGTGAATAGGAGTTTCGTCCTCCTCGTCACATATTCTACATAGGAAGTCATCAGATATCCCTAAGAGATTTGGGTGTCTTCTAAGGCCGCAGTGTCCTGTAAGGAATCCTATTATTGTCTTGAGTTCGCTTCTGCTAAGGTTTAGTAGTTGATTTTGTCTGCTCGTCGATGACCCTTCTATGAATTTTTTAGACTATCTAAGTCCAGGAAGTTCCAACTAGAGCTTATGGTGTTCTCTATTTATTTATTCCTTTAACATCCATTTAACATGTTGGTATGAGATACCTTATGTGGGTTCTGGTCCAATAAGAGGTTTTTCCGCTCCCTTTCTTGCTAGGAGGTCTGCTTTCTCGTTTCCAAACACTCCCTCATGTCTTGGCACCCATTTAAGTTCGACCGTGTTATGTTCTGCCAGGGCCTGGAGGGACTATTGGCAATCCAGTATTGACTTAGATTGTACTTCTACCCTTTTCAGTACTATAAGGGCTGCCTGTCTGTCATGATAGATACCCTCTTATATCTAAAAGAGTTATTTAGCATAACTTTGGCGCAGGCATTTATTGCTGTTACTTCAGCCTGGAAGACTGTTATCAGTGACCACAGCTTCAGACTAATGGTCCTCCCTGAGTTCACATAGTAGATCCCAGCTCCTGTGCTGTTTTTCATTTTCGAACCGTCTGTATACCAGATTGATTTGTTTTGTTTTTCCCTATTTTCCCGGCTTTTGGCCCTTTCTGGTATTTAAATAATGAAAGGTTTCCTAAGTCGTGAATAATGGGTTTGACATTGTGTTAAATTGGTACCTTTTAAAAATATCCATTTTGGCAATGAAAAAAGAAAATTTTGCTCGAAAATATCAATTCGTCAAATTTTTTTATTGAGGAAATTCTGCCATATTTTTCAAAAAGTTGGTCAAAAATTTACCTTAATTTTTTTCATCACTCAAATTATGCATGCGTATAATTTTTATATTGTCCATACATTTTATTTATATCCTAACATAAGAAGTATGTACAAACTGTGTAAACAATTACTGTATCATCTATAAAGCTACAAATTCTTTGTCCTGAACTATTTGTGTAAGTGTAAAGAGATAACAGAATAAGTCGAAGGACAGTGCCCTGTAGGACTCCATATTTTATTCTCTCTTGATTGTTAACATGAATTTTTTTTTGTATTAGCTGGACTTGGTCTTTTAAATAGTTCATTACGACATATTCTTAAAACAGTTTTTTTTACTTTTATATTTTAAAATTTAATTTAATTTACAGTATTATTGGAAAATGTTTCTGTATGAAAATCTTTGATTTTAGAGACTGGAAGTTATGTTGGGTGATAATGAGATTAGATCCACGTAAATATATCTTTTATTTATTTAGTAATTTGGATAAAATGTTAAGCAAATATGCTCTATATAATTTCGAATTAATACTTATACTTTAACCAAATAGATGACTCCCGGTTTCACCAGAAATGCTACTAAGTTTGACTTTTAAAAATTACACATTGTTTATTGTATATTTTGTGGAATATACGGTTAAAAATACATATAACAGCGTTGCCAAATTTTTATTTCTGTAAAATAGTTTTGGAGTGAGGGTAGCCATATGTGAGTAGTAGGGATACTTATACTTAATCTATAAAATAGGTTTTTCATTCATCTTTTTATATAGTTGGCCATAATTTGACAAATAATGTGGTGCATGGTGCAAATATTGGTAATTAAATTTGCCATAGCAAGACGAAACGGTCCTCTATATGTCTCATTCAAAATAATTGAGATTTTGCTTTTTTATTTGAACGATTTATTTTTAGTTATTCGTTTAATTTGGCCTTCTAACTAAAAAAAAACTATTTTCCCAACAAAAATTATTTGGGAAAAAAGAAAATTTGACAACCGTGTGGTATGTAATTATGTAATATGTAATGAATTCAAAAAAATATAAAAGATATAGGATAACACATTTAAAAAATCTAACCTAATGGTAAAAGTCGGCCTTTTTAATTAAGTAGAAGTGTCAAATCGATATTTATTTATTTATTTATTTATTTATTTATTTGTTCCATCCTAACAAGCTTACTGGCCTAAATTACAAGGATAGACTTTACAATATTTATTATTTACACAATCGATCAAAACGTATTAATATACATATTAAATAAATAGATATATAGATATAGGGGGATTAAACACAAACTCATATTGAGAAAAAAAATTTCTAAAAAATAAAAAGCAAATCATATAATAAAAGAAATGGAAAAACTAAAATAATTAAACAGACAAGTTTACAATATACCTATAAATTAGGTGTCTGAATGTTATTAGAGGCATATGCCAATCTACTTCGTGCAAGCAAGTAATATTATTTGCTAAACGGAGCATGGTTAGGAGAGGTGATCGAAGAGTGCTACTTACAAAGGGAATATTAAACATAATCGCGGAACGCGTAGGTCTAGGAGGTACATTAAATGGCAAAACTGACAATATTTCTGCGGAATTTATATGGTTATTTATGATTTTATACAAAAAAAGTATAGTAAACATTTTTCTCCTACAGTCTAAAGAAGGTATTTTAAATTCACTTCGTAATTGTGTTGTTCTGACACTATTATAATCTGGTCTAATAAAGTATTTTTTAAAGTAAAGGTATCTTAAAAATTTGTTTTGTATTCTTTCTAATTCCTGCAAAATGGTTTGGTATTCTCCATTCCATATTACAAAGCCATATTCAAGTTTAGATCTTACTAACGTAACATATATCAATTTTATAGAATCGATTTTGACAAAAAGAGACGTCTGTCGTATCGTAAATCCAAGAGCGCGATTTGCAGATTTTACTACATTTTCAATGTGTTTTTTAAAAGATAGTTTATAGTCATACGTAATTCCTAAGTCTTTGAATTCATATACCCGTTTTAGTGACTCATTATCCATACAGTAATCAAAAATAATTGGATCCTTTTGTCGAGTAATTGACATTACATTGCATTTTTTAATATTAAAGTCTAATTTACATTGAGCACTCCATTCCAATACACTGTTTATATCTTTTTGCAAAGCTGAACAATCTCTAACGGTTTGTATAGGCTTAAATATTTTTACATCATCAGCAAAAAGTAAACATTTGGAATATCTAATAACATCTGGCAAATCATTAATAAATAAGAGGAAAAACAAGGGACCCAAGTTAGATCCCTGTGGAACCCCCGATGAAGCGTGAAATTTACCTGAAGTGTTTCCATCGTGTTTTACTAACGTGGCCCTGGTCTCATTGTCACTCGGTATGCCACAACAATAAAGCATTGTCTCACCCTATATAAGTGTAAGAAATTAGGTAGTTTTTATCTAGAAACACACTGTATACCATTATCTATAAAAACTGAAGAACTAGAACAATTATGACAAACACATTTTCTTATTATTTTTCTTCAAGCTATATAAATACATATCAAAGCTGATGCATGTTATAATAATTATAATTACTTTGTTTATTTTAGCTTTCATAATACATTATCAACTTTTTTATTATTTTCTTACATCTAATAGCGCGATAATGATTCTAAACATAAATTATTACATCTAACACGAAAGTTACCATGCACATTATTTGCTTAACTAATTTAAGAATAAGTTATTAAATAACCAGTAAAACCATGGTGAATTATCTACCAGGGGCATGGCAAAGGTTTGTATCTTGCTCCTTTTGAGAAGAAGTAATTCCTATTTGTCCATTAAGAAAAACTATTCTCAATGCAAGTTCTTCGAAATGGATTTAGTTTATACTAATGAAACAAGTGGCTATATATATTTTTTTTAATCTGCAACATTGTTTAAAAAAGGTTTTATTAAAAATTTCATATGGACAATTTTATTCATCCCCCTCTGCATAATCTTTAAGTTCATTATAAAATTATGATTTTTCATCTAAAAACACATTCCTACCAAATTATAAGTCAACACAATAATTATTAACCAAAATATATTTTTTTTCGAAATTCCATTAGGTATACACTTGTGTGTAATTAAAAAAATGCCCTGAAAAGAATTTAAACCTTCCATATCAACGATTTACGGATACTTTCTTATCAACTTGGCCATCTTGACATTATTAGATGTACATAGTCTGAATTGTTTATTTAATACAATTTATATTTACTTTGTTATCGAATCAACAGCCAATAGTTTTTCAGAACCAATAAAAATACAAGGCATTTTAACACATAAAATAAACTAAGTACGACGCTGTATAAATTCCAGACACGTGAGACATTCTACGCTGTTATTGTACTATAAGAAATTCATAGACCCAAGTAATAAACGTTGGCTAAGTCACGTGAGCAAATCACGTCTCCCCATTTTTTATCACTCAGAAACTAAATACCTACAAACTATCTAAATCTGTCTCTTTTTTAATAAAAGACCTATTAAAAAATCATATTTATTTACGTACATATTAGTATTACAAAAGTTCTACCTAGAAATCATTTAAATTCTTCACCAATTGGCAAAGTAAATCATTGCCCATAAATGGATCGAAAGGCGTGGCTTTAAGTACGTCACAATCAGTGGCAGTTTAACTTTAAAAATATTTTTTTCAATAAATGAAAAGCGGACATCTTTGCCGCTTACTTAACCAACGTACTTCAAATTAAACCAGGAACTTTTGAAGAAGTATGCTTAATGTCATTCCTTTCAAAATTTTTACACCCACATAAGTCAATACAGAAATAAGTAAACCTATCTTATGAAAGGCGTCTGAATATTACCTAATCTCGTGCCAAATATTAAAACAACTTACTCATAAAGTTATCAATCTCATGATAGTTATTTAATTTGGAAAATTGTTGAAATTATCATGATTCTTTAGCCAGGAAAAGAGCATATTGAAATCACATCTTACTTTCCCAACAGCCTGTTACCAACTTTTAGCAATTTTTGAAAAATTGCTGCAACAAGGAATCTAACCAGACCACATCTCTTTAACACCACTACCACAATGCCAGTTCGGCTTTTGACAAGAACATTTAACCACCCAACAAGTCTACAGAATAGTAAATAAAAAAAGTCTTAAAAAAGAAATACCACAATATTGAATTCCTAGATATCTCCCAAGCGTTTGACAAAATCTGGCACAGAAGCTTTACAAATAAAAAATTTCAATATCCTACAACTAATTCCTTTTACTCAAATCTTACCTCTTAAATAGACACTTCACTATGAAATTTAACAACAAGCACTCCAACCTCTGGCTGTCAACTCTAGTGTTCCATAAGATAATATCCTTGAGCCACTCTTTTCTTACTCTAAACAGTTGATATACATGAAACCAATACTACCACAACTGCTTCCTTTGTTGTAGCAATACTTTTACAAAAGAATATCCTCCCAATATCTACAACATCACCTAGATATTACCTAAAGACTGGTACACACGTTGGCGTACGAAAGCAAATCAAACCAAATAGCGTTTATTATGTTCCTTAAACATCTGTCTACCTCAAAGAATGGATAACGTAAGCATACCAACATCAACAGAAGCAAAATATTTTGGCTTCCATCTTGAAGGAGGAAAAATATCCAAATAAAAGAAATTAACTTGATTTAAAGTTCCTACAAATGTATCAATCAAAATATTCTCAATAACAAAATCCTGCTATACAATACCATGCTCAAACCTATTTGTGGTTTCGCTATTCATCTATGGGGCTGTGCAAAACTAACTTTAATTTACATTATCCAAAGATTTCCATCACAAATGCTAAAATCGATAGTGGCTGCACCTTGGTACGTAACTAGAAGATTCCGTTCATGAGGAATGAAATTAACCTAGCCACAACATACAATCAATGCATTATAAATCATGAAAACGAGTTTATAGAGAAGCTCTGCAACAATGGTTTCATTGAAAGAAGATTTTCTAGAACCTAGCATTAAGATCTACTTCAAAACTGAAACAATATGGAATAAAGTGAAACATCACTGGACGTTTCCCTTTCACGATCAAAACTTGAAACATATTTGCCTAATAACTGTCAAATTATACAAAAAATATTATTTTTCATATTTATGCTATCAGAGAATCTCTTATAGTTTATTTCTGCATGAACTAGGGAAATGCTTTTTATTATATAACAAGTTATTACAAAGAATCATTTGTAACAATATCAATCAATAAATTATTGTGTTAAACAAACTTCATTTCATGAGAACATTATTTAACCTTTATTATAATCTTACATTCCAACCTATAGGACCACAGAAGTAACTGAGAAGGTGTGACACACCTTAGATAATACATCAAGCAGATGAATTTGGAACAAGCAAAAACCTTAACCTCTTTACAGGAACATATATTATTGATAACCAATAAATAAAAAAATTAAAAATAAATTTTAACTTTAACACTTTGTATATCAAACAGAAGTAGCTAATATTTGACCCAGTATTATTTAATAATAATAATTTGCGGCCTGACATAAAACACTCTATATTATATAATAATAAAAGCTGACAAATAGTCTAAATCGGTAGAGAAATTAATTTAGCGTGGGCAGGATTTGAGAAACTAAAGTGCTCTCTTCAATAAAAAACAAATCCAGCAATGTCTTAGAACAATAATTTATTATTCTCCATTTTTTACATAATACCTCGAAAAAACGATTCAACTAAGAGAACTATGGTAAGACAAATGCTTGGAATAAGGCTGCAAGATAAAAAGACAAATCACTGGATTTGAGAAATAATAAAAGATAAAAATCTCAGACAGCATATTGTCAAATTGAAGTGGAGTTTTAAAATTCATAACGAAAGACATGATTAAATGGAATGCAGAAGTACAACATTAGAGGGTAGGGAAATACGTTTCGAATTAAGCGCTATGTGATCTTAAAATGTTTTAAGATAATTCCATCAGTAAATAAAAGATGATGCAAATGTATAAAAATATAAAATACTTAAATAATCATGACAAGCTAAACAAAATAAATAATAATTGTGATGCCTGAGAACCGAGTATGTCAGCTAACATTTTTTTCTTTTACAGATGCCACTAGACGTATGCAATATGGCGCAGAGCAAGGTATATAGTGTCCACGAGTTACTACAAGGATCAAAATCACTTTAAAATATAGGTATAAAGAACAATAAACAGGAAAAAATTACTATTTTGGATACCATTGCAGTAAAAACAGAAAAAGTAAGATGGCAGAAATCAGATTAGTCTTCAGCACCCTCTAATACATTGAACTTAATTATAACTATTTGGTGTTGATCATAAAAATTTAATTTATAACTGTGTTACTAGCTCAGAAAATACCACTAAATCGGTATAGTCAGAGAAAGAAATGAAGACAATTTAGTAAAATTAATATAATATCGAGCAAACAGAACTGGAATATGACATCAAACTACCATTCGAAAATCCTTGGAAAAGAGTAGAAAGAGAAAAGACAGCAAAGAAGAATAAAACGCTTACCTTAGATTACGGCGAAATCCTAAACTTGTGAAAGATACTACAATTGAAAGTGTCTTGGTAAAAAAGGTAGTAGAAGGAGAGAAGGAGGGTATTTACACGAACGCCGCGTGTTCAGTATGATACAGTCCGAAGAGCTCAGATGGGTAATCTGGAACCAGCTCACGATTGATGTAGGTATCGTTAGCGTTCTTAAAAAGACTTTCTTTCCTCCCAAAAAAAAACTAGCTTAGAAAAGATGACTATAAACCAGAGAGTAGCATAGGTTCTTGAAGGAAATATCAGTATACGTCAATTAATAATCAAAATTAAGTACTAGATTCTTTAATAAAAATAAATACATGGATAGTAATATTTCAGAAAACCTAGTATTACTTTTTACAATCAAATACAATTACCATCTTTTTTAATATCGATTTTTTTTATTGAGTGCTAATTTACATGCTAATCTACTAATTACAAAACAAAGAGTATTTAGCAAATAGTTTGAGTTGTTCTGGGCACCGTCCAGTGACGATTCTCCAGTACACCATCAGTAAGGTCTTCTTGCCATGACCTTTTGAACCTTCTTCCAACAAGCGGTAGTTAGTAAAGTAGATTTTTAGTTGGTCTATCATGAGCGAAAGTTATTTATTTTGCTTTGTTTACATGTAGAATAATAACCTCTTTTATAAATTGTCTCTCAAGGTCATTGTAAATTACCATGGTAAAGTACCATGAAGCATTTGCTATCATCTTTGATTGAAAGGCTTGTAGTATGTTGATATTGGAAGGTTATCTGCAACACCATAATTCGACACCATAGCTCCAAATCGGCTTTAGTATACTTTTGTACAGTAAAACATTGTTTTCTGATTACTGCTGAGGTTTTTTTTCTAGCAACCAATACATTTGTTTGACTTTTAGATTTAGGTGAGCTTTTTTTAGTTTTTATATGATTTTCCACGTCAGTTTCCGGTTTAAATGGAGTCTCAGGTACTTAACTTTTGACTAAATAGAGATATGATGGAAACGTTATTGATGTAAACTTGTGGAAAATCGACCCTTCTAGTTGAAAATGTAATTTGTGTGGACTTTTCATTATTTACCTCAATCTTCCATCGTCTTAGCAATGTCTGTAGCGATTTTAAGAAATGTTGTAGCTTTTAGGAAGCTTTATCTGGATTTTTGTCTGATACCACAGTGATGTATATTCTTCAACAGGTATGTCAGCAATAAATAGGAGCTAAAGGAAGGGCCCTTCCTTGAAGAACTTCGGATTGTGCAGGGGTGGTAATTTGAGAGTGTGGTATTTATCTTGATTTGAGAGAATCGCTCTTTCATGTATGATCCTAATATTAGGTATGTTTCACTAGACAAATTCATTTTCACGTTGTACAAAAGGCCATTGTGCCACACCTTGTCAAAAGCATTTATACGTCGAGGAATATTAATGCACCCATTTTCTGTTCTTCTAAGGTTCTTTTGATATAAATAACAATCCCATGACATTGCTGTATTGTCGAAAGCCAAATTGATGATCAGAAATGATGAGCATAAATAAATAGTAATACATCAGAATCCTCAATATTGATTTTTACAGTTAAATATAATTTTACCCCTTTGTAGTACTACCTATGTTTACAGGGTCTAATTTGCTTATAGTTAATATTTCAAATAAGGGGTTAATCCTGAATACCTTTGCAGGTTAATTAGCATTATGCAGGTGCAACGCAAAACAACTAGCAGACTAAAATGAAAAGCTCTAACATAATTAATGCAATTAAAGTCAGTAGTAGTACCTACAATTGCTATTATAGTGTATTTAGTACTAAGGAGAAGGTGATTTTTAGCTATAGGTACAATAGTCAGGTGGTAATTATTTTAGTTGGGAAGTAGGAATCTGCTCTATAGTGGAAGTAGTTACATGCTCTACAGTGGAAGTAGTTATATGCTTCAGAGTAGCACTAATGTTGTTCTTTGATTTTAGATGATAATTAATGACTTAAAAGTAACAATTGAGAAAATGGGTAAGCTTTACATCACAAAGAAAGGTTAAGAATGCTTACTGGAGCTGATAAGCAGTTTTTTCTGTTATTTTAGTAATATTTATCTTCAAATGGGTAAATTCCACTTAGATTAATTATTGTTTCATAGTGAAACTGTAAGATATTAATTTCCTTTCACAAATTTCGAAACAAGAGAACCTAATGGCCCAAATTTCAGCCAAGAACCAGGGAAAAAAGGAGGTGATGGAGAGAAAGACATATTTCCTGATCTAGTACTTAATTGGTAATTTATAAAAAATTTGATCTTTTAGCCAGATGTAGGCATATTTAAAGGTAAAATCTTTCTAAAATGAACGAAAAAGAGAAACGTTCAAAGATCAATAATGTAGTCCTATACATTGTAAACAAATGAACTAGGTTTAACTTATAAAGCAATTGGTATCAAATTTGTGACAAACCTACAAGACATAGTTTCGAATTGACACATACCTAAACAGAATGGACGACTTGCTGTTTTACCGGAAATGCCTTTAAGTCTGATGTCTTAAATAACCCATCCTGTATATTATATATTTTTTAAATCTACTTTTTAATTACATATGGCAGTTTTGGCAAAATTTAATTTTTCTCCAACAATTTATTTTATGTTCTTGAGGTAGAAGGCAGTAGTCTAGAAAATAATGTTTTAAGAGCCCCAAATAAACTGATGTAAAAGCCATTTTATCAAATAAATAATCCTTTAGAAAAAAAATACTTCTGAAAAATTTGTTTTATATTATAACCACACTTTTTAAATGATACCTTTAGGGGCCATTTTGCCATTAGATGTCAAATTTTATTAACAATCTAACAATATGCACCAAAAAACATTTATAACATTATTTTCCAGTTCATGGCCTTCTATATAAATAAAAAATAAAAAACATAATAAATATAATTTTAGAAAAACTTTAATTTGGCAAAACTGTCATATGTAATTTACCATTGTTTATTTACTGACGAAACAAGATTTAATTTGATTTACTCCAATGGCCGAATGTTAGTTTGGAGAAGGCCAAATCAGCGGTATTTGGAGGAAAATATGGCCCCTCAAGAGGCATTTGGTGACGGAGGTGTTACAGTGTGGGGAGGTATCATAAGAAATGGTAAAACCGAGGCATTCATTACCAACCAAACCGTTAACGTTACTGTTTACCAGGAGGAAATTTTGGAACCTTTTATTGTTCCTTTTGCTCGTAATTACGGCCCAGAATTTCTATTGGTGGATGACAACGCTCACCCATACAAATCACAAAGGATCACAGAGTTTTTGCAGGAACAGAACATCAATAAGATGGACTGGCCTGTAAAGTTTCCGAATCTTAATGTCATCGAACACATTTTTGGTCTTTTTTTTTTATAATTCGGTGTCATCGGCATCGACTGCTTAGGTCATTAGCCTCGTGTTCTGTGTGGGCTTTGTTACTGTTTCCCAGCGCCACTTTAGGAACAGCACTGTTAATTAGAACCCAACAGTGAATGGTCGAGTAGGGACGTTTGGTCTTATTTAAAACTTTAGATTACATGATGTACCCCCCCGAAACCTTAGAAATAATAAGTGAGGCCATTCGTGAAGAATGGGAGACTTAGTATAGGTTGTTTGGGGTTTAGGGGTTTAAGGGTGAAGTGGTAGAACATGCTTTGTAAATGATCAAACATTTACAAAGGATGAACTTCGCCCATTATTTCTATATTTTTTTTTATAATAAAATAATTATATTTAGTTTTGTATTTTTATAGAAATAATAAAGACATTATTATTATTATTCCACAATATTTTATAAAAATTCTTGTGGATACTCCACCAAATCGATTTCGAGAAGTAATACGTCGAACAGGAGAACCAACAAAATATTAGTTTCTCTTGTTTTAATTAATCTACCTTCTTAATTTCGGGTAAATTATTATTTAAAGATAGGACACTTGTCATTTTTCCATTGATATTTGCCGGTTGCTTTCAATGATCTCGTCCTTTTAACACGATGTTGCCAACAATAACCCAATTTCATTGTAAACTCCGAAAATGCAAGGTTGCAATTCCCATCTTTGACAATTTATGTTTTTTAGGCTAATTTTTTTTATTTATTAGAAATTACCAATACCAATTACCACTAGGTATCCCTATACATACATACCCAATCTTTGTTATTACAGTACACGATTACGATTTTTTTTGAGATTGCAGAAACTTTTAAATTAGGTTTAGAATTAGAATTTTTTTAAGACTTGACTTTTGGTCATTGTCAACCAATCTTGTATATTGTAGAATATAATGTAATAAACTTGTTATTATCGCTACGTTTTGGTCTATTATCGACCCGGTAAATTGTGTAAATTTAAACCCTCAAATAAAATGCTTGGATCATAGAAAATCTACGTGAAATAAGGATTCCAAATCCGCAAAAATCATCAAGAACCGTCAATCCAATGTCAAGTTTTAGCATTTTAAAAATTTTGCTACCTAAATTATATGTTTAGTAGTGTATACAAGACCTAAGGGCCTTAATCCAAAAATTGACAAAATCTTTTAGAGATAGTAATGAACCATATTGCAACGACAAAAAATATTTTTGCGGAAATTTCACTAATAAAACTTTTTGATTTTTTGCATGACTTCATTGATCACCCTGTATATATTAAACCTATGGTCCTGCATTAAATATACGTCATGGAAATTAATCTGAAAAAAAACTAGCACTTAAAATCTGCAAGCCACGGTCAAAAATTTGCATTCCTGTTGAAAATATTGAACTATTTTACCTAAAAATTTCTATGCGTAAGTTCGAGTAGCTAGCATTTTATTTGAAAACAAAAAAAATATTAATTAAATTATGAAACAGATTTTCTCGAATTCTTATTTGAATCTCTCGTATACACCTCGTAACACAGTACGAGTAAAGTGAAGTTTCACTTTCATCCGGTACCACAATAATACTTTACATTGAATAGGATAATATGCATGTAAGTAACCTAGACCGTGACACCGAGCAAGTACATAGGTAAAGGCCAATATACGCACGCCCACATAGTTACATGTATGTAAGAAGGTACGTAGGTACATATATCATACCTAGTTAACGCATCCGTGGTCTCTGCAACTGCATATCGCACGCACGCGAGGACCGCGTCCAAAACTAGGTTAGACGCGCTCATTCTGAGAAAGCGGTCCATGCCACAGCGCCCCGCGGGTGTCAGGACCCCAAACGCCGGCCGCTGAGGGGAAGGGGCCCGCTGATATATATCCATACACTGACTTCGGTTCATCATACAACAATCAGTTAGTCCATCTTCACCACCATGGCATTTTTAAAGTTAACCGGTATGTTTTTGTGCCTGCACCTCGTCGCGGCCGGCACGCTGCCCAATCAGGGCGACGAACCTCGCGGCAATTCGATACAAACCGAACACGACCTGTTGGAGTCCATCTACAGCGACTGCCTACGCAAGGACTCGATGTCCTGTCTCAAGTACAAAGTTTTCAATTTCGTCGACAAAATGCTCGGTCATCGAGATACGATTACAGTGACCGAGGGTGTGCAGTTTGTCAAATCGGGCGGTGATCAAGACGGTGCTCCACGTGCTATTTCCAGTGACGATACCATCGAATCGGTCATCTTCAGCAGGATAGCGGGATTTTTGGAATCGCACACCCTTAAAATCGATCTCAAAGGCAGCGAAATCGTCAACGCTGTTTCTTCAGGCGCAAGATCCTTAAACGATTACGCAGAAACTTTGGAACAAGAAGAAAACTCCTTAGACGATGACCAAGGTGAAGGTAGGAAGAAGGGCGGCGGAAAGAAAGGAAAAGGAAATATGGGAGGAATAATGGCTTTAGTGGCACTCAAAGCAGCCATCTTCGGTAAATTAGCACTAGCAGCCATTGCTTTAATCGCCGGAAAAGCGCTCCTCATCGGTAAAATCGCTTTAGTCCTTTCATCGATCATCGGACTGAAGAAACTCCTTGGAGGCGGCGGTGGACAGAAACACGTTACCTACGAAGTAGTACCTCACGCTCAACATTCCTCAGCGCATATTGCCACGCACGAAACCGCTTACGCAGGCGGTTCAGGACACGGAGGCGGCTATGGTGGTGACGTAGGAGGCGGTTACGGAGGCGGCGGCGGTTCCGGAGGATGGGGACGGTCCCTTGATGCTCAATCTCTGGCCTACCGGGGACACCAGCCACAAGTGAAACAATCGTGAGGAACTGATGATGGTTCACGTACCTGCCAAAACTCAGCGAGCTTAGACTAAGTCATTGAAAGAACGATACACTTATTTTTATGTTAATTTATTTTTTTATAGATTGTCTTACGACATTTGATGGACAAAGACTTGTTTTTACCAGTTACTCAGATTTCTGAGTGGATAGACTTAATTTATTGTTATTTTTTAAGAAAAATAAATTATTTTAATAAATGTTGAACATTTTATTCTCCTTCAAAATAAAGAATAGTTTAATTTGATCTTTAAATATATATTTATTAAACCATTCTCTATTTTAAACTGTCACATTTTCATATTGCTAAAATTAATGAAAAATATGATTTTGTAAATTTAATTTCACTTTATTTTAAACTGTCATATTTTTAAATTGCTAAAAATTAATGAAACATTATTTTTTTATTATTTAATTTTACTTTCGTAGATTTTTAATTATATTACAAGTAATTTATCATAATAATTAAAAAAAGGGATCAAAAAAAGTGAAAGAGTACATGAAAAAAGTTTAATTACCAGTAAAAGTAAAATTAATTCTCTCTAAATGGATTTAAAGTTGAATATTACAGGTTTTAAACAAGGTACGTATGATGACACTTTATTACTTTCAAACACAATAATTAGTATTGCTTAACAACCTTCCTAATTAGTTATATTTACTAATTTACATATTCTCCTATCTCTGATTTTATTTTTTTTATTAAACTTTCTGTAAATATATTTTCTTTCTTGATGAATTCAGTATGAAACAAAATATTTCTCAAAATATATTTTTGCTTCGTTCTTGTAAAACTTTTAAACCGTTTCTTGTTATAATATACGATATAAAGTTAAATTCCAATTTATATTCCATTTTATTCATATGACCTTGTTATAAAATTTCCGAAGAAAGTTACCAAAAAAAGTATGCCGATTGGTCACTAATATAAACAGGAAAAAAGGTTAATTTCTCTTTTAGACTTGTTATACTTGACCCTGGACAGGTGACAGAATTGATTTGTTTCAAATGTTGGATTTCAGGTTCAATGGGTTTTTATATGGGCGGGCTAGCACTAAAATTTAATGTTAACATGTGATTTTAAGTGCTTTTTTTTAAGATACAGAGTGTTCGAATTAAATATTACATAAAAAATATCACCAATTGCGAATTTTTTAAAAAGGATAGTTTCAGGTTTACTATGAGTAATTTATATTACAATAAAGTGCTAAATAAGCCATAAAATAATTTTGTTTTACCGTCAATTTATATTTTTTTTTATTGCATTCAAATGCGTTTTATAATTTTCTAACTAAACTATTTTATCGAATATATTGTTTATTAAAGCTAATAAATAGACATTTTTTAAATAATAACAAATCCGCCAGTTTCTCACTAATTTATAATTCATTGGTTTAACCATTAGAGGTCTCAATGAATTAAGTTATCATTTTGTGTTAGGATTTCATCTCTTATATATAGGTATATTTTTTCTCTACTTAACATTAGACTTTTGTTTTGTTTGCCACTCAAAAATCAGAAGTTGTCGTCTAGATTCCAATAATCATTTTCTTTTGTTTTAATGCTTTCTGTAAGAAGTTCTCCACCAGTTCTCATTGGGTTTTGTGAATTAATAATTAAATATTTATTCTAATATTTGGCTGAAGTCGTACATTTTAATGTATGTATTTTTTAGATAGTTTTTGTCTTACTGTCTTTATCAAGAGTAGAATATAGGCTTGTTTGGGTTTTTTTAAAAACACTGAGAACTTTCAAAAGGACTAGGTGACTGAATCTCGGCTGATTTTGAGAAAAAAGTATCAACTTAAAAACTGAAAAAGACAAATTGTTAATTTAACTATTTTACAACAGGGATCTACTTATTACTGTACACAATATTTATTGCCGATAACTTGTTATTGGCCAAGATAACTTTAGTTGTTTAAGATACCTCTAATGATTTGTTTTTCTTGTAAATTCACTACTTGAAATTATGCAATATTTCAATTAAATATCGCAGGCTTTAAACTATAGTAGTTTATGTAACAAGAGTGGATATGGACATTCCACTCGAGCTGTACAGTATATTTTTTCTACGACCCACTAACGAAAATCTACAAATATAAAAAAAATATTTTAGGTTAGTCAGACAAAATAACTAATTATAAAATAATTTATGAACCTTATTAATTTATAAAATAAACATGAAAAAAAAATATTTTAATTAGTCCCCAGCCCAAATTCGATCCCAGGCTTTTCACATGTAAAGGCAGAAGCCCTGTTCTCACATCTACCAATTTTTATGATTACTCGTAATTAAATTAGTATCTCATAGTTTGATTAAATTTTTTTTTTAATATATTTACAAAATAAAAATAAAAATGCACAAAAATTCTTCATTTTAATGTATATTTAATCTCAATAACTAAAAAATATACTGACAATTAGTTTGACAGAATTGTAACTAATTTGATATTATAAAAATAATAGTAGATGGATGTCCAAAATATGAAATATGATTGATGCATTTCATTGTTTTATAGTGTTTTACACTGTGGAAAAGGCATTTTTCAATCAAACAAATTAATTTGTTTGAAATCTGTTTGTGTTAAAAATTTTTTTTGAATAAGTTTGGCTTATTTAATATAAATTTATTTACATGAAACAGAGGATGTGTTTAGCAAAAAAAATTGTTATTTTTGATAAATGTTTTATTTGTTTGAATAAAGATTTTATAATAATCTAGCTATTTGAAATGGCAAATTTAATTCTGGAGTGTTTTGAATGAAATTTATAAGAAATTTATAAGAAATTTATAAGAAATTTATAAGAAATTTATAAGAAATTTATAAGAAATTTATAAGAAATTTATAAGAAATTTATAAGAAATTTATAAGAAATTTATAAGAAATTTATAAGAAATTTATAAGAAATTTATAAGAAATTTATAAGAAATTTATAAAATAAATCCTTTAAAAATTAAGGATTACTATCATTATTCCAGTTCCGATTTTAAATGGGGAAAATGTCTGTCCACCTTACAACACAGATAACTACTTCCGGGCAATATGTTGAATTTAACGTTGGATGACAGTGTTATAAAACAAGTTCGCGGCTGACTTGTTCGATACAACAATCCATTTGATTTTGACATTTAAGGACCTAATATTCCACGACCGGGTTAGCGCTATTTTAGACTCAACAGGTGAGAATAATCAGCTCGAATAGAATCCCTTATCTCTGAATAGCTCTTAGAAACTTAAAATAACTCTAAATGGCTCTAAGTAACTTTAAACAGCTGTAAATTGCATTAAATAGCTCTAAATAGCTCTAAATAGCTCTAAATAGCTCTAAATAGCTCTAGATAGCTCTAAGATCTAAAAATGTCTAAACAGCTCTAAAAAGATCTAAATAGCTCTAAATAGCTCTAAGTAAATCTAAATAGCTTCCAACTGTATCTTTATTACTGGAAATCTGTAGAGACCTTCCAAACAAAGCATCTAATTATATAACCAAATGCGATTTTTTGGAGATTGTTGAGTTATAATATTTGTCACCCTTTACAATTGACCAAAATTGACGATGAGAATATAGGAAAATTGTCGCATTTAATAAATTAAAGTCATTTTAACGAAACCAGGGTAAATCTGGCATCAATGCCAAGAACCAAATAAGTATTGGTATGTCTTTAAACCCCTATAAATATAGAATATTTTGTATATTTCAAAAAAATGGGGTGTCTAATTTATTTAAAAATTTTAACAAAGGAGCTACGTATTATCAACTACATTTTTTAATATTTATTAAAATACGCCACTGGTAATAATATCCGAGACACTTTTCAAGATATTAACAGCTAATTAGCTATTAAATACTGTAATAAATGTTTTTTTCTACGTGTAGTTTCCTAAGAACAAAGCCAGGTCATTACAAGAAAAAACTATGTGCATTCTACATAACAGAGTTATCTAAATAATGCGAGTAAAGAAAAGTATCACTGTTTTTAGTGGGCGTACCGCTTTTTTTAATCCAAGGTAATTGATAATCAATCAAAGAGCTGTGAGTTCATGTCCTTGGGGTAGCATAATAATATAACAATCTAATCTCTTTACCTCAGAGGAATATTGTTTTTTTAAATCAAAATAGGACATTAACAAGGCTATTTCTTTTTTATTGTATAACCATAATATATAGAGTGTCAATTTTAAATATAATCCTTATCGTAAATTTTATTTTTAGCACTGGCGACCTATTTTGTGAGGTCACTGTGTGCGTTGCACAAATTAATCTGATTTAAGTGATTTTATATTTGTTACACTACGTTTCACGGATCTGTTAACGTGAGACATCTTTTTTTAGCTAAAGACTTTTGAGAACACTTCTGACTCCTTCGAGCTGACTTATAAAAGAGCGCCACGAAAACGGGATTAGCCAGAACGCAGTGGAGTACCCAAAAATAGATAAGACGTATGAAAATATTAAAATTATTAAAATCGAATTAATATTTTTATGTAATTTATTTTAAAATAATGTGTTTGTATAAAATATAACTAGGTGTTTACTGCACAAATGAACCAATGGAGAAATCGCCCCTAAATGAGAGTTATCATAACCAAAATAATGAATTTGTGACCTATATCATCACTGTGATGTCCTTATCATACCATTGAAATGTTTACCGATATAAAGGCACTCAAAATATGTATTAAAATAGACGCAAATACAGTTTTAGTTACAACATTTTACAGATCACCAAATTCAAGTATCTTTGACTTTGAATGTCTATCCAGATTTCTTGAAGGAAATAATGAAAACGCAAATAATTTTTATATATTGACTTGTGACATTAACATTGTTTTGCTAAAACTTGAGGACAATATAATAATGGGATATTAAAATATTTTAAATGAACATGGTTATTGACTTTGGCATTAATGTTTAACGTTCCCACAAGTATGTACGAAAGATATACCCAAGACGTATATAATAAAATTTAATTTTACTTCTCCTGTAAACAACGTAGTTCAAAACATATGAACCTGATAAAATCTACAATTAAACCGATGATTACTTCTATTATTTGGGAATAATTGAATTTGCTGTGCACAAAAGTTATGTTCTCAATAATTAATTGTCTATAGAACAAATGAGCTTCGACCATACAACAATTAATTATGTCCAACGATCCGTTGTAAAATCTCTGTTATTACTTATGTCGTTAATTTAGTTGATAAAGTCAATAACGATTTAAACTGTAGATATAATAGGTCGTAGTTATACGTGGGGTAAATCAATGAAAAACGAACATACGAGGGTCCTAGCTTGAAACTGTAGATGTCCTTTTGGGCACAATTTTAGGTGCTGAATCTAAATATACAATTTTATTATTTATTTTTAAATCGACCAATATGCAATGTATTTTCAGTGTTCTAAAACGTGCAGTCTCCTTTGACATTTAACTTTGCAGCGTATAAACTCCTAACACGTTCCTAAAACATAGTGAGAATTCACCAATGGCAATAGAAATAGCAGCTCACTTGCAGGTTGTGTGTTATGTACTCTGGTTTATGAAGAGCGAAATAAACAGGCATGGAACATACAGCAGCTGCAATTGGCTAGAAAAAGGCTCGTAAAAGACAACAGGATTCTTCTAAATAGATTAAAGGTAAACTGAAACAATACATGTATTCAGTAGTATTCAGTTTTATACACTATTGTATTCTTTATCTAAAGGACTACCAAACAACTATACATTTTTGGTGCAAATACCGACTTCTTACATGCTATTTTTAGTATAGAAAATACCCTTAAAATGCAAAAGCCGACATGTCCATGCTTCGTTCAAATTCAAAGACCGACATGTCCACGTCGCCCAAAAAGAATCGAGTCTGGTGAATCACGTGTTCTTCACGAGGTTTTGCGTCTTGTGTTTTTAGTCTTAAAGCTAAATTGATGACATCTAGGTGATTAGTATTTCTTTATTAAATATGAGTGAATTGAATTGCTCAAAAAATATACAACCATCGAAAGATAATAAATCTCGAAAAAGAGTTAAAACGCCATCTAAACGGGAAATAGCAAAACACAATAGGTAAGATGAAAGTAGAAGTTACATAGTTGCAATGGTAATTTACTTTTGTCTTCTAGGTATTCTGCAAAGTTACTGCCAATGTTTTGAAAATGTGGACATGTAGGTAAGCCATACTAGCCCTTTTATTTTACAGAACATCAGATAAAATCGCCCAGGACAATTTTATTTTAAAGCACTGCAGTGTTTCTGACCTAAAAAGACCAAGAAAACGAAGACAAGAAGAGAATAAGCCAAAATCAATGTCAGTGAAGTACCATGTCAAAAGTAGAGATGGGTTAATGGTTAATCGAGGCAAAGTTTCATGGATATTTTGGGAGTGAGAAAAAGACAGAATCTTAAATATAGTGGAACGTTATAAGGAAAGCAAATAAATGCCCAAAGAACGACGTGAAATAAATCGAGCAAAAGATAAAAATAACAGGAAGCGAGCGGACATAAAAAAATTTGTTGAATCACTAGGGTATATAGAGTCTCACTTCTGGCGATCTTAGACATTCAATAGATTTTACTTGCCGGCGGAACTAAGTATAAGATAACTTTGGAGAATGTTTAACTATGGCGCTGATAAGGACCTCCAGGTCAAGGAGTCGTTGTTTAGAAATTTCTTTAAACGAAAATACAATGTCGGTTTTGGTACTACTAAAACTGACTTGTGTTTAACGTGCTTGCAATTTAAAGATCAAATATAGAAGACGTTAGACAATAGCACAAAAAATCAATTAATTGCCTAATAGAGAGCTCACAAAATTCGAGCAAATTGCTTCTATGAGCTTCTTAAAAAGGTCCATGATGATCATGAGGTAGTTACATTTAGCTGTGACTGCTAAAAAAACCTGGCTCTATCAAAAATCGCAGATTAAGCTGCCTATTTTAGTATGCAGCTGAATTTTCATCACTTTGCAATTGTACAGGGAATTTCTGAAGGAAAGATAATTCCAACTTCAGTTAAATCATATGTATGGACTAAACTAGATCATCAAAGGGGTGTTCAAAATCCATATGAATATGAATGTACTGGGATGCTTTTGCCACAAAAATAATATATATAGTATTGACATTTAACTTTTAATTTACTTTAATTTATTATTTAAGTATAATAGGAATAAAATCTAATAACAGATCACTCCGTATACTTTGTTTTGGGTAGAAGTTTAATAGGAGATCCATTTCTCATGTTCTGTGAGTTAACTAGAATGAAAAGATACCTTTTATAAGTCCATTGTCAAATTGGAAATTGTAGAAGTTTAACCTTTTATCAAGTATTTCTTTCTTGTTTTGAAGATTCTTTCTGGTCCTCCGTAGATATATTTTCCATTGTTTTCTTAATTAGTTTGTAGTTAGGTTCTAGAAGTCTAACAGAAAATAGAAACGATTTGAATTAGATGAATGGTTTCAGGTTTATTTTCTTTTGTTTATTTACATTCATTCTGACATTATGTCATTGACAGCTGTTTCATGTATTGGAAAATTCAATAATTAAAACTCCAGATTATCTGGAAATTCTTGGAATTAGGTTTGTGAGAAATTGGCTATGTATATATTTTTATGTTACCTGACATGATTTAATATCATTTCCTGTGGAGGTAATTTTAACTTGTTTTATGCATATCCTGCTATCATTACTTTTTTGGTATACCTTCAAGTAGCATGTGCTTTTGAAGAACTTTTTTAAAGGATTCATGTGCTAGAAAAGAAATCAATTGAAAACATAATTACTTATACCATTGGTTGGTAACTTAAGTAAACTCGTAAGAGGATTTGGTTTTCAATAAACTAAATAACTCACATCAAATAAGGCCACATTTTATCTTCAGGTAACGTAAAATCTTAAACCACCACTTATTTTCATTTCCTAATATTCGATTTTATAACTTAACTAGTATTTTGTATATTTCAGGCCTTTTCCCTTTCTCCTTTTTCTTTTCTTTCTTAACTTACGCTTTTCGTTTGCCATTTCGTATTCTGGTGGTGGATCTTGTTCATATATCTGGACATTACTTTGAGACGATTTAGTTTTATTTGTGGAATCAACTGTTGGATACTACTACTAGATACCCAGTGACTATTTACATCCCTGGAGGTAACCTCGTTTACCGCAGTTATCTAAAATAGAACCTAAATCATACAACGGAAGTCAATAGGACCTAGGCTTACCATTTGAGGCCAAGATACTGATAGGACGACACAAACACCCTCGGAATAAAACGAATCAAACATTGACATACGTTTGTATTATCTAATTTGACACCCAAGTAAAACAATTTTAATATATTAAAATAACGCCAGTTAAACACTCCTAGGATTGAACCTCGCAGGACATTTCCCACCCTCAGTGCTCAGGGATATCCTGTAAATCAATTGTACATATTATTCTTTTTATATAACGAGATTGACTTGTATATATTTACTGTGTATCTATTTAATTGGTACGCCAGCTGTAGATTTCAATACCTATCATTTTGTTTAAAAGATTCGATTAAAACATACATTTTTCTAAAAAAACCACATTTATCTTTTATCATAACCATAAATATACAGTTAGAAATTCGTCTACTTTAATTGATAGAACTGGCCTGCACCCAAGTAAGGATAATAGGCAAGTATAGGTAAACTGCCTCGTAACACAATACCTATGCCCCTTTCTTTGACTAAGCAGTGAGATAATTTTCCAGATATATTGTTTTGCTCTGTACTTCATAGCGGGGGGTCCAACGAAATAGCATCAGTTGTTCACCATACTCTCACAATATTTCAGTTTAGAGACTGCACAAAAGTTGTTCGCCTTTTTTGTGATGTCTGCGGGGCACAAAATAAGAATGCCACTGTCATTGGGATGTTATCCAATTGGTTTTTGAATTTTAGTGCACCTAGCATAGAAAGAATTGAAATAATTTTTTCGGTTGTGGGTCATTCCTACATCCCTCCAGATGGACTTTTGGACAAATTGAGAATACATCAAAATAATAAAGAAATGAGGAGGAAGTGTCTACAGGTTAGGATTTGAACAGTACAAGACTGGAAGTCGAAAGTCCAGATAGTTATGAAACCATCAGCGCAGTGGCATTTTAAATTGCAAATGTCCAAACACATTATAATTTCCAAAACTAAAACTGGTTATGCACTAAGAAGGAAAAGTTTCTATATGAATTACATGGGTACAAACCAATAGCTGTTAAGAAGAGAAAGAAAGTTGCAAATTAAATTAAGCACTGTAGACATTGGAATATTGTTAAAGCCAGATAAAAAGAAGAAGTTCAGTAATTTGATTGAAAAACATTATGAAAGTAACTGGCGAAATAATGACGCATTGTTGTTTTTCAAGGATATCTTCGATGCGCTTCCTGCCTCATCCACATCAACCTCAGAAAATGGCACCAAGACTAGCCTTGAGTTGTTTTATCTGATATTTAAAATTTTTGAATTTTGTTGGTTTAAATACTTATAATTAGACCTAGGAATATATGCACCCAAAAAGTAGTTAAATATGCGCATATATATGTGGCATAATACTTCAATATATGCGTAAAAAATTGAAAAATATGCAGAGCATATGCAATAAGAGTAATTTGTTATTTAATCGAAATAGTTTATTAATATTTATTATTTGTTTTATTTTACAATACCTAATATAATACTTAATAATTATTTAATTATTAACTAATTTTATTTACAAATCAACATTATTATAAAACGAATGAACATTTAGATGTTTTTCTAAATTATCTGTATTAAATGATTGTCTCCTATCAGTAAGTTTGTACTTGTACAAAGAAAAACTCCTTTCGACATCTACAAATGTAATAAGTGCAAACTTAAATTTTCCTGAAATATCTGGATGAATAGTATTAATTTCTTCAAAGTTACCAGAATAAATATTAGCAAGGTTTCTTAAAACAATAAATCCTTCATTTTTTAAAATTACGTTTAAAAATTTATGAAAAATCGTCTTTCCAATATCGTTCTGGACATTTTTACACTCTGATTCAAACGTCTTAATTAAATTTACGAAAGTCACCAAAGGTAATTTTTTTTTCTAAATCTAATATAATTTTGGGTACAAATGCATAATTTTTTAAAAAAACTAATTGATTTGGTAATATGTGATTTTGAAACAACTTCTTTGTATTAGATATTCCCTTAGATGAATCATCAAAATCAAATATGATTTCTTTAATTTTTTCATAATTATCTGCGTAAAAAAGGCAGCTTTAAGCCAGGTGCCCCACTGAGTAATCACAGGTTCCGGTGGCATCTGTAATTCAGGAAATTTTTCTTTGTACAATTGAGTTTTTAGAGGAGCTTTAAGATATATTTCTTTTACATTACTAATTAAATCATTTATTAAAGGAAAGTTAGACCTAATTTCTTCTGCAACTCTGTTAAGGCCATGAGCCAAACATTTAACATGGATTAAGTTTTTATAAAACATTTTTAAATTTTGTGCGGCTTTAACCATGTACGGGGCAGCAATAAACATTTTTCTCTTGGAACGGCTTCCGGAAGAAAAAAGAAAGACAATTCTGTCTGGATAAAACGAGTTATTGTCAAGTTATTTGTTTTATCTAATTGCTTTGAAGCGATTAGATATGGACCAATTTGCATTTCTTCGCGTAATGAACCTATCATTAAACGGGCTATATATCTACAACAAGAGTCTGTTGTTTCATCCACAATAATGTAGAAATTGTTTCCAACGGTAATCTCACGAATTTTTTCACGAGTCTCAATGTACAAACTGTCAACAACACGTTTGCGTAATATACTTTGCTCTGGAATATTAAATTTACAGTATTTTTGCAAAAATGATCGGAGATTTGGATTATTTAATCATATTAAAGGGATATTCGGAGTCACTAAAGCTTTGCTTAAATCTTCATTAAAAATAGCTTGTTCACTTCTAGACGATCCAGATTCTAAATATTGTTTCAGGGGAAGTTGACTTTGTCTGCGAGTGTCTTTAGATTTCTGCTTTGCTATATGTGAGGGTGTTTTCGCGTGTTGGTCGATTTAAAACTATTTTTTACATGGAATCTAAAACAAATAAATTCCTGTAGACAGGGTCGGACTGGCTAAATTTGGCCCCATCGGCACCACGAGTAATGAGCTTCCAGCCTACTCTTTTTGACCAACTCGATTATTCCCACAAAGGTGATTAATCACATTTAAGACAAAAATATTTAGAATTTATATATTAAAAAGTACTCGTAGTGTTAAAAGAGTAGTAGATAGTCCAAAATCATGAAAATTTCAAATAATCTAAAAATACTGTAAAATTATGCGTTTAAAACATAATATAAATACTGTGTAGGTAATAAATAAAATATAAAGGTTAATTTTATTATAAAACATTTTTAATTTTTTAAATAAACAACAAAAAGAAAAATTTTACGATATTAAAACCAAAATAAATAAAAATAAAAGTAAAAAAAGTAAAAAAATCACAAATTAACATTAAAAAAAAATTGACTTCCATAAGCAACAACAAATAATAAAATTAATATTACATAGTCAAAAATACGAGTGTAAGTACTATTTGACTAAATCTGACTAAAAATTTCTATCACAAAATATAATGTTGTCAACAGACATAAATAATTAAAATAAACAGGTACACGTACAAAATCACAAAACAAAATAAAACTACCATTCTTAAAGAACATAACAAAAATAAATAAACTAGCCTATATATTTGTGTGAAATTTAATAATTTATTTTTTAATTTCACATTATCGATCTCAATCAAATACAATATCAGTAAATTTGGAGTCGCTGAATAAATCCAAGCTTTTAAAATTTCTGGGGACAAGGCCTGAAAAATTTTAATAAATTTGTTTTTTAGCTTCAAATCTCTGGCTTACACTTTGAATTGCCTGATTAATTACTGATTTAAATACTTCAACTTTAAATTTTTTATTTGATCGGTAATAACGGAATCTTCGGAATCTTCTATACTTGAACATTGTTCAATCATTATCCTGGGTTGAATCAATTTAAACACTATAATTTCCAGCTTTTTAACTTCGTTTAATACTCTTAATTTAATTTCATTTCCGATTATAGTTATTATTGTATTTATAGTTGTTTTGCCGAAAAATATAATTAAATTACCTCGGCCATGGCTGTCTTTGTGCTTTTCTTTTCTTGACAATGCGTCCTTATCTGCCATATCCACATGATGTTTCAATATATCGTCATATTTTGCCAATAGTAAAACTAGCTCCAGGAAATTTCCTTTTCCTTCTGTATCATCCATGATCTCTTAGATTATATGCATTCTCATTTTTCCCCCTATAAGCAATTCCTTGTTTCGCAATGAAACAAATTATATTAATTATTCTTAGTAAGCAAAGCCTTAGATATAATTCGAAAGTATACTACTTGCTCTACCTTAAATTTATTAGAACTAGGCTGAACTGGATAAGATGCGAAAAATAATAATTTGGTTTCCATACTAGATTCTACAGATAAGGGAATGAATTTGGTTAAACTTTCTTCAATATTTTTCCTTGGTTTTGGTTGTTCCTCAACTTCAGTTTTTTCAACAGGTTTTTTATGTTTAAAATTTTTGTCACTGCATTTTTTTTCAGATTCATAATCGTCAATTTCAGTTTGTTGGGAGAAAGAAGGTGCATTTTCACTATTTTTAGCAGGTGAGTCATTGCTATTTCTTTCCAAAGTACTAATGTCTTCTTCGCAACTTAGAGGAGTATTTGCGCTTTTTTTCAAAAACAACTATAAACTAGATTGGTTTGGTGACTTTGCCGCTTGTAAAAGTATTTTTTTGTCTTTCTTCTCATTTTTCTGTTCAAATTTTGTAGACTCTCTTCTTGGTATTGCTTCGCAAATCAGCCTTAGCCATCTAAGAAATAAGGTTTTCTATTATTTTAAATAAATATATCAACGAAAATAAATTGATAATGATTAATCATGAATTAAAATGAAAAGGAATCTTGGATGATTTAAAAACATACTTTTTGACTTAAAAGTAACGGTATATTTTAATCAACAAATAATATAATTTTCGAATGTATATTAAAATTCTGTGTAATTATTTTTTGTCAATAATTTACTATTACTATTAGCTTACTAAAAATACTTACTTTTAACTTTTATTTAATACACATCGATTTCAATAGGCTTCCTAATGTCTTACTTGGTCCAAACAGTCCAAACACACAGGAAAAACAAGAAAGAACAATAAGTACATGCAGGCCTCGCGCCTCGCCTCACTTTCGCAACAGCGCACCAATGTTGCCAGATTTCCTAGATTTCGTTGAATTATTGTAAACAACACTTTTATGATGGTGGTTTGATTTATCTCTAGTGCTTGACCGTTGACCGTTGGCCCCCAAAAGGGTTTGGCCCCGTCGGTAAATGCCGACTTGCCGACCGGGCCAGTCCGACACTGCCTGTAGATGTTAAAGTTTTAATTATATTAAATAAATGCATACGTTGTAAAGTTGCCCTACTTTTTTTTAACTGTGAGTTGAAATAATATTTTACTGTCGTTTGATTTACCACTGTAAAAGGTCAAAATAAAATATAAAATAAAAAAGTACTTACAATTTTAGAACATGTTTTATAAGACACCTGGTTATCACCTTCTACAACAAAATGTGAATAAGATTTTACCCACGACTCAATTAATTTTGCCATTTTCCCACTGGTTAACCCAACACAACAATAAAGACTGAAATGAAGTTGAAAGTAAACTGAGTCATTTAGAAATTTGAAGATATTAATACAACTACCTGAAAGGATATTTAGCAAAATTTGTTGGTTTAAGGAGGGTGTTTATAATTTAATCCTCTCAAGTACCTACACCATTAACCGTAATTTATTACAGGGAAAAATTAATCCTTCAAAATTTTAGGAAATTGACCTGTAAAGGCATTTCACAAAATATTATTTTGGTACAAAACTCATAATTTTATTATGTCCAGTTAATTAGTACGTCAGATATATATGCCAAAAAATTAACAAAATGTCAAAATAAAAAATTGTATATATATGCAACATATACAAAATATGGCGTTTTCCATATATTCCTAGCTCTACTTATAATAAAGATTTACCAAAATTGTGTGTATTATACCAATTCCCACAAATCTAAATAAAGATTGATAGTGAAAACCCGACAAGTCACCGCTCTTAATATGCAAAACCCTACAAGTCCAAATTTAAATCTTAATTTTAATAATTATAAACCGTAATAGATTTTTATGAACCAGTTTTTCAGTGCTCAAATTATAAAATAATGTTTTAGGTTTTATATTTTCTATTAGAAGTATTAGATACTGTAATATCCCTAAAGTTCTTTTCAATGGACATGTCAGGTTTTGAATTTAGAAAACTGGTATGTCAATGGGGTTTTAACCTTGTAGAAGAGATTAAGAAATTCCATCCTGATAACATCTTTACCGTCATTTGGTAAGTTCTTGGAACCAACAAAATCGACTGATACGTGTTTTATGTAATGCAATTTAAAGCATATTAAAGTTTCAGCTTTGTAGAAACACGTTAATTTTAATATTTTATTAATAATTTATAAAATATAAAGATAAATGTCACCCTGGTATCCCAAGTCGTTACTTTCTTATTAGGCTGGTATAGAAAAATAGTTGCGTACCCTTTTATTCGACAAAAATTATTTCTACGCCTCTGAAATCGTACCAAGGAGCAGTTAAATACTTGGATGTATGTTCCAGTTCTTTATTGCTAATCGAAACCGCCATTTTGCATTACAGTAATTTTACCTTTAAATCGGTTGGATGCACACATGCACGGGTTCAAAACCGTACGATTTGCTCTGTATCTTCGAGAGTCATGATATGATCCGCCGCCATACGGCTACCATCAAACGTAAGAAAGCGAATTTTTTCGTATGTTTCGCTCGCAATAAGTAGAAGTAAAACAATTACATACAATTAAAGGCGATATGAGTTCTTACTTTTTTTAAGGTCAAATTATATGTTCGGAAGAGCACAAGTTCCGCTTTTTGAACTTACACTGGAAAAACACTAAATGTCAGGAAAACAGAATGGAACGCAAATCTATATATATAAAATTGTTTGTCCTGACCTCAGATAAACAAATGAAATGTAGATGTGTTACGGGCGCAATTTTACATAGACTTTGTTTAAAGCCAGTATCTACGAACTTTTGACAGCCGTGGTCCCCATGGGCGTATCAAATAGTTTTTTCATCAGAACCCAAAGCATTCTTTTGTCAATAACAAATTTAAAGAACAATGCAACTCATGCATAAAATTTCATTTTACAAAAATTAAATTCTATTTTTTATTCAAATGTAATAAATGATACTTATAATTCAAATAATTACACTGTTAATATTGTTTATAGGTAGATATTAGTAAACTATTAAAATGGAACAACAATCCCTTTTGAAAGAAGTAAGCCAAACTGAATTTACCCATTAGGTCACAGGAGTACTGGTGAGATTGGTGCACAAAGTGCCTTTGCAGGTCCGTTTTAATCATTTCATCTTATTTTAAAACCAGGAGAAATTAATATTTCTGAAATTCAACAATAAAAAAAATCCAATTTACTTTCCCCTTATATACCTAAAGGTAGCATTATTACCACTTGAAATGATAAATTTAATTTTGTTTAGAATATACGAGGGATGTCAAAAAATAGGAATTAAGGCAGTTACTTATTTTTAAAAATATAAAAAAAATGATATGTAATAGATTTTATCATTTCTTAAGAATAAACAAACATATTATGTGCTTTGAAAGTAATTTATAATGGATAGACACCAATCTATAAATTTGTTGAAACTTACCTTTACAGTCTGTAATATTGTTCCAAGAAAGATCTAATGGAGACTGTTAATTAACAATAGATCTCTTTTCACAAACATATAAACTAGAAGCATAAAAAAGGTTGAAGTGACGAGGCCTTTAAACCTTGACTAACGTCATTAATTTTATTCGGATAATATATTTATATTTAAATAAAATGCTAAGATAAATTAACTGTAGCTTTATTAGTAAAATAGTAACATTACAATTTTGTATAAAAGCGTCCCCAACTCTAGCAACATTTTCACTGATTTGGTATCGATTCAGGTTTTATTTTTGTTCTTTTAAACTAACATGTTTCTTTATCATAAATAACAATTTTATAGATGAGAAATACATTTTTCATAAATTTTTAATGACATTTATAGAATTAAAATAGATATTTGTGTACCAAAGGCTGTAAGTATCGAGTTGATCTTTTACGGCCGAATCAGAAATTTACGGCCGAGGCCAAGTAACTTCTGGTAAGTAATATTACACCCATTTAACAACTTATGTAAGAATAGAAAATCCGTATCATGCATTCATTTTTCACGAGAGCAATTATTAATAATTCCAGATATTTGACGCCAGTATCTAGCTAGTTTATTCCTACATGGTATGTATAATTTCTGAAAAACCTCCTGTATACATTTAATAAATCACATAAATTAAATTTTGTCTATTTACAACTTGTGTGTGATAAAAATGTTTTATATATAAGACTCAATTAAGCTTCATCCAAAAATGTATTAACATACAATTAACGCAAATTAAAAAACAATACAAGAAATAAATTATAAAAATTCAATATAAAATAAATAAAAATGAATAAAAATGAATAAAAATGAATAAAAATGAATAAAAATGAATAAAAATGAATAAAAATGAATAAAAATGAATAAAAATGAATAAAAATGAATAAAAATGAATAAAAATGAATAAAAATGAATAAAAATGAATAAAAATGAATAAAAATGAATAAAAATGAATAAAAATGAATAAAAATGAATAAAAATGAATAAAAATGAATAAAAATGAATAAAAATGAATAAAATGAATAAAAATGAATAAAAATGAATAAAAATGAATAAAAATGAATACAAATGAATAAAAATGAATAAAAATGAATAAAAATGAAAAAAAATGAAAAAAAAATGAATAAAAATGAATAAAAATGAATAAAAATGAATAAAAATGAATAAAAATGAATAAAAATGAATAAAAATGAATAAAAATGAATAAAAATGAATAAAAATGAATAAAAATGAATAAAAATGAATAAAAATGAATAAAAATGAATAAAAATGAATAAAAATGAATAAAAATGAATAAAAATAAATAAAAATGAATAAAAATGAATAAAAATGAGTAAAAATTAATAAAACTTATTAAAATAAATAAAAATAAAATAATTAAAAATGAGAAAAATAAATATAAAAAAAAATGAATAAAGTCACGTATTTTTTTATATTGATAACACGACTACATGCGATCAAAGTCGCGAACAAAGTCGCGGGCAATAGCTAGTAGGTAAATATAAATACAGATTGATAATGTGGTAATGCTCCAGGCAATCTTATATAAGGTATTCCAAGTTTTCTTTTACTTGCATTATGTTAGATGTTAGTATAAACTTATTTAAGTCATACTTTGAAGCCCTTGAATCATACTGTCATGATCAAACATTAATTTTAGGTAATTTCAATGTGACTAAATACGCATCGTCTCTCTCTGAAAACGATAATAGCTCAAAGGTACGTTCCTTGAATAAATTTTCAATATCTTTTTAAATTAAAACAAATATCTCTCTCTTAAATCAAAATAATAGACTTTTGGATTTACTATTTTCAAATTTGGACTGTGAGGTTGTTTCAGCGCCAGATATATTGTTAGATGAAGACAAACAGCATCATCCAGCACTTCTAGCTTTAATAAATTGTATTCGCCAAAAAACAACTAAACCTAATTTTTACTTTTTTTTTACAATTATAAGAAAGCTGACATTGTCTTTCCCCATTGCTGCAAATTTGTTAATGCCAATTATTTGTATGTCATATTTTCCATTTTGAAATTTATAGAATAATATTGTTTGTGATACCTATATCGATAGGACGAAGATTTAAATATCACTGAACTATAGTATGAACATATCCCGTAATAGTGAACTTTCTGGCAATTTTTGTTTTTGTATTTGATACGCTGACCATAAAAATATATCTATGATCTTCTAAATCTGTAAATTGCATAGACTGCAATTCTGCTGAACCCATAATGCCCATTATTAAAACAAACTAAAATAATTACATAACGAATTATCGTAGGAGTCCAGCGTGAGTTATAATAACGCACTATTAAAATCAGGAGCAGTTTCTTCATTAGTTTATTTATGCAATGAACTGCCAGTTACGGTAAAGATGTTATCAGGATGGTATTTCTTAATCTCTTCTACAAGGTTAAAACCCCATTGACATACATGAATTGTTTAGTTTACTTTTAATCTACTAAGAAAAATCCCGTTGTCTTTTACGAGCATTTTTCTAGCTAACTGCAGTTGCTGTGTGTTCCATGCCTATTTTCTCGCTCTTCATAAACCATAAACCACAAAAAATGGCAGCTAAACTTGTAATGTATTACAGTTTTTTAAAAGACAGTAGTTTTTTGGAACTCCATAAAAATAGGGAAATTTAAAATTTGATCAAGGCCGATTCGCCTCCTTATCTCTAGTCTTCATAGGCGTAACCAGAGATAACCAGGAGATGTAACTATTAACAAATATCGTGCAGCCGTGAATAAGACATATTCTAAGGGACACAGTAGGGTATAATCACAATATATTGTGGGTATAATATCCGCTGTTGTCATTGTTAGTAAAGTGTATGTATTAAAATATTCGCTCAAGAAAACGATTCACCTCCCACTCTTTTGTACTTTTATCTTGTCAATACATAGGCGAAACTTTTATAAAAAATAGTTTTTTTTCATTTAGGCCTTCGTTTTTCGTCAAATGAGAGGTATATTTCTAAAAGAAGATTTTTTATACAAATTTGTAGACGGTTGAAACTGAGACATTTAAATTTTTTTTCGATCATAAGGGCAAATGTAAATGATTTTTTTTAAATAATTATAAAAAATACTTCCTACAAAGACTTAATTGAGCATTAGAACAAAAAATAGGCATTTTTAACCAAATTAGATGTAATTTCATTAAATTAGATGTAATAATTTTCAACAAATTCCAAAACCTAGTGATGTTAGATTGGAAGTGGCAACAGGGCTTACACCAGCAAGAAAAGTTACGTTAAGTAGTAAAAGCTCGGGCAGTTATTCATTGATAAAACTATGTAAAATCCTTCACTGTATCCCTTCTTTTACTTCTCACCTTTCGTCGCCTCGCCCCGCCTCTAGAAATAGAATGTTTTGAGTGCGAACTGTTCTTGGCACCATGAATATTATATTTTATGAATGACTTCTTATATCTCTGTTATCTCTGGGCGTAACATATAACCGCTTTGAATAGAACATTCCTGAAATAAATGAAAAAGTTGCGTGTACTTATTTCGTGTCTTATTCGGTAGCAAGCAAAAGACAACAGGCACATAAATGTTATTGGAATAGGCATGGATTGTAAATAATTGCAAGAAGTAATTTGTGAATAATGTCTCTTGTTCACACAAAAATTTTATATTTTTCTCGCACGAAAACACCATGATATTGTCTTCCCTATTATTGACAAGTAAAAAATTTTCCTCTAAAGTAGTATGAATTCTAATCGAATCCAGGAAGTCGTGGACCTCTGTTATGGAAAGCGGCAACTTTGGAATTAATTTAAGTTTGGTATAACTTATATTATTTCAAATACACTTTACGTCTTCAGATGTTAATGTTTCGACTGCTGATTTTTGATAAATTTAATTCCATGTGAATAAGTTTTAAAGGCTTTTCAGAAACAAGTGCATCATAGCATATTTTTCGTTTTAAACTATTATTAATTTTCTGACAATTTAAGTCATTAACAGGAATTAAGTTGTGATCTTAGATAAAAGAGACCAGAGATATAACATACACCGTTGTTTAACCTGCGCAAATGTTGCCACTTTCTAAAGAAAGGTTAACGGAGTGGGGGAACTGGGCAGGGACTCGAACTATGTGACAGGGACCGGACTTTGTTTATTAGCATCATAATGAACTATCAGACTTATTTAAAATATACGTTTAATGGAATTTTGTATTATGAAATAAATTTAACGTGATTTTTTAATATCAAACAGATGCCACGACATTTTATGTAAAGAGAAGACCTTTAATAGAATATTTCGTTAGCTATTATTTACTATGGACTTTTCTGTAAGAGACTACAGTAAAATGTTGAAATAGAATATTGTTAATCGAGTAAGAAATGGTACTCATTGTCTAAGAGTATTATAAAAAAGCATGTGCGCAGGCGAATACTGCAAATCAAACCTTGGGAGTTGAACATTATATTTTTTCTACGACTATCACATAATATTAAAATTTAGTCAAAATGAGAAAATGCTGTTTTGTATTATAACCTCAGAAAAAGATATATTAAAGCTTGTTTCTTTAGGAATATTAATTAATATAGAGGATGCGCCACATAAAACTCTAGAAATGTATATGTCTGAAACCAGATAACATTTTAAAATTTAAACCTATTAAAAGTCATTTGGTCGCTAGGAGTGGGTGATTATCGAAATAAATTATTGATCATTAATAATAATCGATTATTTTCGATCAATCGATTATTTTCAAACAATCTATTTTTGTTCGTATTTCCTTTAAAATTGACTACTTGATTATCTTTAAAAAATCAAAAAAAATAGATTAATTAAAAAGCCAATTAACCAATAAATCAGTGTTTACAAAAAATAATAAACGAATTATCGTTCATTTTAAATAATCGATTATTTTTAATTTTTATTTTTTTTTTCGTATTTCCATTGAAACATTATTCGATAATCTTTGAAAAATCTAAAATAATCGATTAATCAAAAATAATCGATTAATTAAAAAGTCGAATCATCGATAAATCGATTTTTCAAAAAAAAAATAATTATTTCCTTTAAAATCAATTATTCGATCATTTTTGAAACATCGAAAATAATCGATTAACGGAAAATAACCAATTAATTAAGAAGATTCTACGATAAATCGATTTTCAAAAAAAAAAAACTGAATAATTGATTATTTACAAATAATCCTTTTCTTTTTTTATATTCCTTTTAAAACTGATTATTTAATTTTCTTTGAAAAATCGAAAATAATTGATTTACCGATAAATCAATAATTCTAAAAAATAACCGAAATATCGATTATATAATATAACCGATTATATTCGACCAATCGATTATTTTTATATAATCTATTTTTTGTATTTTAAAACAAATTATTTGAATACCTTTGAAAAATCGAAATTAATCGATTAATCTAAAATAATCGATTAATCGAAAATAATCGATTAATCGAAAATAATCGATTAATTTAAAAACTCTATTAAACAATAAATCGATTTTTCTAAAAAATCGATTATTTTCAATAAAACGAATATTTTGAATAAATCTACTCTTTGTAATTTCTTTATAATCGATTATTCCATTACCTAAAAAAACGAAAAAAAATTATTAAAAATGTTCGATTAATCAAAAATAATCTAATAAAGATAATCGATTAATTATAACGGATAAATCGATTTTCATGAAAACGATTATTTTTGTAACCCCTATCGGTCGCATGCTTTTATCAGAGGATTAAGCTCCAAAATTTAGAGATTCGGATTTATTAATCCTGTTATCTTTGAAACCGCATTCGATTGTATACTAAATATTGCTAGAATTTAGATTTTTTTAGTAAACGAAGATATTTTTCGAGTTGTTTAGGGGTTTATAATGAAACATTTTACTAATAATATGACTAATTTCCGTAACTTTTTTGCTTATACTAGATCATTCTGCGCGTTTTACTTTGTTTTAAGATTCAAATGTCACTTCTGATTTAACCGCAAATAAAATAAACCTTGAAATTTTAAGTAGGTGAACCTGTATTTCATCTAATATTCTTGTAAAAATATCTAATAAAGGGCTAAAAACCACTTTTAGTAAATATTCTTATAAAACTACTTTTTAAAAACAAAATTTCGTTAGTTACAATGCCTATTTACTTCTTATTTAGATTAAATATTTATTGAAACCCCTTAATGCGGATCTGAAGTATTCAGCTCAAAGAATCATGGCGACTTTATGTCAAAACGTCAACAAATATTTACCGCTGAAAACGAATATATTTCTTATTTTTCATAACATTGACACATATTATTTGTATATACAATTTTTCACCATACATCGTGGCATTTTCAACTTGAAATTGAATAACTAAAACACTTTAAATTGCTAATAACATCAACAAATAATTCAAAAACGGCGGTCCATAAATGATTTACTCACGCGGAGACAAGCAAAGAATAGAAATTTCGGAGCAATTCGGGTGGCGTCGTGAACACAATGATTTTTAATTGGTGGGTTACTTAGGTTTGGAATAGACAACATGCGCAATGTGCAATGTTACATCTCCGGTCTCTTTTATCTAAGGTTGTGATTGTGATATCCATTTATTTTCGAGAAGATGTCATCAGCTGCACCCACAGTATTACAGCTTCATAGTGCACTCTTTTTTAATGCATCTTCAACACATTTCTCTTGTACTTTTCACTTGCCGATATTTATAAAATGTATGTCCCTCACATAATATTAAAGGTTTACTACGTTCACTTAACATTTTATTCATTATCACAAGTGGCGTATCTTTAACAATTGGTTACAAACTACAAACTAAATGTTATTGAAAACAGGAATTATATATAGGAAGATTTTGTTTAAATTGATATAATAAGGTTTTAACATTACTGTGGTATTAATACCATTAGGATTGGAATTTAAGTAATTAATTAATGATTGTGTGTAAATTGTTATTACATAGATACCTGTGGCTTTTGTATATTACAAATAAATAAGAATAGTTTAAGGTATTTAAACTGTCATGTCAGTCTCCGACCTAAAAAATTCCAAATAAAATAATTTCCATAGAAAATCATATGATTAGTTTATATATTTGGAATCTAGTTGGCTGTGGAATACAAATTATTATTAATAGGTCCAAATAATCTCTTAGTTAACAATTTAAATCAGAAAAATTATATAAATGCTCTTAAAATTAGAAAACAAACAAATTTTAAAAGACTCTGCTGTTTCAATTTATCTTTATAATTTCAAATACTTACTTTTAATTAAAATGTCTTGTCTCAGTAAAACGAAAACAAATTGCTCTGAACACTAAAATGTTTGCTTTCTTTGTACACAATATAATATAAGGTAGTCAGTTCTACAAATGCCAGAGGATATTTCAGGAGTGAACGTGAATTGTTTTTGGCTAAACATTGAGTTACATAATATCCAAAACTTCAATAATATAGTGGGATTCAACAATGTATAGATTTTGTAATAATTGGCATTATTGTTTGCAAATATAAAAAATTTCACAAAAATTCGAAAGAATATTTTTTAATCTTTTAACTTAATATTTAAAACTATTGAAATATAACAAACAAATAGGTCATTACTCTAGTCTTATAATAAACTATTGAATTTTGGGTTTAAATGGAGAGGCTAGTCTTGAATAGAAAACTCGAGTATGGACTACAGTCCAAAACTCTTGCAAAAAGGCGAGACTCTCGTTTCAGGACCCTAAGTCTCGAAACGCCGTAATGTGTCAAGTGTAAATTTATATATCTTACTTTTATCTTACATTTTTCAATATAAATTTATTTCAATATTTATTTCCTAAATATAGATTGATTATTTATTCTTGAAACTATTAGTCATTTGGTAATTCTTTTAAATATACATATGTTACTGTTTTAATACTGTCAGTTATAAAAATGGGGCACAGAGTAAAAATAAAATTTTGTTTTGTAAAAGCTACAGAATGACTAATAGAAATATCAAGTAACAAACTAACGTCAATTCATATCTCTAGGAAACAGTAACAATAATAAATTTGATAACATAGAATAATTTCAACACTCCCGCTCTTTGTTATCAGGTAAACTTCATAAGTGTAGATTAGTCCTGTTCTGAATAAGCTTCTTGTGATTTAAAGACTTGGTTGGTATATCCGCTAACTGATCTTCTGATCTTATATAGTTTACTCTAATACTTCCAGCTTCTACTTGTTGCCTAATAAAATGGTACTTGACATCAATATGTTATACGTTTATGAAAATCCTAATTTTTTATCAAGCGAGTTGCACTCTGATTATCTGCAAAGAGTTCAGTTGGTTGACACATTTCTCCAAAAATCTCTGCAAGAAATTTTCGAAGCAAAACAATTTCGGCTATTGCTTCAGATACAGAGACATACTTAGATTCAGTTGTAGATTTAGCAATACATTTTTGTTTTTGTGAAGTCCACGTTACAGAATTTCCTCCAAGAGTCGAGATATATTCTGTAGTTGAGACTAGTATCTATATCTCCTGCGAAGTCTGCATCAAAATATACTTTAGGTTTTATAGATTCTATACTCCCGCTGCTTGTATACACTATACCGTAGTTTATAGTACCTTGTAAATATTTAAAGATATGCTTTACGACTTCCCAGTGAAACTTTTCTGGATTTTGAAGAAACCTGCTTACTTGGCTAATAGCAGAGTATGTCTGGACGAGGTACATAAGGCAGCCAACAGCTTCCATGTAAGGAGTTTGACTCATCTGGAATTGTTCTTCAGTTGTTTTTGGACACTGTTCCAAATGAAGATGTATTGATGCATCTGATGGGGTTGAAGAAGGTTTACACTCCTTCAAATTAAATTTATCTAATACGCGTTTAGTGTAGCTTTTTTCTAGCCTTTTTACCTTAATTCCAACAAAGTAATCACAGGGACCTAGGGTAATTTTAAACTCTGAACTTAAGTGTTCTAATGTTTTTTCCAGTAGTAATGACGACCTGCTAAGTAAAAGACCATCGTCAACATAAGGCGCCAAAAATATCTGTTCGTCTTCAAATTTTGCATAGAAGACACATCTGTCTGATTCAAGTTGTTTGAAGTTAAAAGAAGTTAAGAAAGTAGTAAATTTGTGTAATTTGCACACCATTGAAAAATCGTATATTTCGAAACCTTCTGGTTGTTCTATGTATATCTCTTCCACGAGATCGCCTATAAAAATGCGGTTTTAACATCAAACTGTCGAAGTTTTAAATTTTTGTGTGCAGCTATATCTAGAAGCATTCTAATAGATTCGTACCTTACCACGGGAGAAAAGGTCTCTAAATAGTCCACACCGGGGTAATTGTGAGTATCCTTTGGCACATAATCGTGCGTTGAATCTATCTATGGTTCCATCTGGTTTGCATTTTACCTTAAAGACCCATTTGCAGCTTACAATCTTATGATCTGGAGGTAAAGATACTAGAGACCAGGTGCCATTTTTCTTAAGCGAACTTATCTCCTTTTCCATAGCTTTTTGCCAAATGTGACGCTGACTACTAGTTACTGTTATTTGGTATGTTTGTGGTTTCATAATAGCAGCAAAGGCAACATCCGCTTGAAAGCGATTAGGAGGTTGAAGAAGAGAACGATCTCGAAGTTCACGAGCTGGTAAAGACTTTATCGATGGCTTACCCTCAGGACTAAGCGAAGAGCTGGGGGATTGTAAAATAGTTTTACCCAAATTTTCTTCTGAATTTGCTTGCAAATTAGTATAAAAAATAGTTTGCTTGTTTTGTTTTTGTCTAATTTCGTTAAAAACAACGTCTCTTGCAATTTTTATGTGTTTAGTAATTGGATCAAATAAACGATAATTTATACCATAGTTATCGTATCTAACAAACACTAATTTTTCTGATTTACAATCAAATTTTGACCTAAACTTCTTTGGTACATGATAGTAAGCCTCGGAGCCAAATATTTTCATACGCTTTATTTTTAGTTCTTTACCTGTCCATTCTTCAAAAGGACATTTTTATTGGTGTCTTCGATTTAATATATAGGTTGCGCTATTTACTGTTTCACCCCAAAGCAACTTAGTAAATTAGTGGAATTCAGCAGCATTCTAGCACAATCAACAATTGACTGAATATTCCTTTTACTTTTACCGTTTTGTTCTGGAGTGTAGGGTGCACTAACTTCATGAATAATATCTCCTTTCTTAAAAAGATCTTTAAATTGGTAATTTATAAATTTGGTACCATTGTCTGTTCTGAAGACTTTAATCTTATTACCAGTTTGATTTTCAACTAGATTTTTAAACTCCAGGAGTTTTGAAAATACATCCGTTTTATGTTTGATGAAGTATACGAAATTATATGATGTGCACTCGTCGTTGAATAAGATAAAATAGTTAGCACCACGAAGGGATGGAACTGACATTTTCCCACAAACATCTGAATGGATGTATTCTTCAGGTAATAGTTGAGGGTGAACACTTTCGTTTTTGCTTGCCAAGCTGACAGGAATCAGAAAAAAAGTTTCTGGAGGAAGTAAGATTTAGATTTAGAATATGCCCTGCATCGACAATATCTTTGAGTGACTGAAAATTAATGTGGCCTAATCGTTCGTCATAAATATAGTAAATCATAGGCAGCTACATTTATTTGATGAGTAGGAGACTTAAAATTAATTTGAACATTGATTCGATTGTTTCGTGCCAATTGCAACTATTTCAACTTTATTGAACACTTTTAATGCTTCTTTTTCTAACAAAATTTTCAAATTTTTGGACGTTAGAGTTCCGACTGAGAATAGGTTTTTACCAAGGAATGTATAATGTATTTTCCAAAATACACGGGATTATTTTCCCGTCAAGAATTGAGTTTAGGTGAACAGTTCCTATGGCTTCAGCAGATACTAAAGAATTGTCTCCAATTTGAGCTGAATATGATAATGGTTTCATATCAGTAAACCATTCTCGAAAAAGAGTAATTGTGTTTCGATGCTGCACTGTCAGCAAGCCAAATATCTTCGTTTTCATGTAATTGCATGTTTTCTACCTCTGCACTGAACGCCTGAATATGTTCGTTCTGATCCTCTTCTTTTTCTTTCTTCATTTTAGCTTGAAGTTTTCTGCATTCGGACTTGTAGTGGCCCTTATTGCAACAAAAGAAGCAAAATGGCACTTTCTTTTAATGTTTCTCAGTTTTTATTGTAGTATTTTTGTAGTTTAACTTATTTAATTTAACAGCTGAGAAAACAGAAGATATCTCTTCGGATTGTGATAGTCTAAGCTCTTATTTTAACAATCTGGATGTTAAATTATCAAAATTTTGTTTACTTTCATCACAGGAGTCCCATGCAGTGACAAAAGGTCCATATTTTTGTGGTAAAGAACCAAGAATTTTTGCGATTTTATCAATATCTTTAACTTCTTCTCCAATTATATAGTACTGATATGAGTAGCTATGGAGCAAATATCTGGCATTTGGTAGATGAAGAAGTTTTGTTTTAGGCTAACGTTATTTATAGATAATCGCTGCTCATGTATAATTTTTGATCTGGACCACATAGCTGGAGCTATTTTGTATGCCATAACAGTTTGTAATTGACCATATTCCATAGCAGTTGATATAATTAACATTGTTCTAGCATTCAATTCTTTCTTCTGAGCTTCAGAAACAGCTTGGAGGTTCTGAGTTTACAATTTTTTGCAAACCTTCAACTCGAAATATAATTTCCATTTGATATTTCCACAAACCAAAATTTGAACCATCAAATTTTTGAATATTATAGCTTCTAATCTTGTTCATTTTCTTTAAACGAAAATATGGCCGAGGTAATAAAATTTGATACTTTTTGGTTTTTATTTGTATACGAGGTGTGGAGAGAATGAATATTTTTGATTTTACTCTGCCTGATATGGGCCCATAACCTGTCAGTTATAAAAATTGGGCACAGAGTAAAAATAAAACTTTATTTTGTAAAAGCTACAGAATGACTAATATAAATATTAAGTAATAAACTAACATCAATTCATATCTCTAGGAGAAAGTAACAATAATAAATTGGATAACAAAGAATAATGTCAACAAATACTTATTATTATTTTCTCCTCCCTTTCCAACACCAGTTATAAAATATTCTGAGCATTTGTAAAGCCTCGGCATTTCCGGCCCTAAAGGACTAAAATCATTCTTTAACTAGTTGCCAAAGCCGTTTGACTATACTATTATGACTATGCTATTAAGGGATAATTTTGTTTTTTTTTTAAATTTACGTTTTTTATTATTTTTATTTGCCACTGATGCACAGACGAAGAGGAAATCATCCTTAAAAGCCTGAGAAAGGGACAGAAGAAAAAAATACGTTGTCCAAGAATGGCTCAAAAATAAAGTCATGAAAGAAGTAATAGAGCCAAAATAGTAAAACGACAGAGCAGAAGAGGCAGACAAATAGACTACGGGCATTCTTGGTAGTATACCAACCTGGTGGTCAACACTTAAAAATTCATTATCTAGTATAAAATTTGTAAAATTCAAAAATTTCCTATATACATTTGTTATACTTATTTACCATTTATTAAAAAAAATAACTGAACTTTAAAAACACGTGCAATGATTTACACTGGCGTCAACGCGACAGAAATCTAGGGGTGGCCGTGCCCACCCCTGCCCCCCTCTAGATACTCTAATGATGCTAAGAATATATTTTTTTTATTTTCCATATTATACTACTGATAAATAATTTACAAATATAATTCTTAAATATATATGATGTTAATTAGGTACCTACATTGTATATTTATTATAAGTATATTCTAGATTTGTGATTCATTGCTTACATTTCATTCTTCAGAAAACACATTGCCTTAAATTTATACGAAGAGTAGAAATTGAGAAAATGCGATTCCTGCAAAAATGCGAAAAGTCGAAGGAAATGATTCAATTCCGTACGATATAAAGAGAGACAAGTGGCAAAAGTTTGTGACTACTTGGGATGTTGCAAGTGAAAGTATTCATTCAGTACCTCTTTGTCTGGTGCTGCCTTTATCTCCTAATAGTATTTTAAGACCTATCAGTTATTACAAATGGATCTTTAGACTTCATGGTTGTTACAATTGATTAATTTAAAATTTTATATTTGCTTCATTTATCTTCAGCTTTGCTTCCCGTAATTAGGCTGTATAGTTAACCATAAATAATATATTTGTTTACTTTGTTAAAAACTTTACATATGCCGCTATTTGATATATATTTTTTTCATATAACAATCAGCTTTTTTTTTAATTTGTCAATATAAATCACACAACCAACCTCTGCCAAATTATTTACTTGCATAGCCCCTTATTATTCAGAAAATCCAAGATCCAATCAAATAAAATTTTTGAATAGAATAAAATAGAATTACTCTAGTTACTCGGAAGAAGAGCATATTATATAATAAGTGCAGGTTGTAAGAAATCAATACATTTAATTAAGTATCCTGGTTTCTATAACAATAAAATCTTTAAAGTTTTACAATTATCACTTTAAACTATACTTAGAGAAATAAGTAAAAAATAATCTTAAATTGTAACTAACTTATATTCAACAGACATACATTATTCAGTAGACAGTATTATGAATGAATACTTTCACTTGCAACATCCCAAGTAGCTACAAACTTTTGCCATTTGTCTCTCTTTATATCGTACGGAATTGAATCATTTCCTTCGACTTTTCGCATTTTTGCAGGAATCGCATTTTCTCAATTTCCACTCTTCGTATAAATTTAAGGCAATGTGTTTTCTGAAGAATGAAATATAAGCAATAAATCACAAATCTAGAATATACTTATAATAAATATACAATGTAGGTACCTAATTAACATCATATACATTTTTTTATTATAATTTTTAGAAAGAAAAGTAATTCCTACATCACTTTAAATGAATATTCAAGAATTATATTTGTAAATTATTTATCAGTAGTATAATATGGAAAATAAAAAAAATATATGCTTAGCATCATAAGAGTATCTAGAGGGGGACAGGGGTGGGCACGGCCACCCCTAGATTTCTGTCACGTTGACGCCAGTGTAAATCATTGCACGTGTTTTTAAAGTTCAGTTTTTTTTTTCTACGCCTATGTCAGTAAACGTTAAAAATCACAATGTCAACATTCCTTGTAAATGACATTTAACAATAACATGCACGTAATGAGATCTCATAACATACATGTGCTTCTTGATAAAAAAACTTAAATTTCTTAGTTTAATTAAATTGCAATCAATCTACGTAAGACTTTATTTGGTCCATTCACATAAATTTAGTCAATTTAAAAACATAAAAACTTTTAGCAATAATAGCGAGATACATTTTGGATTAAAAAAATTATGCCCCTAAATGTCGGCAACTCATTATACATTATACTAAATATTGTATTTGAACATTTTCTTAATTTTACCTATTATGGGGTTATTTAATTACTCTAATTATAATATCGGTTTGTGACCTGTCGAGAACTAAAATAAAAATATTTTTCATCAGTTAATTGTCTGCATTCTTACTGAAAAGACTAATTTTTTTATTTTAAAAGTGATTCTCATCTTATTCATTATTCCATAAAAGAAGTTTTGAGTTTGTGTTGCAATGGAGTCGATGTTAAGTGTAAAAGGAAAAAAGTTGTTAATTGTAAAAAAATATACATTTGGAAAAGACAAGGAAACAAAGTTAGGTGTATCATATAAGTGTACTCGTCGTGGGTGTAAAGCGACTATTGGAGTGGACGATTCGGATACTGTCTTATTGAAATCTAAGAGTGAACACAATCATCCACCATCGGACCATTTAGATGTAAAAAAACTTCAAAACGGATTGAAAAGAAAGGCAACAGAAGATATTTGCGTTAAACCCAGTAAGTTAATTAATAACGGAATCCGAGGGGAAGGAAATACTTTTAATGTATCCACTACGGATGTTGACCTCATCAGACGAAGCATATACAGGGCAAGAAGAAGTATATTGCCACCTTTGCCAAAGTGTATCAGTGATGTTCATAGTGTACTGAAAGCAATACAATGTGTTACAAATAAGGGTGAACAATTTTTATTATTTAACAATGAAGATTCACAAATTATTTTATTTTCATGTGATTCAAATTTAAAATACTTGTGTTCTCGTGATAGTATTTATTGCGACGGCACATTTAATTATTGCCCTAAAATTTTTTTACAATTTTTCACTATACATGCTGTTGATAACGGACACTACATACCATTGGCATTTTTTGTTTTACCAGATAAAAGAGCAAGTACCTATGCAACTGCATTTAAATTATTAAAAGATTACTGTTATAATAATTTAAATTTAGATTGGAAGCTGTGTAAAGTTATTTGCGATTTTGAGAAAGCCATACACACTGGTATTATACAGATTTGGCCTGATATCTTAATTATTGGATGTAGATTTCATTTAACCCAATCGTGGTTACGTAAGATACAAAATCTGGGTTTGATTTCCGAATATAAAAATGAAAATTCTGAAATCGGCAAATGGCTTCATTACACTTTCGGCATTTTATTTTTGGAAAGTACTGAAGTGGCAGAGTGTTTTTGTAAAGATTTAATTCCAATAATGCCATTTGACGAGAGATTAACTTCATATACTCTTTATATGATTAATACGTATACTAGCGATACGTCTGACTTCCCGCCTACAATGTGGGCATCGTGCACAAGTTCCACAGAACGCACAACAAATGCTTGTGAGTCTTTCCACAAACATTTTAATTCTGCTTTTTATTCGGCGCATCCCGATATATTCAAATTTGTTAATGTAATTCTCGATATTCAGTTAAATACTTATGTGAAATTAAACAGTACACATATACCTAACAAAATTAAAAACGCTAATTACAAAAAACGGCATGCGTATTTAACGAACGTAATAGAACAATATAAAAATAAGATCCTTTCACGAACTCAATTTATCAAAGTAGTTTCTTATCATTACAAAAACTAATTGCAATTTGGGTTTCTTAAATAATTTTTATTTGGTATTTTGTGTATTTTGTACCTACTTTTTTTTATTATGTATAATTTTATATTGTTTTCTATTAATTATAAGTGTTTTTATAATTTGGTTTTATTCTTTTCCTGACCCACATTCTGTACCATATCATATCAGTTAAAAATTTCTATTCACGTGGAAAATAATAAAAATCAGTTAAACTATTTTTTTCTTAAAAATATTATTTTCAATAAATCGAAATAGATACCTCTAATGATTGATAACTACGGCGACCAAGAGGCCTACCTGATTTTAAAACTGGAGACCAAGTGGTCGATGAGATTACGGAACCCCGCTGACAAAACTAACCGCGGCGACCAAGTGGCCAACACCCATTCTTTTATATTCTTTTTCAATTCGTGCGTAATGGGTTACTTACAACTCTTGTTACGTAATATACTATTAATAAATAGTAAATAAGTATAACAAATTACAAATTTTATACTAGATAATGAATTTTTAAGTGGTGACCACTAAGTTGTTATACTACCAAGAACGCCCATGGTCTATTTGTCTGCCTCTTCTGCTCTGTCGTCTTACTCTGTTGGCCTTATTACTTCTTTCATGACTTTCTTTTTGAGCCATTCTTGGCCAAGGTATTGTTTTTCTTCTGTCCCTTTCTCAGACTTTTAAGGGTGATCTCCTATTCGTCACCCTCTGGCTTGATGGTGGTTGCCCTAAAAGTAAGTGCTTCAACCTGTTACTCTCCTTCTTCGAGCCTTTTGCAGTATCGGCATTGTCGTTCTAATCATAGTCGCCTAGAAAGAATGTTTGCAATTTTATGGAGACGACCTCTTTGATGTAATACTTTCTGATTATTGCTAGAAAGCTGGCTAGATGTGGGTGATCAGCTTCTCCGTGTCGCAGATCTTTAAAACTTCCCGACTCTTCCGCAAGTGCAGCTTCTCCTGCTTTCATTTTGAATGTTTTGTTGCATGTTTTGCAGGATGTTTAAGATTTGTGAGAGAGTAGGTTGTGGAATAGTATTATTGGCCTCTTCACTTTCCTGGAATGGTGTAGACGAAGATCTTACTGCATTTCTACATTTTGTAGTCCCTCAATAAATGCCTGTATGTCAATTTTTTCTTGGAAATCTCTGGGCGCATGTAGATAGGCCATACTTATCAATATTTTTATATCGGCCTCGAATTCCTGTAGACCTCATTATGTTGTTTCTGAGTACTGTCCTTTAGCTGTCTTTGAAATATCCGTTTTAGATGCTGCTGGCCATACCTTGTCTGCAAGGCTAAGAAGAGAGACGAATAATTGGGTTTCCCTATGTGGAAGTAACTCTAAAATGGTTATTGCCTGTCTTCACAGCGACACTATTAATGAAGCCGCCAACTCGTTTTCGGACCAGCCATTGGCTTTAGCTGCAGCTTTAAATTGGAGTCGATACGTTTTTTATGTTGTTTGACCGTCAAACGTGGGTGGCTTAATGATCTTATTATAGTTTTGTGAAAATATGGCTTGGTTTGGTTATAGATGACGGGGAGGTATTGTTTTCAACTTGACTGTTCCTTATCAAAGCTAGGCTACGAACTCTTTTTTCGAACTTATCTAATTCAGTTCTAATTTGCCTTGCCAACTATACTCTAGCCTTTTTCTGTTATTTTTAACTTCTCTTGGTGCTATTCTACATTAGTTTTTAAGACCTCTTGTTGTTGTGTTAAAATATCTATTCTAATGTTAAGTTGACCAACCTCTTGCTTAAAATTTACCTGGATTTATAGCAAACCATTCACAATTTCAGCCGCTTCTTTTCTTTGTTTTTATCTCTCCTCTTATTCGTCCTTCCTCCGCCTTCCCTTTTCCTTTTCTTCTTCCTTCTTTCTGCGCCTTTCTTTTTTATCTTATATATAGCTCAATTTCTAGATTGTTCTGTCTTCTTCTTTTATTTGTACTTTTACTTATGACAACCGCAGCACACTGACGGGTGATGGGTGCATTGCACTTCTTTTATCCTAGGTCTACTACCTAACTCAGTATACACCAATAATCTACTTATAACATTGAATCGATTACAAATGCACATGTATGCAGACGACATTCAAATTCATCATTTTTTTTAAGAGCACTTAACGTAGAAACTGTTAAAAACAATGTAGTTTGTGCCTTTTTTACGGTTTCAAAATTACAACTTTAAAATACTCTCTGAACTAATGAGAAAATGCACCTCTACAAATTAAAACGTTTAATATAAATAATATTTAAAATCTATATTAAATATCCTTTATAGAGAATAAATCTAAAGCCTGATGATATTTATTAGAGGGGTCTCTCTCGCCCAGCTGATTCTGGTTACCTGAAATTTATAATAAAACATACCTTTAGTATTCGAAGAATCAAAATCTAAGTCCTGAAGTTACTGACCTTCTTCAATTGGTTTTTCCCCTTAAATATCCTGCTTATAGTAACTTTCTGTTCCTTTTTCCTCAAGTCGTTGAGATTTCTATCCTAAAATAAGTTATATTATTTATAGTTATTTATTTTAATAATAGATTGGGTTTGTTTATTTTTATTGTATCATTTGTCCTTGTGTTTTTGTCATTTAATCCACCAGATTGACAAGATTTAGTTCTGCGTGCACAAAAGTTCTATTAGAACTTATTAGACAAGGCTAGGCAATAATATCAGTAACTGTTTGTAAATCGAAAGAGATAGCTACTTTTGTTCTACATTTTTGAAGAAATTCTAATCTTGGACTTTCAAACTTTGAAGGGTTGATATGGCCATTCTGACATAACTTGTTGAACTGCAGAGAGCTACGTATTGACTTTTGTTTAGCAAGATTTATCAAGAAACTCAAAAGTATTATCTAGAAAATCACAATGTATATCTAGTTTGATAAATATTAAATATACCTTTTGGCTAGGGATTAGGATTACTAAGATAATATTAAATATCACAATAAGGCCACACCCAATATATTTGGTAAGTCTTTTTGAATTTGTAACAATAATATAAGAAGCTTGGTTTAATATCTATAATACGAAAAAACCTATTAACAATAACTCAACCAAGGGCGTCGCCAGCCGATGGCGCAGGGGGGGGGGCAAGTTGACTTTACATACTACAATTCATACTTTTCTCATTCTCTATGAATGAGAAAAGTAGGTATGAATTGTAGGTAAAGTAGGTATGAATTGTAGGTATTCTGTGACAGTACAAAGTCCAATGTGTAAAGCTACACGAGCACGAGCTCTTGACTATGCAATAAAAAACTTGTAAATAAGTTATAATAACATTTATTAGAAAAATAGAATAAAAAGGAGTTTGAATTTGAATAAGTGTACAGCGTACAGCGTATTTTTTTTAATTATCAGATTTTAATATTATAATGGTCGTTGTTTGTTTATATTAGGTTAATTAAAATATAATTTTCGGGGATTCATTGTAAACTTCTCGACCACTTTATTATTAAAATCTTGTAAGTTTCCATGTATAAGTTTTCGGTGCACACTCATCATGGCCAAACCATTGAGGCGATTTTCACTCATAGTGCTTCTTAGCCAGCTTTTTAGTCTCCTGAGGCTGCTAAACGATCGCTCTACCGTACACGTCGTGCATGGAAGAGCGATCAAAATTTTCAACGCTTTTTCCGTGTCGGGAAAGAAGGTTTTTGCTTCTTTTAGGATATCAACAACGGTTTGATCTGTTGAGTTTGGTTTATTATGCCAGAATTGCTGCCAAAGCTCGACTTCAATTTTTATGTTTGGTAAATTATAAAACTGAGCGATAGTTTCACAAGTTTCTGTGAGATTTTCGACTGACATCGTTTGCATTTGTGCGGGGTGTAATTTAGATAAAGCAAATGATGGAGTATTTTCTTCAGCAAAGCGTGTTTCAAGCGATGTAATAACGGAGTCCAAGTATGGTATTATTAATGATCTTTTCCAGAATTCTGAAGGGCTTTCTGCTGGGTGATTGCTTCGATGACGTTGTTTCCCAACAATGCGCGGCATTGAAGTGATATCCTCCTCCAGGCCGACTTTCTCCGCAACAACAGTAGCATCCTTTATAATTTCATCTGTGACTCTTTCGGGATTATCACGGTGGCTCTTAAGCAATTGCAAAATGCGTTTGACGTGTTGCGAGGCCTTAACCACATCCAAAGCTATGGATTGGATTGCGTTGACAACAGGTTCTAACAAAGCAGAGTATTTAGCTATCAAAGTAATACATAGTATAAACGAAATTTTGAAAGCAGCCGCATGGAGTTGAAAGGCATTTTTTCGAGTAGTACTGTTTCCTTCACGCGATAAGTTTGCTAAGGCTTCCAATATAACAGCAAAATTCTCCTTAAATACTCTGATAGTTTTATGTTTCTCACTCCATCTTGTTTCGCAGAGCCTGGCAATATTAGGTACCAATTTTCTTCTCAAAACAGATTCCCGAAAAAAATTAATAATATCTTTAGTGGTTCCCATGGTGTTTCGAATTTCAGGAAGAATATTGAGATCATTTATTACCAGATTCAGTTTATGGGACGAGCAATGAAAGAACAGGGCTTTGGTATATTTTTTGCGAAGGATCGCTTGTACTCCACCGTCTTTTCCGGACATCGTCGAACAACCGTCAAATCCAAAACCAACGCATTTATCAGCAGGATTAAGGTCTTCTTTTGTCAGAAACTCATCGATGCAATATGCAATAGATTTCGCATCCAGACCTTTCAGCTCAACAAATCCGACGAACATTTCTTGGACCTCATTGGCTTCCTCGTCAAAATATCGCAGCCCAATCGATAATTGTTCAGTACCGGAAATACCAGCTGTTTCGTCTGTTAACACACTATAAGCTTCTGCTTCTTTTACTTTTTTCACAATGTCTGCCTTAATAACATCTCCACAAATTGCGATAATTTCATTTTGAATATCAATCGATCGATAGCTTGCATTCTTTTTCCCATGCTCAATGTGTTTCTTCAAAACTAAATCTCCCGCGTCAATTCGTAGCTTGTATAAGTCCTCGAGAATACCTTCGCCATAATGTTTTCCTCTCAGAGCTAAGTCGTGCGACCCGCAAAACGTAATGCAGGAAATAATAGATGTTATAATTTTTCGGTTTTCTTCAATAATGCCCCGGGAGTATTTGTTGAGTTGTAAATCTACAGGCACACTTCCAAGAAATGATTTAGCGGCTTCCAGTGCCATCTTATGGAAGTGGGTTTCCATGTGCTTTTTGCAATGCTCGTGAATATCTTTGAACTTACAAAACGGCCTTATGATAAATGACCCTAATACGCCTCTAAAAGAATTTGGATTTGGCGGGAACAATGTACAATATTTACAAAAGGCTCCTTTTTGGTGCCTGGAATAGGCCAACCATGGAGAGTACGTTTCCAACCATGAATAATTGAATTTCCTCTTCAAATGTTTAGCGTCTTCCGCAAAGTCATACGTCGCAGACGGAGACCAAGTGTTTTCAAGCAATTCTTTCTTCATTTCAGTCGATAACATTGATGCTTGTCCAATAAATTTACCGATGTCATTTTCGTTGCAGTCATTTATCGAAGAGTCGGGAACTAAGTTCGGTTCTTTGGATGTGCTAGGTCTCGCCAGGTCACCCACGGAATCATCTCGTTCACTACTTGCTCCTTCAGGTTTCTTTCTTTTTAAAACTGCAAAATAAAATATTTGAAATAGCAACAACTTCTTCTGGTCCGCAATTCACATTGAAAGCATAAATGCCCTTCAAGACGGCGGCAGGCTCGAGCCCGCGCAAGGACTAGCGTCAACGATATTTTTTATATCAACAGTCCCAGCTATTTCGAGCGGCTTAACCGCCGCGGCTATGCTCGCGCGGTCTCAGGCATCCTCGCTCGAGCACTCTAGAGCGGGCGCGACGACACGCACGCGCCGGAGTCTCAAGCATACGCGAGCCGACTGTGCCGAATCGGCACTGCCGATATTCATTCATACAATTTTCTACTTTAAGCTATGTTAATACGGTCCTATTTTCGATTGAACCATTAAATTGAGCAATTTTCCTTTTGGTTTAAACTGACGACCCTTAAGAATTGGATATCGTGCCTAGAAACGGATCTTTGCGATTTTAAAAACCGATGCAAAATCAGCATTTATAATCAAATCAATTGACGTTATTTTACGGACGGAAAATACGAAAGCTAAACGCAAGTGATACTCACCAAAAAACTTTCTGATGTCCATATTGATTATGTGGTCACAGCAACTATTTAGATGTGATAATAGCGCACAAAACAAACGTAAAAGCGGGCAGTGGCAACGCTAACGCACGAATAAATGACAGACAGACGATAAAACAAAGGCGGCTGTGCGGGGGGCGCGGGCGCCGCGCGGTTACATGTTGCTTTGCTTCCCCACTCCCTCTCTCCCGCTTCAACGATAGAGTAGAGCAGAGCGCAGCGTAGTACGGAATATTAAGAGTGGAATTGGTGAATTCATTCGAGTTTCGACGCACGGGAATGAGTGTTCAAGGCTTGAACTTCAAGCAAATCAACTCAAATACTTAGGACTTTGGTTGCATTATATTTGGCAACTTTTTTAGAATCTCTAGGGGGGGCAGCTGCCCCTCCCTGCCCCCCCTTGGCGACGCCCTTGACCTCAACATAATTACCTGCCCATTTTCAAAGGGTTTTCGCTTTAGCTTAATATTTAGTTAAAATAATTTACCCACGGACATGAAAAATTTAACTGGATTTAGAAAAATTTATATTTCAAGATATTTAATGAACAATACGATAATCAACTACCCAAACTAAGAATTTTTATTTACTAACAACTTTCGCGCCAAGCAATATTTTTAATTTTTACGCGTCAGACAATGTTTGCTGTTATAAATACGCCTAGATGTAATGTTGGTTGCCTATCAAACAGATGTTAATATGTTAAATTTATAAAATTTTTGTTTAATTCTCAAAACTTGATGATAGTGTCTGTTAATACAGTTTTGAGGATTTATTAATAAAATTTAAACAGTTTAAACACTATAAATCATCGAAATTACTAAAATTATAAAATTAGAAGTAGGCCAGCTTAGAGTCTATAAAATGGTGGAGGAACTAGTTACATCAAATTTTGTTAATTCTGGCTGTCATTGTTAGTAGGTACTTTAAATTTTAATCTATTCCTTAAATCTTATTATTTATATTGTTTTAGGAGATTTCTGCATTGTTAATTTATTATGTGTATTGTTTAAGGATTATTTGTACAAATTGTTTTTTTATAGACCTGGAGATTGTTATCTAATATTTCTTTTTCTCTTGCAGGCTCCATGAAGATTGTGTTATTATTTTGTTGTGGTTGGCAAAGGGTTAAAACGTGATTTCGAGGTTTTATTGGCTCAAGACGTAACACCTTCAATACACTGGAAATTTTAGCAATTACCCGCCATTCTGTTCATTTTCTTTCTCCAACTACGTTTCTAAGAAAATCCAACGCCTAAGACATTCTCGTCGGCTTAGAAAGGATTATTAAATGCTCGGCTTTTCTGACTTCCCCCCTATTTTCTTTCTTTTATATTTGAGTGCTCCGGATCTTTTCAGTCTGTTCAGTCACCGTGGAAAATTTTTCACGTTAATGTGTTAGCCAGACGAAAATGTTTCATATATTATAAGCATTATTTTACGCTACATAAGAGGGAATGGTGCAGAAATGAGGACATTTCTCTTAAAAGGAAAACAAGGATGTTTTTTTCTTCGAAATTCTGGATTTTATGGTCTATTATTTTCAAGTGTAAGACATAATAATAAATTTTTAGTAATCTAAATAGGTGTCAAGGAATTTTGTAGCACGTGTCTTAAAATGTTCACCATAAATACATTTATCCACGGCTATTGCTAAATGTAGTTCTTCCGAAAATACTTATAATTAAATAAAGATAATAATGTCGCTCTTGAGGTTGAAAACAATTCTGAAACACTTGCGTGTTACGTATTTTGTACGTATTTTATTCTAACTCTAGTGACAGAATCTTCATTCTGTAATTGCTACTGGCCAATGGCTGTAAATATTACACCCACATCGTAGATAGCCATGATTTCATGAATGTAGTGAATCCACAGCTGTGAAAACTATTTTCAAAAAGTAGTTGGGTAGAACTACTAACTACTTTAAAAAGAAAAGTAGTTTAATTACTGTGTAGTTAAATTACTCTCATTAAAAGTAATTAAACTACTAACTACTAGTAGAAAGTAGATAAAATTTCAACTACTCTTCATAACTTGCATATTAGTGTTAATTTTCTATGTTTAAAGATTAAAAACGAATTTAGTTTCATAGATTTTATCAAAAGAAACAAACACATTTTCATAAAAAACAAAAATATTTAAATAAAACTGGTTATTATACAGGGTGTTTCAAAAACGTATGTCATAAATTCATCCTCAGAAATATTACCAAAAAATAAGTGGATTTGGCTATATTTACCTATATCAAAAACTGGCTCCTAACAAAGTTACAGGGTGTTAAACTAACATGCAGAAAAACATTTTTTTTTTGTAAAAAGTTTGCTGTTGCGATTTTTTCTTCGAAATTTTTGCCAGTGCTGTAGATTTTAAGGCCCAATATTCTAAGGAGCAAAAAAAATTAAAGCGACCCCTTTAAAAACAGTTAGGGGGTTGGGTACCATTTAACCCCCCCGTATTTTTTTTTTACATAAAGAAACTTGCTTTATCGATTCTATAATCGAAAATGGAGGATTTTGACTGGTAAAAAATAACAACAATATATATATATATATATATATATATATATATACTCGACCAGCGTATCATGTGACATCCAGCAAAAATTTTGACTTTGTGACATCCACCCTTTACAAAGACTTTAGGAAAAAAATAAAAATATGACTTCTTTTAATTTAAAAAATATTATCACTGAGCGGAAAATATCACAACCATACACATTTTAAAAAAATAAAACGTCCTATCGTTGTGAGATCCAAAGTATACACGGTATATATTTTTATTAACAACACTTTGTGACATCCAGAAAAACCTTGCATCTTGTGACATCCAGTTGTTACGTCACAGTATACCATTTCTACAGAAAAACTGCCATTCTTATAACATCCAGCAAGTATATAGATACATTTTTAAATTAAGTATCTTATTACATCCTAAAAACTTAACACGTTTAACGCCAAAGCACACCCTCAAATTCTATGATTTTTATTGTTTTTTATTCCAATGTGATTTCTTTAATGGTTTTGATAAAATAATTTATTTCATTTTTAAATAATTACTGAGGCCCTTCCTATGGGGCCTCAGTATTGCATTCGTGCAGACGAAAACATTTTCTTACCCCCATTTTTAAAACTTTTTTTTATGTTTCCGATCATTCTGACTCCGAAAATTTTTCGTCTGGTCGTCTGTGTGTATGTATGCCGGCACAATAACTCTAGAACGAAAGTCCTAATTGACTTGCGGTTTTTATCTTCTTGAATAATTCCTTCTAACTTCGAACCCTATTGATTTTCAGAATTTTCGGTTCATTCTAACTACTTTAATATCAATTTTCTTAAAATCCGCTTATGCATTTCTTATGTGACAATTTTAGGAATTCCAATTATTTCTAACGTCAACATCCCTAACATTCTTTACATTCCATAAATTGCAAACATTCTCTAACGACCTGTCAAACAACAGCTGTTGATAGTAAAAGTGAAATTTCTAAGGCGGGTTGCGACCTTCATATTTGCAACTATAGCCATTTTGGAGGCTAATTTTATTCAAAATTAGTCGCCAAGCCTGCCAATTATGAAAAATATATAAGCAGTTTCTTAAAAATTACTTTTTTATGGTGGTGCTAACTTAAGCGTACTACTATTTCGCCCCTAGCCACAAAAACACATTCATCAAATTTATTGGCAACCCCAAGAATTAACCGGCCATTTTATTTGGCAAAAATCAGAATAATGCTTGGCTGTGCCTGTCAGGTATCAAGATGTCAACTGTTATGTGGGAATGGCTCTTAAATGTAAAATTATTTAAAAATGTATGCTTATTTTGATATTTATTGCAAATAATTTGTATTGTATGTCAATTAAGGCTTTTCATAAATAAATGTGCAGCAAGACAGATATAATGTTCTTATACAAAGCACTTTTTTATTATATGAAAGAGAGGTAGGATAGAATAATGGTTTGCATATTCAACCAGCGAATTGTAAATAATAATTAGTAAACTTCTTGAGGTTACTTTTGAATCCATTTATTGTTGTTTTTTTTTTAATTTCTGTAGGCAGTCAATTACATTTTTTAAACCTTTAATAAAAATTATATTTTGGGAACTTTTAATGATGGCTTGCCGTACATGAATGTCAGATTGGCTTCTTGTATTATAGTTGTGATATTGCGAATTATATTGATTTTTTTCTAAAAGATCTGATGCGATGGTACTATGTCATTTTTATTTTATAAATAAATATCAGTCATGTACTGAACATAATTTTGAACTGAAAGCCGATTTATTTCTTTTAACATAGTTGCACTACTCATCCTTCTGTCCTTTATGTCCTTTATTAGAATATAAATAGGCAAAATAAGGAGCCCAAATATTTTACATAAGCAGGCTTAAGACGTAAAAGGGCCAATTATTATTGGAAAAATTGCTCGAATAAGTTTTTAAACTAATCAAAAGGCGATATAGAATGGTTTTAAAAATCCAGGCTTGTGAAAATCATCACATGGATAAACCTAAGTAATGCCAATGTTTCACAAAACAAAAAATTCAACGTCCTAATACTACTAAAGGCTTTCGGTCTTTCGTTCCAAGTTAAATCATTTCTCGTTTTTGTTACGCTACGAGTTTACCCTTGTGGGTCTCAGTGTCGATAAGGTGGGTACCACCATTTTAGCGTCTCTCGAATTTTCTTTTCAGTGTTTGATTGTGTATATTTTTAGATACACTGGCCCAAAATAGTATATTATTAAACAAGCAATTTATGGTAGCCATTATTCACGCAGGGTGACGTTTGCGTCCTGAGCCGTAGGCGAGTCTAATACTATACTTTGTATCATTATACCATTATGGTTTCTTTATTAAATAAACGTTAAGTGTAGAATGGAAAGTTTTTATTAAACATAGGTAACTAACTGTTGTTTTTTCAACTTTTCAATTTTACAATTTTTCGAATATCTGATTTTTCGATTTTTCAATTTTTCGGTTTTTCGATTTTTCGATTTTTTAACTTTTCAATTTTCCAATTTTTCGAATTTCTAATTTTTCGATCTAGAAAATATCGTTATGAATAGTATCGCCCATCTTTAGTTATCTACCGGAAATTGCCAGAATTAGAAAAGAGTGAATTATCATAATTCACTCTAGTGATATATGGGTACCATATGCTTTTAGTTAGGAGGTAGAATATTGATTTATTATTAAGTGGTCGTGAACAAATTAGTTTCCATTTGAAGTAACTTTTTAATCTTTTTTTTTGGTATGTGGATATCTCTTATAGAGATTGGGTACAGGTTCTCCCTTTTCCAATAGTTTGGGACTCCCGGATCATTAGTGCAAGTCAGGCTTATCATTTACCCACTAAACGCACCCCTGAGCAGGTAATATTTTTTACTTGTCCATTGGGACTACTTTATTAATTTTTTTGAGTATCTATCGACCTCGTATTGTTGATTCTCCGGTCTCAAGTGCATTAACACGGCCAGTTGGCGAACCTAAAGATAAATCCAGCGGTGTTTATTATTTTTGCGCACAGACTATTTTACTACAAACATTTTTAACTTCAAATTATTTTTGAGTTACACAAAAAAGTACATTTCTTAATTAGTTAAGTTAGTTTCCATATTTAAAGAGACCCGAAAAAACTAAAATTAGTCATGTGCAAAAACATAAATTGTGCAGATGATTTTGCTGCTAAAACATAACGTCTAAATTGTTTTTTTTTTAGTATTTTGGAGATAAAAAATGAAACTAAAGGGGTTTTTAATAACTTTAACACGTTATATTGACGATAATTTATTCCCATGTGAATTTTTAAAAGCTACATATTATGTTGGTACTTCTATATATCTGTGCCTACCAGTACTAAAAGCAATTCTGTGAATTAATTTTTCCTAGAGTCTAGCGGTTATGATGTTGGTACGACATGCAGACATGCAGTGATTAATTAAAAAGTAATAATTATAATATTTGGTTCTAAATACGAACTTTTAAGTACATTTTATTATAGTGTACACGCATATAAGTACCAACAAAATATGTAACTTCTAAAAATGTGCTTAGTTTTAAAATAATATAAAAAATATTTAATTTTAGTAATTAAATCATCTACTCAAAAATTAAAAGCATATGATTAAATTTTTTTGTGTGCTTTTTTCAAATATGGATACAAATTTAACGACTTGTAGTGTGTTCTTATAAGGATGGACAAATTTATAATTTTTTTTTAAAAACATAAAACTGCATTGTGTTTCTTATTAATGCCTTAATAGATTATGGTAAGTTATAGAGAATACATGTGCCAAATTTCAATAACATAATAGCGGTTGATAAGTTATGAAACAAGAAAGAAATTGGCAAAGGTAATAAAACTACCTGTATCTCGGTTATAAATGGCGAAAGAACCATTAAGTAAGATTATTTGGAATCATATCAGAAGCATAAAAAAACTAAGTATTAAAAAAAGAGTGAAACTTCTTAGATTAATTCACTCTAAAATAAAAAAGAAATAAAATCTGCGTACATCAATATTTATCGCACAGCTACTTAAATATACTATTAACTCTATACGGCAAGGCACCGACGATGCACGAACGACGATCGTTTGAAGTCGTTTTTATGAATTAGCTCATCATATTTTTTATGTATTAACTTTGATTTATTTAAATTTATTTAAATTTATTTAAATTTATTTAAATTTATTTAAATTTATTTAAATTTATTTAAATTTATTTAAATTTATTTAAATTTATTTAAATTTATTTAAATTTATTTAAATTTATTTAAATTTATTTAAATTTATTTAAATTTATTTAAATTTATTTAAATTTATTTAAATTTATTTAAATTTATTTAAATTTATTTAAATTTATTTAAATTTATTTAAATTTATTTAAATTTATTTAAATTTATTTAAATTTATTTAAATTTATTTAAATTTATTTAAATTTATTTAAATTTATTTAAATTTATTTAAATTTAAATTTATTTAAATTTATTTAAATTTATTTAAATTTATTTAAATTTATTTAAATTTATTTAAATTTATTTAAATTTATTTAAATTTATTTAAATTTATTTAAATTTATTTTAATTTATTTTAATTTATTTTAATTTATTTTAATTTATTTTAATTTATTTTAATTTATTTTAATTTATTTTAATTTATTTTAATTTATTTTAATTTATTTTAATTTATTTTAATTTATTTTAATTTATTTTAATTTATTTTAATTTATTTTAATTTATTTTAATTTATTTTAATTTATTTTAATTTATTTTAATTTATTTTAATTTATTTTAATTTATTTTAATTTATTTTAATTTATTTTAATTTATTTTAATTTATTTTAATTTATTTTAATTTATTTTAATTTATTTTAATTTATTTTAATTTATTTTAATTTATTTTAATTTATTTTAATTTATTTTAATTTATTTTAATTTATTTTAATTTATTTTAATTTATTTTAATTTATTTTAATTTATTTTAATTTATTTTAATTTATTTTAATTTATTTTAATTTATTTTAATTTATTTTAATTTATTTTAATTTATTTTAATTTATTTTAATTTATTTTAATTTATTTTAATTTATTTTAATTTATTTTAATTTATTTTAATTTATTATAATTTATTATAATTTATTTTATTTTTTTTAATTATTTTATTTTAATTTAATTTATTTTAATATAAATTACAGTCATCGTCCTTTCACCCATTGTTGATACACCTTGTAATAATATAGCTGCATATATATTTATTAGTCACAGAGAGTAAATGCATTTAAAAAACTTATTGGCTCTATGCGAAACCCAACAAAAATTTTTGGCAGTTAATGTGTTAACATAAAATAGATCTTAAAATGAGAATCCAAATATATCTAAAATAAATTTTTTGTATGTCACATAACCTAGTGTGTAAAGTTCTAATATACTCTATGGTGGATGTCATATAGTCGGGTGAGTAAGTTTTAATATACTGAATGTTGGATGTCAGAGAGTCGAGTGAGTAAATTCTAATATACTTAATGGTGGATGCCAGACAGTCGAGGGACTGAAATATTTAATATACAAAATATACAAAACCAACTGACGCGAGCGCCACCTTCGCATCTATACACTGGAACTAAATATATACATAAAATTGAAAATTAAGCATTATGACATCTAGCTGAAATTTTTTTGGCTCCCTTTTAAACCTCCTTTATGATGTTTGAACCCCAAAAACGTTGTGACATCCGAATTTGGATGTCACATCGCAGACGGATGTTAGAAAGATAGCAACATTTTTGCGACATGATGTCACAAAGTCGGCAGGACGAATCTATATATATATATATATATATATATATATATATATATATATATATTTTTGCTTTCTTTATATAGGTTTATTAACTTATTTATAATATTTTTTCAACATTAGTAGTTTGTACATATAAGGTCTTTTCCTTTGCAATGAAAGTGTAGCACTGAGATACGTCAATATCGTTCTATCCAAACAATTTGTATAAACAGAACGATATTTTCAGAAATGGTGTAGCTCAGTGCTACACTTTTGATGCAAAGGAGAAGACCTATTGTTATAAATCCATCATTTGACTTTTAGTGACATATTTTCGCCTTGCATCGTTGGCATCCATAAGTTATTTAGCCTTAGAGTAAAAGTTTTGGCGACGACGGTGTTGGGATGGATGTTTTGGATTTTTTTTTGTTGGCATGAAGTTTGTTTTTAGCAGATAAAAATCAAATAATTTTTTTTATAGATAGTTAAAGTTGTAACTGGAAATGATAGGATGTCAATTTAGGTTTATTTTTAATTGAGTTAAATGTATTATAAAGAATAACTGTGGAATAATATAATTAAAATGAACTTAAAGGTAATTGTACATTAATATTCTATTAAAACTTTAAGAAAAAAGCAGATGCATAGCAGGATAGGCATTTAAATCAAATAAAAAAGGAAGCAGAAGATAACAGTAAGGGGGCTAGGCAGAAATCATAAGAGGAGGCAAAAGAGCAGGAGGTAATGAGAGGAGAAATCAGAGGAACAACGAGCGAGAAGGAAGAAGAGAATCGGAAAACTGTTTATGTATTTATTTATATCATTTACACCAATATTTTTGTTTTGTTATTGTTATTTCTTTTGGTAATTAAATATTTAGAATATTGAAATAGTTCTAGCTTTAAATTTTAATGCAATTTCAGTACTTAATATATCAGTATTTAAAATTACAATGCATACTATCAATTAATAACACAATTGTTTACTTCTAGTAATGCATTACTACTAACAGCATTTCTAAATATTAGGCCAATAATACTTTAATTACCAATGTTTGCACGTCCACTCGTACTAGCTCGATGCGTAAGTAGGATTATTCACATTTGCCACTTGCACCTAATTGTAGGTAAAAAGCATGGCTGGTTTCAAGTAATGAGCAGGTTTTCATTTTTTTAATTTGACTATAAGAAAAAGCAGAATAATGAAATGATACAATTAGATAAGCTCGACGAAATCTGTTTTAAATAAATGAGAGTTTATTTCTTTAATTCAATTCATTAGTAGCTGGAAAACCATATTATATACAAATATGAAAATACTTTTTTTTAAGTTTAATTTTCTTTATTTCTATAAATAGCTTAATTAAAAAAAATCAATAACAATTTTTTTTTTGAAATGTTGAATTATTTTTTTGTTATAAAAATGTATTTATCCAAAAATATTAATAAATTATCTAAAAACAAATTACCTTTAACAAGATAAAATTCCTGGAAACAGCTCTCTGTGTTTTCTTACACCTCCTTTTTCTCTCGCCTAGGGTGTCTTGTCACCCGCTTTTGTGCGCTTTGGGTTTTGTAAAAGCTTTCTACTATTCTCCTTTACCAGCTCAGTACTCCTTTGCAAGAATCAGGAGTCTACACTCTACACTACACTTTCTGTCCGAAGCCGTTTGACATATTAATAGCATGTCCACATACGCTCCCAACCTTGCACCCTATTCCCATTTAATTTATTTCTTTGCTCTTCATATATCTCCCTTCTATTCCTACCCTCGATTTCGAGATGTTCTAATATAATTTTCAATTTTCCTTCTTTATTATATACATATTTATAAGAAAGGCTATCATGCTTCACTTTAATAATAAATTTTTTATGTGGAATATGATTTTGTGTATTATTTTGTTAAAAAGTAAATTCATGTATGTTTGTAGTAATAGATAAGTTTTGTTAAATATTTACTTCCTAAATTGTTATATTCTTAAATCCACTTAATTATTTGAGTTCAATAGCCTATAATATTTATGGCTTAAATACTTACAGAAAATATTTCACCTTAAGTTTTAGTGAAAGTTTAACAGACATTTTACTACATAAAAGGTTTTTGCCAAGAAGTCAATGAAGAACATTTTAAAATATTATTATTGCCTCTCGAATATAGACGAATTCTTGCATCAATGATGTATCTAGTTTTAGCAAACAAAGTTGACACTCCTAAAATTGTATCATATAAAATATCTCTTATGACGTTTCTATTAAAACTCCAAGATCATATTTCACCTTTTACGTTTCTTACCACTCTACAAATAAGATACAATTACTTTAATTTTACAAGAAGCAAATAAATACTGTGATAAAATTGATAATTGTTAATTTTAATTGTCAAATGTACAATTTATTTAATAATCATATCTCAATGTGCTTTGTTCCAATTATTATATTTGTTTTACTTCCTGTGTAGAGTGTGGAGTCTGACAGTCTTATGTTATGGTGGTGCTTACATAATTGGCAGTGATTGTACAGATTGTTTGAGATCAAGCACATATTCCTTCTAGTCATAGTCAAGTATTTCGAAATGGTTCTACTTCAACAAGTATTAGAAATTAAAAATTTAAAAAAACCAACTTCAAAAACGTGCAGATGCCATCACCACATCTTACAAAAATGTATATGGGACCACCTCTGAGGTACCCCCTTACTAATAAAAAAATAATCATATAAATCGGACAAGGTGGTAAAGCATTATCGCTAAACCTACATAAAAAATGAAGAATTTGAGGATTTTCTCATGGATACAATTATTTTTTTTTCTCTCCTGGGCTCGTCTGACTATGTGTCTCCGAATAACACTGAAGCCTATTGGCTTATTGTGTTTTACCCCATGTTAGTTTATAGCACCCACTCTATCACCTTTTTACCTTGTACAAGTTTGTACAGATCCTTGGGTGAGTGAGTTCTATACGTTGTTGGATCAACCTGGGGTTGTCCAAAAAGAGCCTGTCTTTTGCGATCCAGAGCTTCGCATTCGCACAGTATGTGTTTGGCCGTTTCTGGTTTTTTGTGACATAGTCGGCACATGAGTTCCCCATTGTACATGCCAATTTTGTTCAAGTGTCCCTTTACTGGGGCGTGCCCAGTCATGAACCCTGTTATCACTTTCAACTGGTTCCTATTCATTAAGAGTAGTTCTCCAGTTCTTTTGGGACATGGTCTGCCTGTGAAGGCTTTTTCATGTGCCTGTTTTGGGGTGCTTCCCCAATAGTTGATATGTTGTTCCCGAATCCAGTCATTTATAAAACCCCGGACTGTACTTTTTGGTACTCCTGGGTTTGTGTCTGGTTCCGGTGTTTCTTCTGACCCTCTTTTTGCAACTTCGTCAGCCTTTTCTTTGCCTTCGATCCCTTTGTGACCTAGCACCCACTACTACTTACTCTATTTCGGTCTGCCAGTGTTTTTAGTTCTTCGATGCATTCCCATACCAGCTTTGACGTAACTTTCTGACTCGATATGGCCTTAAGTGCCGCTTGGCTGTCTGACATTATTTGAATATGCTGATTTTCGACAGCTCTTTCATTGTTCGTTTTTGCACATTGCAAAATTGCGTATACCTCGGCCTGAAATACCGAGGAATGTATTCCTATAGCATAGCTATGGTTAGTATTAGGGTTTTTGGAGAATACTCCTGCCCCAGTGCCTTCCGCAGTCTTAGTCCCGTTTGTTCCTGTCGTTGGGCGTTGGGCTCCCTTATGGTAATCTCCGCTCTTTCCTGTATTAAAACCTCAAAGGGAGTATTAAAAGAGTACCTCTTGGTTAAGTGGTCTGATCTCATGTCTAGCACGTCTCCTGTCAATAACCTTGAGATACTCATGTGACCTGGCCTAATGTCAAGATTTCCCAGTGTATTCCCTAATCTGTAAGCACCTAATCTTGCCTCCCCTTGTATCACATAGTGAAGAGGTGGGAGTCCTATTAGTGCTTCCATTGCAGCAATTATTAGATTTAGACTAAATTTATATGGGACCACCCCTGCAGTACCCCCTTTCTAACAAAAAAGAATCATTAAAATCGGACATCGACTTAAAGAATTATCGCTGAACATACATAAAAAAAAAATATTGCGACAAATTGAGGACCTCCTCCTTTTTTGAAGTTAAAGTTAAAAAGGTTTAACCATTTCAATATCCTAGAGCTTTTAGGGTTGTAATTTTATCTTTTTATATTATTCGTTACCAATTTTTAGGACTGCATCTATGTTACTCCATCTTCTGTAACATATGGATTCTAAAAAGTTATCTTGTAGAAGGCCAGTTTCGATAAGGAGTTAATTTAATGAACTTACTAGCTTTCTTTATTTATTTATCTTTTACCAAAATCTAGTTTTAGTATATTATTATTTTCACCTAACTAATGTATAATTACTTATATTTTGAGGCTGAATTATAATGTTTTTAAAAATAGGGATCGAAAAAAAAAAGGATAATTTATCGTGTCCACAACAGGTTTTAAATTATGCATCCAATCATAACTATTCTGTAAAGTACAACTATGAGCTCATCAATATTCTTGGCACATGCCCATTGTTATATAGCTCACCGCGGCTATCATTGAGGTACGTAGTCACGTTTTGAATGTTCTACAAGTAATAAAGAAAGGAACTAATGAACATTCTAATTAGTTGATTAAAAATGAAAGCGTTTTTCATGTTTCTAAATCTAAAAAGGACGTGCCAGGATATGCAATGTTTTACTTAAACACGAATAAATCAAGGGATAGAGATTCGATACCATTCATTGTGACAGCTTCAGTATATGTGCACGCTGTACAAATACTAAATTTGAAAAATACAATAACAGGTCTTAGCATAGCATAGTCGTATCAATATAAATGTACAGAATTGAAATTTAAATTTAAACAATTTTTTGGAAAAACATATGTTATAATTTCATATTAAATTTTTTTATAAATTAAACTTTAGGAATATTAACCGAAATAATGAGTAAAACTTAATCAGGTTGAATACTATGGAGATGACATGCCAAAAAAAACAACATCCCTTCCCCATCTCTTAGTGGTCATGTCATAGTTGTCAAAGAGCTGTCAGAACTTTAAATATTTCGACGTTATTTCTATCTTAACAAGTATTTTTTTTTATTAATTTGTATAAAAATCATGACTAAGTGTGCCAAAATTAATTGTAAAAACTCTTCAGTGAAAGAGCGTAAGAAAATATCTAATTTAAGTTTTCATAAGTAAGTATAAGGAGTGTACTTTTTTCAGAATGCTTAACTTTTTTTATTATAGGTTTCCAAAAGACCCACAATCTCTCAAAATTTGGTCTAAATTTGTGGGAAAAGACCAATTTGAGCCTAAACCGAATAGCATGTTGTGCTCTATTCACTTCAAGCAAGAAGAGTGAGTTTAAGGTTAGATTGAAGAAGAATGCTGTTCCGACAATAAATGAATGTTTAGTTAGTATACACTTTATTTACAATAAAACTTAAATAACTAACTTAATAAAGAACATTGGCTTGACTAACTTTATAATAAAGACAAATAACTATGTTAAAACTTAGATAACTATAATAAAACTTAAATAACTAACTTTATAATTAAACTTAAAAAACAACTATAATTAAACTTAAAAACCAACTTATAATTAAACTTAAAAACCAACTCATAATTACACTTAAATGACTAACTTTTTAAGTAACACATAATTTAAAATAAAATTTCAAGTATTTAAAAGCAGTTTTTATTAGATCCTAATTTCCTATTATTATACCGTTTTGATAATGAATATACTGTATATTAATAAATACTGGTGATGTATTTTTATTATTAAATTAGATTTGTGGCCATCACTCACTACTATGTACCTCCTCATCTTCATGATATAAAATAATATGCCCGCTCATGTACCACATGACAATTATTATTAATATTAAATGAACAAACATTAAATTGATGTTCCTTAATTTAAAAACCTGCTGACTTTGTTTACAATACACAATAAATATAATTTAAAACATATTACGAAGTTAATAATATTTAAAAATTAGTAGTTTTGGAACTTAAACTAGTAGTTTTTGTATCATGGATCTATATTTAAGGCTTTATAACATACCAAATCTTGTTCCAGACTAACCCATCCATACCTACACCTCCTCCAAAAATCAGGATCCTATCAAATATTCTTATTAAACCAGCAAATCAAACCAGTCAGATCGAATTACCTGTACCCTCTACTTATTCTCTAAATATTCCATATGAAGAACCGCTGACGCCAAAGGAACAAAAAATATTACATACACTCTCCTCTGTCCGGGCAACAAGTGCAAAAAGAAAGCAAAAATTAAAATTGCTAAGACGACAACTTTCTCGAAAAGTGAATAAAATTGCCAACTTAAAAAATATAATAAATGATTTAAGTAAAAAACGTTTGATACAGGAAGATGAGTTAGATATAATGTCAAAACTTGGGGGCCCCATCGAGATATGTAGCAGGCAATTAAAAAAAAAGTCTCACCTACCATTGCCTAAGAAGTATTCAGAAGAGCTAAAAGTGTTAATTCTCCACTATTACTCACCTGCTGCTTATAATTATGTAAGAAGAATATTTGAGACTTGCTTACCACATGTCCGTACAATCAGTCGATGGTATTAAAGTATAAAAGGTGAGCTTGGATTCACAAGTGAGGCTTTCAATGCCCTACATAATAAATCAAATTCTTCCAATGAAAAAATAATTTGTGCACTTATTATGGATGAAATGGCCATTCGTCAACATGAGGAGTTTGTTGAAAGCGAACGTAGAAGTTATGGTTGTGTAGATGTAGGAATGGGTGCAAATGAAACCACGCTTGCAAACAATGCTCTTGTTTTCTTATTAAATTGTGTAAATGGAAGCTGGAAAATTCCAGTAGGATATTTTTTAATTTCAAGTATGACAGGTGAACAGAAAAAGGGGCTGGTATTAGAATGCTTAAAGAAATGTTATGAAGTAGGTGTTAGTGTTGTAAGTTTAACATTTGATGGTGCTTCTAATGATCTAACAATGGCCAAACTCTTGGGCTGTAAATTACATCATACAACTTTAAAAACTAGTTTCAAGCATCCATCAAATAATGAAGAAATTTTTATATTTTTTTACATAGGTACCAATTATAGAAATCTTTAGTTAGTACTTGCTTGCAATTTTAGTAATATATGTACCTACCTTATATAATTAATTATTTCAAACATAAATAAAACCAACAACTATTATCTGAGTCTTTTTAGTTTCGATTGGTTTTGACAGAGTAGTTTTGATCATGGTTTTCTTCCATCTACTTTTAACCATAAAGTCATACCTAGCTGAATTTTTGGTCTTCTTAAACTTTTGACTGTAGCGGGTCATATTTTTAATGTGTGTCATCTGCAGCAGAAAGACCTACATGTTTTACATTTAAAAGTAATTAATTCACGTAGTGGTTTGGTTTTTGGTTTGGTAATTTGATGTCATAATTCACCTCATTGTCAGATTTTTACATTGGCAGCTTTGATCAAGACAAGAGAGTCCTTGAACGAAAAATCGTAGTTTGGGTTTTAGTTTTAAAGCACAAAAAGATTAACAAATCTGATGCACAGTGTTACTCGAACGTTGATTTTCGATCACACAGGTCATATATAGGACGGTCTTGGCTTTGGCTTGGTCGGAAAACGGTTAATAAATAATAGTAAATAGTGTAGAAGTCATAATTGCGCAATGTCATCAAATTAATTTCGAATCGATCATGTTGAAACAAATCTTAGGTAAGTATGTCATTTAAAAATTGTAATTCTGCATACGGACTTTAATTATATTTATATACGACCCTGCTTAGTCAACCATTTAAGCCACGCCCAGTGGGGTAATTTTTAATAAAACGTATCATATGCAAAACAATTGCCTCATGGCATCTCCATTAGTATTATACCTCCATGGTAAAACTGTACCATTACTGCTATTATTTTCACCATTCATTAGCTTTGTACTTTGGTTAGTCTGTAATTTAAACAGTATTTTGTATTACTAGCTTTATAATTAGTTGTTTTGACATCTGTCTGTCACTAGAAGTCAATAAAAAATATATTTTACAGATCATGAAATATAAATAACACTAGTTTCAGGTGTTGCTAACTACATATGATACGGTATTTTCAAAAATATAATTAGAAGATTTTTATCCGCTCTAGTTTCTGAGCTTCAGCTTTGTAGGCATAAAACAGAAAACAGCAACTATTTACTAAGAAAAACTTCACTAAAAAAATAATTAATCATTGACTTTTAAAAAACTTCATTTTAAAGCTCTTGTCTTATGTGTAGACTTTGGAAAATGACGTATCAGAGACCAACAATAGTCAGACATCATATTCGTGTCCCAGAACCCCTGATAACGCTCTTCCATGACGCGTAAGTCTTGATGCATACGCTGTCCCTGCTCTTCGCTCATATCTCCTAAATTTTCCGGAAACCTGTCCAGGTGACTATGGAGGAAGTGGAGTTTTATGCTCATATTGCACCCCATATTTTGTAGCAGAAGGTCTTCTATAAGTTCAATGTAATTTGCAGTTTTTTTATTTCCGAGAAAATTCTGCACAAAGACGAAAGCTGTTCTAGTTCTAATTTAGTCATAGAATTTATAAATTGAGTATCTTTCGTAAGTTGTCTAATTTAGGGTCCATCAAAAATACCGACTTTAATCTTTTTCATAGTGAGCTAAGGAAATTTTTGGCAAATGTAAGAAAAGCAATTTCCGTCTTTATCTAGTGATTTAACAAACTATTTCATGATGCCCAGTTTTATATGTTATGGTGAAAAAATAATTTTGTCACAAGCTACCAATAAATTCTGGACTACATTTTGCTTTCCAGGCTTCATATTTTCTCTCAAAGGCCAATTTCTTTTTACCCAATGCTCTTGTTTAGCTCTACTGTCCCAAAGACATATAAAACAGGGAAACTTAGTGTAACCACTTTGTTGACCGAGAACAATGTTCACCATTTTTAAATTGACACAAATTTGCCAATTATGGTCACTGTATTTTATTTTGTTCAGGACTAGCGGAATGTTACAATATTCTTCCTTTAACTTTGTACTGTGGGCAATAGGTACCCCAGCGTATTTATTTCTATTATGTAATAGAATACATTTTAGGCTATGTTTTGAGCTGTCAATGAATAAACGCCAGTCGATTGGTTCGTATTGTTCCAAGCCCATTTTTATTAACAAGTTTTTAATATCTGAACAAAAGGTAATACCGTTTTCTTCGGAAAAATAACGCCGTAATTCTTCATCTCTTTCACGATAAAAACATATTTTAGTATCTGAGGAAAGCAAATTTTGTTCTTTCAGTCTTGATGCTAACAATTCTGAAGCTTGTTTAGAAAGATTTAAATCTCTTACAAGATCATCCAACTCATTTTGGGAAAAGCATTTTGGCTCATTTGACATACCTTCAAAATCAGCATCAGTTTGTGATGAGCTTGGTCCTTCAATGTCTTGTTCTAAGGGTTCAGATATATTTTTAGGCACTGAAGAGTCAGGTGAACGCTGCACTGGACGTTGAACACAACTAATACTTGGGTACTGCCATTTAGCTAGATTTTTAGTGTTTAAACCGTTTACGTTCACGGTACAAAAATAACAGTCTTCGAGATAATTTCGTGGTTCTCGCCAAACTTAAAGGCATTTCTTTTACCACTTTTCCATAATCTTAAATATTCCACACATGATTTACAAACACAATTGGGAGCCCAAGAGCATCCCAAAATACTCAAAATAGGTATATTTCACCAACTTTTCTAAAATAGTTAAACACATTCTCCGCATATATAGCAAAAATGATCTGGATTGTTCCAACAACGTCTCCTTGAACTACTCATAACGCAAAAACTTCAGATACTAATCTCAACACAGTAAAATACGCTTGTTATCGACTAATATACACGCTTAAATGATAAAAATCAAAAACAAAGTACCTCGAGCTGCTCAAAAAATTTTGAAGTAAGATTTGACAAAAACAAGTCACAAGTAAACATTATCAACCACAGAATTCGCGGCAACAGACAAAAAGTTAAATTTTGTAAATTAGTGTAATTAATTATAAATGAAATTTTCTAAAACATTTAATATTTCCAGTAGAATCAAAATTATCGTATGTCTTGTAAGTTTTTTACGAGTTTCAGATACTTGAATATAAAACCGTGTTCTCGTCCTGTAAATTGCACATATTTACCATCCAATGAAATTGTTTCACCTTTGTATATTCGTTATGTATTTAATAGTTTGCAGTATCGCAAGATCGCTGTTAATATTTTAATTGAAATAATTGAAATAGTCACCACACCCTCACACCTACTTACCTAAATGCAAATTTGTTTATTACAAACTGCAACGGTTTTGGATGACACACAGTGTGCGGTTTTGATACAAAATTGTTTTCATGCCTTATAGATGAGTCACAACTTTCAACGGTAACAACACTGTAGTTAAAAGTCATTTAAAATTTAATTAATTTAAATATTTAATTAAAAAATTACTTTTCATCCTAGAACCGGAAAGAACGTTTCAGGAACACTTGGTAGGGGACTAATCACAGACACAGGACTATGCCAAAGATAGTACCGTAAAACGGGTATATATGGAATGATATTTTCGGTTATTGCTTTGTATTTTAGTACGTGTACTGTATATTATTTTTGTACTTATTTTAGGTAGGAGGGGTTAACAAAGTCCTTAACATTCTCTACATAAAATGTTGAAAAAAAAAATCACATATATATATTTTTTACGTTTTTACCGTTCCATATAACCCAAGGTTGGTGGATATATGGAACGAAAATTATTTTTAATATTAAAATTAGATTTTTAGTAGATTGATCCATTTATACCCTCATAGAAGAGTTATATGGAACTCACAAATATTTTAAAAAAGTGCTGATTTAAAATTATGTCTTTTACATCTCTCATTAATGAATAAAAGAACTGTTCCATATTAACATTTTATTAACAAAATATTACAAAATAACACATTTTTTTTAGGAACTAGTTACTCAGTTTTACTGGCAAACTTAACATAAAACATTTCAAAATATAAAACATAAAAAAACAAATTCTAGTGTAAATAGTAGGTAATAAATTGGGCTTATGTAAGGCACGCAAAGGTGTGGAGCCCCCTTTTAATAATAGGAGGCTGCAATTTAAGTACAATTTGCTCTAATTTCGTCTCACAAATATCAGGGACGTTCGGAAAAATAAAAATATCAGAGGCTGCTCGATAGGATCTCATACAACTTACTGTAATTTTTGATTTTGTAATTTTTTTTATTTGAGCAACAAATTTTAACGGTCTCATTTTTTGAATTTTGGTTATAAATGAATTTTACAGTCACAAAATCATCTACAGTAAGTTGTGGAAGCGATAAAACTCTCGCAGCTGTATCTACAATAGTTGTATCTGCAATTTCAACATCTTGCTGAGGACGACTACAAGAAGGAATAGGGTCGACATTGACCAGTTCTTGATCAAATTCTTCCTCATTTTCAATATTTGCTTCTGAATTGCAACCTGATGATGAAACTGTTTTTAAAGGGCGTTTGCGTTTCTTACTTGCAACTTCCGGAACGGTTTCTTCGGGTAAATCTTCAGGGCAAATTCCTTTACCTGCAGGGATGTCAATTTTTTTTCTTCGTTTCTTTTTTTCAGTCCTATTTTCTCTAACTAAATTCCCCATTATATCGAAAAAGCTGTCATTCAAGGCTCCTGTAGCCACCGTTTCAACTTCTCTTGGAATAGGTTTTTTTGTAACAATTTCTCGGTTAACAGGAATTATCCCACAAGCTCTAAAACCAGCTAAAACATTGGCACCATTATTGATCGATTCAATTGTTTTTCTTAGCAATCTGGGAAATTCAGTTTTTAGTAAACAGCCCCGATTTTGCAGTTTCCATTCATTTAAAATTTTTCTCCATGCTGCCTTTATTGATCGAAATACAGCAACGTCAAGGGGTTGAAGAAGATGTGTACTGTTGGGGGGTAAGAATACAAAATGAATATTGTGAGTTTTACAAAGCTGTAAAACTTTCAAAGACAGGTGACTTCCGAGATTATCGCCAATAATAACTTTCTTTCCATTCAACCTACGAAAATACACCAGAGCAACTTTTTCGAACCAGTCTTCAAAGATAGGAGCATCAAACCAGCCTGTTTCACTACGATTGTAATAGCATCCATCTGGACCTCCTTGAAGCCACTCTGGGTATAAATTGTTTGCCTTATATACAATATATGGAGGTAAAAATAATCCTGAACCTGTAGCTGCAAACATAACGGAAGTTGATAATTTGGAAAAATCAATAGTTCGGTGAGCGTGTTTAACCCCTCTTCTGACTATCACTCGAATTTTTCCAGAGTCATCCGTCAAATTTGTTTCATCATAGTTAATTATGTTGTCAGCTTCCACATTTTCCAGCGTTGTTTCCAAATGGTCAAAATAACTGCAAATTACTTCTGGGCCTAGTTCTGCCCTGACTCTTTTGATATTGTCAGAATTGCTTTGTCGAAGCTCGTCATGACGACCCAAAAACAGATTACACCATTCTATCCCGGGCAATTATTTTTTAAAACACTTCGTAAACCCTTCCTATCTAAGTAGTGCTTGACGAATCTTTTTAACTCGGATATAGTAAAAGGGTAACCAAATTCAGCGGCCGTTATCATACTATTTACTGTTTGGTTTTCTTCAACCACATTTAATGCAGGTGGTCGCCCCAGAGTATCACCGTTGTGTCCTCTATATTTTCGGTAAATAGTAGTTTCCGGAACTTGGTACGCCTCTGCCGCTTGTTTAAATGACATTCCATCGGCAGTAATCGCTTCCAATGCCTTTTCTAAATTATCCGTCGAGTAATTTCGCCTATAAGTCGTACCTGGCACGTGTTTATGTTTTCTAGGCATGTTCCATATAACCCTGCAAAATACAATTTTTTACTCAAACCGTAAAAATTTTAAACCTGTATTTATTTTGCACTAAGTTATCATCATTTGATGTTTTTGAGGTTATGAGACACCATTTTGTTCATTACAAAAATATAAAATCTTTTACAGGTTCTGAGCTATGAAGGAGACAACTACAGGTAGGTAATAGTTCATAAAGATGATATAAAATAAAAGTTTTATCACGACTTACTTAATAATACAGTCAACACTAAAGCACGTTGCTAACACTTCGTTGAATATATACTTACTACTGGCATTGGTCTTGCGAACTGTTAGCAATATTGTCTTATGATATGGCTCCTAATTTAAAAAGATGCACCTGCGTTCCATATAACCTCTGCAATTCCATATATACCCGTTTTACGGTACCTGAATACGGAGAAAGCAGGGAAATACAATAGACCCAAGAGGCCACAGCGTTCAGGGCCAAACCTAACCCTACCTGCTTATAACTGACAAATATAGAATAAAAAGCTGTAACCCTAGTTGGGGTATTCATTATTTGATACAAATCAAAACAATTTAAAAGCGAAGGCAATTTATCAAGTAATTTTTTATCAAAATATAAAAAATCAATACTGAAATCACCCTCACAGATGATTCCATCAACGGAAGGATGTATTAAACTAAGAACATTTTTAAAATTGTCAATAAATATTGCATTTGCATTATATAAATACAGCCTATTGCAGCCCCTTCTTTAATTTTAATTTTTAACCATATTTTTTCACTATAATTACTGTTTTCTAAATGTTGCTGTTCACCCTGTACATTATTATCAATTTCTTCAAGAGGATTCACACTGTACCTTATAGATTTAGGTTACCGCATAGATACCTTTAGGAAATTAAAGACAGATGAAATTTACAATGCCTTTATCGACTGACTCGTCCAGTGGTTAGCTATAAAATTTTTAGGTCAGTCTGTTCGGTCAAGGAAGTTTGAGTTCAAGATCACGTCGATGATCTTGAAGTTAAAAGTTATGTGATTTTCTTACACTATAATGATACAAGATAGGTTCTTATTAGATTTCTGATAGAGAAATAATTAAAAATAAAGTTGTATTACGATAAAATAGATGAATATAATTATAATTGGAAATTATTATGTAAAAGTAAAAGTGTTGATATGGAATACAAATATTTTTAACCTAGTCACCAACAATTTTTTTATTTTGGGTTAGGTTTAACTGTCTTATTACAATTATTATTTATATTTTTTGGGTATTTTAAAGACAAACTCTTACAAATATTTATTGTATGGACAAAAATCATATTTTAAAAGCGTTATCCATGTAGTAGAATTGACTTAAAACTATTTCCAAGCCTATTTTTTAATATTTTTTTATGAAATTTGGCATGCATATTTATGGAGTCGTTCACAATGGGACTGCGGAGTGTATATAAAAAAGAGTTTTTAATATATCAACCAAGCAAAATTTCAAAAAAAAACGAAAGTGTATTTGTATTTTTTCAAAAAATTTAATGTTTATTTCAACTATTTTTGTTTCTACAAAGCCTATTTTTCTGTAAACCTGGAATTACTAAAAATCAGATATGTATTTAGATTTATCCGAGATAATAACTACTTAGCAACGTCACACTGATATTGACCATGTCTCCAGCGGCGGGTCCTTTTTGCCCACAAATCTCTGTTTTCTACCTGTGTAAGTAAAGGGGTGCGTTAATCTTACTGGTATTTTGCCCACAGTAGCATTCAGGTACCTAAACCCGCAAATTACATCCGCCCACAAATAGGTACCTACCTGATTATTAATAATTCTAATAGGTACTTACTTTGGGTGTTTACTGTTTATATTTCAGTCAGTTTTTATACGTTGATGATTGTAAATCGAGTGTTTATAAACAATTATTATTTCTATAATGTCAGCTACATTGATTAAAAGCACACGCGGGAAAGATGTACTCCTTTTGGAGAATTTTACGTTTGCCAAAGATAGAGAAATGAAAAGTGGAGAAGTTTCTTGGAGATGCTCCCAAAGAAAAACAAATGCTTGTAATGCCACTGTATTTACAATTGGTCCTGAACTTTTAGTATCCAGAGGCAACCTAATTCATAGCCATGAAGCAAATGAACCGAAATTAAACAGGAAAATTATTTCTAATTCGTGTAAGCGAAAAGCAGTTGATGATATTTCGGAAAAACCTTCTAAAATTATCCGTAAAGTACTTACTAATTACTAATTTACCAGAGTCACTAACTACAATTGATGTGTCCTACATAAGAAAAACTATATACAACAGTCGTCGCAAAATACTACCAGGTCCATTACCTACAAATATACAAGAAGTGCATGATGCAGTTGACTTATATTCTAATACATTTAAAACCAGTAAAGGTGAACATTTTCTTTTAATAAATAGCAGAGAAAATAATATTATTGTATTTACATGTGAGACAAATATTCGTACTTTGTGTAAAATGAACGTCTTGTATATGGATGGAACATTTTCGTATTGTACAAAGGTTTTCCTACAATTATTTACCATTCATGGGCTGTGTAATGGACACTATGTGCCCCTGGTATATTGTTTATTACCAAACAAATCTACCGATATATACAAACATTTGTTTTCGTTATTGCATTATAAAATTTTGGAAACTTACAGTATTGCTTTAAATCCATCTAAAGTGTTCGTTGATTTTGAAATAGCAATTCATAAGGCGTTAATTTATATGTGGCCTAATACTGTAATCAATGGCTGCCGATTTCACCTACATCAAGCGTGGTATCGTAAAATTCAGTCTCTGGGATTAATGACTGAATATACAACTAACAGTGATACCGGAAAATGGCTTAAAACATTATTTGGGTTGACATATTTAAACGCCGATGAAGTTGGAGACTGTTTTGTGTTTGACTTAATGGCAAGTAAACCAGAAAATGCCGTTCTCGATAGGTATGCCGATTACCTATTAGAAACATATATTGAAAAAAATTCTACATTTCCTCCAAGTATATGGGCAGAAAAAACAGCTTCAATTACAAGAACTATAAATGCCTGTGAGTCATTTCATTCAAGGTTTAATTCTTCATTCTACTGTACACATCCTTCTGTATATATTTTTATAGAAAAGCTTAAAGACTTTCAAATCGACACGTATGTCACAATACAAAGCTTAAGTATACCTAAGAAAATCAAAGACAAAAGTGTAAAACAAAAAATTCAGTGTTTAGAAAAATTTATACAGCGATTTGATCTGCAGCAAATCAGCAGATTAGAGTATATAAAATTTGTATCACATTTATCCCTCCCAGTTGAAAAATATGTAAATAAAATATAAATATATAAAAAATATAATATAACTTATGTATACTTACTTTTTTATAATAATAAAAATTAGTGTTTAATATAATTTTTAGTTTAATTAATAATGTGTTTTTACTTTTCGATAATATATAAAAAATAATAAATGAAAGATATATCTATTATGATTTATTCAGTTAGAAATAAATTTGGGCAAAATACCAACAGGATTAAGATGACCTTTTACTTGCTATGGGGTAAATTACCTATAGGATTAGCAGCTTTAAATATTTTGTGGGCAAATTACCTCCGCCCGTCTCCAGGATCGGCTTGCCGTTTAATTAACCAACCAGACAGGTTTAATTTTCGTAACGCTGCTGCAGATTTGACGTTTCTAAGACGGTTACTTGCATATTACGTAAAAACTATTAAAAAAATATTTTTTAATTTCTTTATTGTAAACCGCTTTTATTGATCAGTTGACCTTAATAATTATGTATAGAATGCAATTTTTCTGACAACTTTGGTTCGTCTATTATTTAGATACCATTAACTCCAGGCCGTTACCACGAAATTTTTTAGCTCCAAAACGGCTGGCCCGCCAAGCATATAGTATGGAAGAAAAAAAATTTCAAATTTACTACAGACGGTTAACATGACTTTTTTTATAGTAAACGCTATAACAGAGACTATAAATTTTAATCTCACTATCAATGAAAGAGCCTTTTACCACAGATATGGGTATGGGTTACCTTGTCAACTTGTCTCAAAAATAATACCCGCCCAGCAAACATTTTCTATAACATTAGTTATAACTCGACTTTGTTAAAGACGAATTTACTTATTAAGGTAATTATTACGTAAAAATTGAGTAGAAAAATATACCTCTAATGTAAATTTACCAAACGGTTTTAATTTATATTTAAATTTACGTAAATTATACCAAGAAATCTACCTTTTACACAAATCTGCTTAAAAGTAACTTTAACCATATCAGCAAGGGAAAAACTACTAAAAAAAATAACCAACAATTACTTCAAAGTTAAATTTCCTTTGTAGTAAAATTAGGTGCCATATTTAGGTAATATCTACCTTTTTGGCAACTAAAAATCGTCTTTATAGTAGAATATCCAACTAAGTAGATTTGATTAAAAATTCTACGTAATTTTATGCTTCCATAGTAACCTATTTGGCCGCTTTTATTTACTCTCCTTTAAAGTAATATTAGGTCGAGATCGTAGAAAAATTCTACCTGTTTATCTACCTAATTTCAACCAAATAGTCGAATACTCATTTAGTTGACCTATAAGTCATCTTGAAGAAATATTTATTAACTTTGTTGTAGCAATTACCTGAAAAATCTACCACAAAGTAAATTCGACTAAAAACCACCAATTTAAAGAGAGTCATACATGACCTATTTGTAAAATTTATATTATTTAGGTTATTTTAACAATTAGGTTGTTTAGTTACTGTTTTTGTCATTATTCTTAAGAATTTCGGCTATTTTAAAAAAACCATTACAGTCGTAATCTTAATTTACGTGTGGTGTAGATAGAGCTTTAAATGAGTGCGAAAAATAATTAATAAAATGAGTTCGAAAAATAATAAATCATATCGGTATACTTCCGATTTTTATTGTAAAGTGAAACGTCTAAAATCTCAAGTGCAGAACGACGTGACCTAAATATGTTATATTTACCTATAGGTAAATTTTTTATAAAACCTAACTGTTATTATTTCTTTAAATAGGTAAAGTTAACTAATATGTCGTGAAATTGAAGTTAATTCAACTTAATAAAAAGGTATTTGTAAAATACGTAGATTTCCTTAGTCATAATAACTTTTAGGTCGAATTCGAAAAATACGCCATATTTTCTTAACGTAATTGAAGTACGATTCCAAATTTTAAATTTTTAAAATGACCTTAACTAAAACATACGAATGAAAATACCGAAAAACGAAACATTATTGATTTTCTAAAGTGATACACAACAAACGTAACATAGTTTTAGGTCATAATGTTATTATTATTTTTTTACACGATCATATTTTTTTCTTATATTTTTTTAATTAGAGAATATTTTGGAAGGGCATTGTTATTTTTCTAAGTAGAACTGTTAACATGCACGACAAAATTTTCTTCGCATTAATTTCAACAAGCGTGAACTTTATATTCACCACAATTACATTACATATATTTTTGTCACCGACATTTATTTATTTTCAATCTTTCATGTGAATTAGGTATATGTTTTAGTTATGTTGGTGACTTCTTACAATATTTCTACTTATATATAGATAAAAATACCAAATAAGTATAAAATTTCTTTTCGTACACTTGGAGGCATGCGTCATCTGCAAATATTTTGGTAGTTTCTACCTAAACTTAGTTAAATCAACGTCGAATTAACGTTATACTGACGTCAAATTTCCCTAGAGAGGTATTACTAACCAAACGTACTGGGCTACTACAATGTGGATTTAGATGTAATTCTACCTGTTTTGGTAAATAAAACCAAATTTCGACGTCGTCTTATTCTCCACTTATGTCGAATCCACGTCGAGCCAACGTAAATTTTACTTAATTATGGTTAAATCTAATTTTGCGACCAAATTTATTATATTTAATTTAGGTAGTATCGACGTCAAATTACACCAAAATGTTTGCTGGGCGTAGTATCATATAATTTTCTATATTTATTCCTTGATTATTATTAATTATACTTCTAAAAATAATTAGCAACTAATAGTTTCATATTGTTAAGCATTTATATCTTGTGGATATTTTTGTAAAATATCCCAAAATATTAGATCCCGAAAAAGATTAACCGTTCTTTTCCTTTCTCCAATTTTTTTGATATTCCTGGAAATAAATTCAGTGAAGCCATTTCTCTAGCTTTTTGCCTCTGGCGGCGTTAGAGGCAATTTATTTTCACTTTCTGAATGCATTTTTTAGTATTCCGTCCCCAAGCTGAAAAAAGGAAATAATATGAAATTAGCTATCTGTCCGTCCGTCCTTCCGTCCGTCTATCACAAACATTTTACTTTCGAGACTATTTGACTTACACATTTGTAATAGTGGTTCAAATACAGGCGTTAGGTTTTTGTTTTTCTTTGAAGTCGTTCTGGAATAAGTTATTCTAATTTTTAGTTAATTTTCTGTTAATTAATTTTCTTATTTGATGGTTTTGGGAATTTGATTGTAACATTTTATTGAACTCAAACTTTTTAATGAACACAATGAAAAGTAAGGTAGTAAAACAACGAATTATCACTATGTGCCTTAGAAGTTTTTCTTAAAATTTAATCCAAAACGTTAACATGTTTTCATCACATTTGTCCTCTCTTGATTTCTCCTTACTCTTGACAGCTGCTTACTCTTGACAGCTAGCGGTGAGTGGTGTCCAGAAACAAGCCAAGAGTCAACATAGTTCTCTGGATCAAACACCCGAAGAGGAGGTCCAATAATTTTTATAAACAACATGCCATGAACTGTTCTAATTTAGAGTAAAGATCTTAGTGGTGTTATGATTAAGTTCATCTGAGAGAATCCTTTTTCTTTTAGATGTGTGAGGCTTTCTGGTAACCGTCTGGAGAAGATATATTCTCGGAAACATATAAGTTACTGTCTTTCGTTAGTTTTAAACCTGGAAGCTATATTACTCATTTCAATTTTCCCAAACGTTATTGGGACTTTTTGTAGGCAGTTTTTCGTATCCATAACTTTTAAAGTTTTAGCTAATTAGATTAGATTTAATTAGAACTATGGGCCATGTGGCCTTCCCCACCTCGACCTTTTCAGATCCATTGCGGATCTCCTTTAATCGTTGTTTAGAGTACCTTATCTAATTCGGTCTTTTGTAGTAGACTCCATAGACTGGGAAGTAGTTTTCCGGTATAGCTAGTTGCCCTTGGTTTTTCTTCTTCAAATGTAAGGAATCTTAAGTCTCTTCTGTCAGCCCAATATTATACATGTATTTGTTAAGCCTAAAATGCCCTGTTAATAGACCTGCTAGTAGTACTCTAGTATTTTTTCTATTAAGGCTTAGTAGATGCTCGGTGAGTTTAGGCGATGGTCCTTTTAAGAACTCTTTGGCCTGTCTCTATCCTAATGAGTTTTTCCACCACTCCTGAAATTTTTTAAAGATACACTGCTTTGTGCATGTTCTGATAGTTGTTTTCGTTACACCACAGAAGGCTTCTGGGCCAACAAGAGCATTTGAGGCTCCTTCTCGAGCTAGTAAATCAACCTCTGCATTGCCCGTATGTCCTCTGTGGCCTGGTACCCAGACTAAGGTTAGTCTGCTTTGACTACCCAGCTCTGTTAGGGCTTTCAAACAGTCCCACACAAGCTTTGAGTGTACCTACATGGAAATGAGAGCTTTCAACGTCGCTTGACTGTCTGAGTATATGAAAATGGTTTTCCTAATACTTACTTTGCGCAGTGATGTATTGCTGCTATTTCTTCCTAGAATACTGTCGCATGTTTAGCTAAGGTCAGTGATATTCTTGTCTTTGGCGTGGTACTATATATACCTACTCCTGAACCTTTATGGGTTTTGAAGCCGACTGTATACTAGATGAAATCCGCATAAATAGGAGGTCCCATCCACGCTTGCCTGTCTGGTATACTTACTGTATATTGCTTTTGAAAGCTATACTTTGGGAGCATTTCGTCTGAGGGCATTCCCATTATTTGGTCTTTCTCAAATTCTTTATATAGCTCGCTGTAGTCGCGTCCATGCAAACTGCTTATGGGTTATTAACCTTTATGCAGTTTGTATGTGACAGACCTAGCCTTGTCTTGAATGAATATATGTAGTGGTGTTAGATTTAGCATGACTTCTATAGCTACTGTTAAAGTCGTTTTCATAGCTCCTGTGGTACTCAAGCATGCTTGCCTTTGGATACCATTGAGCTGTTAAATGGCTCTAGCTTGCCGATTCTTTGGCCACCATACCACCAACCCGTAGGTTATCATCGGCCTTATGACTCTGGTATATAACCATAGGGCCATTTTTGGTTGTAGTCCCCAATTTTTTCCACACAACCTTCGATATAAGTTGAAGAATGTTGTGCACTTTTGGGTAACTTTTTGCAAGTATTGATACCATGTTAATCTGTGGTCAAACATGACTCCCAAGTAGTTGGTCTCTTGAGCAACTGGAATCTTCACTCCTTTCAGTCCTGTTGGTACTTTTCGTTTTGTAAAGTTGACTATTGTGGTTTTGTGGGGATTTACTGTTAGTTCCTCCTCTCTGCATTACTCGTCAACAAGGTTTAGAGCGGTTTGTGTGCGCTCCGATGTGAATTTGCCTCTTACTAGCTAACTCAATCAGTCTTGTTTTAATAAACCTTTTAAGTGCCCCGTAAAATATTTCGGGGTGCAAAGGCTGGTTGTTGGTTCTACCTTCTTTTGAGTGGATGAGAACTCCGAAAAACTAGAAGTTTTAAGGTGAAGGGTGAGAAAAAGTCCTTTATATCTCACAAGGAAAGCCAATGTTTAATTGTTTAACAAAACATTGAGTGCGACCGGTTTCGAAGTGTCATCACTTCATCTTCAGGCTCGCCATACTCTCCATCCACTAGGGAATACTACAAAAACAAGTTTCATCAATTTTGGGTTGAAATAAATTGTAAAATGAACCGATTTACACGTAATAAAAAGTTAAAAATATTTGAAAAAACAAATATTAGTCAATTATAGTAAAAATTTAAAATATTCAAGACTTTACAAAAACAAATCACATACATTAAACAGATTAAATCTGTTAATCTGTTAATCTGTTTAATGTATGTGATTTGTTTTTGTATAGTCTTGAATATTTTAAATTTTTACTATAATTGACTAATATTTGTTTTTTCAAATATTTTTAACTTTTTATTACGTGTAAATCGGTTCATTTTACAATTTATTTCAACCCAAAATTGATGAAACTTGTTTTTGTAGTATTCCCTAGTGGATGGAGAGTATGGCGAGCCTGAAGATGAAGTGATGACACTTCGAAACCGGTCGCACTCAATGTTTTGTTAAACAATTAAACATTGGCTTTCCTTGTGAGATATAAAGGACTTTTTCTCACCCTTCACCTTAAAATTACCTCAACTCACACATGGCTACCCCCCTTGTCAAACTAGAAGTTGTTTACTGCTTCCTGGGCCATTGTTAACAGCTATCAACCCCAGGTCTAGTGATCTTGTCAAAGAGTCCGAAAAAAGTACTTTTTTTATTTGTTGTCTCCAGTTGGGTCATTTAAAGTTTCTTTAAAGTATTTTACTAATGCATCGTAGGACTCCCAATTTTTAAATTTTCTCTCACCAGTAGACTTGCACAGCTTCGGAGTTCCCTGCTGTTCTTTGGTGAAGCATGATAGACAACATAGAGTTTGTCTATAAAAGATTTAAACCTAAACAACTGAAACTGATTTAAAAATGTCTGACACTGACAGCTCAAGTCTGTGGTCGGTACGGTGCCAAACAATAACAGAGGGAAAAAACATTTGGGTGTCTTTTTTTTAACTTTATACTTTTAACTTAGTGTGGATTTTTTAATAAATCTTATAGATAATAAAAGCCTTCTTGTTATTATGAATGTATGATTGTGGTTGTAGATAAAGTATAGTACCTACTCTTGTCATTTAATATACTATAAAAGAACTATGACACCTATGTGGCTATTTTTGTTTTTTTTTTTTGTATTTAGTAATATTTTTCATAAACTATGCTGCAATCAAAAGTTTAACGTTTTAATTTGAATCATTATTAATTCGAATTTTAGATGACAGCCGAGGCCTACTAATAAAATGAATAAAAAATGTATTCATTGCATTAATAGATAATACTCATGTATTGAAAAAGCTGTGATAAAAAGTAGTGAATAATGATAATTCACCGCAATTAGTGTGTAATATTGATATCATATTATCATTTTAAATGAAAAATCTCTTTAAAAATAAGTACACTAATGCATTCAGGATAAATCATTTTGTCTAAGGATTTATCTAACTCAAGAATCAACTTTTAAACAATTGATGCATGTGTACGCTCTAATAACTGCGGAAAATCATGTTTTGCTATTTTGTTATCGTATCTATATTTTTCTTTTTGAAATAAAAAATTCGAATAATTTAAATTAAAAAATGTTTTAACTATTATAATCTATTTTTATAAATTGCATTAAATTTCACGGTATTTGCTTTAAAATAAAAATTTGTATTGCGTGTTTTGTTTTTACTTAAATTATTTTAAATTTTAATAGTTGGTCACTGGCTATGAAAAGAGACTAATTTGATTACTTTCAATGTTTAATTTACTGTTTTTTTGCAGATTATATTTCTTTGACTAGAAATATTGTAATTTTTAAATGGAATTTTCAAAGTAATAACATTATATTTTATAGTGTTATAAAAACAGAGTATTGTTCAATGGGAAATTAACAGATAATTTCAATTTAATAACAGAAACAGTTTAATTCAGTTAATTGCTTGTATTAAATCACAAAACAATCATTCGATGTTTTGATTTGTATAAAAACAAAATGGTCACAAAATAGATGTTTAACGGTTTTCTAAATGAGGAGTAGTTGTATCTACTAGATACGTCAACAGTGATATAGTGTACAGTAAACTAGAAAGGGTCGAAATTGTAGGGTTCTATTAAGCAAAAATAAATCTGTAAGAGCTAAAAATTGCAACTACTACTAAATTTTTTAGAAACAGAATTAGTGTTCATTTAAAAACTTCAACAACGAATATATGGACATTGTCAATATCACAAATCTCTAGTGTAATTGGTGTTTCTCTCAGCAGTGTTTTTAGAATTTTACCTAAATACAAATGCCATCCTTATAAAATTACATCATTGCAAGAACTACATAAAGAAGATTTAAACAATCGTCTATAGTTCTGTGATCTTTGTACAATATCTGTTTTTTCATCAAATGGTTAACATCAATAGACATAATTGTAGAAACTAAACAAAAAATATGGGAGGTTCATACTCACAAAAATCTCGAGTATGAAATATTAGTGGAGTTCATAGCAGGAGTTCTACGGGGATTTGTGCTGGGTTGTACAGTCTAAGTTGGAGTACTAAATTGCAAATACCCCGAAAATATAGACGTAGTGGCCTTCGTCGATGACCTTTGTCTGGCAGTGCTCGCAAAGGATCAGATGATCGTACAAGAGAGTTTTAGAATAGTCGGAAACTGGACCGGGGTAAAAGGGCTAGAATTGGTTAAGGATAAAACCAAAACAGTCATACTGAGAATTTCCCGAAAGAGAGAAAATATACGGTTCAAACGGAATCAACATCATGCCGGCAAGAATCCTTAAAGTACCTAGGAATAACGCTTAGTGGTACCGTAGGAGGCACTTAGAATAAGAAGCGTGGAATATTGTCCAGAGTCATACAGTCTTACCTGCTGTATGGAGAACTTACTATAATTGACAAAAAGGGCCTATTGAGGGCGACTAGTGCGTACAAGATGACCTTAACACAAACACTGTATGTGGTGATGGGAACTAGTGATGGACATAATCGAACACTTAGATGATAAAAACTCGAATTTATCAAATATTTGAATCATATCATTCGAATGATTTATTCGTGTCAAAAGTTAATATATTGACAGTTATTAATTTAATCAGAACGCAGTACACCAAATTTAAAAATGTCACACCTCAATCTTTACATTTATTTATCACGCATCTCTTTTGGCTTACGGCGCCGGCCTACGACATACTGATTGAAGGGATTGGGTGGTTCCCCTGACTTGACAGATATCAATTCAATCAGAACGCGGTACTCTGAAAGTTAAGACGCAATAAAGTTGCATTTGTATCCTGTTTAAGAGCAATGAGTAATTTTGGCAGCATACTCTATTTCATATTTCAACAAGTCACCTGGGGACTATTGTAAAAACAGTATTTTGAAGGCCAATAAGAATTACAACTCTCAGGGATTATTAGGAGAATTTTAATTCTCCCGAAACAGTCAGTTTTCTCATTGGATGTAAAACAACTTTTAAACGTTGACATATGACATTTCTCATAAAAATCTTAAGATAAATGAGTGCTACCATAGTTTGAAAATGGGTTCTCCACAAGTCACTCGCCGGTATAAACAAATTAATATGAATGATGATAAAAATCAAATGTTCGAATAATTTATCAATCGAATGATCATATCACTAATGGGAATCATACTCATGCATGCGCACTACGCCAACTGTAGCAATGAAGGTATTAATAAATTTTACAACACTGCACATCTTCATACAAGGAGAAACCAGGTCAGCTATTCACAGGCTAATGCAGGGATAAAATCCAATACGTCAACATAAGCCGACCACACAAGGCTATATCAGCAAGTAAAAAGGGATAATATTCTAGCTATGCCTACTGATAGAGCTATAACCACATACAAATTTGAAAGAAATTTTCAAATTCAAATACCAATCCGAAAATCCTGGAAACAGAGACCTCCCGTACAAGCTGAACTCGTCTGGAACACAGACGGTTTAAAAACCAAGGAAGGAGCCCGCTGGAATCTATGGATCTAAGTCGAAAACAAAGATTTCGCTGAGTGTTCCAGGTTAAACTAATAGCCATGCAACACTGTGCAAGAGAAATATTAAATTAGCAAGTATCAGATAAAACTATCAAGCAGGCTTAAAGGCAATTCTCTCACCAGAAATCAAATCACGACTGGTGAAAGACTGTCTAGAAAACCTGGCAAAGCTAAGTAGTCAAAACAAGGTGACCCTAGCCTGGGTGCCCGGCCATGAGGGATATCAGAGCAACGAAGAGGCCGACGAATTAGCCCGAGAAGGCTCAGATAAGGCCATGACAGGCCCCTAACCCTTCTGTGGAGTTGCTAAGGCATTGTATAAGGCATCCATTAAACAATGGATGCAAAAACAGTTTTAGGAATGGTGGAACAACTATCCATGACTAAGACAGGCCAAAGAGTTCATCAAGGAATCATCGGCCAAGTTCACGAAATACCTAACAGTAGGCCTTCTTACTGGACACTGTCGCTTCAAAAGACACATACGTGTCATCAATCCAGCAGAAGAAGCAACTGTGTACAGGTTCTGTAAAAAAGAAGAGGAAACATTATTCCACGTCCTGTGCCAATGTCAAGGCCTGGTTGGAATGAGGTTTCTAACATTGGGCGAAGAAAAGCCAAACGCATGAAACTACATGCGGGAGCCACTGTCAAAACTACTAAGTCTAATAAAAAATACCAAGCTAGAAGACATACTCTGAAACAAACAGAGTCTCACAATTGATCTGAAAAAGTCGCGGTGGAAAAGAACAAACAACGTCCAACTCCCAATCTAATCTAATTTACTCATGCATCTCCTAGCGGATTAGGGGGAGGCCATACCTAATGGAAAAAACAGAGTTGACAAAGGTATGAAGAATGCAGTAAGACGCCAGACTATTAGGAAGTGGACCTAGACAACTGAGGTGACATAATAATCCCACTGATCCCAGACATCAGAGTTTGGGAGAAATGTGGCCACAGACAATCGGGTTATTTCCTAACACAGATACTGATGAAATACGGCTGCTATACGAAGTATCTTAAAGAAATACAAAGGAAAGACAGTGATGTTTGCATGCATTGCAAGACATCCACTATTCGAGTGCACAAGATGGCATGCAGGAAGCAGGGAAGTATAAACGATTCTGGAAGAGAAGCTAGAGGAGAAAAACCAGAAAAAAACTTGTGCAAAATAAAGTAAAACAAATACACAATACATAGTTATGTAAAAATAGTTACTAGAATAAAGTAGAACAACAACAGGGTAGTAGAAGTACAGGAAGAGTAGAAGTTCTACCCCGAGATCCAAAGAATGTCTTCAGAAGACGATGTTTTTCTATTGGTGGAAATGACCCAAAATTATCTTAATCCCTTATTCCCTGATGATCCATTAGGGGGTTCTTAAACGGTTTTTTCTTCGCAAAAAAAATTAAATAAAATACACAATACAAAAATTAAGGTCTGGTGTGGCATTCTAATTGATCATATTGTTGTATCATATTTTCTTGATGGAAATGTCAATAGTGGATTTTATCTACAATTCCTTATAGAAGCTATTTCTTTTTTATTTGGTGTCATCGTCATCAACTACTAAGGTTATTATCCTCGTGTTCTGTGTAGGCTTTGTTACTATTTTCCAGCGCCAGTTTAGGTACAGCAATGTTAATTAGAACCCAATAGTAAATGGTCGAGTGGGGAATCCTACGAAGGCATCAGAATTAATTTTAAATAATTAAATTAAATTAAAAAATTCTGGCCAACGGGGGATTCGAACCTGAGACCCTTGGATTTGCAGGCAGAGACTCTACCACGGAGCCACTCACCCCCTTATTAAAGGTATTACTCCCAAAATAACCCTATTACTAGAAAATGATGATATGTCTGAAGATTAGCTAGCGTTTTAACAAGATGGAGAATTTCCACATAACGCTTTTGAAATACGACAGTTTTTGTATCAAATATTTTCTCTGCTCTATAGATAGGCAGAAGTGACCACTTAAGTGATCAGATTTAACTACGCTAGACTTTTTTTTTATAGGGACATCTCAAAATCAAAATATTTATGATCGAACCACAATCTGTCACATTTTTTTTTACACATATGTTTTTAATTTTAATTTATTTTTGTATTTTTCAACGCGCTTGCTGCTACCAGACCGTGGTTATAGTTAATAAAATAGAATCTTACTTGTATAATATTACTGTTTAACGTATTTGTGTTATAAAAATTATGCACCAGTATTTTAATGGCACACACGTAAATAGAATTTGATATGCCAATGATACACTAGCGCCTCCAAAATGAGCAAAGAAAAAAAGAAATAAAAAAAAAGAAATACTATAAATCAAAAACCATTTCATTATTATAGATAAGTGAAAAAAAATTGTTTTGAGTAATTTTAAAACATTCTAAACAAAATTCAGATTTCACGTATGACAGTAATAACAGATATGACATTTAACCTTAGATAAAAGAGACCGGAGATGTAACATTGCACATTGCGCACGTTGTCTATTCCAACCCTAAGTAACCCACCAATTAAAAATCATTGTGTTCACGATGCCACCCGAATTGCTCCGAAATTTCTATTCTATGCTTGTCTCCGCGTGAGTAAATCATTTATGAACCGCCGTTTTTGAATTATTTGTTGGTGTATTAGCAATTTAAAGTGTTTTAGTTATTCAATTTCAAGTTGAAAATGCCACGATGTATGGTGAAATAGTATATTACATTACGAGTGTGGAAAGTGACATTTTTCACACGAGTGTGGAAAATCACTTTTCACACAAGTGATGTACAATATTTTTCCTACGACCACAAAATAATTTCATCAAAAAATGTAAAACCAGATTATTATAATAATTAAAATGTATTTAAAAAAATAATCAACAATAATCGTATTTATTAAATTTTCATAATTTCTAAACAAATATAAAAATCAAAAAAAAATTAAAAAAAAAATTCTGGTACAGCCAGGATTCGATCGCGGTCGTTCGACGGGGTCTCAAATTGCAAAGTTGATGCTCTAACCAACTGAGCTAACAGGCCATACGGTAATTGATTGATCTAATCGCTTATGTGTTTAACCAGAATAAAAAGCAAATATATCTTAGTTATTTTAAAATTATTTTAAAAATAATTGTTAAAGATAAATATCTAGGATCTAATTTACAATAATTTAACAATCATATCGATTTTAGCATTAATATGGACATTACATAGATCAAAATAGAAATTATGTGTTTGACATTTTCTGACAGCTACTGCGGAAAGTAGCATATTCTCACTTGGGTGGAAAGTAAATTCTTATTCATACGCGTGTGATATAGGGCACTTTCCATAGGTCTATATAGTGTGATATGTGTCACTTTCCTAAGTGGTCGTAGGAAAAATTGTATATACAAATAATATAAGTATCAATGTTATGAAAAATAAGAAATATATTCGTTTTCAGCGGTAAATATTTGTTGACGTTTTGACATAAAGTCGCCATGATTCTTTGAGCTGAATACTTCAGATCCGCATTAAGGGGTTTCAATAAATATTAATTACAAATACATAATATTTCAGAAAATAGATTTCATAATGCATTAATTTACAAAAGAGTAAAATTTTAAACATTTAATCTAAATAAAAAGTAAATAGGCATTGTTACTAACGAAATTTTGTTTTTAAAAAGTAGTTTTATAAGAATATTTACTAAAGGTGGTTTTTAGCCCTTTATTAGCTATTTTTACAAGAATATTAGATAAAATACAGATTCACCTATTTAAAATTTCAAGGTTCATTTTATTTGCGGTTAAATCGGAAGTGACATTTAAATCTTAAGTCTTAAAACAAAGTAAAACGCGCAATATGATCTAGTATAAGCAAAAAATACTAAAGTTACAGAAATTAGTCATATTATTAGTATAATGTTACATTATAAACCCCTAAACAACTCGAAAAAAAATCTTCGTTTACTAAAAAAATCTAAATTCTAGCAATATTTATTATACAATCGAATGCGGTTTCAAAGATAACAGGATCAATAAATCCGAATCTCTAAATTTTGGAGCTAAATGCTCGGATAAAAGCATGGGACCGATAGGGGTTACAAAAATAATCGATTATCCTTTTCATGAAAATCGATTTATCCGTTATAATTAATCGATTATTTTTGATTAATCGAAAATGTTCAATAAATTGTTTTCGTTTTTTTAGGTAATGGAATATTCGATTATAAAGGAATTACAAAAAGAGAGTAGATTTATTCAAAATATTCGATTTATTGAAAATAATCGATTTTCTTAGAAAAATCGATTTATTGTTTAATCGACTTTTTAAATTAATCGATTATTTTCGATGTTTCAAAGGTATTCGAATAATTTGTTTTAAAATACAAAAAATAGATTATATAAAAATAATCGATTGATCGAATATAATCGGTTATATTATATAATCGATATTTCGGTTAGTTTTCAGAATTATCGATTTATCGGTCAATCAGCTTTTTATTAATCGATTATTTTCAATTTTTCAAAGATAATCTAATAATCAATTTTAAATGAAATATGAAAAAAGATTATTTAAAAATAATCGATAATTCAGTTATTTTTTTGGAAAATCGATTTATCGTAGAATCGGCTTCTTAATTAATTGGTTATTTTCCCTTAATCGATTATTTTCGATGTTTTAAAAATGATCGAATAACTGATTTTAAAGGAATTAATTCTTTTTTTTTTTTGAAAAATCGATTTATCGATTATTCGACTTTTTAATTAATTGATTATTTTTGATTAATCGATTATTTTAGATTTTACAAAGATTATCGAATAATTTGTTTCAATAGAAATACGAAAAAAAAATAGATTATTTAAAAATAATCGATTATTTAAAATAAACGATAATTCGTTTATTTTTTGTAAACACTGATTTATCGGTTGAATGGCTTTTTAATTAATCTATTATTTTTGATTTTTTAAAGTCGATTTTAAAGGAAATACGAACAAAATTAGATTGTTTGAAAATAATCGATTGATCGAAAATGATCGATTATTATTAATGATCAATAATTTATTTCGATAATCACCCACTCCTAGCGACCAAATGACTTTTAATAGGTTTAAATTTTAAAATGTTATCTGGTTTCAGACATATGCATTTCTAGAGTTTTATGTGACTCATTCTCTATATTAATTATTATTCCTAAAGAAACAAGCTTTAATATATCTTTTTCTGAGGTCATAATACAAAATAGCATTTTCTCATTTTGACTAATTTTTATTATGTGATAGTCGTAGAAAAAATATAATGTTTAACTCACAAGGTTTGATTTGCAGTATTCGCCTGCGCACATGCTTTTTTTATATTACTCTTAGACAATGAGTACCATTTCTTACTCGATTAACAATATTCTATTTCAACATTTTACTGTAGCCTTTTACAGAAAAGTCCGTAGTAAATAATAGCTAACGAAATATTCTATAAAAGGTCTTCTCTTTACATAAAATGTCGTGGCATCTGTATGATATTAAAAAATCACGTTAAATTTATTTCATAATACAAAATTCCATTAAACGTATATTTTAAATAAATCTAATAGTTCATTATGATGCTAATAAACAAAGTCCGGCCCCTGTCACAGAGTTCGGGTCCCTGTCCATTACCCCCACTCCGTTAACCTTTCTTTAGAAATTGGCAACATTTGCGCAGGTTAAACACCGGTGTATGTTATATCTCTGGTCTCTTTTATCTAAGCATTTCACCTACCAATAAACTGGTGTACCACAAAGCCGGAGGGCTGTCTGTGGTAAAAGTTAGAACGTAGTAATTATTACTGTGTATTGTCTTAATATTATTTATGATTCAAGATACTTTAAAACTTATATTTATATTGTTATCACACAAATTAACAGTAATATTATTTTTGCAACTTATTTGCTATATAATAGATTACAATAATATAAATAATAAATATGAAATCAACAATTTGATAAATAATGTAAAATAACATAATTGTAAAATAACATAATAGTAAAATAACATAATAGTAAAATAACATAATAGTAAAATAACATAATAGTAAAATAACATAATAGGGAAATAATACAATAGGAAAATAACATATTAGTTAACAAATTGAAAAAAGTAGGAAATTAATTGTCTATTATTAGATGTTAGAAAAACTTAACTGATTTCTTAAAATGGTTTGACGTGTACGAATTTTTACAATGTTCTGGTAAAAAATTATAAAAACGGGGTGCTAAAAACTTAAAGTTTCTTTGGCCAATTGTTTTTTGTGTAGTTGGAACTTGAAGATAATTATTTTTCTTAGCTCTGGTAGTATAGAGATGAGATATTTCATTAAAATTTTGTTTGTGTTTAAATAAAAAAATTAGAGTTTTAAGAAAAAATGTCTGACGAATATCCAACACTAATGCGTCTCGAAAAAGCTGGTCAGAAGGGTAAGTTTTTTCTTTTCCTAATATTATTTTTAAAAAATATTTCTGAAGCGTTTGTTATTTTTCTATGTATACATCTACAGTTCCGCCCCAAGCCAAAATTCCATATGATAATTTAGATGCTACAAGTGAATAGTATAAAATTTTTAAATATGGTAAATCTAGAACATTCGACAAATATTTAAATCGTCCCAGAAAAGATCTTAATGTTTTAGTGACGTTATTTATATGGTAATCCCATCGTAAGTGACAATCTATCGTTATACCAAGGTATTTTATATCTTTAGTAAGTTTAATTTTTATGGTTTTTTTGGTATGTTCATTATATATTTTTAATTCATTGTAGGTAGGCATTCCATTTTTGTAAATGCAAACAGGTAGAAACATCGTTTTCTCATAATTAATTGTTAAAGGATGAAAATTAAACCAATCAATAATAGTTTTCATATCGTCTTCTATTTTCTGTTTCAGATTAGACCAAGTCTCAGCAGTGTAAAATAGTACCGTATCATCGGCAAAACTGTATATGGTTCCAGTAACGCTTAAGGTAAGTAAGTTATTCAAATATAGGATAAAAATAATCGGCCCTAGCACTGTCCCTTGCGGAACTCCACATTTCACAACTTGCGCTGAGCTTATGCAATCATCTATTTTTACTTGTTGTGTACGATTTTAAAGGTAAGATTTAAACATTTTTAGAGCTGTTCCACGTATTCCTGAATGCTCCAATTCATCCAATAACTGATTGTGATCTACAGTATCGAACGCCTTTGCAAGATCCAAGAATACTCCAATTGCCGGTTTCGTATGTTCAACAGCATCATACATTTTTGATATTAATGCAGATATAGCATCTTCTGTTGATTTTCCCGTCTGAAAACCAAACTGGTTGGGTGACAAAATTTTTTCGCTAATTAAAAATGATTCAAGCCTAACTTTTATAATTTTTTCAAATAGTTTTGCAAAGCTACTTAGTAGTGAAATTGGTCTATAGTTTGAAGGCAGACTTTTATCACCTTTTTTGTGAAGAGGCTTTATGATGGCGACCTTGAATTCAGTTGGGCAAATTCCGTCTGAAATTAACTTGTTAATTAGAAAACATAATGGTTTAGCTAATTCAGTGCTAGTTTCTTTAAGTAATTCTGATTTTATTTCGTCAATACCGGGAGCCTTATTATTTTTTAATGCATTTATTAATTTAATTATTTCTGTTTCAGTGGCTGGTTTCATAAAAATTGAATTTTTATTAATACGTCTTTTTGAATAAAAAAGTGGAGGTTTTTGAATATTTTTAGCAAGATCGGGTCCAATGTTTGTAAAAAATGTGTTTAATGTATCGGCAATTTCTAATTTGTTAGTAGATTTAGTATTATTTAATAACGTTATTTCTTTGATATTAGAATGTTTAAGATTTGAATTTGTCATATTATTTATAGTTTTCCACAGATTTTTTGAGTTATATTTATTTTTTTCAATTTGTCGTTTATGATATTCTAATTTCGTTAAACTAATCAGATTAACATAATTAACCGACATGTCTGTATAATTTTTGAAAGTAATCACAAAAATTAAACATACGTATTTTTTTTATACATTCTAACAGAAGTGCAATATTAAAATTACCTAACGTATGTATTCAGTAAAAAATATTTTCCTTTACAAAAAGCCAATACTGAACATAACAAAATGTAGGTTTTCAAGGTGCTACTAACATTAGAGATGTTTAGGGGTAGATCCGACAATATTAGAATCGTGGCATCAGACGGATGAGCACTTTCTCGATTAGAACACATTATAATGTTGTAAACGCGCTAGAGCGTCACTGGCATATAAATCTACAAAATGAAATCGGCACTGAAAGTGTTAATAAAAGTCTGATATTTAAAATTATTTAGGGTGGATATTTTTCATTAAATTTCCCTGTATATTATTCAGGTTTATCTTTTTAGAATCCGCTTAATAAATCCATAATCCCTAAATTTTTCGGTCAAAATCGAGCTTTCACAAATGAATTATTATTTCACAACGATATTTCTCTACACCAACATCCTTAAGTATAACTTTCACGTGAAATCATCGAATAATTAGATGGTAGTAATAAATATCTTCGCATCACTTGTTTCGTGGTGTCATCATACCACAAGAACAAGCACCGTCGTAAAAATTTCTCCTCTAGTTCAGGGCCAAGTGCGGGAAGTTGTTGGTTCTTTGCCAGGGCCGATGCGGCGCCCGGAGCCTACGAGTTCAAGAACACGGCCGAACAAGCTTATTATATATTTATGCGTGTACGTTGTTAATGTTGGTGATATTTCGCGTGCCAGTAGTTGGGCAGCAATACAAAATATAAATAAATTACGTAACAATACATGTCACCCTTTCGATATAATTGGTTTGGCAACAGCGCAATTTAGAAATTGCATGAGCTTAAAATAAAGAAAGAAGTGTTATAAAGCTTTAATATAGTATCTACTTTTTTATTATAGACCTAATATTACAATAATCAACAATAACTAAAATAATGAATGTCTAAATTATTGATAATGGACCATTATTTTAATTGGGCATTAATTTTCGTCTGCCTTGTCTTATCGTCCTCTCGTACAACATGGGCGACATCGTAATTGATCTATATTTGCAGCTTTCTAACTTTTCTGCTTAATATTGTCCAAAAATCTTCTTTTGATCGCGATTTGTTTGATTTGTGGAGGTAAATCAATATACGATGATCCCAGATGAGGAGTAAACTTGTTAATGCTCACATCTAAAGTATTAACTTGTTTTAAGGCCCATCCACTCTCATGTTCTTAAAATTCCTCAAGTTCATTTAGAATGGGTTTAATAACCTTTTCATTAAACCATTGACCGATATTAGTGTCTTTTGATATTGGTGAATTAGTTGTAAAGTACTTAAATTCAGTTTAAACTCGATCAGTCTTGGACAAAACAAATTCACCACAAAAAACAACATTGACTTTAATGGCTTCTTTTGTTTGCAACGTATTCTGGATTTTTCGGTCAAAAATAGATTTGCTATCTTGTAGAAAAGACTTCGGATCTTTGTGTTGAAGATTTGTTATTACTCCAGACCTCTTTCCTTTTTTCGCAAATTCTTGTTTATTCGTGTATAAAAAGAACCAGTCGTAAAAACAAAATTTATCGAGATTATTGACGAAATTTCACAATCTTTGGTATTATAGACTAGACTATGATGTAATAGACTAGACTACCATATCTAGCAAATATAAAAAATGATCAGGTATGTTTGTTGACAGAGTTGTCAATTAATTAGTTGTCATATATTATTCTTTATATAATAAAGTTATTTTTCCTTTCCATCGAGTTCTGCCTTACTTTAGGTTATGGGCTCAGAAGACGAAATTCTCCAATTCCGTACTGCCCTTTTCAGTGGCGCTAACTTTTATACCTGGAAGTATAGAGGCACAAAATAAAAGATAGATAAAGAAAAGGAATTTTAAAAATTATCTAAGTTAGATAAGAAATGTAAGAATCAAATAATTCAGATAATCAGCGACGATCACCTAAAATGTATCAAATATTGGCATTGCCAATCAGCTTCTTCTTCATAATTCCTAATTAAGAATTAAATTTTACAGTTTAAATTCTCTTGAAAATCATTTTCTTAAATTTGATAAGTTGATTAGAGAATTAAAGTCAGCTGGGGCAAATCTCGAAGAACTTGATAGTCTGTCATATACTCTTAACAATGCCTTTTAAGTATCAATTGCTAGTAACAGCCATCGAAACTCTTTCTTTTGATAAACTTAATCTTGGATTCGTCAGGACGCGGAACAGAGTTCCAGGATAAGTTTTTTAACGCTAAGCGAACTAAAGCAAGGTAGTAATTCATCAAGCAACTCAACACACACACACACACACACACACACAAAATAGGGTAACAATGTTTAAAATTAAAAAATAAAAACTGCTTCTGTTGCCAAATTAGATTCTAAAGCGGCATTCACTCTTACAACCTCAACTATAAGTAGTGTGCAAGCAGGAGTTTGGGTGCTAGACTCTACTGCAACAGAGCACGTTATGTGAAAGTTATTCACATCTTGTAAAAAATATCCGTTCATTATAAGGTAAAATAATTATAAAGGTTGTCAAATCAGGTACTATTCTTGAAACTGTCGAAGTATGCAACGTTCCAGTTGTTATAAGTTGCGGAAATAAACGTCATTTCCTAAATACTTAAGATGTTCCCATAGTTCCTGGCCTTCAATTTAATCTTCTCTCCGTGAGCAAACTTGATGCATCTGGATAGATATAAGGTGGCTTTTAAAAAAGCAGCTGCTATAATTTTCGAGGATAAAACAGTTGTTACTCTCGCCAATCAAGCAAATAAAATTTACATTTTGGAGATTTTAATTGATGCGACTTGTGCAGGTGCAATTTTAAATATTTGTCATCAGCATCTTGGGCACATTAGTAACACAAGCTTGAAAAATATCAGATATTTGCTTGGAGATTCAAATGAGAAATTTCAAAACCATGTGAAGTATGTATAGAATCCAAGCAAACAAAGTTACCACACACTCAAACTAGACTACCATATCTAGAAAATATAAAAAATGATCATGTATGTTTGCAGATAGAGTTGTCAATTAATTAATAAAGTTGTCACATATTATTCTTTATATAATAAAGTTATTCATCCTTTCCATCGAGTTTTGCCTTACTTTATTTGGGACACCATGTATATATTTTATAGTTAGATATTTTTCTTTAACTCAAGTTTGGACCTTAATTATTTTAGACATTCGATTTGATTGGTGGTTATATCATCGATAATTGTTATTTTTTTAGTGATTACTTTTTCTAAAAGTTTCTTTTTGTTTCGTAAAATATGCTATGCTAAGCGTCTGCCTAGGAATAGGGAGTTATCATTCATAGTGACTGGTGGGCAGGTACAAGTAATATGAGTCAGCACTTTATCAGTAGTGCGAGTAGTGTTATATATTTTTGTAAGTTCCTGGACGCTGTGTTTGAAATATTGTGAAATGCTAGTATGTATTCATGTGCATGATAACTAGTCAGCAGAATATCAGCAATAATGATCAAATATAATAAGTGTTCTAGTATATTATTAACAAAGATTTATCGGTAGATGCAAGGAAGCCATCCTTAACTGTATTTCTGGATTTTGCCAAGGCCTTTGATACCGTAGATCACGGACTATTATTAGAGGCTTTGGAGGATACGGAAACATGAGGACCGACAGATGCCAGCAAGTAAAAGTTAAATGTGAATTTAGCGGCGAAAGAATTATAACAACTGGTGTTCCTCAAGGTACTGTTTTGAGACCCACATTATGTAAATAGTCTATACATACAATAGACTTCAGGACAAACAGTGACTTTTTCCGGCGACACAGCAATTTATTATGAAGCCAACTCATGGGAAGAAGTAAAAATGATATAAAAGGAATAGTGGATTGGTGTACACATAAGAATCTAACAGTTAATTATGCAAAATAATTTGTTTTGCCTTTTGCAAGCTATACTAATCACTTACCAACTTTTAGTAACCTCAGTTTTATATATAATGAAACAATCACACTACAAAAAAAAAATGAAAATATTTAGGCGTTACCTTCGATTGTCGCCTCCGATGGGAAAAACACATAAATAGTTTAATTAATACTTTAAGATTGTTATTATTTAAATTTAAATATCTTAAAAGTATAATAAATACCACACACCTAAGAATAATTTATTATTCGTTGTTTTAAAGTAGACTCCAATATGCTATCATCTGTTGGGGTGGCGCAACAATAAATCATATAAACAAATTAGAAATATTACAGAAGAGAATACTAAAAATAATACATAATAAAAAGATTAGATACCCCACAGATAATTTGTTTGAAGTTAAAATTATGGATTATAGAAATAAAAACAATTTACAGAAAAGAACTTATTCTTACACCAGAAACAAATGTCTAGTATATACTCAACCAGTCAAGAAATCAATTTTTGTATGGAAAAATCTTTAATTTTCTTCTAGATATGTATAAGATATATTCATATACAATAAACTCTTCTAAATTATTTAAACAGATAATGAAAAAATTTATACTAACTATGAGAGCGCAATAAAAAGATTAGCAATAAAAAGAAAAATTTAACTGTGACAAAATTTTTTCCTAAATTATATGTTATTAGATTTTAAGTTTTGTATTGTAAAATATACTTGATTTTAATGCTCTATGGTTGTAAATCACTTGTATTTGTTTTTTTTGTCTACCTATTTTAATTATTTAAATATATTCTGTTCATTTATTTAGATTTTTTTTTGTTATGTAAAATTATAACAGAAGTATAGTACTTTTTATATTATATGTTCCTCATTATTTTGATATGTTTTTTTATGTATGTTAAGAATCAGATAAGCACACAATAACATTAGGTTATTATTAGTTAATGATTTGGCAGCCCATGCGCAACCAATTGGTCACTTTACATATTATTAGAAAAAAGAACTTGTTAATATTATTGTATATGTATACTGAATGCTAAATAAATTATTATTATTATTATTATTATTATTATTATTATTATTATTATTATTATTATTATTATTATTATTATTATTATTATTATTATTATTATTATTATTATTATTATTATTATTATTATTATTATTATTATTATTATTATTATTATTATTATTATTATTATTATTATTATTATTATTATTATTATTATTATTATTATTATTATTATTATTATTATTATTATTATTATTATTATTATTATTATTATTATTATTATTATTATTATTATTATTATTATTATTATTATTATTATTATTATTATTATTATTATTATTATTATTATTATTATTATTATTATTATTATTATTATTATTATTATTATTATTATTATTATTATTATTATTATTATTATTATTATTATTATTATTATTATTATTATTATTATTATTATTATTATTATTATTATTATTATTATTATTATTATTATTATTATTATTATTATTATTATTATTATTATTATTATTATTATTATTATTATTATTATTATTATTATTATTATTATTATTATTATTATTATTATTATTATTATTATTATTATTATTATTATTATTATTATTATTATTATTATTATTATTATTATTATTATTATTATTATTATTATTATTATTATTATTATTATTATTATTATTATTATTATTATTATTATTATTATTATTATTATTATTATTATTATTATTATTATTATTATTATTATTATTATTATTATTATTATTATTATTATTATTATTATTATTATTATTATTATTATTATTATTATTATTATTATTATTATTATTATTATTATTATTATTATTATTATTATTATTATTATTATTATTATTATTATTATTATTATTATTATTATTATTATTATTATTATTATTATTATTATTACCAAAGACATTACAACTAAGAGACCAAATTGTTTACATTTTTATGTGGCAAATCATTATTCCCACCAGATTCTCGTTTATTGCGTCTTTGCCGATTTGATCAGTCTGTCAAAATTATTTGGAGAAATTACTTTCGAAAAATAAAATTTGATGTGTCCTGTAACTATAATTTTATATTATATAAATATAAATATGTTTTTAATCAAATTATTCTTTGAAGTTTTAATATAAGCTAAATTTTTTATTCAAAAATCAATATTAATCTAACCAAAATATTAGGGTTTCGAAGAACTCCGTAAATACGGCAACGCTAAATATCTTATTTTACGAATTTACAATTTTAAGAATGAAATGTAATACCGTAACCAGCCGCAACGTTGCCAATTAGGTCTAACAGCTATTTTGTATTTCTGACAGTATCTGACAGTTTCTGTGTGACTTATTGATTTATTCATTTATAAAATACTATTTTTGTGAACTTTTATAAGAAATATAAAGAATTATGGTACATGCATGTGTAGTGTTCAAAAAGGTAGATCATTTAAGTCGAAATGTATGGTTTCATCAGTAAGTATTTTTAGGTTAAGATATGTTGTTTTCATTTGAACCAGTGGAATAGGACTTGTACAAGATTTGATACAATTTCTTATAGAATTTAAATTATATAGGATCACATAGTAAATTGTTTGAAAAATGATTATCCAATCTAATTTTTCAGACAATTTACTGCAGGTTTGATAATATACAATTTAAATTTTACAAGAAATTGTATCAAAAACTTGTGTAGTCTAAAATAGTCTTAAAACAGTTTTTAAAGTGATATTCCTTTTATAAATTAGTAAATTTTTCTTATACCAATAAATAATTATTGAATAATGGCAAAGAAAATTTTACGTAAAATGAAGAATACCTTAAAAATGATTTACCTATTGAGCACCTATACATATTTTTTATTTTTCTATTTAGGTTTCCGCAAGATCCTGAGAAAAGAAAACTTTGGTTTTCTCTAATATGAATCCTTGAAAATCAGCCCCTTCGTAAAAACCCAGAGTTGTGTTTAGAAAACTGTTTTCCTGAAAATGTTTTGGTACGTGCAAATGGTACTAGATATATTAGAAAAGATGCAAATTCGAGACGGTGTAAGGGCTTTCTATTTTTGGATGACTTATCCAACAGATAAAAATACAAAATATTAATTTTTTGTTTACCTCTAAACATTATTTATTACCTATATGTATGTATATCTAATGTATGGGTTTTTAGTTCTGATTCAACTGTTTTTGGAACACCACCGGCTGCAAAAAGAAACATTGCAGTAAGTTATAACATTAATAACTAAGCATAAAAAAATTAATTGAAATTTTAATTAATAACATTAAAGTATTTTATATATTTAAAACATTATTTTAAAAATTTTTACAGTTTTTTTACGATATTTTTTGCCATACCATGTTTTTTTGTAATTAATAATTAAAAAATTATAAATTTTTAGGACAGTGTTTTATTTAGATATCCCTACTTACTTAATATTAATTTAAAATTTTAAATAATTTTGGTTAACATCATACCAGGCAAATATATAGTAAATGCCAATAAACTAATAAATATTATAAATCGAAAGGTAACTTGAATTCGCTTGTATTTGAATTTACTTATACTTGAATTTACCTGCATGAAAAATCAGCACGTATCATGCAAAACTATTGTCATATACTCTGATAGCCAAGCAGCTCTAAAGGCAATTCTCTCACCAGAAATTAAATCACGACTGGTGAAAGACTGTCTAGAAGTCCTGACAGAGCTAAGTAGTTAAAATAAGGTGACCTTAGCCTGGGTTCCAGGCCATGAGGGATATCAGGGCAACGAAAAGGCCGACAAATTAGCCCGAGTAGGCTTAGATAAGACCATGACAGGCCCCGAACCCTTCTGTGGAGTTGCCAAGGCATTGTGCAAGGCATCCATTAAACAATAGATGCAAACAGAGTCTCAGGAATGGTGAAACAACTATCCAAGACTGAGACAGGCCAAACAGTTTATCAAGGAACCATCGGCCAAGTTTACGAAAGACCTACTGGATCAAAAGCGTCAAATCGTTAGGATAACAGTAGGCCTTCTTACTGGACACTGTCGCCTCAAAAGGCACATACGTGTCATAAATCCAGCAGAAGAAGCAACTTTGTGCAGGTTCTGTGAAGAAGAGGAGGAAACAATATTCCACGTCCTGCGCCAATGTGAATGCCTGGCTGGAACGAGGTTTCTAACATTGGGCGAAGAATAGTCAATTGCATGCAACTACATGCGGGAGCCACTGTCAAAGCTACTAAGACTAATAAAAAAGACCAGGCTAAACGACATACTCTAAAACAAACAGGAATCCCACAATAGATCTGAAACGGTAGCGGTGGACAAGGACAAATAACGTCCAACTCATAATCTAATCTAATCTACCTACATAAAAAAATCATCATAATTATATTACTAAAAAAATATACCTACATATTTACGTATTTTTTTAACATACTTACTCTGACAATACTGGTAAGTTTAAAACTCTACGCCACTGGCGAGCATATTATGGACACTATTTACAACGTTGCCAGCCGGTCATAAGAGATCTGTCTTTCTCTCTTCCACTTACTAACAATTTTAAAACAATAACAGTCCGCAATTGTATGGGATTTATGAATGAAACATTTTGTCTATATGTTGTAATGTCTTTGATTATTACTATCCTGTGGAAAATTACAAAGTGTCACTTATTGTTTTTACCAGCAATCAACTTTAGCGCAAATGGCAGCAAATCATCAAGATGATCAAATTTAGTGTTTAAAATACAATAAATCGCTAGAAACCTAAAAGAATAGCGCTGCTGAACTCTTATATGGCATACAGGCTATATATTTGTATATCAGCCCAATCCCAAGCCCATGTAACAACGGTTGAATGGAAGTAAAAGCAGTCGAATATCGTGCTGTAGATGAAGTCTGATCTGACGAAAAAAGAGAGAGTCCGTGGACATAACGTCGATGAAAAGTAAAATTGTGTTAGGTAATCGTTACCGGGTCAAGTGTTTGAATTTGGCTGAAATATACACCTGCTTAATTTTTTTTATAGTCACGTATTTCGTCTTATCAAATCTATCGGAATTTCTAACAAAAAATATCGTAAACAAAAATACAAAATAATGTATCGAGTGCAATGCATTACTATTTTATTAATTTCTTTTTACTAAATATTAGTTTAAAATTATTAATTAAAATTATTGGAAAGGCAGACACATTTCCTTAAAAGTAACAAAAATAACACATATTAAAGAGTGTAACAAAAACTAAATAATTAATTACACCAGATATTTAAAATTCAAATACCTATATATAAAAGTGCTTACAAAAACATTATAGCCATAATTAAAAAAATATATTTTTTCAATAACCATTTTGTCGTGAAAATTGATGCAATTATTTTTAAACCACCATTGGTGTAACACATTCATTTTGAAACTTTTTGACCCTTAGTACATTTTGAAAAATCAATGTTTTTGGATTTACCGAAACTTTTTCAATAGCTGGTCACGTAACAAAATTATAGGAAAGTGATGCAAGGACCATTCACTGTCTTTCAATCCCAAGAAAAGAATAAAAAACGAACTAAAACCTCCAGATCCCCTAAACACAAATAAAACTTTGCGATAGAGGTGAAGTGCCTTTGACAGCACGTTAACATGGAACTTACACCTAGAAAAAAGAGTCAAAAAAGCATACATTATTTTTGCTCAATGTCGTCGAACCGTGGGGCGTATAGGGTATTCTCTCCAAGAGCCTTTACATGGACATACGAGGCCATCTACGCTAACACAAGATGCTGTTGTCTAGGGATCAAAAACCCAACATTTCCTAACTAAAACAAATTTAAAGAACAGCATGTTTCAACAGAGCAGGAGCTATGAAAATCATTCATATTCTCAGTATCTTTGATATTTGCATCAAGTCGTTTGCTCTGATGAGGTCAGAAAAAACAAGGCTTAGGATGTGGATTATACTCCAGATCCTCAAAACTTAACCAAAAAATGGACTGTGAGTAATGTCAGTGCAGTTTAAACCAAGCCCACAATTTTCATAGTAGTAAAAGAAATTATCAGAAACAATATCACTGCAAAGAACATTCCTATCTATACAGATAGACAAGAACTACTCGCCCTGGAGAGATCACGAATTAACTTAGATATGGTATTAGAATACCATGTAGCTTTGACTGAAGTATTAATAAACAATTTGGTCACCTTAAGACGGATCATCGAAAAGTAACAGTCTTATTGAATCACTAGCCAAAAATGCTGCAAACCAAATCCTTTTTAGAGCTACTTCTTTCATTGGAGTGTTAATTTCGGTAGTGACAAACTTAATTAATAAATATTTTATTGTACACTTCAAGGAAATATAGGATATATCAAGAAGCTGTTGAGTTGCCAGGGAGCTTTTAAGCTATCTTGACAACAATACAGAAACAAATACTTGATTTTAACTGGACAGAATCTGCACCTGATTATAAGCAATCTAACTGCTCATTTTCAAGGACAAAAACATCTCCTTAAGTCTCTTAGAAACCACAATTCAAGGGGTACGAAAAAGAGGATGATACCATCGAGCGTATCCTGCACTATTGCCCGATATTCTTATTTATCTAAAGATTTATAATCGGCGAATTTTGGTTGACACCAGTAAATATAAGAGAAGCCTCTTTTGACATCGTCAACTACACCAAATCTGTTGACTTGCTCCACACGTTACATCTACAGAAGAGTATATATTGATATGATATTTGATTTTTCCTATTACTACTAAGCATTATTGTAATACAGGCCTAAAGATAGCTCTGTGAGTCTAAAACCAGTCGCTTTTATTAAAACTGATGTGATTTTGATTTTGTGACTTTAATATTGTTGAATTTAGCATTTTATTTTATTAAATAGAATTTGATCCGTTAGGTCGAACAAAAATAGAAACTGTAACATATTATAATGATAATCAAATTTTCATGCTAAATACGACTAAATAAAGTATCAATTTTATTAGAAAACGATTTACTTTCTCTTGTAATAATAATAATGATAATAATATAATTTAAAAATCTGACTATTATTGTAACAGAAAAAAAAAATAGTAACAGTTGTTGTGATTGTATACGATAATTTACAGAATTAGTGATTATATTGCTTTCAATAGTAGATAATAAAATTATACTTGCATTCCTCATGATAATAAAAACATGGAGAAAATAGTGTTTTATTAAAGGATGTAAAATTAGATAAGTAATATAAAGAAGAACACTAACAAGATTTTTACACGATTTTTATACAGTAAAAAACTACCCTTAAGCTATGTTCTTACTGATACCAACGTGGGGAACTAAAGAATACATTTAAACTAATAAAAAATAAACATTCTTCCGGATATGATGAAATATCTCTAGAAATTTTAAAAAATTTACCTGACACTGCGTTATCTGTACTAACAATTATTATAAATGGAAAAATCAAAATCTATATTTTATTAAAATAAGTGTAGTCATACCACTTCATAAAAGTGGCCATACAGTTACTATTGATAAGTTTATTAAAAAACTTATTAAATTCCGCCTATATAAGTTTTTAAATAAATTTAATATTTTACACTGATTTATTTTGCCACGTTACTAGCCTATCCAAGGATGTAAAATTTAATGATTTGGAGAGTGGGAAGGTTAATAAAAGTATATCTAAGAGTGATTTGATTTAATATCTCATGCACAATTTACCCTGGGGTTTATAATCCCCTACAAACGGTTATTAAAGCTGTTAATGTGTTGATAGTATTAACGATACGATAAAATTTATCTCATGGTCCCCTTTTAGTACTAGAAGATGCACAGGTGAGTACATATTTAATTTTTCAAATTTATCCGCTATAATTTAGTAATTTGTTTTAAGGAATTAGTTGAAATAAACCACTACTTCCAAATCTGGAGAAATAAAAAAAGATAGTCCTTACTTGTGGCTGAGAGGTTATAAATCTTACTGTTCTTAAACTGGTGATCGTTCAGGTGCGGTAATAACTGAGGCGCCAAAGCCTCGGCAATGGGGTGCAAGCGAATCGCAGGCTATATAAAGCGAGATTCAAATGTGTGTCGCTAACGTATTATTGGTTTGTCATTTTTAGGAAAACATGAAGAGGTTGAACTTACCATGAATGTTAGGGGCCTTTCTTTTACAAGAAATCAAATCCAAAATATGTGATTCCACTTAAACGAAACGTTTCTTGTAATAAATGATATGATGGTTTACTTAATGGCTAACTAAATTTGTAAATTTAAAAACTTATACCCAGGTGGTTCTGAAAGGAGCCATTTTCATTAACCAGTCAGATGAGAATGCAAAAAAAAGTATCATAAAAAGTTTCAGTGGACAATCCATGTCCAGATAAGATGTATTTAAATTGTCCTGGTTGTTATACCTTGATGTAATTTTAATTAATTTAATGTATTTAAAAAAGAAGAGAATTGTTAACAGAATGACTGTGACATAACAAAGATAAATTATTGGGAATCCTAATAAAGATTTTAAGGAAAATCTAGATGAAATAAATTAACAATTACATATCTCTAATATATTTAAATAGTGTAAACATTTATATTTTTAATGATATTATGTTAAAACCACATTTTACTCATCTTAATGTATTTTAAATCGATTTATATTTTGTATTGGTTTTAAGATTACCTAAAGGTATTAAGTAAGTACCTAGAGACGAAGAGGACGAATTAAAGTTTGCGATTAAATCTATTTGTAAGTTTTATATTTCTAATTGATAGTAATAATTATTGTTTATAATTTTTTTAGGCTTTATCTATGCAGATGTACCTGAAAACTGCAATTAATATTGTAATATATCCTATTCGATAAATAAATACGTATAACCAAGATGTCCTTATCTTTTTATGGTAAACTATTACTAAGGTAAAATGTGCACATAGCATCTTTAACGGTTTAGTAATATTTTACAACAAAATTACCATGAGTGTTGCAGTAGCAGCCTTCTGTGTTTTAATAAAAGCCTTTGATTGCATGAGCCATGGACTGATGCTGTAGAAGCATCATCATTATGGTATTAAAGATATTGCTCTGAAGTGGATAAGATTTTACTCGTCCGAAAGGAAACAGTTTGTTAGAACGACTACAGATTTGTATTTACTAGATATTAAGTGGGATGTCCCTTAAGGGTCCGTTCGTTAGTCGTTACTGTTTCTAAATTATGAGAATGATCTAGCATTTTTTGATATTTCAGCACGTGACATTATTTGATGACAATACAACACTTTTATCGCACTCCAAAGATTCATACAAACCTCCTGATATGATATCTGGTGATCTTTTTAAAGGTATTCAGTGGTGTCAGGTTAACTTAACGTAACATTTTTAGGTTTAAGAATAGACTTAGTTGAAGAGCAGATGGATTCAACGTACGCCATAAACGTGAAATAATGGAAAGTTAAAAAGAAAATCGGTTTAGGTCCAAAAGATGGGATTAGAACTTGTGTGTATTTATGTCAGTCAGAATCTGATTGATTTCAAATTTACGAATTCGGACATCAAAGCACATGTACTGCGATGGCCTAATTGGTATCATGTGGATGGCCCAAGTCCGAAGTCTTGGTCGTGAATGCATTTTTCTTTATTTAATTCTCAGCTTGTTTAATTTTCTTTGGTTTGTGTTTACTTTGGAGATATCAAGGTGTAATTTTTATAATTTTGCAAGGTGAGTTAGGATTTTTCGTTTTCCGAATAACCAAATCTTTATAGCACAAAATTTTACATTAGCGTAAAAATAAAGTATCCTTTTAGGGATTACGCCATATAAAAGTAATTTCCTAAACGTTCCGTGGCGATAAAAGTTTGGGAAACGCTGAATAGATAGTTACAAATCCGTGCAAATGCGCCAAAGGGTTTAAATAAGGATTTAGGTTTTATAATGTAAATATACTTTGTTAGAAATTAAGAAAGGAGTGTTGGAATCTCTCGAAATGAGTTAGAAGTTAGTGGGGGTATGCGGATTAAGGATAACACCTATGATATGATGCGTAGTGAATAAATTGCCCTTTGTATCCATTCACGCAGGATTGATTAATTAAATAATTAACTAAGGATTCAACTAAAAAATAATTATTTATTTGAGTTTAGTTCTGTTAGGCTATTTTCCTACAGCATAAATATCGATTGTTACAAAGCTATAGTAGTAACTTAATTAATTAGGAATAATCTGTTTTATTACGAAATAAAAAAAATTGTTAATCATTTTCCGTAATCATCTATATATAATTCTAAATAGAGCACATAAAGGTTAGAAGAAATTTGTTAAAATATTTATAAGACAAGTAAGTATACGTTCATAAACTTAAGTTTAGATACATTTTTAAATATGCATATTTTTTATGACATGATCACTGTTCAAGTTAGAACGTTTACCCTTTTATTTAAATCGCAATTCTTAACGTCCTATTTGGTCATAGAAAAGATATTTTTTCTACACCCACATGGATATTAGGTACTTCAAAATGGAAAAGGTAGTCATTCAGTTCAATTGAATGAATAAGGAGTTCGAAGGTGTACATTAATGCTCTATATTTTTCACAAAATCAATTTATTGGCGACCGGTTTCGAAGTGATCACTTCATCATCAGACACACCCAAATGGAAAGTCATGGAATCAATATATTGAAAGGTGGAAATTAATACAAAAATATATGTAATATTAAATTTTACCTTGTAAGAACATTGAATAGAAATGAAATCCACTAATCACAGTTTAAATTTGGTCACCAGGCTTTCAATAATTTAAGTAAATGACAATTCAATCAAACTACTTGTTATATTTATATTTGATATTAATTATAATTAAAAATAAGTGATTCTTGTAAAGAATCGCTAAATAATGGCATTTTACAAGATATTCGTCTTTATTTAAAAATGAGTTATAAAGTTTAATAAAATTATCTAAAATAAACTTATTTATTAATAACAAAACTAAAGAATTAGGTGATAGAGCTGAGGTGTCATGTAGAAAGTTCTTGGTTTAAATCTAGAATTTAGGACTAATAAAATAAAATATTTTTTAGGTTCATTTTAGTTTAAATTAATAAGTAATACATTATTTTTAAATGAATTATTTTATCTTAATAACCTAAATTAATTTTTAAAATTTGTAGAAAAAATATACTGTATTGCATTCAGACGACTAAGCAATCCACCTATCAAATTTCGTCTTCGTGCGATATGGCCATCATATCCACTCTTGTTGCACTAACTAATATTTTCCTACGACTACATAAGACAAAGGCAGATGTGACACTGTTTATAGTCTCATGAAAAATGTTCTGTATCACACACGTGTGAATAAGAATTTACTTTCCACTCAAGTATGAATAAGAATCTACTTACCCTATCATCTATCAAATGCATTATTTTTATTTTTATTTATAAAATGTTTATATCAAAAGCAAAATCGATTTGACTATTAAATTGTACATCTTTTGTTTTTTTTTTAGCTTGATTCTAACAATTTTTTAAAAATAACCAGGTACATAAAATATTAATTATATATTTTTGTTTATATATACTACATAATTATATAATTCACTTAACATTAGGGCTTCATAGCACAGTTAGTAATCATTTGACTTAGGATTTACCGACCGGGGTTCACTTCCTGATAATAGGAAACAATATTTTTTATTTTAGGAAAAAATATTAAAAATAAAAACTTAGTAATTTAGTTGTTTTTTTAAATACAAATTATTTATCAATTATTTAATTTATCATTATATTATTAATTTATCATTTATTTTTCATTAATTTATTATTAATTTATCATTAATTTATCATTAATTTATCAATATTTATTCATTAATTTATCAATAATTTATCATTAATTTATCATTAATTTATCATTAATTTATCATTAATTTATCATTAATTTATCATTAATTTATCATTAATTTATCATTAATTTATCATTAATTTATCATTAATTTATCATTAATTTATCATTAATTTATCATTAATTTATCATTAATTTATCATTAATTTATCATTAATTTATCATTAATTTATCATTAATTTATCATTAATTTATCATTAATTTATCATTAATTTATCATTAATTTATAATTAATTTATCATTAATTTATAATTAATTTATCATTAATTTATCATTAATTTATCATTAATTTATCATTAATTTATCATTAATTTATCATTAATTTATCATTAATTTATCATTAATTTATCATTAATTTATCATTAATTTATCATTAATTTATCATTAATTTATCATTAATTTATCATTAATTTATCATTAATTTATCATTAATTTATCATTAATTTATCATTAATTTATCATTAATTTATCATTAATTTATCATTAATTTATCATTAATTTATCGTTAATTTATCGTTAATTTATCTTTAATTTATCATTAATTTATCATTAATTTATCATTAATTTATCATTAATTTATCATTAATTTATCATTAATTTATCATTAATTTATCATTAATTTATCATTAATTTATCATTAATTTATCATTAATTTCTCATTAATTTATTATTAATTTATCAATAATTTATCATTAATTTATCATTAATATATCATTAATTTATCATTAATTTATCATTAATTTATCAATAATTTATCATTAATTTATCATTAATTTATCATTAATTTATCATTAATTTATCATTAATTTATAATTAATTTATAATTATTTTAATTTATCAATAATTTAACATTTATTTATTTTACCATTAATTTATCATTAATTTTAAATTAATTTATCATTAATAATTTATCATTAATTTATCAATAATTTATTATTAATTTATCATTAACTTATTATTAATTTATCCTTAATTTATCATTAATTTATTATTAATTTATCATTTTTTTATCATTTATTTATCAATTATTTATCATTTATTAATCGTTTGTTTATCATTTATTTATCATATATTTATCATACTCTACAGTGATGCAATATTAGAATATTTTCGCTATTTATGTTGTTATTTTCGAAACAAGTCAAAAAAAATTGAATATAGAAATAAGAAAATATGTTTAATTTAGACAAAATATAACACAAATTTTCATTTTTTTACATTTTTTGATTAAATTACTTTGTAATCGTAGTAAAAATAATCTACATCTCTTGTTTTATTTATAACAGTCGTAATGTAAATATATTCTATACTATTTCTATACTATTTCTATACTATTTCTATACTATTTCTATACTATTTCTATACTATTTCTATACTATTTCTATACTATTTCTATACTATTTCTATACTATTTCTATACTATTTCTATACTATTTCTATACTATTTCTATACTATTTCTATACTATTTCTATACTATTTCTATACTATTTCTATACTATTTCTATACTATTTCTATACTATTTCTATACTATTTCTATACTATTTCTATACTATTTCTATACTATTTCTATACTATTTCTATACTATTTCTATACTATTTCTATACTATTTCTATACTATTTCTATACTATTTCTATACTATTTCTATACTATTTCTATACTATTTCTATACTATTTCTATACTATTTCTATACTATTTCTATACTATTTCTATACTATTTCTATACTATTTCTATACTATTTCTATACTATTTCTATACTATTTCTATACTATTTCTATACTATTTCTATACTATTTCTATACTATTTCTATACTATTTCTATACTATTTCTATACTATTTCTATACTATTTCTATACTATTTCTATACTATTTCTATACTATTTCTATACTATTTCTATACTATTTCTATACTATTTCTATACTATTTCTATACTATTTCTATACTTTTTCTATAATATTTCTATATTATCTATACTATTATCCAACGAATAAGTAAGCAATAATAGCCCACTGAATGTTTATAATTCATATTCAGTTTAGTAAATATATAAAATCCACCCATCATAGATCATAGATCACTATTCATTTTATGCTTACAAAGAAACCTTAAATTTTGTAAATTGTATCTAGTGGTTGTAGAAAAAATTTACTATAGTGTATAACTCAAGTGGAATGACCGTGTCATACTCAGACGATTGAGGATTTCATCTACGGCTTCGTGTGATATATCAATTATATTTGTTACACAAACTACTATTTTCGAATTTAATTCCAACCATTACGTGTATATTAATTGTATATTAAGTCATTAAAAAATACAAAAAAATCTGTTGTCAACTCTTAAAAGTACAAGTTATGACATTAGGTGGAATAAAATTAATGAGTAATTTAACAATTTTTCATAATAAATAGGCACAGTTTTAACGGATCAGAAGAAGCAATTTTTTTAATATATTAGATCAAAATTGTTTTTCCTGAAAATTCGACTTTCATTATCTTCTGTTATCTATCATAAAATTTTAAAATTGATATATTATTCAATATTCAGTAACGTGTATTCGTTACAATAACATAAAATTAACAATATCCGTTGTCCTTTACTATTGAGAAATAATAGAACAAACAAGTGCGGAATGTCCTAAACTACATACGTCAATTTTTTTCGTGTCTCAATTACTTTCGAGAAACTGATGGACGGGAGAAAGTCCATTCCCACTATTGCGGATCTGAAACGTTTTTTGCGACGATCTTTATGACCAAGGAGAGATCATTGCCCTCGCAAATGTATTCTTATTGTTAGGTTAGGTTGACATCGTAAGAGTTTAGCAAAATCCGGGAGTAATATTTGCCAGCATCGGAATCGCAATTGTTGGCGAAGCAATCGATGATGGACTTTCACTTTTCATTGTGCGTGATGTAAACGTCAAAATTCGTTTTTTTTACGAGGAACAGTCTGAAAGTTTTACTTAAGCTATCTATGTCAAGCAGAGTACCTTTAATATATAGTTTGTTCAATATTATTTACAAATATAAAAATAAAAGAAGATATATTTTAATTAGAAGAATATAACGAAAGTTTATAACTTAATAAAAAAAAACATTTATAGAAGCATATGAAGTTATACTAAACGTAGAAATTTAAGAAATAAATGTAGAATAAGAAGAGGTTATACTAGAAATTAAAAAAAAAGAAAATACAGAAAAAGAGAAGTGAACAAGAAGAAACAAAATAAGAGAAAACTTATCACTTAAGAATAAAAAAATAATATGAAGATTAAAAAGAAAACAGAAATCGAAGTGAAGATGAAACTAGAAAACAAGATAAAGAAGAAAAAAAAATATATAGAATTAGAGAGGAAATGTACAGTGATTGTAAAATATTTGTAGAAGGTAAAAGTTAAAATATAATAAATCAAGAAGTAAATGTAGATGTAAAAGAGGTAATACTAGAAATTAAAGAAAAAGAAAATACAGTGAAAGAGAAGTGAACAAAAAGAGAATCACTTAAGAATAAAAAAATAGATAATAGAAAACGAACTGAAGATGAAAATAAAAAATGAGATAAAGAAGAAAAGAAAACACATAGAATTAAAGAGGGAATGCACAGTGATTGTAATAGATTTATGAGAAGATAAAATTATAATAAGTCTAGAAGTAAATGTAAATGTAGAAGAGGTAATACTAGAAATTAAAGAAAAAGAAAATACAGAAAAAGAGAAGTGACAAAGAAGAAAGAAAATAAGAGAAAAACAATAGAAAACAGAAAACATAGTAAATATGAAAATAGAAAACAAGAAGAAAACATAGAGAAGTAAAGGGGCAATGCACAGTGATTGTGAAAGATTTGTGGAAAGATAAAATTAAAATTATAATAAATCAGGAAATAAATGTAAATGTAGAAGAGGTAATACTAGAAATGAAAGAAGAATAAAATACAAAGAAAGAGAAGTGAAAAAGAAGAAAGAAAATAAGAGAAAAAGAATGAAAAAATAGAATACAAAAAATGAAATGAAGATGAAAATAGAAAACAAGATAAAGAAGAAAAGAAAACAAACAGAATTAGAGAGGCAATGCACAGTGATTGTGAAAGATTTGTAGGAAGATAGAAGTAAAATTATAATAAAATTAAAACAGATACAGAAGGATAAATAAATAAAGTAAAAGTAGAATAGAAGTAAGACAGATTTAAAAGGGGTGTGAAAGGAACATTAAAATTGATAAGGAAGAGTAGGGAAAATAATTTAGAATAGGGATTGACTCACCAAAGGTGAAAGAAAAATAGATGAAGTGTTTAATATATAAAAAAAGGGATGTACGTCATAACAGTTCTAGTGTGGTTAGTAATTTATTGGTAATTGTGTGTAAAAACAGATTTTAAAATAATCAAATAATTTTGGCTCTACAGTCCAAGGAGTTACTGCTGGCCCATTCTGTCCAAAAATTAAAAAATACAATTAAAAAGTAATAAGCCCATTTTAAATACTTTTTCCGTTAAAACTTAAAAAAAAAACTTAAAAACCATTAAAATACTGAATTAAAATCTAAAAACAGGCCTGGACTTTCGTATCAAAAATTAAGTTAAATGAGAAAGTTTATATCTGTTATAGCTTTTTATTATGTATGAATCGCACACAGCTGTTGTAATTCAGTCGTCTGTGTGATTTCAATAGCTTTACGTCGGGATCCTATCGTAGCCTTAGAACTTTTATTTATCTAACTCATCAGACTATTGGCATACTGGTAATATGCCAAAACATCGTAGAGATCATGTAGAATGGCCGATACGAGAAGATAATGAAGTGAGTTTGTATTGAAGTGCATTTATTACGAATTAACTTAGGGTTAGTATTAGAATGTCACGAAGCTTTGGCCGAAGTATCCATCAACAATGTGGTCACCTTAAGATGGATTAAAGGTCACGCCACATCGAAAGGTAACCGTCTTGCTGATTCACTAGCCAAAAAAGCAGCCAACCAAATACTTTTTGGAACTGGCCCTTTTATTGGCCTCACATAATCGGTAGTGACAGACCTAATCAAAGAACATTCCCTTGTGAAATTCAAGGAAAGATGGGATGAAATAAGGAACTGCATACTGGCAAGTCTGCAGCTCTTAAGTTATCCTAACAACACTACAGCAAAAAAATACTTGAAAATAACTAGACAGAATCTGCTCCTAGCCGCATTCTGACTGGTCATTGCTAAGTACGAAAGCCATATCATGGGGCTGTCAGAAACCGCACTCTGCAGAGGGTGCAAATAAGAAGATGAGACCATCGAGCATATCCTTTACGATTGCTCGACGCTCTCATTTATTAGAAGATTTATGTTCGACGAGTATCGGCCGATATAAGAGAAGCACTTCTTGGCGACGTTGTCATCTACATTAAATCTGTAGGCTGGCTCACGAGCTAGGAGGTGCCTATCATCTCAGGAGGATTCACAATGGGCCTAATGAGGACTAAGTGCCATGGGGGTAACCCACCCTCTACAGAAACAGAGATGTAACTCTTATTTTTCAGTTTTTTTTAAGTTATTAAAAAAAAATGTTTTTATGATTTGTATTACAGTATAAAAATAATAACTTCTGTATCTAATTGTATTTTTTAGTACAAACATTGTATCTGTGATATTTTAAAACTACTTATTGCATTTATAATGTTGTACATATCAACTGATGCAGTTACTTTAAGAACTCAACTAATAGACATTTTTCTGACTTAGAAGTCAGCAAAATCGATTTTTCTGAGTTGTAATTCGGAATAATCTACATTCTGAGTTGTAAGTATTCAAAAAATATTTTTCCTCTTGAAAAAGAATGAAAGCTAACTCCAAACAAACATTCTCATTTGCTTATTCGCCAAAATATATGCCCCAGCTACATGCTTTCGTTTTTCCTGGTACATCGCGCCTGGAGGCCGTAATTTGGTAAGTTAGACACCTGTTCACGGCCCAAGTCGGCATCAAAGATTCCGGCAACATTATTACTATCGGGTTCTCCCCGGTGGGTCTTTAACAGCGTTCGTCAACATTTTGATTCCCACGTGTCCTGGACCTTCACCTACTTTTAAGGTTTCGAGTGTGTGGCGTATTACGGGTAAAATTTCAATGGTCATCGACTGATGCTTTCTACAATGGAAAATGTGAATGGCCGATTTATAACCGACACGTTCCTTCGGATTTGAATATAGGTTATGATATGACGGAGTTGTTTTTCTTTCTCGTGGCCTTTTACGTATTGGGATTCTAAATTGTAATTTAGAATTTAGTGTATTATGCAATGTTGGGTTTCACTTGTGTATTAACAGCCTTTTGTTGATATTGTGTGCAAAAAATATTACAGGTAATTTATGAAGAATGTAATAAGAATTCCTGAGAAGCAATGTACATCTACACGATTTTCAGGACGTAAACATTCATCGTGGGTGTTATTTAAGAAAGCAAGGGCAACGTTGCGAACTTTTTCGTCTCCTTCAAACATAAGGCATCAAAACAATGTAGCACCTGCTATAAATAAAGAATATACAATAAAAGTTTTTTCCTACGTAGCAGCAAACCCTTATATTTCTCTTCGAATTCTGGCCAAAGAAATTCGGAATATTTGAAATACTATACATATAATTATAAAAGCATATAGTTGCCATTTATTTAAAAATATGTTTTTAGACGGTTAAGGCTTTTGGTCCTTATTTTTACAAAGTAATCCTAATCGGAAAAGATTACTGTTTTTTTTTTTTTTTAATAAGCTGCTGTGTAATGGAAGATATTTCCTAAATTAAAGATAAACCTTAGTTTGGCAGCAAGGTAAGGCATCACCTCACAGCGCACAAATTGTGATAAATTACTTAAACAGGCCGCATTCAAATGAATAGATAGGAAACATGGGTCCCATCCCTTGACCTGTCCGTTCACGAGACTTAACGCCTCTTGATTTTTCTTCTTTGGGACTATCTAAAGATTTTTGTCGTCAATTGATGAGATACAAATATTGGCAATACACAGAAAATTCTAGAAAAACTAGGTACAATAGAAAAAGGAGTACTATTTTGACACCTGAAAAGGCAAAACGAACCCATGAAGAAGAATAACTAAAATTCTTGAAGCATTTTTAAAATGTCAAACACTAAAGAAAAACAAACCATATGATTTCATTGTTTATCATGTCTATTACATGAGTGTCGATATAATTATACAAGCAATAACGAATATGTAATAGTTTTGACGTCAAACTTTATGAATAATATTTAATTCACTATCATCTTCTAATATATTATCCTTTCACTAAATATTTATAGAGGAAGAAAGTCTACATGAGTACTTAATTATGGTATAAAATAAAATGCGGATAAATAATTATGCATAATTAAATTAGTAACAGTATAAATTAAGAAGTAGCATTCCTTTTTTTGCAGCATAATATAACAATATTTCGACTAAATGAGACTTTTTTTATCAACCTTTCTATGCTTTCTTTCTATAAAAATATTTTTGACAAATCTGTCTCAGTAATTTTGGCCCATTTAAGAATTTTATATTTTGAGTGGTAGGCTAAATATACTGAGCTGCTCAATATGTTAATGCTTACCAATTGCTGCCCAAATAATTATTTCTGAATTTTTAAAAAGTAAAAAATAATTACCTTTTATTCTCTTTTATTGTCTTTTAAAAATGACCTTTTTTTTCTAAATTACAGTTACATATTTGCGAGATTTAAAAAAATAACTAAAGCATTGTTCAAGTCATCCATCAAATAACGGATGCAAAAAGAGTATGTTTTGGAAATGGTGAAACTATCAGGATTGAGACAGAATTTCACGATAGACCTACTAGAACAAAAACAACAAATCCTTAGGATAACAGTAGGCCTTTATTGGATATTGCTGCCTAAGAAGGTATATGAGTATCATCAATCCAGCAGAAGAAGTAATATTGGTCAGGTTCTGTAAAGAAGAAGAAGCAGAAGAAGAGGAAACATTAATACACGTCCTGTACGATTGATGCTATTAACACTATATGAAGACAACCTGGAAGCATGTAGCTACATTGTCAAAGTTAGGAAATCTACTTAAAACGATAAACCAGATGACATAGTCTAAATGACGGAGTTACACAATGGATCTAAAGAGGTTGTGGTGGACAAGGACAAATAATATCCAACACCTTTCGAATCTATACAAATTTATTATTACAGCTTTTATAAACTTATAGTCTAAAATTGTGTTACTGTTTTGGAAACATCTTTAAATATTGCTACAAATCAATTTTATAATTTACTTGTGTTAACATAATTTTATTAGCCTTATTATATAAATATTTTTAAGCAGGTTTTCGCCTTTATTTTTTTATTAATTTAGCACTAAAATATTTTTTATATTAAAAAAATGTGGACTCAGCAAACAGCTTTTAACTAAAAATCAAAATATTTAACGCACTCATAAATAAGACAGATCAGTTTGATCTAATAATAAAATAATTGTGTTAGCTGGTCAACCATCAATTGTTATTCTTTACGGCACTAATGCTCAAACGAAATATGAAATTTTAAACAAAAAATTTTTTTTTAAATATATAACTGATTTCCACGACCTGTTAAACAATAACTGCCGCAGGGAAGGGCTGCTATATCTAAGTGGATTGCGACATAATCTTCCATCTTGGATGCCATTTTTATTTGAAATAATCATTGAGCTATTATTATAAAGAGGCGCTATAAGTATTATTTTGCACAGAGATAAAACGTCAGGCTGGGTGTGGCTTAGAGTCATAACAATATGGATGCCTCGTCAGGTCCTAATTCTCTAAAATTATAAGAATTTGAATGTACTCGTATTTTAAATACTATATTTTTTTCTTTTAACTGGGCTCATAATAATATGAATAGACAATGCATTTTTTAAAGATTAAAACAAACTAAAATAAAAAAAAAAACCTTCTTAAAAAAGAAAAATGTATTGTCCTTTAAACCAAACTCTTATTATTGTGATGCTCTCAGATTTACTTATAAAAAAATATTGTATTTAACTCATGGCTAAAAAGTGTTTTTAAGTGTTTTTTTCTCGTGTGCGTGGCGCATATCGCAAAAAAAACACCTCTTTAGCCACTTGTTATATAGACTACTATTATTTACCTCAGAAGAATTAAAAATAGGTACAGTATTAATCTCTTAAACGAACATAACATGTTGATGTTGATGCTTAATAAAATGCTTTGAACACAGAACGCTGCGTGTTTTGTAGGTTTACAAGAGTCTCTATTTACAAACTACAAACAGACATTTTACCGTGCAGGATCTTTAGGAAATATGGAAAGAAAATATTTGTTATTTTAGATTTATTTGTTAGTTAAAATGTTTCATATACGGTTTCCTGCCATTTTTGTATTGTATAGGAAAAATTAAACGTTTGCACATCATAAAATACAATTTCTAAACAATAATAAAATAACAGAAAACTGTATGTATATGAAACAATGAACATAAAATATTTTAAATAAGCAAAATATAAAAATACGTTTTTTAAATCCTACCCTCTTTATTTTTATCATTTTGTATACTAACCTATGAATTGATATTCCGGTCGATTTCTTTATATCAATTGCGTTTCTGCTATTGTAGTTATAACGATCACAAGAAACCATTAATAATTGTCTTTCACAATATTATTTAAATATTACACAAAACTTGATCATACAAATAACATCAATGAAATCGCAACATTGCGAGAGCGGTTTAACGTAAGTGTCGCATCAATATGGCTGACTGATGCTGCTTTTGACCACGTGATCGCATCTCCCTATAATACTACCTCAATGGAAATAATAGTCACCAAGAGAAAAATGTATGAGCATTTATTTAATGACATTTTCATTGTTTTGCCAACTTAAGCTGACTACTGTGTCTCTCTTAGCCTCAGTAACCCTTTCATCAATTTACTGGATCTTTGTCGCAACGCCTTAAATATATCAACTTTTCCTTTCGGCAGCCATTTTGTTTCGAAAGTCTTATTGCTATGGTTAAACTAATTCTTTACATTCCTATTTAATTTATAGTTAAAATTAAGCAAAATAAATAGCGCATTTAACCTTTAGATGCCTGAGATTATTATTATTATTATTATTATTATTATTATTATTATTATTATTATTATTATTATTATTATTAATTATTATTATTATTATTATTATTATTATTATTATTATTATTATTATTATTATTATTATTATTATTATTATTATTATTATTATTATTATTATTATTATTATTATTATTATTATTATTATTATTATTATTATTATTATTATTATTATTATTATTATTATTATTATTATTATTATTATTATTATTATTATTATTATTATTATTATTATTATTATTATTATTATTATTATTATTATTATTATTATTATTATTATTATTATTATTATTATTATTATTATTATTATTATTATTATTATTATTATTATTATTATTATTATTATTATTATTATTATTTTTTTTTTTTTTTTTTTTTTTTTTCTCCTTCTCAGGGTTGTTGATAAATTGGGATTCTTACGGAATCAGTCAATTAATCAGGCTTTAAATTTTTTTAAGTGTGAGTTGTGCGACTTTTATTCATTGGCAGGTAAGTTCAGAGTTTTTCTCACAATACGACAAGTTTCTAGTAAAACTGACTTTTGCATTGTTGTGAAGATATTTTTGTCAGTGATGTTTATTTGTTTTAGGTACGACTCCAACTTCTTCGAAACCAGACCAGTAGCTGAAATTACTATGGGAATTATGGTAATACTTTTTAGTTTATGTATACTTTTATATTCTTCGGCCAATTCGAAGTATTTATTATTTTTTTCCTTTTCTGCTTTTTCTAGATTATGATCGTTGGGGTGCGTGATGTCGATGAAGAAGCCCACTTTCTCCTTTTTTCTTACAAAGACGATGTCAGGTCTATTGCTGGATACTGGTTTGTCGGTCTGTATTGGCGTATCCCAGTACAGAAGGTATGTATCACTTTCTAGGACCGGGAATGGAACATACTTAAAATATTGTTCAGCTTTTTCTTGAAAATTGCACATAACTGCCAGATGCTGATGAACTATGTTGGCCGTTAAGTTATGACGCTTTAGGTATTCAGTAGGCGCTAATACCGTGCATCCCGATACTATGTGCTCTATTGTTTCTGAGTGGCGACGACACATTCTGCACAAGTCGTTATCGAGTCGAACTCCGTGGATAATTTGGATATGATTTCGTGTTGCGATAACGTTGTCTTGAATCGCCACCAAAAATCCCTCAGTTTCCCCGAACAAGTATCCCTTTCTCAACCATTCAGTTGAGAATTCAATTTTTGATTGCAGAAGTTGATTGGGATACTTTCCATGAAGGGGCTTCGACAGCCATTCACTTTTTCGTATGTTGAGATCAGGAAGTGCTGAGCTTTCTTCTTTGAGTTTAACTGGAGAGTAGTTATCCAGCTGAGTTACGACTCGGTGAAGTGTAGAAGTTAAGGATTTATCTCGAAAGTATTTTTTTTGTTTATTTATTTGCTTTTGATAAAGTAACTTTATATCTAATAGTCCCCGGCCTCCCATTTTCCGTGGAATATAGAGCCTTTCTGTACAAGCTTTTGGATGGTGAATTAAATATTTTGTCATTTGCACACGGATCGATCGATTAAGAGCCTCTAACTCCGTGTTTGACCACCCGATCACGCCAAAGGAATATGACATTGTAGGAATTGCCCATGCATTAATTGCCCTAATTTTGTTTTTTGCTGTTAATTCAGTACGCAGTATTTGTTTCGTTCTTTTTTCGAGTGTTTCTGTAAGATGTTTTTTGGTCTCTTTCCTATTGATTACAAGTTGTTGCTCGTACCCCAGGTATTTATAACTCTCGCTATTTAGGTATTTAATGTTCTCGATTTCGATGTTTTCGTACTCTCTAGGCTTTCCACGGTGTGCTACTAATTTCGCGCATTTATCAAAGCCAAATTTCATTTTAATGTCACCGCTAAAGTTTTTATTTTATTATTTATTATTATTATTATTATTATTATTATTATTATTATTATTATTATTATTATTATTATTATTATTATTATTATTATTATTATTATTATTATTATTATTATTATTATTATTATTATTATTATTATTATTATTATTATTATTATTATTATTATTATTATTATTATTATTATTATTATTATTATTATTATTATTATTATTATTATTATTATTATTATTATTATTATTATTATTATTATTATTATTATTATTATTATTATTATTATTATTATTATTATTATTATTATTATTATTATTATTATTATTATTATTATTATTATTATTATTATTATTATTATTATTATTATTATTATTATTATTATTATTATTATTATTATTATTATTATTATTATTATTATTATTATTATTATTATTATTATTATTATTATTATTATTATTATTATTATTATTATTATTATTATTATTATTATTATTATTATTATTATTATTATTATTATTATTATTATTATTATTATTATTATTATTATTATTATTATTATTATTATTATTATTATTATTATTATTATTATTATTAATTATTATTATTATTATTATTATTATTATTATTATTATTATTATTATTATTATTATTATTATTATTATTATTATTATTATTATTATTATTATTATTATTATTATTATTATTATTAGTATTTATGAGGACCTTTCTCAACGAACGTATGAACTTTTGCAACTGGCGCAGAAAAAATACGGAAGAACATTAAGTTGGACTATGGGAGGTAAGGTGTTCATACAACATAATAATATGAAGAAAGAAATTAAATGTTTTGACGACCTCATTGATGTCCCGTAATCTTTCTTCGGAGGTTCAAGATTATTTCGTTTCTAACGACCTTTCCTCGCGAATATTATTTGCTAAACTTTTTTCTCAATTATTGTGGAATACATTTTTATTTTAATACCTATTTCTAAATTATTGTTTATAAGTTTTTATAAACTCTAGATATTTTTGAATACGAAGTAGATATATATCTACTCGTAAACATTTATTTTTATTTCTTGTTTTCATTAATATGTAGTAAAGTAGCAGGATCCATTATAATCAATAATTGAAGGATAAAAATATTTATTTAATTTTTGTTCTTTGGTATTTACTTAAGAATAAAATTATTTATTGTTATTCTTTTCTCTCAGCAACTTAAGTATCTACTTGCGCTCTATTTGTTACTAAATTTATTTACTTAACTAATTTGCCACATATTTTACAGATTTTTTTATATATTTAAATTGCTGGGGCCGAGAAAACGTTCTTAGAATAACACATTTATATGCGCTAGCTCAATATCAACATATACATATTGTTTTTGTACTTAATTTTCATCTTCTACATATTTTTTACGTTTCTCGCAACGCTATATGTTTTTAAATATTTATTATCAGAACGTCAGGGGACTCCGCACCAAGGTCTCGGACTTTAGCAAAAACTTGTCTGCAGAAGAGTATGATGTTGTTATCTTGACAGAAACTTGGCTATCAGAAGACATTAAAAATGGAGAACTATTTAGTTGCAATTACATAGTATATAGAAAGGATAGGGATAAAATTTTAACAGGAAAACAACGCGGAGGAGGTGTCCTCATTGCTGAAAATAAAAATATCATATCTTCACTTATATCAATTAACTCACCTTTGGAAACAATTTTTGTAAAACTTAAACTACACGGAACCACAGTCATTATTAATTCAACTTTTATTCCACCGGGCGCAAATGCTAAAGTCTACAGGCAATATCTAGATTTATTTGACAATTTAGATCCCTTAATCACTCAAACCACACACATGGTACTTATTGGTGATTACAATATACCATGCATAAATGGCACATATTTTCAATTTTCTAATAAAAATGATATAATAGTAACAATGTCTCTATTAATGGCCACTTACAGTCTACAGTCTTTCAACAATTGTCTCAATGAGGATCAAAAAACTCTAGATCTGGTGCTTGGTAATTTGAATTTGAATATAAAGGAGAATAAAGAACCTTTAGTTCCCATAGATAATAAACATCCCTCTCTGATAATTAAGACGGAAGTAAAAAAAAGTAATCAACTCACATACACAAATAATAATCTTCAAAGCAGATATAATTTTACAAAAGCTGATTTTAGATTACTATGCGAACTACTAAGGGATTTTAATTGGTCCAAAATTGGACACATTGAAAAGGTTGATGATTCTGTCAAATATTTTTACCAGGTTTTTTATGAAATGCTTGACATATGTGTACCAAAGTTTACTAATAGGCCACATGCATATTGCAAACAGTTTCCGCCATGGTTCACGGATGAAATAAAAATCGACATAAAGTACAAAGAATTTTTCAGAAAAAGAAAACATCTATCGGAATATTATTTTAGTAGATATAAAAAAATTAGGGCGGACCTAAAATTGAAAATAAGGACGGCGCACAATAATTATATCCAAAATATGCAGAACTGTGTTAACCAGGACCCCATGCTTTTTTGGAAGTTCATTAAAGATAAGAGGTCTAATATTATATCTGAATCAAATTTTATTATAAATAATAGGGAAATATCTGACAAAAAAATTATAGCAGGAGAGTTCGCTGATTATTTCAGTTCAGTGTATGACAACGATTCAAACTATAACCTTATAGATATTAATGATCTGACTAACAATTGGAACGTAAATTTTTATCAGAATATTGACTTCGATCTAATATCCGTCAAAGACTTAGAAGCGGCATTTCGAAAGTTAAAACCGATGAGAGGGCATCAGGATCAGGTAGAATTTCACCCTCAAAAACTATTTCCAAATGATTAGAAGTTAAACATGTAGTAAGAGCAGAGACTTTATCTTCAATTCCCAGTACTGACAGCACTGGTAAGTATAAAAGAAAAAATTAACAGAAAAGTATCATACTGACAGCAACATTAAACAAGGACGAGTTAGAAGAGGCAGAAAAAAAAAACAGAACTTCAAAGAGAACTTGATCGGCGGAGTAATATTAAAAAGATCAATAACAAATCAAACTCCAAGAAAATAACGTAAAAAGTCCACTGAATCTATTGACAGTGAGAGTATGCGATGAAGAATGCGATGATTTTCCAGATGTTGATGAAAATCAGTGTTTAATATGTGGAGAGTTGTCCCTGAAATCTGAAATCTGGTATAGGTGCACTATACGTTCGAATTGGGCTTACGCTCTTTCCAGTGGATACGACTCACCAGAAAATTACCTTTGTGACAATTGTGATTAGAATACCTTTTATTTTTTCAAAGAATTCAATGTTTTTAGTTCCTCTTTTCAATTATTTTTACGCATACTTGTATATGTAACTGTTTCAGAATTAAAGCATTAGTTTTGCACATTAATATCTGTGTGTTTTTTTATTAATGTACAAAAAAAAATATTTAAGGTGTAAAGCGCACATTCACCAATTCACCCGCTATATGCGTCTAATCACCCCATACATGTACGATAACTCTGCGCAGTGTAGAAATTTTTAAAAAATATTGTAGGATATTCATTTTTTATAAATGATTTGTTTAATATATGCCATAATGTAGGGCATACTTTGAACTATTTACTAAGCCTCTTGGCGATTTCCCCTTACAGTATTTGTTTTCGCTTCAAAACAAATTTTAAATTTGCGCACAGTTACCCGAATTTCCCCTATTATTATTATTATTATTTTAATTCGTGGCCCTAGTTTAGAATTTTTAATTTTTAATAACTGTAAAACAACAAAAATTGGACCTGTAGAGTGTTCATTAAAAACTCAATATTTAAAAACATTTCGCTAAATTTTTTAAGATTCCGAGAAATCACAAATTCTTGAAATTTTTTTTACAAGCTAAACATTTTTGATCATAACATTAAAATTTTTAAGGATTCTTAAAATTTAACTAAAATATACAACTATTTTACAAAGAAATTAAAAATTGAAAACCTATTACGCCACACATATCTTTAAACCTCATTTGACAAATAACTGTAAGCTTGGTTGCCTACAGGAATAAAAGAAGAAAACATCAACATTTTTAAAAGGGAGAAACTCAAGAATAATGAAGGAAATAAATTCAAATTCTCAAATGTGACCGATTTAAAAATAAACAACAAAGGAAAAAGAGAAAAGTCGAAGTCCGTGTCAGAGAAACAACTAATGACCTTTTACCTTCGTTCAATTTTTAGTGCGTATTCCATCCCCTGTTTTTTATTTTCTAAGGAGATAAATAATTATTCTTTTAAATAAAACTTAATTGTAAATGTCTCTATTATGCGGTACAGTGAATATAAGATTATAAGGCTAGGCAATTTTATAGTAAATTAAATGTAAATTAAACAAATTCGGAAAAATAACATATGTAAACCGTGAAATAAACATATTTCAGTACATTATAAATACTGTAATTGACCCCGTGTTACATTTAATTTGCTTAAAGCTCTTTTTAAATCGTAGTATACTTGTTTTTTTCTTATTAACCGACTTCAAAAAACGAGGAAGTTCTCAATTCGTCGTAATATTTTTTTTTTATATATGTTCAGCGATAATTCTTTAATATTAGAATGATTTATAATTTGTTAGAAAGGGGGTATTTCAGGGGTGGTTCCATATAAATTTGGTCAAAACCAAATAATTGCGTCCTTTAGAAAATCTTCAAACTCTTAATTTTTTATGTATGTTTAGAGGTAATTTGGTTAAGATGTGGTGATGGCATCTGTACGATTTTAAAGTCGGTTTTTTAATACTTTTATTTTCATATCAAATCGATTTCCGCAAAACAACCAATTATTTTGGATAATCCAATCTCTAACCTAATCTTTCTTTTTTTAAATGTTATTTCATATTTTCTAAACTATCTATTCTAAACAGAAACTGACAATAAGCTACAAATAACAGTGAAAATTTTAAAATGTTTAGAAGAGTTATTCAAACAACTTTAATTTAATAATTAAGCCGAAATAGAAAAATTACTCAGAATCGCCTTATTAAATGGAATTTTTTATAGAAAAACTTACAAATACAAAAAATTACCAGTCACTGCTTAAATTCTTGAAAAAAAAAAAAAAGAATATGGTTAATACATAATACACTCTTTCGAATACTCTTTCTCTTGGAATGTGTTGCAAATTCACCCGGAAAACCTGTCGAAGAAGGTTAATCTTATAGGCCACTCGTTTTAATACCTGTATTTTAAAATTATATTATAGAAAATAGTTTCAAATATAATAAATAAACAAATTCCAAATAATATAATTCGGACCAAAGCATGTTACTATTTGGTAGACCCATCGAGTATCTAAAACTGTAAAGATGTTCCCTAGTAACACCGTTTTAGGGACGCATATGGTTCAGCATGCAGCAAGCAGAGACAATCATATGAAGAGCTCCAAATTTAATTCTCCTCAGTCGAACTAAGGTATTGACTTAGCAAGACTCTCCTATTCTGCTCCTGCAGAGGTATTGACTCTGTAGTTTTCCCGACGTCCCGACCATTTCCTGCAAAGGTATTGACTTTGTAGGTTTTCCTTTCCCGTGAATATTTCCCACGAAGGTACTGAATTCAAGGAACTTTCATCGCCGTAAAGCTAACCTACGCTCTTGTCTCATCTTAGTCACACCATCCTGGACCTCTAAGCCACGCCGAACCGACGCACGAAATATATTTTGGGGAACTACATTTGAAGACACGGCGAATCGAAATTTAGCCAGAACCTGTTCATGTACACATTGTTATTCGTATATAAATTGATAGAATGAAGTTTTATTTCCAAAAAACTCTGTCTCCGACTGTCTAAAATCTACATGCTACCCAAACAGGAGGGGTTACAGATGGCGCCCTAGCAGTAAAGAAATAACAAAGGAAATTAAGACAGTCCGCTCAGTGTTGCCAGAATATATTTTTGTTATGTACCAGATTTGTCTGAGAAAAGTAACAGATTCCATAAAAATGTACCAGATTCCATAAAAATGTACCAGATTCAGGGCTGTCAAAATGAAAATGATAAATCGTACTAAAAAAATTTTTAAAAAGTACTAAATTTCTAAAAACGTACTAAATAACCAAATTAAAAAAACTATATTTTATGAAAATTTACCAATACCTAAATCGAACAACACCTTAAAAATGGCTGGAGATTTAAATTCATTAACTATTAAATAACTTTTATAGAAACATTTTAAACATTTACAAAAATGTTACCCTATAAGAACAAATGGAACAAGTGAACTAAAAATGATTTGCTTATGGTTTAACACTTTTATTAAATAACAAAAAAATGTTTTAATCCGTTTTTCTTTTAGAATTACAACCAAAAAACGTGCAATAAATTTCAATTTCAAATAAATTATTTGACTCATCACATGACTTAACTGTCAACTGTCATCATCATTAGTAAAATACGTCACCTTTTTCAAAAAATGTCAAAATAGTACTGAAAATGGTACAGAATTGACTATTTTTAACAAAAACGTACTAAAACTAACAACGTAACACTGACGTACAGAAAAAGTTGAAAAAGTACTGAATTCAGTACAAACGTACTGAATCTGGCAGCCCAGACCAGATTCTATAAATTGTACAATATTTTTCAAATTGTGATGGTTTGGTTCATTGAAGAGCAAAGAAATCGAGAAAGAACACAAATAAGGAAGAACCCAACAATATATTTTACCCGTCAAATGGAAACGGGCTAAAAAAAGAAAAATTACTAGATTTTGCTTTGAGTGTACTAGAGTACCAGATTCCTAAATAATGTACTAGATCTAGTACAATTGTACTAGACTGGCAACACTAAGTCCGCTGCACGCACACAAGAGGCTAACCACATACTTTGATTTACTTTTACTATACGGAGAATGGTCGCACTGCGCAGCTTTCTGAGTGCCTTTTAAAAGGAGATAGAAAACTCTGCCATTTTAATCTCTTATTACGTGTTGCCTACATCTTGACGCAATATTTTTAATAGGTGCGTTTTAATCATCCGCTTCTGAATTGTCGATTTTCTTGTTTTAATCTGACAGGTTAAAACGACTAAACCGACAATTCCGGAAGCAGAAGCGGATGACTAAAATGCACCTAATATTCTGCTTGCTGCTGTCAGTGTCAGTGAATTTTATTTTTGGAGTCACAGTTTATTGCTAAAGAATCAGTTAGCTCACTTGGACCAGTTGAAAGTTCCAAAATAACATCCACTTCAGAGATACAAATTCAGGATACGCAGAATACTGCTGTTTTATTATAGGCGGTTGTCATATATTGTATTATCCGAGTTGCGCAGTGTATAAACTGGAACATTGAGATCAAAAGTGCCGACGCAGAGTGAGCGATCTGATTCTTTAGCTATAAACTGTGGCATAGGAATCAAAATGGCCGCGCCCTATGTTGGGCGTGTCGGACCTCTCACTTGCACCGTATAGTAATTAAAGAATGTGAAGCTAACAAGTACAGATACAGGGTGAGCCCAATAACAGTAAACAAAAATGCCAGGAGACGAAGAGAGCTCCACAAAAGTAGGGTGGATCTACAATCTAAAAAAAACAATAATTAATTACATATCTAAGCGATCGGAAAGCTCCCACAAAAGGAACGGTGAAAGAACTAAGGACAAGACTAGTAAACATAACCAAAACGACAGAGGCAAGGGACAACGACAAATGCAAACAAATGGAGATAATTAGAAAATGGGGACCCCGTTTCGACGGGTCCAGAAATCCCATAGACTTTCTGGAACGGATAAAAGAACTCCAAACGGCGTTCGAGATACAGGACAGCCAATTGCTACAAGCACTTCCCAAAATCTTGAGAGGCAAAGTAATTTTATAGTAACGGAACAATAACAGATACTGAGATAGGACGATTTCATAAAAGATTTCACAAATTTCTTCGCAACATCGTACAACACACATCTGCTAGAAAGTCAAATCCGAAACCTTATACAAAAAAATTCAAAAAGATACAAGACTGCGTCATAGAAATACAAACACTTATCCGGAGGCACAACAATTTTGACTTTCAAGAGGAACTGGACAGGATATATACCAATATGAGACCAGAATACAAGTTATACATAAAAAAACGAGATTTTTGTCAGATCAAGAACTTATCAAACAGGCCAAGGAATACGATGAAATCAAAAACAGTATGCTCAAGAACGATAAACACAAATTCTCGAACAGACGACAAATAAACCCCATAAACACCTTCGCAAATAAAATAGAAAATGCTGACAGAAATACATGTTGCTGGAAGTGCGGCCAGAGAGGGCACAACCGAATGAATTGTAGGTCTAGCCCCGTCCTATTCTGCAGCCACTGTGGGACACTAGGCATACTATCAAAGAACTGCACATGCCGAATACAGACCTCTTTAACAAACTGCTACAACCACAAACCAACAGACATACGACCGCACGTCACACTTAAGTTCAAAAATAACAGATTTAGTGGATACCGGAGCACAATTCTCATTTATAGGAAAAAAAGGAAAAAGATAGCAGTAGAATGCAGGTCGCACAACTTTTATAAAAACCTGAAAATCACTCTAGCAGAGGGCAGTTCCAACAGCATTCAACACACGTACATCACAGAATGTTCGATAGACGAAAAATGGTTGAAAACAGAATTGCATTTCCTTCCATTACATCAGAAGCGATCATAGGAACACAAGAAATAAAGAAATGGTGACTGAATTTAACCAGAATTCTAAATAAGTGCATGACAGTAAAAGAACCGGCAAATTTCAACTGCTTCTAACATCGAAGAAATTCTGACCTTTCCTCGAGAATACTCAGAAATTTCTTCGACCGGCCAACTAGACATTAATTCATCGCTAAAACAAACCGAAAAACAAGAACTTTAAAATCTGTTACTAGTAGAACTTGAGAAGTTTAAGCAAATCAAAGGAGTTTCGCAAAATTAAACACAATACACCGGTTAAACAAAGATACATACCAAGAAATCCGGCAATGCAGAAAATAATAGACGACGAAATAGACAAAATGCTGAAAAAAGAAGTAATAGAGAGATTTAACAGTCCATACAGCTCCCTGATAGTACTGGTAAAAAAGAGAGAAAACAACGAATACTGGTTTTGCATAGATTTCAGAAAAATTAATAATTTCAGAGAAAGATTCTTACCCAATACCATATATCAATCATATCTTGGAAAAGCTAAAATCAGTGAAATATTTCACCACACTAGATATAAAGAACGGCTACTGGCAAGTACCACTTAAAGAAGATAGCAAACCCGCAACAGCTTTCATCGCACCAGGAAAAGGACTATTTTAATTCAAAGTCCTCCCATTCGGCCTTCATGCAGCCTCCACTACATTCCAACCTCTTTTGGATACCGTAATCGGCCCAAAAATGGAACCATAAGCTTTCGCCTACTTAGACGACATCATAGTTCTGGATGCTTCATTCGAAGAACACATGAAAAATTTAAAAGAAGTTCTCCATAGATTACAATAGGCCAAGTTACAGATTAACATTAAAAGAAGAAATTAAGTACCTGGGACATGTGGTAACCGAATCAGGAACAAAAATGGATGAAGATAAATTAAAAGTAAAAATCGACTATCCCGCTCCTAAAACGATTAAACATCTTTGGCGTTTCCTAGGTATTACATCATGGTACAGGAGATTCATACAGAATTTTTCAGAAACAACGGCCGTACTCACCAAACTTCCATAGAAAAAACAGCGGTGGAATTGGCCTTCAACAAGTTAAAAACTCTACTCGCGCAAGCACCAATCTTGTTGGGTTCCGATTTCACGAAAAATATGTTCTTTCAAATCGACGCTACAAATCGCGGGTTAGGTGTGGCACTACTACAAAAAGACGATTCCGGAAAAGAATAAGTCATAGCATACGCAAGCAGAACATTGTCAAAAGCAGAACAGAATTACAGTGTTACAGAAGAAGAACTTTTCGCAGGTGTTTTAGGAGTTGAAAAAATGAAACTTTATCTTGAAAGATGCCCCTTTTCAGTTATAATGGACCATCAAAGCCTACAATACCTTCAGTCCATGAAAAATTGCTCGAGCAGAATGGCAAGATGGGCAATGACTTTTCAACAGTTCGAGTATACACCAAAACCTGAAATAAAATAAATAATATACCACAGTCTTCATGGATATCGCTCAAGCGTTTAATAAAGTCTGGCTCAGTGGAATTCAATATAATTTTCTTCCTTTAAAATATTTCCTAATTCACAAATCAATAACAAATTCTCCTTATAAGATATCAGGATAAACAAACTGCACCTTCTCCAATCTAAGCTGGAATTCCTCAGGGGAACTTGCTAGGGCCCATGTGATATTTGATTTATACAGCTGACTTTCTCACAAGCCACAATATTATTGTACTCCCTAACCAATGCCCTATGGCATACACCTAATATATAGATTGCTACAGATCTCAATATAAAAACTATATGGTTTTGTATTTAACAAATTGATTTATTTAAGGGTGATTTTTAATATTAACTAGATTTGTTTTTATTAATATTTTGTCGTTATATATAAAAGTTTTGATCTCACTTATTCAAAATAAATGGTTTATTATCCATCCATCCACCCATCCATCCATCCATCCAAAAAAAAATCCATCCAACATTTAAATATTAACAAATATACTTGAAATTAAAAAATAATATAATATGTAACTTTAAAACTTACTAATAAAATATGCATATTTAACTATTAAAAAAGTCAACAAATAAATGGTGCAGACCTTACACACTACGGTGTTTCGGGACTCAGGGTCCCGAAAACGAAAGTCTCGCCTTTAAGGCAAGAGTTTTGCACCTCGGTCCTCACTCAAGTCTCTTATTTCTGTAAGCCATTAACTAGAGTAATAACTTATTTGTTTGTTTAATTGCAAAATGAGCGTTTTATTTTGAATATTAAGTTAAAGCATTAAAAAAATACTCTCATGTCACTGGACATCTCACCTGCTTGATTTTATTTAAAATATTTAGTTATTGTATATATGTTACGTACCAAGCCGGAAATTGTACAATTCGCGCACCGTACAGTGATTTTTGTACCGATCGCAACGTGTATAGACTACTTTGTACGAAGTGCGATTTTCCGGACTTGGTATTACGAGTTTTGTACTGTTCGGGTTCTGTACGAATTATAGGTACCGATCTGTTAATTTCAATCTTTCAGCCAACTTCGTACAGCAGTTATTGTACAAAGCTCGAATGATACGTCTGCTCGCCATAACCTTACATTTCCAGATCAGTCAAACACTTGTTTTCGTGCTTTCGAATACTTTTGAAAAAAAAGTGAACTGATGTTTAAGGATAATTCAGTGTCAATTACAAGTGAAGAAAATTATGAACAGCTAATAATCGAAGTGATGGAAGCAAAAAATAAAGAAAAGAAAACGTCTCTGGACTATAGACGATTAAGACGATATGATGTTTTGACGGTAGGAACAACAACAAAATTAATAATACCTCTAAATAAAAGTGTAAATAATGAAGTAAAATACTTTGTTTACAATGGTGAAATTTTCGAAATTTTAAAAAACGCACATATTGAAACTGGTCATGGTGGATTACATAAAATGCATAATGCTGTAAAAAGCAAATACGTAAATATACCACGTCAAATAATTCAACTTTTCTTAAGTCACTGTGAAACTTGTGCAAAAAAAAGAGCTCATAAAAAAAAAGGAGTTGTTGTGAGACCAATGGTTTTTAATGAAGTTAACTCACGTGGACAAGTGGACTTAATAGACATGCAATCGTGTAAAGACAGGAATTTTAAATTTATAATTAACTACCAAGATCACTTGAGCAAGTTTTTAATTTTACGTCCTTTAAAAACAAAAACAGCAGCTGAAGTTAGTTATAATTTAATTGATATTTTTTGCATTTTTGGTGCCCCTTCAATACTCCAGTCAGATAAAGGACGAGAATTTGTCATAGAAGAATTGACCGTCATGTGGCTCCAATTAAAAATTGTCCATGGCAAACCGCGCCACTCTCAGAGTCAGGGGAGTGTAGAAAGGGCCAACCGTGATGTGGAGGAAATGATAAGAGCTTGGATGATATATAATAGCTCAACTCAATGGGGTGAAGGTTTGCGTTTATGTCAGTATCAAAAAAATAATAGTCTCCATTCTGCAATAAAGCAATCGCCATTTGAAGCATTATTTGGAAGGAAAGCCAAATTAGGACTAGCATCTAGTACTCTTCCAGCTTCTGTCATTGAAAGCTTGAATAAAGAAGAGGATGTAGAAACAATCATTGGTTCAATAACAAATGACATTTTTGAGGAAACGGAGGAATCAGAGCAGATCGAGAAGAGAGAAGTCCAAACTACTGAAGAAATGTCAGTAAATGAAGAAACGGAAAAATCAGACCAAATTGACGAGAGAGAAGTCCACACTACTGAAAAAATAGCACTAAATGTAGAAGAAATGTCAATACTAAATAAAGTGCATTTTACCATCCAACAAAATCAACAGATAGCCGTTAGTGGACTACAGCAGCAAGCAAAACGTATGAAATTAAAGAGTGATTCCAAATATCCACCCTTGCAATGTGGAACAACTGTAACAATTCCAGTACCCGATGTGGACAGGAGCAAAAGTGATCTCAGAAACCTTATAGGTATGGTTTGGAGTAGAAAATATTAATTTCGTTCAAATCGCATTATCTTCTTTTTTCTAATATTTATTATCTTGTTTTAGGTGTTGTTATGGAAGTGACTTCTGATAACTTTTACAAGATAGGAACAAAGAAGGGAGTTATATCACAGCTATACAGTCGAAATCAAATTGCACCATGCAGTACTACTTTTTTGGAAATCGAAGAAGTGGCAGATGCATCAGTATCTTTACGAGCTGCAAATTGACAGGCATCAATAGTTGGTGGGCAAGGATTTGTGCGATGCGCATACACTAGAAAATGTTTGAATAAGAGATGTGTATGCAGGAAAAAAGGAGTTTTGTGTAATTCTCGCTGCCATAATTCAATGGGCTGTACCAATAAATAAATGATATATGTGCAGCTAAATTATGTTTACTTTAAATAAAATAAAAAACTATCTATTTTTCTTTTATTGTTTTTTCAATTTTAGTTTTTCTGCATGTTCTGTCGTTACGGGGCTCAACAATAATATTAATAGTAATAATAATAAGAATAAAATGCCTTCAGATAGTCAGGCGACTCCTCATTCGTGCTTTGTACAATAACTGCTGTACCAAGTTGGCTGGAAGATTGAAATTAACAGCTCGGTACATATAATTTGTACAGAACCCGAACAGTACAAAACTTGCAATACCAAGTCCGGTAAATCGCACTTCGTACAAAGTAGTCTATACTCTTCGCGCTCGGTACAAAAATTACTGTACGGTGCGCGAATTGTACAATTTCCAGCTTGGTACGTAACATATACATATCTTTTACAAATTGTAAATAAAAGGGAAATTAAAATAATAAAAATTCCTATTTTTTAATAAATTGATATTAACTCTTAATTATCCGACGACCGTTGTGGCAGTTAACGTGTTAATTTTAATCGACATTTACCGATTTCCAATTTGATAAATCCTTTGATTACACCTCATAAAGAATTTAATGTATTTATTTGCGTCATTAAAACGTTTCAGTTCTACTTTTACTAAAGCATCATCGGTTGATGGTAAATCCCACGAAACCTCAAGAATTACAATTTGTATAAACAAAAGGGGGATTTGCTCTAGTTGAGCATCAAAAGAATTTTCATAAATATAGCGTGATTAAATTTACAATAATTTGTAACGACACGCGCATCGAAATCCTTGTTTTCTTCTTCTTTCGGTCAATGTGAAGGATATGGAGAGACAGTATCGGCTTTAAAACATTCGAGAGTAAAATAATCGCAGGAATATCATCACAGGTGCGATTTCTCGACAATTTATTTGCTCAAAAACTATAAAAATGAGCCATCCTGAAAAATCATAACTTTTTTACTGTGAAATTTAAATGTTTTGGATTGGCACTTCCGCAAAATGACATTTTAATTTCGAAATTGAAACTATACATTTGCGTCAAATTTGCCAAGAAACGGAAAAAAGTAAAAACTGCGTAAATGGATACAATGTCATCGGTACTGGTTTATAGGAAAACCATCAAAATTAAGCGATGACTGAGTTCCGTCATGTTGATATGTTAAGTCCAGGATGGACGAATTGTTCTGGAAATTCAGTTAGAAAATTGTAAATAGCTCGTTAACTAAGAGAGATATAAAGTTCATTTCACAATAAAAAAAATTCAAAATTTATAGTTCTTTTTAATTTTAAGATCAATAAATCAAGTTTCTTTATGTAAAAAAAAACAGGGAGTAAAAAGCTACCCAATCCCCCTTCTTTAAGGGGTCGCTTTAATATATTTTGTCCTCTTAAAATATTGGACCTTCAAATTTACAGCACTGACACAAATTTCAAAGAAAAAATCGCAACAGCAAATTTTTTACAAAAAAAAAAAAAAAAAACGTTTCTATGAATGTTAGCTTAACGCCCTGTAACTTTGTAGGGAGCCATTTTTTGATAGAGGTAAATATAGCCAAATTCACTTATTTTTTGGTAATCTATCTATGGAAGAATTTATGACATACCTTTTTAAAACACCCTGTATATCTTCATTCTAGTTTGTATCTGGGCAATGTTATGTATTGTAATGGGACTGATTTTATAAAATAAACATCTTAGTTCACTTGGTGTATTTGCCAATAAAAGGTATTTAAAAAATATATTATTTTATTTGACATAACTAAGTGATAAATTGTAAAAATTATTAAATTTACAGAAACAAAAACCGAAAAGAGGTAGGTAAAGTTTTATATAATATTTTTTACACAAAAATCAATGTCAAGCTTTGTACATGACTTGACATATACAGGGTGTACCATTAAAATCTCCAAGGCCGGATATTTTGGTAAGTAATAGAGATATTTTAATTTCTGTACATTGCTTTACTTAAATTTTATCGCCCTCTAGTGAGATAAAAAACTATTACTATGATACTACAATGTGTAGTACGTCAATAAAAAGGTAATTTTGAGGGGCATTTAAAAATATGACTATTCATTGGGATACTTTTAATGTTACTGCCCTCTATCGGGATAAAAAACTACGTATTATAACGTGTGTCACCTTATTTGAAAGCAAATTTAATTACTAATTCAATGCGCCACAAAATATTATTATAATTATCCTCCATATTACACTTGCCTTAGTTTGAAAATTACTCATGCATTATTTTAAACATTATTGCAAGTACAATATTTAAATATTTATATTAATGTTATGTGGTACATTGAATTAGCAATTAAATTAGCTTTCAAATGAAGTGTCACACTTTATAATACGTTACAGGTTTTTTATTCCGATAGAGGGCGCTAAAATTAAAAGTATTGCAATAAACAGTCATATTTGTGACTTCCCCATAAAATTACCTTTTCAATGATGTGCCGTAAATGGTAAATTTCTTATTTAAAATTAATGGATTGGAGAAGTGGAAGGGAGGGGGTTGACACATGACAGTTGTATTTATTGTAAAAATGTGTTTAATTTGGAACAAAAATCGACCAATTTTAGCATTTTTTTAAAATCCCATGATTAATGTCCAAAAACAGGATGAAACTGTTTTGAGTGACCCACATTGTATATCAAAAATGGCTAGATTTATCGAATTAATTTATAGAACAAAATCTGCCCTTTAAGTCGCAAAACTTTTTTTTTGTTACCATTTTTTTGTTTTAATTTAATAAAAAACCGTTTATATCGGTTGTTTTGCAAATTTTTTTCAAAATTGTTTCTCTAGGGGGTGGTACTTATTAGGACCACTGCTTTTTTAAGATGACAAAAAAACTATTATATTTCGGTGGTCTCAATAGGAACCACTATTTATATTTCCAAATTTTATTTAATAAACAATAAACACTAATTTTAAACAAAGAAAACACAAAATATATTATAATTTACTTTTTATGAAACGGCTGAAAACATAAAATGCAATAACCTACATTACATTCAGAGCAAGCAAGTTTGGTACGTTTAACTTTTTTAATTTCCTATCTGTATACAGATATAAGGAAAGTATAGGAATCATGATTTTTTTCGACCTCCGGTTTTCGACGGATTTTTACGTTTTGGGATCCCCTGAATCCGTTTTAACTATTTTCGGGATGATTTCTGTGTGTGTGTGTGTGTGTGTGTGTGTGTGTGTGTGTGTGTGTGTGTGTGTGTGTGCGTGTGTGCGTGTGCGTGCGTGTGTGTGCGTGTGTGTGTGTGTGTGTGTGTGTGTGTATGTGTGTGTGTTGTGTGTGTGTTGTGTGTGTGTTGTGTGTGTGTGTGTGTTGTGTGTGTTGTGTGTGTGTATGTGTGTGTGTGTTGTGTGTGTGTGTGTGTGTGTGTGTGTGTGTCTTTATGTCGCATAACTCATGAACCGATTAACAGAAAAACACCCAATTTTAAACTTAAGCTTCATTCCAGCGTCTAATGAAATAATTAGATTTTAGACAGAATCGGAACCTCTGGGGGAGTACTTTATTGGTGGTCATTTTTATATGTTATGGAATATATTCGTTATTTACATTTGGAAAAGAAAATTCTTCAAATAAAAGGGTCTTACAATATTATTATCTATAATTTGTGTTTTTTATAAAATTTTCCTAAAATGGTCCGTATTCGAGAAATTTGACAAAATGTAAAAAATTCATTTTTTTATAAAAATTGTTTAAATAAAAGTTGTGTGTAATATAATTCTCTATAATCTTTATCCTATACATAATTTCTTTAAAATGGACCGTATTCGAGATATTTGAGAAAATGTGTAAATTACGAATTTTGAAGAAAACTTAAAAATGGATAAAGGAAAAAACATTAAATTTTAAACTTAAGTTTCATTTCGGCCTGAGGTGAAATGATTAGCTTTTGAACGAAGGCGGAACATCTGGGGGGGGGGTATTTTATGGGAGGCCGTTTTTATATTTTATTGAATATATAATATAGAAAAATATGTCGAGTTAGATGTATGTGGAAAATGTATATATTCAGTTTATCCTCTAAACATTTATAGGGGTGCTACTATAATAACTAGATAGGAAAGTCATGTATTGGACACATCAGATTTTTTTGTACTTCAATAAGTACTCCTACGTTTTGTATCTTGCACTAGAAGGTGATTTTCAACATCTACTTTTTGGATACTATTTTCAACAGTAATCAATTTTTTAAATTTTATTTCTTTTTATTAGAGTCTTCAGCTTGACTATCATCAAGTGCAAACAATTTGTTGAATTTCCCATATCTAATGCTTTCTAACTGCTTGTAAGACCATTTTTTTTACTCATTTTGCTCTGAAAAGAAAATGATTATAAACAGCAGGACTAAAAATTAGCGGTAAAATTCAGAGCAAAAATTATATTATTATATGTAAAACTAATATCTTAGGTGGTATATTTGCATGTTAGAACTCTTCCAATATCATTTTATTTCAATAAAAACATTATTCAAAAAACAATATTTTTTAGGTTACAATTCAAACCAGTATATTTTTTCATTTACCGGTTAAAATTAACACTAATTATACTTCCAAATTATATAACTTACCGGTCACAAAGTATACTAAATGACACAATTCACATATTTTATTATTTTTTTTTAATGAAGTCAAGAAAAAACCTCTTAAAAAGTGCAACAAATGTTTCTTTTAAGGTAAAGACCACTTATAGGTGAAATATTTGTTACCTATATAACCAGGGCGGCCAGTGGTCTCGAGCATAGCCACTGAGCGTTTGTGAAGTATTAGCTTTCACTTAGGCTCAAAATTGCGTGACTGTAAAGGCAATTTTATACCTTAAGAACTATGTCCATGAACCACCAACATTAAAGGGTTAAAATGCATTTTTTTACAAGATGCCGCTATATAAGAAAGATCCTCACATCGAAAAAAAAAAAATATTGAGTACAGCGCCATCTACATATTGACCTATGTGAAATTAATTTATATCTAAAACTGAGGCTCTCTTAGCGCTCTATGAACTGACTTTTACAGAATTAAAATACCTCTATTACTTATCAAAATATCCGGCCTAGGAGTTTTTATTGGTACCCTGTATTTAAAAATAATCTCAAAATATGAAGAAAAGTCATTTGCCTATAACTAATAATGTTTATAAATGGTTTTCAACGTATTAAAAACAAAACAAATATTACAGTAACCAAAATATTCATAAATATTGTAGTGCTTTCAAACAGTATGATATTGACAATAATAACTACACTTAATATAAAACCAAATAAAAAAAAATAGTGAAATTTTCGTTTGTACAAAGTTCTGAACTAAACTTACAAACGATAAAATTATTTGAAAAAGTGAACACCCTTTTTGAATTATCACAAGCCACCACTGCTGAGCGGGATCAAACTAAAGGCCATAATAGGATCCTTTACTGGACAGTGTGGGCTTAGAAGATACCTAAATATTATGTATATTATTTTTATGTCATCTGTGTAACCCATGCTTAACCTTTATGGTGGTAATGGGTGTCACTGACGAAAAATTTTAAATTTTTGCTATGTATTAGAAAAAAAAATAATTAATTAATAGACGTTTCTATAAATATTTTTTATTAATTTTTGTAACTTTTGTATATGAACGTTTTGATATCTGTTAGTTTGGTTATATGTTAGTATTTCGATTGTGTTGTATCTTACATATACATACGCATTATTTTTTCTTTTTATATTTATTAAGAAAATAATTATTGTCATTTATTGAGTATTAATATTTACTTATTTATTTATATCAGAAAATATATATTTTTTTAATTACTTAATTTAATTTAAAAAGAAAAATATTGACCAACGCCTTTAACCGTCCCTGGCCACCGCTCACAGATCCACACACGAAGATCTATCGAGATAGAGGGCAGGGACCACGCTTTGTTGACCAAAACCAATAAGAGGGGTTAACCAAAATCCATTGCATCAGTGGGAACGAACGAACCTTACCTATAAAAGTAAACTAGTGTAAGTGAATTTGTATCAGTTTTTCAAGTCAAGCGCGCCACCATGATTTCGAAGTGTATCGCTCTTCTTTTCGTCGCCCATGTGGTACTCGGCCGTACCACCGGTACTTCGCCGCAGCAGAACTCGCTGCACGATGCACCCAGGAGTGATGGGAATTCGAATTCTTACGTTAGTGATTTACGGTATATGTACAAAGTGTATCAAGAATGTGCTTCGACCGATACGATATCTTGTTTAAAACTTAAATTGGTTGCCGCTTTGGATCGAGCCGCCAGGTCGTACTCCGAACTACCCCTATTCGAAGGAATTAAATTCGTGAAAGATCCCCAAGCCGCAGTTCCAGCCGCAGAAGTTAAAACTGAAGCCGAAATTGAAGCAACGCTTCCCAGATCGTTGGAAGATAAAGAAACTGCTTTGGATAACATCATCACTGACAGGGTTTCAAGTTTCCTAGGATCACACACCCTCCAGGTACAGCATTTTTAATTTATTCACACATTAAGCGTTTTCTAATTTTATATTCTTAATTTGTTTGTAATATAATTCTATTCTTTCTAGATTAAGCTTCCAAGCTCTTCAGATGCTCCAAGATCTCTGGAAGAAGCTCGTAAAAAGAAGAAAGGCGGTGGTGGTGGTCTCCTCCTTCTTCCCCTCATTTTGGGAGGTACCCTGATCCCGTTGGCGCTAGGAGCTCTAGCTCTATTAGCTGGAAAAGCTTTGATCGTTTCAAAATTGGCTCTAGTCCTTGCTGGTATCATTGGTTTGAAGAAATTGCTGTCTGGTGGAAGTAGTGGACACGATGCGGGTCACGTTGAGGTATACAGTGCTGGTCATTCGGGATGGGGTAGGTCATACGCTAAGGAAGCTAAAGATGAGGCGCAGAATCTAGCGTATGCAGCGTACGCTCCAAAGAGTTGAATATTTTTCTTTTTATAATTCAAAGATTATTTATTTTAATTTATTTTCTTCGAAAGGCTCATTTTTTAAGACTTATTTACTTTAATTATAGATTATTTAATAATGTTTTTGTTTTATTTGATCCAGTCGTTTTTCAGGATGGTGCTTGAATTTTGCTGGAGATAGAAGTTTTTTTTTAAGACTAGATATGAATAATTTTTTGTTGTTTTTAATTTATCTTTTTAAAGTACGTTTTATTATTAAGACCAATGTTAATTATTTATCATACAAACATCACTTTTTAACAAAATTAACTTCTACTACTTCTACAAAATTTAGCACTGTTCAATTATATTTTTTTTTTAGCACGAGGAGTAGGTATTAGTAAGTATAAAATTTTAATATTTTGTTTTATTTTTAGTTTAGGTATTGATAAAGTTTACTACATTTTCTTAAATGCAACATAGAACATTTGTCAAACTTTTGATAATATTCATAATTACTATTAGTAGTTTTAGTTTTATTCTAAGTTTTTAAATTTATAATAATTTTATATTACTCCAATTAGCCCTAGAAGTTTTCTTGAATCTACCACCACCATATAAACATTCGAGAAGAGCCAGTATACACCCTCTTTTAACAATTACTCCAAAATGCAGAGGCACATGTCTATGGTGACTAATTAAAGAGAAAAATATTATTACTAAAAGGTAATAAATATAAAAGTAGTTTCTTCATATACAAAAATTATTTTAACATCTACCAACATGAAGTCGTCCTTCTAATTCTCCAATAACTATTTCAATTCGACTTCAGAGATAGTTTTAATGTCTTATATCATTTATGTTTCCTAAAATTATGTTCAGATATTATTAATACTCCATAATTTGTATAATCTCTTTTCAAATTATATTTCAATGTCTTTCATTATACACGCTCTTGATAATTAGCGTTTATATTTTGTTTAGAATTTTCGGAACATTTAGATTCCTTGTAATCTCATCTCCAGAGACTTTTTGAATGTTTGCCTTTCGAAACTTACATAATTTTTCTCTAGAGTTTGTTTCAACGAAATTTTTCTCAAACAAGCACAATTTTTATAGTAAACAATCCAAATCTCTTCTTTGAATGGCTGTTTTTACCATGTCCATTATTTTGGATTCAAATTTGAACAAATATCTCTTCAAAATTTGTATTGAACTACTTGTTGGTACCAATTGACAATTGACCAAATTTAACTTATACAGTACTCTTATAAAGAGCTTCAAAGAGCAAAAACAAAGCAGTGGATAATAAACAATTATTAAGGATGACATAATATCTGACTAATGATAATCTCTTGAGAGTACAATAGTCAAAAAATACAATTGTCGAATAGCTAAAGGATAATCTTAGTCCATAACTCTAATAATGCTCTATTATAACTATTTTAACAATATTTTAGTTACAAACTATAAGAAATATATTAAAATTAATGAAATTGCGGTAAGTATTCAAATTCTTTCCAGTGACAAAAAGAGAAACCAAAATAATTACGTAGATATAAATAAATCCTAGAACTTGGCCTTTAAAAAAAGTAAACCAGTGCGTCTGTAAATATAGTAAATGGTTTGTCGTGTTTAGTATAAAATTGATATGCACTAACAAGTTCAATTTATCATGCAAACTTCAGTAATGATGCGTTTTGATTGGTAATTATTAATTCGTTGCACTATTTAGCATATACAGGGTATAGCACGACGTGGGAATGTGTAATTTTGTAGAAAATTATGGTTGTTTGAAAGCTAGGAAGGTAACATCTAATTTTTCGCAATTGAGTTCTCAGTCTACTACTGACAGCATTGAGAAAATAGTTTAACTAAAATTAGACCAGTTAAAATTTTTATAAGAACAATATTATTTTTTTAAATATACAGGATGTTACATAATGATAGGCCGTAATTCCAAGGGTGCATTTCTAAATCAAGTTTAAGTAGAAAAGTTTATATAAACAGAAAGATACAGGGTATCAAAGTTTTTAGGCAGTTTTCTTTATTGTGAGAAGACGCTTAGTTAACACTGACTGGGTGATAATTATGAGTTATTCCAGTGGCATCGCGATGGCTGTCTCACAAATAATATTGACCAAAAAATATACGCTACTGACTTTTTTTTATATTTTTTCGGATTAACGAGCTAAAAAACAACCTTTTTGTCTGCTAATATTTTTTTGTTTCCTACTTCGTTTTTGAGGAAAAAAATAAAAACCACTTTATTGCATGTCGAAACATTGTTAAAATGAAATCAAGTTAACTTTATTTGGTGCACAATATTTATTTATACGCCATTTTTTAAAGTCTACCAAACAAAAATAATAACAGTTTAACAGAATATTCACAACAAATGTTGGAAATGATCACCTCCCGCTTCTTTGCAAGCATCTGCTCTTCAACTCATCGACTGACGAACTTTTTCAAAAATTCCATGGGTGTTACGAATAGTTTCATCCGTCAACAATTCTATTCCTCAGTAGTTGTTCTCCTGTTTCGATTAGTGTAATATAAACTAATTATTTTAGGTGCTTCCATAAATAAAATCTAGGCTGTTCAAGTCGGGCGATCTAGGTGGCCAGAATTTTGGTATTCCACGATATATCCAACGATTTTAATAAGCTCCATTCAAATGTTCACAAGCCAATATGCTAAAGTGCACCATTATGCATGAACCACTATTGTTGCCCAAACTGAAGAGCAACATTTTAAAGAAGTAAATCATTTTGTAAAAAATGAATGTAATACTGGTAAAAACTATGGTCCATTCAAATAGTTACCTATGGTACCGATCCAAACGTTAATAGAACATTGTTCCTGAAAATGCATCTCTGTAATAGCATGAGGATTTTCTTGGGTCTAGATATGATTATTATGGAAACTAATTGCTGTAATTCTGGAAGAAGCTTTTCCAATCAAAATGAGAATTTTGAAAATACCATCTACAAAATTGTGTACAAAATCTCTTGGAAGAAATGCCTGAGCTCTTTGTGTGTGGTAAGGATACAAAAAAGAATCTCTTATAATTTTTCAAACTACAAAGTTTAGATGTAGAACATGAAAAATTTAACTGAAACTGATAGTAATAAAAATAATCAAACTCTTTCAGAAAATGTAAAAATATAAAATGTCAGACAAATTAAATGATTACGTTTTATGTGCAGCTTAAGCTGTCTAAGGTGATGAAGATCCAAAGATTATCACATTATCACATTATCGCATTATCACAAGAAGATTCACAAAATTGGAAAAAGACAATGAAAGAGAAATTCGACTTACTAATCAAACACAAAACATGAGACCTTGTAGATTTACCAAAAAGACCTAACTTGATTGCACGTAAATGTGTTTTGTGCCGCCAAATAAACTTTTTCATTAAGATTTTTAGTGCAGCAACAATTCATGACTAGGACATAAACCAAATGCTTGCTGTAGCTGCATTTTTACAGCCAGAACTAGAAAATGAAGAAATTTATAAGAAAAAACCCAATATATTTGAAGACAAAAATCAAGATTTAGATTAAGCAAAGCTCTGTGTGGACTGAAACAGTCTAGTCGTTTGTGAAACATAAAATTGGACAAATGCTTCAAAGAACTTTGCTTTAAACAAGGGTAATTTGATCATTGTTTTTTTTTTAATTAAGCTAGGATGATACAGCCATTTGGTAACAACAGGTAAATAATTACAATATTTTACAGCTTAATTTTAGACATTTTTTAACATTACCGAAAGACAGAAGCTTAAACAATATATCAAAAACGGTAACAGGAACTTTAAAATTTTTTGGGATGTCTAAACGCTCTAAATATTTATAAATATTATTCTGACAATTAAAAAAAAATATGCTGTATATCCTTCCGTTCTTCACGATCATTGTTATGTATCACTGTTTGACAGGGGAAGTTGTCATTTCGGTAGTTCACATTTATTCTCAAACAGTAATAAACTGAAAGAATTTTTAAAAAGTTTGCAAATAGAGATAAGAAATGATATATTTGGGTTCAGAAAAAAATTTTTAAGTGTACTGACTGTAATCCAGTAAAAATTTCTATGGAATGTGGAAAGAAATTAAAAATATTTAATGAAAAAGACTCGACAAAGGCAATGGAGAACAGTTATAATTATCAAATAATAATCGAAAGTCTTCTCTATGCTGCATACTTTACAAGGCCGGATATTTCTTATTCAGTTGAAGTATTAAGCAAATTTAACTATAACCCAACAAAAAAACATTGGATGCCAATAAAAAAAATGATGAGGTACATACGTGGTACATTTGCTATCAAAGTAGTACAAGAACACTAGTAATGTTCCTAAATAGATCACCGGATATGCAGATTCAAATTTTGCAGAATATTTAGAAGATAGAAAATTCACATCCGCATAAATATATATGGCAAATGGACCTATCTGTTGGTCAAGTAAAAAAAAGTTACAGTTGCACGGTCAACGACAGAAGCGGAGTATATGGCCCTCTCCGGAGCTGTCCAAGAAGCATTGTGGCTAAAGATGGTAGAGGAATTAAAAATATATCAAAACTTTATAGTGCCTATCTATTGCGACAACAACGGTGCCTATATATTTGTTCAAAAATCCTGTTTACCACTCTCGGACAAAGCATTTAGATGTTCAGCATTATTTCATCAGAAATTTTGTCAAACCAGAAAAGGTAGGAATACCTAAAATATATTTTCAAAATATGTTAACTGTATCTAGCGTTCCCACTACCGATTTTATAATTATATTATTAATTTTAGGGGAAGAAGTAAACTCAGGGAATAAGGTTGTTGCCTTGAACAATAAGGAGAAAAACTTGAATTGGTATATAGGAAGAATATCGTAAGAATCAATTTTATTTTAAAACTGCTTTAAAGATACACAGGGTTCAGCCAAAGGTGGACTATTTTTAAACTTCCAATATAATAATAATAATAATAATAATAATAATAATAATAATAATTTGTTTATTTGTAAAAATGTACACACAATAATCAAGAAAAAATAATAATAATAACCTTAAAAAGCAGAATAGAAAATAACCGTGTCATCAGCAAAACTAATTATCCGACCCTGATGATTTATTAATAGTAAGTTATTGATATATAAATTAAATAAAATAGGACCAAGTACTGTACCTTGTGGTACACCGCATTTTTGTTGGTTAAGTTTTCAATATTCAGGATAAAGGAAGAATTCAGTATTTTTCCCGAAAACATTTTAAATGTAACTAACTTTTTGCATGCTAGAAAATGTCTTCGTAAGTGAAGAGGAGGCTCTTGTGTTTCCGCAAGATCTGCTGGAGTAGGGAAAGATTTAGAAGCACCAAGACATATTTTGACTGCTTTAACTTGCATACAATCTAATAAATTTGAATAAAGTACAATCAATATCTTTTTTTCATGTAAGCTTATTGTCTACGACAATTCCTAAGTATTCGAAGGAACTTACTATTGGAATAGATATTGCATTAAACTTAATGACTTCTTCTGTTATATTTAAGACCTACAACACAATCGTGATAAGACTTACTGAATACACTTAATCGGTTGATCAAAAATCTCATGCAAGCTTGCCATGTCAATATTGAAAGGAGAGGGACTTAGAACAGATTCTTGAGGAATACCCTGTTTGACAATTCTAGGGACATGCAAAAGGTTATATATACTTTTATGTTTCTAAATAACTCAATAATATTATTGGCAGGCTTTTGTATCTAAACCGTGATAGGAGAGTTTTGTTTGTAAGATGTTCAAATTAACTGTGTCATATACCCCTTATAGATTTAAAAAATACTTGCTGTGTATTCATTTTCTGAGAATGAATACTGAATGTCATTAACTAACCATTAGACTAACGGAATTCGTATTGAAAACTAGGAAATAGAGAGTTATGTTCAAAATACCATTCTAAACGACGCGGTTAATAATTCACTCAAAATTTTAGCAAAACAAGATAACAGAGAAATTGGGCAATAAGATGATGGATCGCTGGTCTCTCATAGGTTTAAGAATGAATTTAATTACCATTTCTATAAAAGATTCAGGAAGAATTCCTTGTAACCATCATTGAGTATAAATTTTAACTAAGACACTTTTTGAATTGTCTGGTAAATTTATAATCAAATAATAAGAAAAGCCATCTTTTCCAGGAGCTGTGTTACAAGTGATTTTCATTGCTAATTATAGTTCAGTTAAAGTTTTTTTTTTTGAATAAGGGTTATTTTTATTTCCCAATTCCCTATTGTTTATGAGCTGAGGAATAAAACTTGAATCAACAAATGGAGGAGCAATATAGTCAAATAATTTTTCTATTAGATCTGGAGCCATAACAGTTTTGTTATTATATTCATTTTTGTTTGAAATACTTTTAATATATCTTATATTATCCCATCGACATACACATGAAAAAATATAAATATGTAAAACATTATTTGTTAAAAAATTAAGTTAACTAAAAATATAGATTCTAAAGGTTTATATATTTTTTATAAAAATATTATCTCAAGAAGGAGGTAAGATTAAAAATAAAATAAGGTCTTATTTTTTTTATAAAATGCAATTAGCAGTCTGCTAAATGAGAATATAAATGTTCCGTGGTATGGGTGTTCAAGTTCCCAACAAAAGTGAGATAAAAAAAGTAACAAAAACTACACTCCCAAAGATCCTGTGGTTAAAACAATCAGGTTGTATCAGACGAGACACCAAATTTCAGCACCATAAAGCAGTATTGACCACACACAACAATGAAGCAATCGAAAATAAAGGACAACTTTCTTCTATATTTTTTTTTATAATTATGAGAATTAATATAAAATAATCCAAATTGACAATTATTTGAAACATTTTTCTATATAATTACCTATCCTCTTTGTCCCAAATGTGCAATCAACCACGCCTACCTACTAATACTTTTATTTTTTATTCTTCTAAATATTTATTGGAGTACCAAACCAATTATCTGATAAGCTTTGTGGTTTTACTAATTCAACTTAATTTTAATTGGGTGTTCTTTAAGTACTTAACTGTTTTTACACGAATTTAGAATAATTTTATGCACGATTAACGAAAATCAACAGTGTGCAAACAAAATATAACAAGACAAAACAAAAAATCTCTTTCGGCCAAGCAGCTGGAACGTTAAACGTTCCCAGATCTGTCTGTTATTTTGTAGGTATTAGTCCAGTTAAGTCGTATTTTTTCAGGGATAATTACACAAGGATTTTTTTATCGGACAAGATTACTTTTTCAACGGGCTCTTTTTGCTTGGCAATTTAACAAGAACTGTCGCCGTTTGTTGTTTTTCTTCGAAAATTATTTTCATTTTTTGTAGATAATATCTGTTTCCTTTGGTAACTATTATAGATTTTACCTTTTTCAGTACATGACTGCAATGTCGACAGTTTTGTAATACTTTCTTTTCTTTTGATAAATATAGCACTGACTTTTATATAGGGTGAGTCATAAGTAATGGGTCAAATTGTAACTGTAGATTCGGAAGGCAAAAATAAAAATATTTTACTTAACAACAATGGGTCTGAGATCTCTCTTTTCTGATTTACAGGCTGTTAAATTTGGAAAAAAAAATATTTTTGTTATTAAAGAAGCCATTTTTTGAGATACAGGTTGAAAATTGGAGTAGTTCTACTTTTTACTTTCCTATCTATACAGATATAAGGAAAGTATAAGAATCATGATTTTTTTCGACCTCGATTATTCGACGGATATTTACGTTTTAAGGTCCCCTGAATACGTTTTGACTATTTTCGCGATGATGTGTGTGTGTGTGTGTGTATGTGTGTGTGTATGTGTGTGTATGTGTGTGTGTGTGTGTGTGTGTGTGTGTGTGTGTGTGTGTGTGTGTGTGTGTGTGTGTGTGTGTGTGTGTGTGTGTGTGTGTGTGTGTGTGTGTGTGTGTGTGTGTGTGTGTGTGTGTGTGTGTGTGTGTGTGTGTGTGTGTGTGTGTGTGTGTGTGTGTGTGTGTGTGTGTGTGTGTGTGTGTATGTGTGTATGTGTGTGTGTGTATGTGTGTGTGTGTGTGTGTGTGTGTGTGTGTGTGTGTATGTATGTGTGTGTGTATATATGTGTGTGTGTGTATATATGTGTGTGTGTGTATATATGTGTGTGTGTGTGTGCGTGTGTGTGTGTGTGTGCGTGTGTGTATGTGTGTGTGTGTGTGTGTGTGTGTGTGTGTGTGTGTGTGTGTGTGTGTGTGTGTGTGTGTGTGTGTGTGTGTGTGTGTGTGTGTGTGTGTGTGTGTGTGTGTGTGTGTGTGTGTGTGTGTGTCTGTACGTCGCATAACTCATGAACCGATACACAGAAAAACACCAAATTTTAAACTTAAGCTTTGTTCCAGCGTCCAATGAGCTGATTAGATTTTGGGCAGAGTCGGAACATCTGGGGGGGTACTTTATAGGTGGTCATTTTTATATTTTATAGAATAATTGTTCAAACAAAAGTTGTTTGTAATATAATTCTCTATAATTTTTATTCTTTACATAATTTCTCTAAAATGGACCGTATTCGAGATATTTGAGAAAATCTGTAAATTTTGAAATTTGAAGAAAACTCAAAAACGGATAAAGAAAAAAACATTAAATTTTAAACTTAAGTTTTATTTCGGCCTGCCGTGACATGATCAAATTTTGGACAAAGTCGGAACATCTGGGGGGTACTTTATGGGAGGCCGTTTTCATATTTTATGGAATATATCTGTTATTTATGTTTGGAAAAAAAATAGTTTAAATAAAATAAAATTCTAATATTATTATCTATAATTTTTGCTTTATGTCAAAATTTCCTGAAATGGTCCGTATTCGAGAAATTTGACAAAATGTACAAAATTCTGATTTTTATGAATGAATGAATGAATAATTTATTTACATTATTTACATATGTACAATTTACATCTACATCTACATGTACGTAATTTCGAATTCTTGATATAAAAGTTGTTTGCGATATCGATCTCTATAATTTTTGTATTTACATGATTTTTCTAAAATGGACCGTAATGGAAAAATTGTAGGAAAAGTGCTAAATTTAAATTTTTTAGTATTTTCGTTTTCAATGAATATCTATAGAAAAATGTTTCGAGTTATATGTATGTGGAAAATGTATATATTTAGGTTATCCTCTAAACATTTATAGAGGTGCTGCAATAGGTTGTACAAAATAACCGGAAAAAGCCTGTAATAACTAGATAGGAAAGTCATATGTTGGACACATCAGATTTTTATAGAGGTAAACAAGATTATGTTATTATAGTTAGTATAACTTTTTTATACAAAAATGATAAGCCTTTCTAAATTTAATACGTAAATTGTTAATTAATTTGGGACAAAACATTTTAAGCTGTTTTCTCTATAATATGGCGTATGTGGCGACATATACAAGATAACTCAAATCTAATAACATAATCTTGTTTGTCCCTATAAAAAATGAAACTACTCCAATTTTCGAACCTGTATCTTAAAAAATGGCTTATTTATTAACAAAAATATTTTTTTTTCAACTTTAACAGACTGTAGATCAGAAAGGAGCGATCTCAGACCCATTTTTGTTAAGTAACATATTTTTTTTTGCCTTCCGAATCTACCGTTACAATTTGACCCATTACGAATGACTCACCCTGTATGGCCTAAATGTGTGAAGTTAACGGATCGGAATTAATATAATGTTAAGAGTCCAAATCATCAGATACTCTAGATTAGCCACTTCAAAATCCTCTTTTTTAAATTTATTTGTACTAATTGGATAGATTCCACATGAGTCAAAATTTAAAACAGCCTTTTCCAGAGTAGCAAATTTAATGTAAGCATTTTTTTATTATTTCAGCCAAATCTAAGAAAGTTATTTTCTCTCGCTTATCAGTTCTTAAAAACTTATAGCATTCCTTATTGAAAACGTATTTAAATGGTCCAAAAAAAAATATTGACAGGCTACAAGCGGTGGGAGAAAAATACCGGTATTGACAACATTACGATTTCATTAAGTTTGTAATGGACTTTAATTTACATTCAATTTAAATGATATATTTTTTGTCGCTCCAGCTATTATCGGTAACTGCATAAATTCCATCGTCTTTTCCATTTTTCGTCAATGTAGAAGACATTAATTTCCTATCAAATATAAGGAGCGGTGGAACAAATACAAATGTAAAATGTCTTTCATTGAAGGAAGACAAAAATTTAGAAAAACATGGGGAATAAAACCGAAAATGGTCAACTGGCTATATTCAGCAATAACAAGTTCCATGATAACTAATGAAGCGGTTTTTTGGTGGCCAAAAGTAGACCAGAAAACAGCCCTCAATATCCCTTGACCCATAAAGGGGCAGGCCAGATTGAGTGCATATAGGCTGAACATCTCCAACAACTTGAGACTACTGGGACATATAAAATATACCAGCATAACTCGTGAAGTAAATGACCCTAAAACATTGGATCAGATCATACGATCTCGCTAAACCTTCAACAGACTCTTTCAGGTAGATCTTAAATTACCAAGGGAGTTAAACCCAAATGCGACATCATGATCTTACTTTGAAAACATACCACTGTATATTTCAGGCTGAAATACATGTAATCAAATTGTGTGTATGGGAGCATTTGAGAAGGAAGTACAAAAAACAAACCATCTTAATTATCTCAGATAGCCAAGCAGCCTTAGACCCTTGATTCAAAAAGAATCAAATCAAAGCTGTTCTAGAATTGCCTTGGAATACTAAATAATCTGGCAACCCACAAGAAGGTGTGGATATCAGGGCATAAATGTATCCTACAAAATGAAAAGGTTGATGAACTCGTCAAGAGGAGTTAGAACTACCATTCACAGGACCCGAATCTGCATTTGTAATAAGCAAAACCTCTGCTAGACAAGCAGTGAACAGATGGATAACCGCAAAACACCAAATTCACTGGCAACAGATAAGAGGGCACATAATCAGTAAGCTTATACTAAGGGGACCAAACCCGCACATGACTACTGAGGTACTACAACTTGCAATTCCTCAGATATCCACTATTGTGAGATTACGAACGGAACACTGATTGCTAAAACACCTTTATGTGAAGGGATTACAGAATATTCACATCACGTGTAGACTCTGCATGCAAGAGAAATAAAGATCACATCATGTGGTCTTCGAATGCGAAGCTCTTGCTGGGTCGCCTCTCACCCTTTTTGGCCTTAAACCGGGAAACCGTCCCAGTAACAGTTAGTAGGAAACTTATAAAACCTAACACAAAGTACAGGATTATTCCAAAGATAGTAGCTGAATACGGGGATAGCAAGCAGGGGAATACAATAGATCCAAGAGGCCGCAGTGTTCTGGGCCAAACCTAACCCTACCTGCTCATAATCGACAAAGATAAAAAGGAATAAAGCTCAAAGAAGCGCCTATTGCATTTCCAAGATAGTTTTGATTTAAACTCTTTAACGCCTTTTGGTTTCAGTTTATTAGTAGGTTCTTGAACAGATAAGATCCCTGTTTTGTCGACATTAAACATTATGCCTAAACTAAATTTATATTCTTTGTTAAAATCGGTTATTCTATTGACCTTTTTTTAGACAATTCTGGAGCAGCTCTTTTTAATTGAAGATTTGTTTGTCACTTGATTACCATAAAATAATTGACGTAACAACAATATAATAAGTGCAAGTAGATAAATATATTACAAAATATAATTATTTAAAAGAACAGTTATTAAAAAAATATACAATTAATTGTTGTAAGTTATATTGGGTTTGTCACAACGACAGTATTGAACCATTCTAAATTAATCTTCACATGAGTAGTACGATTAAAATTGTTTTATTTTTCGTACTACTTATGTGTGGTTCTATACAACTGTTGAGGTAAACCTATTGCTATTTCGAGAAGAACAAAACTCAACAGAGGAATTTTCATCTTGATGCACTAATGCGTGGAAAAAGTGTTGGAGTTTTCATCTCCACAGTTCAATATAAGATTTTCATGATGCTTAACATCTACTTATAGATATGGATTAACGAATTTTCTAATAGAATGTCCCATAATTTTTACGGGCTGTTTATAATAAATGCCTGATTTTGATAGTTCAGATACTGTACTGGCTCTGTTTAAACGATTTTTGTTCATTGTAAGATAAATTGGAATTAGAATGTTTCCAGTACGTAAAAGTGCTAACAAAGGCAGCAAAAAGGATTAAAACAGAAAACGCTACAAGCGCAGATAGAATACCACCAAAAGCGGTCAGGGTAGAGTGCCCATATTGCACCAGAAGCACATCTATAAACAATAAACAGATTACTGACCAATCAGAGCTTCTCAAGATCCTGGAAAGAAACAAACCTCGTCCTAATACCAAAAGAGAGAAGTGAAGGGATATAAGTCCTTCTGCGAATTAATCAGGAAAGAAAAACTATACATAGAGGGCTATAGAGTGAAGTGAGAATATGGTTTCAGGAAGGGACGGTCCAAATCCGGACTGCTAAAAAATTAGTGGAGTAATTAAAAAACAGCAGAAATAAGTTGTTGCAATAGATATCAAAAATACCTTTAATACCGCCTTATAGAAAGTCCTAATGGACAGTTTAGAGAAAAACCAAACATCATGACTAATAAGGAACCTAATCGACTCGTATCTGTCTCACAGAAAAATTGTACTAGACCAGGGCAACAGAAAACTAGTTAGTGCAGTGGTTTCACAAGGTTTACTTCTAGGACCTCTGTTGTGAAATATCCAATATCATAATTCTCAAAACACGACTGGAAGTGACAAGTTTTGATTCATGGCTTATTTCTACAGGGTGTTTTAAAAAGGTATGTCATAAATTCTTCCACAGATAGACTATGAAAAAATAAGTGGATTTGGCTACATTTACTTATATCAAAAACGGGCTCCTAACAAAGTTACAGGGCGTTAAACTAACATTGAAAAAAACGGTTTTATTTTGTAAAAAGTTTGTTGTTGCGAATTTTTCTTTGAAATTTTTGCCAGTACTGTAGATTTAAAGGCATAATACTCCAAGGAGAAAAAAAAATTAAAGCGACCCCTTTAAAAAAAGTTGGGGTCAGGTACCTTTTAACCCCCCCGTATTTTTTTTGTCATAAAGAAACTTGCTTTATCGATCTTAAAATCAAAATGAACTATGAATTTTCAATTTTTTTTTATAGCCAAATGAACTTTGTATCTTTCTTAGTTGACGAGCTATTTACAATTTTTTAACTGCATATCTAGAGCAATTCGTCCGACGTGAACTTAACATATCAACAAAACTAAGAGTAAGTCAGGAGTTATTGTACAAAAAACGCATATAAAAATCAGTGGTGTGTAGCAAAGGGAAGTAAAATTTTATGCTTAAAAGCGTGATTTTAGAATACAAATTGGACCTGATTCAGGATATCTTCAAAAAAGTAATTTTTTAGATAGAAAATGAAGTTTTCGATATTTTATGAACCTAAAGTTTATCTATGCACTTTTGAATCCCTCTCTATACGCAAATGAATTCATATTGATTCGATATTATGCTAATTAGACCGTTTATGGTGAAATTTTGATCGGCTACACAATTTCTATCACAACATATTCGCCACTTGAATTAAAATTAACAGAACTTTCTTGGAAATTTCAACTATTTGAAGGACTCCAATCGAATTTAGTTTTGAATAGGTTATTCAAACTTTGTTTTAGAAACTTCTGAATAGGGATAATAGACTTTTATGCTTATGAAGTATTTGAATATTTTAAACAAGTTTTGATTATTAATAAGTGCTTCGGATATTTGTTTAGATTTTCTCAAATAATTTTACGCATTATCGAGTGGCTAATGAAGTAAAGCTTTTTATGAATTCAATGCTATTTCTTTTGAAGATGCCTGGATAAATTAATAGGTTATACAATTATTACTAATAATTCATTAATTTAGGCGGTACTACCTTTTTTGTATCATACTATCTGGCGATATATAGGGTGGTACACTACACTACTCCCTCCCCAAACAGACCGCCAGGTTCTAACGTCTCGAAATCTGACAGATTGTTTTCTCAGCTCCGTTGGTTTAGAATTGATTACCGCAGGACAAAATCTAGGAGGTTCCGTAGTATAAAATGCTGGCTTAATTCTGCCAGTGATATGTTCTTATCTTTTCCATTGACATCTAACTTAAAAAACTTGTCAAAACGAGTGAAAAACTTAAATTGGCCTAAAAATAGAGGTTGCAGGGGTTTTCTAACTGAATCGTCTCGTATAAAAATGTGGCTGCATTTCTTGAGATTTGAATGCACGAAACAGGAACTCTGTTTTTGCAGTAGGAACAAGACGCAAATTTCTTGTTTGTTCCTTTAAATCGCTCGCAAAACTGCTTCATTGCAATCGTTACTACCGTCTAGAAAAAATTCTAGACGGTACTTAAATTTAAGGTACCATTTGATTGAGGATGATACGCTGTGGTTCTGCTCCTTTGAGTTCCAGTTATCTTAGCTAGAATTGAAAAAGGGAGACTTAAACTGTCTACCTTGATCTGTAGTAACTATACAAGGTGAGCCAAAAATACTTATCCAGTTTGCGTAAATTGCTGACGCAATTGTCTCTGCAGAAATGTTCTTCATTGGTACTGCTATAGGCCATCTAGAAAAGCAATCGATTAAGGTAAGACAGTATCTAAATTCTTTGCAAAATGGGAGTGGACCTACAATATCCAGATAAACGTGCTGGAATCTTTTGTCCGGAATTAAAAATTCTTTAAGAACACTTTTATTAAACACTTTTGTTGTATTTATGGATTTTAGACTTCTGGCACGGAATACAAGATTTAGCCCAGAGAGCAATATCTCTACGCAAGCCAGGTCATTTTTCTTGAACTAATTTTACCGTAGCTCTTACTCCGGGATGTGCCAAATTATGCAGATTATTAAAAACGATATAGCGTAAGGTTTTGGGAATGAATGGTCGAATCCTTTCACCTGATACATTACAGAAAATAGAGTGTTGAAAAACTAGTCTGACATTTGACATGGTAAGGCACACAACAAAAAGAACATTGAACTCATGAGGCGCCATTTTTTTATTTCTTAGCATCATCCTGGTATAATCCACCACAAACACCACAGTCCCAATCATCATCGTCCATTTTGGATTTCTTCTTTCGCTGATTTATTCGTTTTTCTTTAAGCGGAGTAATTTTAGCTTGAATTGACGACACTGCTCCAGAACAACCTGGTTGCGGATCGATGGAAGGTGATTTTGGATCAGGGAGTGTTAGACATTTTGCAGAGGAGTCTCTATTTTTTCTTTTTCTTTATTTTGTAAAATTGCTGAAGCTGAGGGCAACACCAACAAATTTTTATCTGTTTTATTTTCTAAAGTGATTATTGTTTTCTGCATTATTGTTTTCTACTTCGTTATCTTGTAGGACAGTATCAGTCAATTTTAAAGGAGCTATAGCTTCCGATGAAATTGCATTCTTGTTTAGAGGGTATGTTCCACTTTTGCAAAAAGCATGTTCTATATTGGTAGGCGAGAAACTTTTAACCATGGCGGATGTAAACATATCATTAAAATTATATCGGCTAGGTTTTTCGCCATTCTTTTCCCGTACAGGATTATTCCAAAGATAGTCGCTGAATACGGGGATAGCAAGCAGGGGAATACAATAGATCCAAGAGGCCGCAGTGTTCTGGGCCAAACCTAACCCTACCTGCTCATAATCGACAAAGATAAAAAGGAATAAAGCTCAAAGAAGCGCCTATTGCATTTCCAAGATAGTTTTGATTTAAACTCTTTAATGCTTTTTGGTTTCAGTTTATTAGTAGGTTCTTGAACAGATAAGATCCCTGTTTTGTCAACATTTAAATATTCTGCCTAAAACAAATTTATATTCTTTGTTAAAATCAGTTATTCTATTGACCTTTTTTTAGACAATTCTGGAGCAGCACTTCTTTATTGAAGATTTGTTTGTCGCTTGATTCCCATAAAATAATTGCTGTAACAACAATATAATAAGTACAAGTAGATAAATATATTACAAAATATAATTATTTAAAAGAACAGTTATTAAAAAAATATACAATTAATTGTTGTAAGTTTTATTGGGTTTGTCACAACGACAGTATTGAACCATTCTAAATTAACCTTCACATGAGTAGTACGATTAAAATTGTTTTATTTTTCGTACTACTTATGTGTGGTTCTATAAAACTGTTGAGGTTAACCTATTGTTATTTCGAGAAGAACAAAACTCAACAGAGGAATTTTCATCTTGATGCACTAATGCGTGGAAAAAATGTTGGAGTTTTCATCTCCACAGTTGGATATAAGATTTTCATGATGCTTAACATCTACTTATAGATATGGGTTAACGAATTTTCTAATGGAATGTCCCATAATTTTTACGGACTGTTTATAATAAATGCCTGATTTTGATAGTTCAGATACTGTACTGGCTCTGTTTAAACGATTTTTGTTCATTGTAAGATAAATTGGAATTAGAATGTTTCCAGTACGTAAAAGTGCTAACAAAGGCAGCAAAAAGGATTAAAACAGAAAACGCTACAAGCGCAAATAGAATACCACTAAAAGCGGTCAGGGTAGAGTGCCCATATTGCACCAGAAGCACATCTATAAACAATAAACAGATTACTGACCAATCAGAGCTTCTCAAGATCCTGGAAAGAAACAAACCTCGTGCTAATACCAAAAGAGAGAAGTGAAGGGATATAAGTCCTTCTGCGAATTAATCAGGAAAGAAAAACTATACATAGAGTGAAGTGAGAATATGGTTTCAGGAAGGGACGGTCCAAATCCGGACTGCTTAGAAATTAGTAGAGTAATTAAAAAACAGCAGAAATAAGTTGTTGCAATAAAATTGCTGAAGCTGAGGGCAACACCAACAAATTTTTACCTGTTTTATTTTCTAAAGTGATTATTGTTTTCTGCATTACTGTTTTCTACTTCGTTATCTTGTAGGACAGTATCAGTCAATTTTAAAGGAGCTATAGCTTCCAAAGAAATTGCATTCTTGTTTAGAGGGTATGTTCCACTTTTGCAAAAAGCATGTTCTATATTGGTAGGCGAGAAACTTTTAACCATGGCGGATGTAAACATATCATTAAAATTATATCGGCTAGGTTTTTCGCCATTCTTTTTCAGTATGTAATCATTTACACATTGGTTCCAAGCAGATTTTAGTGGCCGATAATTTCCAACGTCGGGTGGTTGTAGGAGGTGACTCGTATGAGCAGGAAATGTGAAAAGGTAAATTTCGTTTTCTCTTGCTAACTGAATGACAGCTGGGGAAACCTGCAACGCATGGGAATCCATCAAAAGTATGACAGGTCGTTCTTTTGGTATTGACTTTATGAAGAATTGCAACCATTCCAGAAAATTTTCTGAATTAATCCAACCCTTTGGAGATAATTTGATAAGTGAACTTGGTAGTTCAGGATTCAAACGATCGCCTTTAAATTATATTAATGGCGGAATAAATGTGCCGTTTGCATATACACAGCCGAGAACTGTTGTTGTCTCCCCCAGTTCTGCCTAACTTCTCTTGTATACATAACGCTTCCCTAATGCGGTAACTACTTGATTTGGCTTTACCACAAATGACATACCAGTCTCATCACAATTCCACAGTCTTGAAGGATTGTCTTTAATGCCTAATTACACCATTAACGTTTCTAATTTTACATAAAAATCAGAAATAATTGCAGGATTTGCCATTGATGCTCTGTAGGCAGCTAAATTTTCTGGAATGCGTAAAGTAAGACCAAACCTTTTTTTATAATATGCCCACCACCACTTGATTGCAGTTGCTTTTTCTTCGTTCATAAAAAAATTCTCCCGACCAATACCTTTTGATACAGAAAAAGCTAGTTTCCGAATTTGAACCACAGTAAGTCCAAACCCCAATTCTTGCATAGCTATAATGTAATTGAATATTTGCACTTCAAGGTCAGCCGTCAAAGCAAAAGATCTCCTTAACTTTGGCAAATCCGGAACAGCGTTTTCCTCGTGACCCTCGGTTTTAGCTAAATAGCGCTATAAAGATGACCAGGGTATTTTCATTTCCTTGGCGGCCTTATATATAGACATACCTTGTTGCCGAACCAACTGACTTGCCACCTGTTGACCACCTTAAAAAACCGCATGGAAAACGGCTAAGAAAATGCCGGCACTACCTAAGCCACTAAAGCAATAAAAAGTATCGAAACCTTGTTCTGTTTGCGGTATTTGATGAATTAACATGTTCCCTTTTAATCAAATTACAATTGAATACTTACCTTAATTTATGTTGGGTAATAACCACCACACTAATTATTTATGCAAAAACAGCCGACAGAATCTTCAGAAACGCGCGCCACCAGCCGAAATGTTTTCTGGAACGTAAACAAACCGATTGTAGCCAACGTTGCCTGATTGTGCACTTATTATACACATTAGTAAACCTTCCCTGTGAAATAGAAGTTCTCTGCGCAATAGGTAACATGTTGACAAATGAAATTAAAATTATCACCAACTTACCTATATCACCAATATACCTTACCTTACCCTATATATAAATTTGTAAACTTATAAAATATTTTAAATACTTCTCAATTAAAAATTATTTACTGTGCCTTGGTAGAATTACTCATACAATGTGGAATAACAGGTTGGGGAGGAATATATGACAGCCACTTAAAACAAATTGAAATCTTACAAAAAACAATCCTAAAACTTATGTCCAACAGAAAAAGAACTTACCCTACTAACAAAATATTTCAAGAATCTGGGCAGTTAGGATTACGACAGTTATTTTTATATAAAATAGTTACCTTTCACTATAAAAACAAAAGTTATTTAAAACAATTATCCATAAATACGACACAATAGCTCCTCGAATAATCTCTGATATTCCGGAACACATAAATAAGAGTAAGACATATTTTAGATTTAAAAAATGAGTATCTAAAAAATTCTATGAAAAATGATTCACGATCGATAGATTGGACCGTCGAGTTTGAAAAAGCATTCGAGCAATGTAAAAAAGATTAAGTAGAAAATACGCTGCTCGCTCATCCACTTGAAGATGCAGTTCTTTACTCAACATCGGATGCCTCTAGCATCGCCGTTAAAGCATCATTGAAGCAGCTTAATTAAGAAAGATGGAAACCTCTTGTTTTTTTCCTTGGAAAAAAGACTAGCTCGTCACATAATAAATAAAGCTTCGATTGGTGCATTTAATATCATTAATGGAATGGATATAAAAATAATAAATTTTATCCAATTTTGACACATTAAAATGACTTTATCAATTCCATAACAACAATAACAAATAGTTTTATTTATTAAGAGTGAGTTAAAATTTGTTTAAGTCACTAGTGACTTGAAAAACTTTTAAATCACTATTAGTTAACCTAATAATGTACCTATATTACTGTCGATAGCCAAATGTGGAAGTTGTTATTTAGGTATCGATATTAGCACTCTTTAGGCATGTGTGCATATATTATGTAAAGCTAATATAATAAACAATGGAATCAGTCTAAAAGGTTTATTATAAAAATCAACTTGTAACAATAATTATGGAAACAATGAAAATAATAATACTTAATGGAAACTACAATGGAAACTATGTTTGCATAATTATTTTTTATAATCAAAATAAAATTTAGTTATTTAAATTATTAAACTGGAGCTTCATTTCGTTGTTTAATAGAATAGTTAGTTGCTCTGAAATATTAGAAACTACGTTTGAATGGATGGGTCTATTGTTAGAATCGATGTTTGTACCGATGGCGATCGGTTCATTGTTTAAATTGAAAATTTGTAACGTATTCTCCGATATATTATATTTATTATTGGCTACTGTCCCAGCTTTTTCAGGTGCACCTACTGCAACTTCATTACCCAATATTGTTCTTTAAATTTCTATTTTATTTCTTATAGACTGTTCAACATATCCTTCTGCAATATCGATAAATCGCCTGCTTCCGCCAGCAAAGAGGCAGAGGATCGTCTAAAACTATGTCCAGTATAGTCTCCCGTATTTTCTAAGCCAAGAAACTCTGCTATCTTCTGAGGCATTTTGGAAAATGTGTTGAAACCTACAGGATGTACCGTGCATTTTTCATTTTTGTAGTTTAGGAATAGTCGTGTATGTAATACATTTTGCGGGCGCAATTTCTTATATTTCTGAAACACATCAATTGCATTGATATTATTACTTCCATTGACAACAGTGAATATTCTTTCTTTGTAAGTTTTAGTGTCGGGAATTTTCACCACTAATACACTTCCTCTGTCGTCAACATTATTAGTGAACATCGCTACCAGTTCGCAAATTCTGCAGCCTCCTGAAACTCCCAATATCAAAGCTACTTTAAGCAGTAAATACTTGTCATCAGGAGCAGTATCTAAAAATTTTTCGACGTCTTCTCTGCTAAATACATTTGATTTCTTTGGTCTATATCCCACTGATTGGTTCTTTAAAAATTCTTTCACTTAGTGAAATCTGAAAAAGTAACCTTTAATTAACTCAAACGTCTATTTTTTAATATAATTTAAAAACCTACTTGCTTATGTCCACATTTTCTTTAACGGACTACATCTTCTTAAGTTGCGAATAATAGGACCATAATGACGAAGACTTCACATTTTTTGATTTTTCAGATATGTATGCCATTATTATCTTCTCGTTAACTCCTTTAACCTGCTTTTTGTTTCTCCATTGGCAAAAAAGCGTTTACTCCTTCTCGTACAATGATTTAGATTTATTGGTTACTATTTTTGCTAAAGCCTCATTTGCTGCATTTAACACTTCTTCTGGAACAAGTTCTTCGTTCACAAAATCTAAGATATCCATTTTTCCAAAATTAAGATCGCTCGCCTAGCGGCTCGCGATCTAATTTCTTCTCGCGAATAAAAATTCATTTAACTCACTTGGTGTATAAATATCTAATATTCGTTGAGTAGACTAATATCGCCTACATATTCGGTCTGTAATTTTTGTAAATATTTGAGACATTATATATATATATTTTTATGATTAGTCACACATAATAATAAAAGTACGTAGTAGCAGTATATATAACAAAATAATTACTTATATAATAAAATCCTTCTGCTCTACATAGCACAAATGCATATTTGTGGTACTTAATATACCTACTTTTATTTAGAGTTTAAAATTTTGTAAATTCTCTACAATTTCCTAAGTAATAGCTATAAATTTATTAAGTACTGAGAAAATAGAAGTAAACGCTTCTCACATTCTCGATATGCTAAGAAAACTAAGCGATTTAATGTGAAATTTGGTACATACCGCAACAAATTTACAATAATCATACGAGACAAGTACAATACAATAAATTACCATGTCATGAGGAAAAGACTAACTCAAGCTACTTCTCAAATAATTATGTCTTAATTTAAATAAGTTCTGGTATGACTGAATGGGAACGAAAGTGGTACACGTTTTTTTGAACCCTAACAATATCAATATTTATGATTATAAAATAATAAAACTAGAAAAATAATCTTGCTTATTGCTTGTTCGTAACACAAAACTAAAAATAATCTCTAGAAAAAGATTTAGAAAAAGAGGATTTCATGTTTGATTTAATTGGTACATTTCATATTGGAAAGTTTCTATTGGCTGAGTCGTTTGATCTGCGATTATTTCTTGTTTCTATAGGCGTATCCAAATGTAAGCCGTATTTTAAAAAAATATTAGTGAAACAGGATAAAGAGGACTTAAGAATAACATTTACAGATGCCTTTGTTGTGGATAAAAGAAAAATTACATAAAAATTAGCTTCACAGGCATTTACTAACATCTATTAACATTTAGAATCATTTAGATTTTTTTTTTGTTTTTTGAACGGATGAAAATCTTCATGAAGACGCTAAAGGTGTTTTATAGCACCAACGCGTTCCGGCTTGAGATGTCTGATACTCTTCTACTATCTTTTTTGCCGAGACTCTTCCATAAGATTCCGGTAGCTTCTTGGTTTAGGATTTCGCGGAATCTTTCGGCGGAATCTAAGGAGAGCGTTTTATTTTTCCATACTCTGTCTATCCCCTTCTTTTCCAAGGATATTCGAAATGTATTCTGATATTATATCCCAGTTCTGTTTGCTCGATATCCTCACGGCCACTATATTGTCTTATACATATGCAAATTTCGAGGTGAAATCTTTCTGTGTTCCATCTGTTGCATATAAACGCAATGTGCTTAGGGGTACCTGGCTCCTGACAATATCTGCATGCGTTGCTGGCTGTTTTCATCTCTTTCAAATCTCCTGTGGTCCGACAGAAATTGGGTTAATTATTTGCTTTTTGATGTTGACAGTTTACCCAGTTTTTTATATATTTTATCAGTGTTTTGGTCTACACTGTTTTTTATTGGTTTAGATTCCATTTCTCCTACTATCTTTCCATACTAAAGTCCTTTTCCGTGTATTTTGTACGTGGCAGGTGTCCACCGTCTCTTTAGTAAAGCTCGTTCTTTCCTCTACTAACAACGTATACCCGCTATTACCTGCGTGACGGCCGTTGATATGGTTCTATATGTGCTTATTCTTATTACCCTGTTCAATGATTGGCATTGGGTGCTAACCAGTATTTTGTCAGATTGGAGCTCCGTAGATTATCACAAAATAGACTACTTCGTGCAATGCAGTACGTTTGCTACTTCCTGGACCGCCAATATTTGGTATTAATCGCGTTAGGGCTCCTAACTTTTTAGCTTTCTCCTTTATGTATTTTATATGTGATCCAAAGCTGATTCTGTCATCTAAAATTATTCCAAGATATTTCAGTTGTCTTTTAAAACCCTAGAACCACAACATGAGATAATTGAAACACTAACCACAACTTGGGGTCGCCGATGACCCATTTTTGATGTAATTTCTGATATGACATGAAAAATATATACCTATTATAATTAAGTTTTTAGATAATTTATTATATTTTTGGTACGCTTTTTAGAAAATATAATAAAACAATATTCAGCAAGTAAACAGAAAAATGGAAGACAATAATTTTTGATACACAAAAAACATAGAAACAAATTCTAAATAAAAAAATGAAGAAAAATTAAGAATAAAATTTACAATCCTTGCAAATGCTCGACTGATATTCAACGCACATATTTTTATCACAGTGAACGCAAAATTTTTTTTGAACACTTGTCTTCTAAGGAAAGATGAGCATTTTTCAAAACTCCTCAATACAGAAGCCAAAACAAATCTATAAATTCCACCTTATTTATTTCTTCTAGATTCAAAGTATATTTTGATTTTCGAACTTTTATTTCTCCATTTGTATTTTTGACAACTATATCTAACATCTCATCTTTAAAAAAAGCTGCTATATTTATTTTAAATGTTTTGTATATTTAGCTCTTTCTTTAGGACCAGGTAAATGCGAAACAGTATTTTTGCATATGTACTTGGTCTCTTAAAACGATTACGGCCAAAAAATCCGACACGATCCTCTGTAAGTTCTATGTCCATGGGGTCCTCACTATTTTCTATCTTCTCCTGCACTTCTTGCCGTGTATATTTATCTGGTACAGAATCGTGGACTAAGAAACCATCCTCATCTTCGCTGTCTTCTTCATCTTCATCCTCTTTATCCTAGCTTCAATTATCTTCACTCAGTTTGTTTCTGTATAACTCATCCCAGAGTTCATTTTATCTAAGAGGGCGCGTTCTTTCATGCAATGCCTGTCGTGTAGCAGGATATATCTCTTGATCACCCATTTTCCTATGATGATAATAATTAAGACGGGAAAAACGAAAATAAACGTTTAAACTTACCATGCGACAATTATAACGTAAAGCACAATGTGGGGTCGAAATACATCAAATGACTTATTACCGGAGATTTTTAAAATTTAGACAAGAAACACATACGTACATAACAAGCTTTTGACAAGTACTGAAAATACATGGATCCACACCCTAGTATCGGCTTTTTTCTGGTGCGATCTTCGGTTGGTGTATACTTATCCAGCATTCGTTCATATACAGAGACTTTTTTATCCCATAATTACGCGTTTCCAGGTCCCCAGCTTCTATTACGATGGCGAGGTCACTGTGGTCATGCTTACGGGCATCATAAAGAATGTTCCATAATGTGGGTCCGAGGACCGACCCTTGCGGTACTCTAGTGTTGCCTTGTAAGCTCTCATTTCCAACACTTATGCTTTGATGACTTAGATAGCTATTTGTGATATTTAGTGGGTATGATTTGTTCCCAAGATGCCGTATTGAATGCGTTTTTAATATCGACCGTTATTATTATCATTCATCTACTATTTATTCTCTTTGTTTTTTCCACTACAGTTTCGACAGCTTGCATGGTCAATCTGTTTTTTGGTAAGAAATCTTCTTTCAAACAGCTTCCCCATAACACTCAGCAGGCACACCGTTTGGTATGAGGCAGCAGCCTAGATATCTAGTCCTTTTCCCTTCTAAATTGGTACAACTCGTGCCTCTTTCCAGATCTTTGGAAAATGTTGCTCTCTGAGTAGCTTATTGAAAATATCTAGAATGGTCTCCGGTATATTTTTGACTAATATCTTTAGGTTTTCAGGGGAAATTTTATTAAGTTCTGGTGCTCTTTTTGGTTTATAGAAGTAGTGGCTTCTATTTATTCACGGTGAGTGGCTCAAACTCGTCGGTGGATACTTTAGTCTATCTATTTTTTTTTATCCCAAGAGACAGTTGGTTACCCTTTTTATCTTCGGGTCCTTCGTATGATTATAAGTCGTGTTGAAGTTGCTGATTTGTTTTATCGCTATTCTGTATTCCCCGCCCCAGATGTCCTCGTTTAGTTTTGCTTCTGCTTTCTTCCAGTGTGCTCTCTTTGATATGTTTATGATATTTCTATCTTCTCTTATTAATTTGTTGTAGACTTATTTTGATTCTATCGATCTGTTGCCATTTTTGGTTGTTGATTTTATACAGTCTGTTAGGTTTTTTTCTGTATCATTACCAGCATGGAAAACTTTTGCTTTCGATATTAGCGTATTTGATGATGTTCTTAACTGCCTTTTTAATGTCATTTATCAGTCACGTAACTTTTCCATATTGCCCAACCATCTTTCTATGATTTCGTTGAAAGAATTCTGATCGAAAGTTGCTATTTTGTAGTTGTAGTTTCTTTCTGCGGTATGTTAAATATACTCGTATACTACAATGTGTCTGTGATATTTGTGAAAATTTCCTGAAAGTAGTTCCCATTTTTCTGGCATTGCTCTGATTGTACACGTCACGTATTATATGTAACCTGGAATCGCCAATTATAAATGTGTTGGTTCGCCTGTATTTAAAAATGTTAAATTTAATTCAGCTGCCCATTTTCCAAGGTATTTGCCTCTTCTGTATGCTTTTGGTGATCCCCAAAGTGGTGATTTAGAGTTAGGTCTTCAGTTTTTTGATTCCCTAGCTTCCTTCATAATCCCGTCCAGTATTTCGTGATATTCCTGTAACGTGATGTTTGGAGATATGTAGCAGCAGTACAGCTACCAGAACCCGAAATCTTAGTTAATGTATATAAGTGTTTATAGTTTGTACTGCTATTTTTCCATTTTGTCCCAAGATGAGACCCTTACTTTCGGCATTTTTTGTTCGGTTCTGATATTACAATGAGGTCAATTTGTTTATCCATGGCTACCGCAAACATAATGTCGTGTGCCACCCTCCCTTTCTAAGTTGGTAACAATTAGTGTGTATTTTTTTTATTTTAAATTGTTTTTCCTTTTTCATATGGATAGGTACGTAGAAAAAGGTCAATAGGTAACCCTATTAAATACCAAACATGTTAATTTATAGCCAACAAATGATACACGCAAAAACAACTTATAATGATCATTCTTGGTACTACCGCAAACAAACTGAAGCGTAAGTTTATATTTAACGACACTTTTTTTAAATTTAATTAAACTACGACCAGAACTTGCAAAAAAATGACTCACGCAGGTATACATAAAGTATAATCACCTACACAGCGAATCGGCCATTCAGGTCACTATAACTTCGCTAAGCTGCAATTTGAAGACTGTTACGCCGTTAAGCGAGCCAACACAGATTTTTGAAATACTTGTAATCAAGATCTTCGGGTTGTTGATAAAACCAGGACGTCGGCGGCATTTAGAGACAGTGCGTAGCAAATCGTATCCACGTGCGAATCTTTAAAAAAGTTTGCAGAAATGAATGTATTCGTGAATTTATGTATTTTGGGGCTGATAGGGTTTGGGTGCGCCGAGGAGGGGAGGGACTATTGGGGGGAGGTATTTGTGTACAAGGATGCGTTGGAGTTCATGAGAGGGTGCGGTAGTAAGGAACTGAGCTTGTGTGTTAAGGTAAAATATAATATTATAGATTACGCAACTAACGAAATAGATTTATAATCTTTAGTTTACAGGATTGTAGGATTTTGTTGTTATTCGAAAAAATTCTCTATTTCAATGTACGAGTACGATGAAAAATATTTAGTATCACAACACAGAGAAAAATTTGTGCTTATTTTAAGCACAAAATAAGCATTTGCGGGCTTATTTTTGAGCCAAGCATGCCGCAATGTTTTTTAAGAAATTTTTAAGCACTCATGTTAAAAAATCGTCTCTAAATGAGTAATTAAATTCTTCAATTAAATACTTATATTCTTATTTCTAATATTTAAAATAAAAATTGTTCAAGATTGATTTTATTATCAAGATTTTAATGTTCGAATCTGATGCTTAATTTAAGTTTATTAACTCTTACGAATAAAAATGCTAGGTGATTCATTTAAGTTTGGACGTTCTTGGTTTTAGAGCGATAGCTGCCCTTATAAGGGTAGCTGTTAAAGATGGAACCAAACCTATAGTGCTTAAACGGTTGAACATACAGAACCCAAAATTTCAGAATTTCAACTAAATATATTTGCGCATATTTAAGCTCAAAAATTATTTTTTTATAATTACAAAATTTGAAACATGGCCGCCATCTTGATCTTTTTAAATAGCAACATAGGTCATGTGATATACCATTTGAAAGGGTTTAACACCCTGATTACAAAAATGTATGTGTCAAATGCACAGCATTCTATGCTCCCTATTAATAATATCATTTTTGTTGTGTTTAGACCCCATGTGTGATACATTTTGCAATAAGGGTGTTAAACCCTTTTAAATGGTTTTTAACATGACCTATGTTGCTATTTAAAAAAATCAAGATGGCGGCCAAGCTTAAAATTTTGTAATTATAAAAACAATAATTTTTGGGCTAAAATATGTGCAAATATATTTAGTTGAAATTCTGAAATTTTGTATTTTGTATGTTGAACCGTTTAAGCATTATAATAATAATTTGAATATGTAGCGTCCTTAACTATAGTATTCTATTTCTTAATGTAAGGATTAATTTGATAATAGATAAATCTTGAATTAGGAATTATTTTGATTCTTTTGATTATTTTGAGGAAGCTTAAATAAAGCACGTTCATTATTGTTCGAAGTATGCGTTATACTTAAAAGGAATGACTTTACGAAAACACAATAATTTATAAATTTTAAATTTTTTTTTACAAAAAGAGGGCTGTTTGAAGTACACTTTATTAGCATACGTTTTTGATTGAAAAATTAATGCTTTTATCGGAATAAAATTGTTAAAAACACTTAACGTTACATTCTTTTCTTTTTCTGGTTGAATCAGTAAACTTTTGATTTGAAGCTTCATTTTAATACCACTTTTGAAAAAAAAAATAGGAATATAAATTCAGGAATTAAAGCAAATTTGAAATAAAAAAGTTCGATTGTTTTCGTAGTGAAGGCATAAATATGCCCTTAATTAAATTTAGTTTAAATTCAGCAATACTTTGTAGGACTAAAAAAAGTATGATTGAATGTTATTAAAATATATTAGAATATATTAAAAACACAAACAAATTAACAAACAAATTATACTTTAATAATATTTTTCTTCCGATGACAGCGAAAAGAGACACTCCTATTTTTTTGACCGCTATTTGTAGTTGGGTGTAGAGGAAAGGGTAAACAAGTTGTACTATATCCAGGCGGGGGAAGCTCTCGTGTTACCTAGTAAATTCAAAGTAATTTTAAAGGGTGGTTCACCATATGGTAAGGAATTTTGTGTCTAAATTATCAATTTTGAAAAAAAAAAAACTTTGGGTACATGTAAGTCAAGTGTGCTACCGATTATTTTGATGTGGATGTAGCTGTGAGCATTAGACTATATAAGGTTCTTGGGTTCTCCTAACCTTAGTTAAAGGTCGGGCCAGAATTTAAGATTTCCCATACCTAAATGTAAATGAAATTATCAATCAAATTTAATTTTAACTTCAATAAAGAAAATAAGAGATACCATGTTATGTTATGTTGAGAATGGGGTGTTAATACACTGCGACCTAAAAGATCTATTGTGTCCCCTTCTGTCGCCACTGCACTAAGGAAATGTTTCAATATAGTGCCCTTGGATTCTGGAGTGCTACACATTCAGTTAGGATGTGAATGGAGGTTTCGTCCTCCTCCTCACAGAATCTGCACTCACTATCCTCTACTACTCTCAATTTACTTAGGTGTCCTTTTAGTCGGCAATGCCCGGTAAGGATCCCTGTTACAATACGTAGCCTGTTCTTGCTCAGGCAGATGCAGGCTTCCGATCTTTTCTGGTTATATTTACCCAGAAGTAACTTGGCCTGTCTCAGCCCCAAGATATTGTTCCAATTATCGGTTCTTCTACTACCCAATTCTTTAATCTCTCCTAATATTATGTTACTGCTATACCGCAGAACGGCTCAGGTCCTACAAAGGGTGTTTGAGCCCCTTTCCTTGCAAGACTATCTGCAATCTCGTTACCCTGTACCCCGTTATGTCCCGGGACCCAAGTGAGAGTAAGAGAGTAACTCTATTTTTCTCGCCTAGCTCATTCAATTGTTCTAGACATCTCCAGACCATTTTTGAGCTAATTACGTAAGAACTCAGCGCTTTGATGGCTGCTTGACTATCGGACATGATGATAATCTCTTGTCTATGATAGTTTCTCTCGGTGTTAAACTGGATACACTTCTCGATGGCGTGAATTTCCGCCTGGAAGATACTTGGGTATTTTCCCAAGCTTTCGGAGTGCTTGGTTCTCGGCCCATACACTCCTATTCCAGTTCCTTCTATGGTTTTGGAACCGTCCGTATACCACTTAATAGCACGTCTTTCGATTGCCAGCGCGATGGATTCTTGGCTCCATTCGTTCTTGCAGCCCAGCTCTGTGGTTTTGAAGTTTTTCACAAAACTGTACTTCTTCTGCATTTCATTCTGGGGCATGTCCCAGGTATCTTTAGTCCTGAAGCAAGTAGACTTTCATCTGATTACTCCATTCCTGATCATTTTATATCGTGTCCTTTTTGCCACATTCTCTATCATCAAATGTAAAGGGGTGAGTTTTAAGATCACCTCCATTGCGGCCGTAGGACAGGTTCTCATTGCACCAGTAATGCAAACACAGGCTAGTCTTTGTACTTTTTAGCTCTCGTAGTAACTAAACTAGTTCTGCTACTTCAGGCTATAGCCCCGTAAGTGATGATTGTTCTCACTATTGCAGTATGTTTGGGTTACATCCCCATCGTTTACCTGCAATGTTTTTGCGTACCATTAGGGCTTTTGTGGCCTTATTTACTACTTCTTTCTCATGCGTGTTCCAGAGAAGTTTGTTGTCCAGGGTTAGGCCTAGATATTTGACTTCATTTTTCCATTATATATCTATCCCGTCTAATTTAACGGTTTTGAGATTAAGTTTTCTTTTCCTTGAAAAGGCTACTAATGTTGTTTTTGTAGGGTTTATACTGTCCCACTTCACGGCACCATCTTTTGGTATGTTTTAGTCCTCGTTGGACTATATCACACAGGATATTACCAAACTTGCCACTAGCAAATATGACTATGTCGTCAGCATAACCTTGACAGGGTATGCCGAGGTCAGTCAATCTGCATAGAAGTTCGTCTACGATTAGGCTCCACATTAGTGGGGATAGAACTCCTCCTTGTGGACATCCTCTGGTTGTGCAGATGGAGATGGTGTCCTGCCCTATCTGTGTCTCTGCAGTTCTCGTAGATAACAGCTGAGCCATCCATCTGGATGTGGTGTTATCTACTCATCTGTATGCAAGTGCTCTTTTTACAGATTCGTGTGGCGTGTTGTCAAAAGCTCCTTCTATGTCTAGGAAGGCACACACGACCGTTTCTTTGTTTGTCAGTGCATCCTGTATTACATCAGTCAACTGTACCAGGGCTGTTTCTGTAGATCTTTATGCTCGGTACGCGTGTTGGCTGTGGTGGAGTGGCACCCTCTCCACGACGTCTGTTCTGATATAATTATCAACAGCCTTCATTGTTTTTAATACAAAGGATGTAAGGCTGTTTGGACGGAAAGATTTAGGATGTGTGGTATCCTTTTTCCCTACTTTTGGAATAAAGGTGACTTTGGCCCTTCTCCATGCTTCTGGTATATATCCCAGCTCCAGACTGCTCCGGGATAGCCGGATTATGTGTAGTAGTAATTCCTCTTGTGCCTGCTAGGAAGCAGGACAGGAAATATTCCATCCACACCTGGAGACTTAAACGGTTCAAAAGTGTTTACGGTTCACCTTAACCGATTTCTGCTGCATATGTGCTTGGCCACTTTTTACCATAAAGTATCTCATGTAAAACTTTGTTCCAAGTTTTTCTCGGTCAAGCAGTTTTAAACATATTCTGTGTGCTACTTTTTTAAATACTTTATGGGACATGTAGAAATTAATGAAGAAAACGGTTTCTTATTATTACTTTTTAAAAATTGTACTCTTCATTCTGTATCTGTCACGTATGGAGGGTGGGTTATCTCATGGCACATAGGCCTCAATAGGCTCATTGTGCATCCTTTTAAGATGATAGGCGCAAGCCTACAGATTTAATGTATTCGATAAATTATATCGGCCGGTGTTAGCCGATACTCTCCGAACACAAATATTTTAATAAATAAGAGCGTCGAGCAATCGTAGAGGATATGCTCGAAGATCTCATCTTCTTCTTCGCACTTCCTGCAAAGTGCGGATTCTGATAGCTCCATGATTATAGAGATGCTTACGTACCTGGCAATGACCAGTCAGAATGCTTGTGACCAGGCGCAGATTCTATCTAGACATAGTCAAGTATATGTTTGTTGTAGTGTTGTCAGGATAACTTAAAAGGTTACTGGAAACTGCAGTTTCTTGTTTCATCCCATCTTTCGCTGAATTTCACAAAAAAAAGTTTTTTAACTAGGTCTATCACTACCGATTTTGTTAGGTCAATAGAAGGAATAGGTCCAAAAAGTATATGTTTGGCTGCCTGTTTGGCCAGTGAATCAGCAAAACGGGTTACCTTTCGATGTGACGTGACCTTTGATTCATCTAGTTTGGAAATTAATTCAAGAAAAGGTCGACGAAAAACAACTAATTTTTGATAAACTAATCCAAAAAATGATAAGACAAATACAGTTAGCTAGCAATTAATTTAATTTTATCCAACAAGTTGAAATAGTATCCACTGTACTCTTTAGGATCGTAAGGCAGAGAATGATGAAATAGTGAATAAAATAAATAAGACACAATAGTGAATAAATTCTGAAAAGTGCAAACATATCAATATATCAAGAGATCTACACATTCTAACGATAAAGTCTATAATAAAGGAGACAAAAGCAAAAAACTATCAAGAAAAAAATAACATGACAGAAATAAAGATAGACCTCACGTTGAATTTTTGAACAAAAGTTTTAACCAGTTACTAAAAGAACACTGTTAGTTTAGCTTTAAACTCAAACAAATCAGATGTCTTCCAAATCGTGCCAGTTTTCAAGTATTAGGGCCAATTTCATATTAAAGTGACACTTTAAATATATCAGTATTCTAAATCAAATGTGTTAGAGAAATATACTTTAAAGAGTCATTTAACTATATATTTGTTTTGTTCCACTTAAAGCGTGCTTTTAAAATCTGATATTTGACGTTTGACGATTGACCTTATAATGTATTGAGTTATACAAATATACATAATATTTACTTTAAGCATAAGTAAAAATTTGAGGGAACAAATATTTAATCTGTTTTTCCTAGAACCAAGCTTGAATTCGTTAACTAAGTCGTAAAATCTATCTACGCCCACGAGATAAAAACTTCTTATCCCACTCATTTTGCGTGAAATAAGTTATTTATTAACGCACGCGTTTTTCTAATCTCACTGCTTTTCAATCAATCAAATAAAAAAGTCAAAATTTCAAAATCTATTTAAATTTAATAACACATTACTGTTACAATCTAAAGTAACAAGTAACTATATTTAAAGCTTGTTGTTTAATATCAGATGGAAAACTTTCCGAATCATTCATTTTATTACTAGAAAATGCAAAAATATGTTAAAAATAATTTATTTTTGGCTTATTTGTTATGACAATATTATCATTGCTAAGAAAACAAAAGTTATTATTCAATTGTTAGAACCGCCACCCAACATTTCGATGTATCGCCAATCGACATGTAGACAGTGGTGGTATCGTAAATAACTATTATTAATATCAAACAATAGCCATTTATATTGCAGAAACACTCTTAAATAGCTATAAATGAATCATCATCCTAACACCATAAAAGCTTCATTTGTAGTAGGTAACACAGTTAATACACATTGAAACTAAAATCACCAACCGCAAGTAAATAGTTTACTAAGACTAGGTCATTAAAAAAGTAATTAATCGTTTCAAAAATCTCGTTTTACCATCCATAAGTAAACATTTTACTTGTCTATAATAATAATATTTGCGATAAGTAGTAATTTTAAGTTAGTATTTTTCTTGCGGTACCCCGTACATAACCCTATAAAAATCAGGTTATATTCAAAATCTTTTGACGAGTTTCCAATTTAATTCAGTCCCACCTGCGCCTCTATCTGTTAGAAACTGTTTCCGTAAAAAAGCTAATTTCCCCGTTTTTCTCAACATGGCACATGGAACACTTTACAGACATCGATTCGCGTCCTATTGACTTCGAAACTTGGAGACTCTAACTGGAATCTCGTCGTTTTTATCGATACTATAACATATTGTGAATACGTAACCGTTAAACGTTCCAAGAACAGTAAGATCGCCATCGGGTTTATCCTCTTTATTTGTTTACCACTCGTAGGTAATTTATTTGAAATTGAAACGATTGTAACTGATGTTGAATTTTTAAAATTTAACTCACAATATTTATGGGTATTCATTTGAAACATAATTATTGCGAAATGGTAATGAGAATACATAATTCTAAATAACAGATGGGCCCTCAGCTAAACCTGACACTTTATCAGGTACATATATTATAAATTAATTATTTTAAAATATAGCTAGCGAATTAAAAACTAGTAAGTAATAATTATTCAAATTAATATTTTAGAAAGTCCCTAATTAAAATGTAAAAATAACCCCTGCGAAATAATGAAAATTATTTGTGTACCCCCAAACGCATAAAAAAATATTTATTGAAATTTGGAAAAAAAATATGTCCTGGTAGGAATTTGAAGCCACCTATTCAGGGCAATATTGAGGGAGAACAATCTTTGGCCTATTTAATTTCATATAAACATGTGTTTTAAATTGTTTTGTTTTTAGGAAATCGGTTTGTTCTATATGCAATCTACGCAATATATTTCATAAAAATTATAAATAATATTATTAATAAAAGACATACTGTATAATGTAAGTCGAAAAAAATATTTATTCAATCAGTGAGTGAATCATATATGTAGTAATATCATTCGACACCCCTTTCCTATTATATTATCCATTCTGTAATAAATTTAAGTATTAGTTCGTCTCTAATAACAATAAATTGTTCATATGAAGAAAAATAGTATTTTAATATAAACGTTCATATAATATAATTTTAATTCTTTGTTTATTTAACTATTGTTCTTGGTTACACCATTGCTTTTCTTTCATCAATAGAGAAATAAGGTTAAAAAATAATTAAAGCAATCAGATTGGTGACTTCAGGGTTCGCTGTACATTATACCTACTTTGTAATATAATTTATAAAAATAAAGTTTCTTTTTATAACAAGAGGTTTCTTTTAAATTCAAACAAGAATCTGAGTCACTGTCCATTTTTATTATACTTGGCAGTTTAGTTTGTAGAGAAGACATTATTTACGCTGGATAGGATTAAAGTTATTAAGTTCAGTGGTGTCCCAAAGGGAAAACTAATTTGCATTACAAAATGCGCCACATCGATTTTTTTAATTTTATTCAGATTAAGTGATTAAAAATGAAAGTTTTGACCTTCGGTATCAAGAAGAAAAAATAAAAACCATTTTTATTGCATGTCTCTCCAAACCACATGAAAAACATGGAAATTACAGATAAGTATTAAATTCCGGGATTATTTTATTTTTAAAATCATCCACAGCATTTTTTGGTATTTTATAAACTAAAAATTGTACATAATTTTGTCAAAATAATAGAAATAAACTTGTTTATAGCTAAATAAAGCACAGAACCTACTGTTTTATCTGTTTCTAAATAAGTCTTGCATGTTTTAATTAATACATTATTTAATTTTATTTATATAAAATACAAATTTGGTAGGTATGACCAAATTCAAAAAGTTTTGTTAAATTCTGAAATAGTTTTAAGAGCAAAATAAAACACGGTTAAGATATTTTTTATTGTTGTAATACAAGTATAAAGGGAGATTTGGAAATTTACATGGTGTTACCTCATCCTTTAATTTCAGCTTTTCCCTTTTTATTTTGCTAACAGTACCATCAGTTACAACAGTCTCATAATATTTGATAATATCTTCTAAAAAGTATAGAACAGCATCATCTCTAGAAAGTGCTTTATCGGTACTAGGAACGATATAGGTAAAAGGTCTTTACAAAAACATACCACATATTCATTAGACCAAAATAAGTCGATTTAAGTAAAATTACCTTTGTACATAGTTGCTTCGTTTGGGCTCCAGAGGGCCTTGAAATTACAATTTTTAAATGGGTTTTCCCATATAAATTTAAAACGGCATATGCGATTTTACTGAAATTTGGTATATTGGTAGAGTATTATGTGGCAAAAAAAAGGTATTAAAAGTTTGTCCGATAATAATACATAGGCTTAGAACTTGATTTTTTAAATAATTGCACCTTTAAAAATTCTACGCCAATGGAAGAAAAGGAGTTTGAGTATGAAATTTAGATTGCGCAACTCATTTACTTTGACGAAATTTGCATTTTAGTAATTCGACATGCTCACTACAGTCAATGTTTCGAACTTTATGAGAAGAAGGACGGAAATTTGAAATTTGACCATTCGCCTCCTTCTCTTTAGTCCTCATAGTTTTTTATTATGACATCTAAATGACATTTTACAATAAATGTTGTTCATTTTGTTCCAATCAAATGATAAGTAACGAAGATATAGGCTTAGGTCTTTTTGACAATAATTGTTATTGACATCTAGCTAACAATTTATATAAAATGTCGTTTGTCCCTTTTAAATTTAAGGAATATTAACTGAGATGTAAGCTTTGGTTCTTTCTTTTGGCAATATTACTGCGCATGTTTTCTTTATTGTAAATAATATATAAATGATATTTTAGATTGAATGCTGTTTTTTCCATTCAATTCCAGCGAATGACATTAATGATATACGTTAATGGCCTTTTCGCGATGTTACTGCGTATGTTAATCGCTAAATATATTTCTGTCTGCTCTTCGTCGTTGACCCTATGTACATCTTTGTCTTAAAAGACCTCGATAGTCCTACGTCAATTCTTCAGCTCCCCTTCTTCCTCTTTAAGTGTCCAAAGGCTTCTTAATCCGTAATCACAGACGACCGGTTTGGTTCTTTACTCGACATACTTAGATGGATATGATCAATTAGCCTATGTTTTGTGATAGATAAAAATAATGTAATATTTTAAGTTAAATAGAAAACGAAACATCTTAATTTTGGATTATTTGTGGAACAAAAAATTTATCTTATTATGAAGTAAAACACGATTATAATATTATATTTTTTATAATTAGAAATAAAATTGCACGATTTGGTATTAGAGTACACAGTAATAAAGAAATATGAAAATAAAAATGGGAAGTTCACCCATGGGTATGTCCACTAGAAGTTGTACAAAAAGTTAATTTGGCAAGTTGGATCTGGATCCCTATTAAAATCATATTCATTGATTTTATTTACCAAGTCGTTTTGCAGGGTATTTAGTTTCGGTTTTGAAAAGGTCAACAATAGGTGACAATTGGGTAGGTTCTGAAGTTCTTTTGTATGCCTCTACAAAAATGTACACTTAAAAAACAAAAAAACTTATAAAACATATATAAAGATATATTTATTTCCTCTAATTTTCTCAGGTGTTTTTTTTGTTGTATCTTTCTGTAGAAAAAATAACTCAACGTTGCAGTATCCGTACTTTCTAAAATAAGATAAAAAAGTGATTTAAAAACGGTAAGTAATTATATTTCTTATACATACTTTTAAATTTTAAAGATGGCAAAGCGTTAGACGATAAACTTTCATATACCTGAATGCACACAGTTTTTGAAAACGTTGGATTCCCAATTCGTTGGAGCCATATGCATCTAACAACTTTATTGGTAGGAATATGATATCTAAAAATATATTAAATATGTACAAACTGAAAGTGGCAATAGTTAAAAAAATGGGTTAATGGCTTCATTATACATCAGAATTTGGAAAAAAAATTGTATACATATACTAAATTTTGGAAATTTATTCTACAAATTGGATACTTTTAACTGTTTTTAAAATTTGTCAATGTACTTAAGAATAAAATACAAACAGAAGTTTTTACTTGTTAAGAAATGAAATTGTAAATATGTTCCTTATCTGCGACTATCTTTATTCTGACAATCAGAAACAGAACAAGGACGAATTCTCAACATAATTTTATATGTTCAAAGCCCTAAAAACTCTTTTCAAAACACTGAACAAATAAAACAATTAGAATTAATATCGCACAAAATGGACCAATGGCTGTTGAAAGTGTAGAATAGCAACTTGCGTACTAGTCCAGTCATTATAGTAAGTTCACCTCGGAATTCGAGATACCCAGCTGTAAGTCTGTAAATACTTGTATATTGGCACCCTAAAAGTTGTCTTAAAACCTACATATGGTAGGGTGTACGCAACTATTAAATTTCACGGTCAAAGGTCACAAAAATCGGTTTTTTGCGCTTTTTTGTAAATATCTCATTTCCTATGGGTTTTTTGCTATTTGTATTTATTGTCTTGTATTTTAGAATATAAAATTCTTTACAAATTTTGTTTAAAAAAATTTTTTATACGATGAACCGTTTTCGAGATAGAGGGCGGAGAGCGCGCGGTCACAGCATCACTTCAGGTCACCCGGTGCCTCCGGTCGAAAACGCGCCATATATAGTTGATGAACTATCGATAAATCAATGATTATAAATATTTGTCAATTTTTATTAACTATTATATTATATTTTATCATTTTTTTTCCTAACCTATCCACTTTTTATTCAGTATTAATTTATTTAACAACACTTACCTGCCCATGTAATTGCAGAATTGTTAATGAAAATATAGGAATTATATTTGAATTTTAACCTAATTAATATAAATAACTTCTTACATGATGAAACAAAAAAACAAATAAATTATGAATTAATCTTTTTATTAAAAAATATCATTCAATACATTTTTTTTTATTAAAAGTAAAAAAAATTGAATAAAGGGTACAAAAACTACAATTTAAATTTTAATCATCTTCTTCCTCTTCACCGTCGTCTTCAGGCTGATGGTAAATTTCAAACTGGTCTTTATTACCGTCTTCAACGACATTTGTCTCAAGTTCTTCCATGATTTAGGGGTCAAAGGTTCCATCTTTGTTAATGTCGCTCTGATATGGTAGAGCATTGAGACAAGCTTGCCCATTAGATTGGCCACAAGCTAAAGAGCATTGCAAGCCCGCTTTCCTGCATCCGCATCGTGAATCACAACCACTCTTGCAGTTGCAGAAAATTGTATTTAGCAAATCTTCTGGAGCAGATGGTAAAATTGTCATGATAGGCTCCAGAAAATCGTTTCGCATTGCCCAACCCCATACCTGATGTTTAAAATCATGCCCTAACCAAGTTTGAACTTGATAATATACACGTTTGAAATGTTGATGAGCAGCTGCACTTGTTGGTGGAATATTTGAAAGCTGCACAGGTTTATTAAGTTTTGTAGACTTGACGTAATGCATATAACGAAGATGATCGAGACTTTTCACAGATTTCGAAACATTCTAGACTGCCAATAAGGTTTGAGTTCCACTCTCTAATAATCTCTGGGTCGAACAATTTTCTTCCTCAAATGCTGCAGCTAGTTCATCCAAATTTGTCAGTTTCTCAAAAACTTATAAAAATGATTTTTTTCCCTTTTTAAAAAGCGCAGAAGTTGTGTCACAGCCACTTAATGCGTGAATAAATAAAATATGTGTTTTGGAATGAGGATAATTATCAAAACTTTTAGTCGAGTATATCTCCGTTTTTACATTTCCTTTCCCAACTTTTTTAAAGAAAATTTCTTGTTGGTAAGACAGTGTACGCCCAATTAAAATAACAAGTAAATCAATATCTTGTCCTATTATAACTGCAGTTTTTTCAGACTTTGATTCTTCAATTGCAGTTTTAACAATAAGAACATCCGCATCATCTCTGGCTTGTTTAGTAGTAATATTTGCAGCTTGTAATTTTTCAATTAACATATTATTGAGCATATCTTTATTATTTCGATTTGATAAGAATTTTTCTTGAGTAACTGGTACAACCATTGTTTCATCAAAACAGACTTCATACGTTTTTGAAAGTGCAGCAGTTCTTCTCTGCTGCTCCATAGCTTTTACGTTCTTACTGTGGTCTGAATTTTTTTAAACAAAATTTGTAGAGAATTTTGTATTCTACAATATTGACAATAAATACAAATAGCAAAAACCCATAGGAAATGAGATATTTACAAAAAAATCACAAAAAAAAAAACGATTTTTGTGACCTTTGACCTTGAAATTTATTAGTTGCGTACACCCTACCATATGTAGGTTTTGAGACAACTTTTAGGGTGTCAATATACAAGTATTTACAGACTTACAGCTGGGTATCTCGAATTCCGAGATTCTTACCTAATTTAAGCTTAAATGACTGGACTATACGCTTGCGTTATTCTAAACGTGCTCTGAAACACACTGTGAACTTGCTCGACGAACCCAACGAGCAACTTTGTGTAAAGAAGCGCCATCTATAATTGTTGAACACCACTACACGAGTTAGAATTTCCCTATTAAAGATCGCCTAGCCTGAGTTAGAAGTTAACAACTACAAAGTCAATCATACATATCATAAATATCACTGCTAAAATTTTTATTTGTCAGAGAGTGTTTGGTAGTGTCTGTAAAAGTGTGACTATTCTTAAATTTAAAATTTTCTTTATTTAAAATTTTTTTATTAGAATTTTGGGATGAATTAAAGTTGTGTAAGATATGCCCTTCAAAAAAGAAAAGAAAACGGCCGGTCTGTTTGGAATGCACAAAAAATATGCAAAGACTGCGCCACATAAAAAATGTGGGAAAGTAGGCGTTGCAGTTTTCCACAAAGGTTGTTTTTTTTAAATGTTGGTTTTTTGAAATAATTTATGTTTATAGTTTGATATCTCGTTGGGTAAATAATTTTTTGTTTTGCATATTCTGTTTTTTCGTGTGAGTTTTTAACTTCTTGTTAAATTTAAGAATTTCTATCGTTTGGTTAATAAATTATACAATTAAATTTTAGTGATATCGTATTCAATAATAAAAAACCCTTAAATAACACCTCAATTTATTGTTGTACACTACTAATACCTAGGGGACATCACGTATGTGGTAGTGTGATTGAAATTTCATCTCAAGTTACGGGTTAACGTTTCTTCCAACCGAAGATGATGCAATGTCACTCCATTAGCTCCTCTTCTTCGTTTTTGAATCTTCAGAGGCTTCTTTAACGTTTCCCCTACCAAAGAACTCGATAAACACGAGAAATCGAGATGACATGTTACCAAAGTGGGCTGGTGTCCTTACATTTCCACTACTGGCCATGCAAAAAGAAAGAAAATGGTCGCTAATTATTCCAAGCTATACATTTCGGAAAAACTGTTCTTGGGAATGAGTTTCTACTATACCAAATTAATTTAATTTTTTCAGCCATAAGTGATCGGTAAAAAAGATTTGAAGGTACTACTGGCAAAAATGAATTCTTAAAAAAAGTCACGTGAAAGTTGTGACTGCTCCCTTTAAATGTGCCAAGAATACAGCTGAATATCGTGTAAGAGTTGCCAAACAATTTGATGGCAAATATTTAAATTTCTGATAATTTTTCTGGTACTAGTTTCAGGATAATTTTCTATTTGATTCAGAAAGTTTCTACTTTGGTATTTTTTTTAAGGGTTCCAGATTATGCTAGGCGGCGAACACTCTAAGGTCAGATATCCCAAGATTGGGATATTATTTTACATAAAGCTATCTGGCTTCGGTTAAATTTCTATTTGGTTATAAATGAAGTGCATGTGTGCCATTTCAGAATTCATAAAAATTGGCATGGTTATAAAATGAAATTTATGTTTAAACAATCATCCGTTTTATTAATTCACTTATTCTCGTTGAAATTCCAGTTTTACTTTTCATAAAAAAGGTTATCTAACAATAACATTTTAATCTGAATTCATGGTAACGTTATAATTTGCTTGCATGACCATCCCTTCTACTATTACAAAAAAAATATCACTTTGAGGACAAATGTATATTTAGGACTTTTATTTAAAAAATAAGCCGTTGTTATCTAAAACATAAAACACCTTTGTTGGTAAGTTTGAGGGTACGCGTCTTTCCATTGTTTGGTAACAAAAGAAAGAAATTATGCGTTCCACAGCAGCTCTGTTCTTCTCTTATCGCCTCGTGTTTTCATAATTTGTTCAATAAACCAAATCCGTTGAAAAACTACTGATTCTTAATAAACTAACAAACAGTCAATTCAATGGTGTCTTTCATTAAAAACTGTATAAGAATAAATAGAATAAAAGTAGGAAAAGTTTGGCTAAACTAAACGAATAAAATTTTAAATGTTGTCTGGGATCACTATACCAAATATCTATGGTTTTATGTCCAATAAAATCGTGTTTGTGAAAATACTTTTCATTTCTCAGACATAATATCCGACATTCAGTTTTAGTGTGCCGAAGATATTAAAACAAAAAAACTAAAACGAGAACTCAAACAACAGCTGATTACCGTGTATATTGAGTTTCCTTCCTGTTAACCTTTTATGGTGCATTGTTCGTTGTTTAGGAGGGCATTTTCTTTTAAATGTTCATCTCGATGAGTCAGTCATAGTTGCTTTAATCTAGGTAATCCAATCTCTGTTCATACGCGACGTCGTCATAATAACAAAGACTAGATCGATAAATATTATGCATAAAACAAGGCGATTATAAAAGTTTTGAAGGACAACTGCTTTAATTAAAATTTTAATATAGTCCTTGTACTTTGAAAGTATAAAAGTTCTTTAGAGAGCAGACACTTGACATTGCTGATTTAGTTTTGATATCAAAATGATCGGCATGATGCAGTATGATGCAAATGTATAGAATAAATTTATTATTTTTAAAATAGGCAACTTTGAAAAATCGTTAAACGAGTCATTTTATTTTCATGATATAAATGTGGGGAACATTACATCAATGATAGGGGTATTTTACTTAAGAAAATTCAACAATATGTTGTAGGTGGAAAAATATACCAGTGGCTGAATGATAATCTGCAAGGTCGTAGACAAAAAGTACAATTTAACAATCAGATATTACCCTATATTAACATTAACACAGGGGTTCCGCAAGGAAGTGTTCTAGGGCCGCTGCTTTTTATATTATATTTGAATGATATTGGACTTATTGTTGATTGCTCTGACATAAATTTAATGAGTGCAATCGAGAAAATGAATAAAATACTGGAGAAAGTTCAAAAGCACTTATATTTACAACTAAACATAAATATAGCTTACCAATGATGTTAATTTACAAATAAATGATGAAAAAATCGCAATGTTCACAACTATTATGTATATAGGTATCCAATTAGATAATCTACTTACTTTTAATGATTTCTTTAATTATATTAATAAAAAAATTAAAAAAAATAATATTCCTTCTCTAGAATTTCAAATAACTTGTCAACTTTAACTAAAATAATAGTATATAATACAATTATTCAGTCTCCTTTTGATTTTTGTACCCCCATTCTTTATTTATTTAATTTCAACAAGTTAAATCAACTTCAAAAACTACAAAATCGAGGCATGCGCAAAATATTAAAAACTAATCGTCTTACATCAATTGCCACAATGTTAAATTCTCTTCAATGGTTTTCGATTCAGCAAAGGTTATACTACTTGACCCTTGTTTATTTATAAAATAATTCATTCTTTGGCTCCATCCTACTTTCATCAATTTATTTGTTATCATGGGGATATTCATGATTACAGCACAAGATCAACTAACGATGTATACATTAAAAAAGTTAATTATTTGAAATCACAGGCATCGTTATTGTATAAAGGTTTTCAAGAATATAATGAACTGCCCAGCTTGAAGGATTGTAATTCATTAGCAAGTTTAAAAAAAAAATTGACAACTTTTAATAATACTGATAAAATTTGATTTTAACTTTCATATATTTGATTATTTTTTTATTTTACTTTTTTATCCTTCTTTTTTAATATTTGGGTTCATGCTTTCAATTGTTATGTGTTTTATTGTTAAGGCTTAAGATTAAAAGTATCTTTGTAATGTGTAACAATTTTATTTTTCTTAACTCAGAGTATGTTAATGTTAATAATAATTATCTTTAAGTTTTAAGTTTACTGTATTTGAATTTCTATAATATTTTTTATTGTATATTAGGTTCATCCTACTTCAATAAATATCTATCTATGTTGCCGTAATGACGTATTTGACGTTTCTTTATACACACAATGGTAATGTTATGTTTTGTTTGTAAGTTATGATAACGAATATAACAAGAATTATGCATTCCAAAATAAGGCACTTTATAGCTTTCACATTTTTACTTTTATATGATTAAGAAATAAAACAGAGTTCCGCTTTTTGTAAAGTTTTTGTCATTTTATACAAAACTAATTTTTATTGACGAACCTAAAAGTGGCGCAGTCAGTAGGATTGACTAATGGTGTAACAACTAAAATCGTATCAAATCGGTCTATTTTAATAATTAACGGCAAATTGAAATTGTAAAAATTTGTGAAATAAACTGCTCAAAAAGTGTACATCCAATCGAACGACAAAAATTTCTGAAATGTGGAGATCCTGGACCAGGACCCTATCGCCAAATCTAGATAGTTTTAGAACGTGGACGAGGACCACATCGCTAACGCCAGGTAGTTTTAAGAAACTCAGAGAGAAAAGATAATATCACTCGATCCTATTGATGTAACATAAATAATCCTAGGAATTTCGTTTTTTTTGCAACAAACGCCTTAAAAAACTAAAAACCTACTCAACCAGCATTCTATAATATTACCGACAATCCTGAAATTTTAAATCTTAAATTGATTACTGGTCATTTGTAAATGATTTCGATAATTCAAAAATACTTACTACTTACTATAATTGGCCTTTTTTCCTCTCCTAGTAAAAGTGATCGTCTAGTTAATTAATTGATAATTTATATACCCACCTTGTGATAATGTTAATTGAGGTAAACCAGAATTTGATGTTGATTTGATTCTATTCTAGATATACACAGATTGCACCCTCTTAGGTAAATATTTCGACGAGTATAGAGGTGATGACCAACGGAAGTAACAAACAGCGCCAATACTCCAGTTGATTGCCCTACTATGTTGATTTCACATATACTTTGTTTCAAACCTTGTAGAACGGGTTGCTTGGCGTATAGGTGTCACCCCTTGACCTAGAACAGAAGTAAAAGTTGGAAATGCTTTTGCCAGTTCTCCCACTTTATACACATAAATTGACAGGTTGTCAGCGGATCTCACCGAAGTGGACACGATACATTGGCGTACAAAATTATTTTATAGATATTAATAACAATTTCGAGTAAATAGTTTAATAAATTGTGAATAGCTGTTGAAGTTTTGTAAAATTATAATTTGAATATTATAATACATGTTTAATAATTATTTATAATCCATAAATACATGCGATTGTCCGGTTCCGCCGATAAAAATTTAAAATTACTTATTCTATGAAACGACACTGGCAGGTAAACATTACTGTGAAATTCTCGGAGCCGCCCGACGTGGTTTGTTGTTTACCCCCTCTCTACCTACCAAAAGACTTTTCAACTTTTACTTTCTCTATAACGAACAGCGTATTCGCCAGTTGGTTAACTTACTATTAAATTTTACCATCTTGGTTTGTACAATTTATCCAAGATAGCACATCCCTGTATATCTCTAAAATATTTCGGGGTGTATGACCTGAAGGACATGTGGTTTATTGGTTAAATTAATAATATTTTGTAGCTAATGTCAAGCCCCCTTAAACGAAACCCCGGTAGTATCTTAAGAAAGTTACATAAATCTTTTAACTCACCATTGAAAATACAGACATTAGATTATGTACTATTTTTATTAGCGTTGTGACGGCGTCGATTTAGGTACGTCGCAGCGTTAAGCGTTGAGCGTCGAGGCGTCTAGTGTCGTGGTGAAAAGAAAAGTATTTAATACAGTACTGTATTGGGACAGATATACGGCAGAACTATGTAGGTGGTGCGGGACGTGATATTATAAAGGAAATATTTGGGGACGGCAAGCGTTGGAAATAAGGCGTGGGACGTTGAGCGTTGAAATGAGTATAAGGTAGGAAATACTTAGATGGTGAGGAATGTAACAGCGCTCGAGACGTTGACACCTGCGGGGATAGGAGGTATTGTAGGATAGACGTCGTTTAGGAAGAAGGTTTTAGGAAAGGTACTGACTACTGAACTTAAAATATAACTGGATACAAATAATAAATGAATGCTTGCACATCAAATAATTAAAAATGAATGCTTGCACATCAAATAATTGAAAATGAATGAATCCGAGCTCATTTGGGTCTGACTTTTTATAATAAAATTTTAATGTCTTTTGTGACGTCTCTATGTCTTTAGTTCTCATAGAAATGCGGTGGGTACAGGGAGTGGCTTATTTATTACTTGCTTTGAAAGCTTTGTGTATTGTCGAAATCGGTCTTAACATCGAAACTAGCAAGATAAGCGAGTTAAGTGTTTTAATGATAATTACTTCGTGAACAAAATATGTTTTATGGTGTTTTCTTTCTCTAGGAGTCCACAAAATTTGGATATTTTACGGACGTGGTTATAGATATTATTTATTAGGTGTCGTAAATAAGATTTAATTATCTGGAAGATTTTTGGTTAAATGAAGGAAGAATGCAATATTGTATTTAATAAATTAATTATTAAGGTACCTGGGTGTGGTGGGTTACAATACAGAAATCCCAATTGTGGAGAGAGAAAAATTTCCATTTCCATTCAGAAAATTCGTCAAAATGGAAAATCATCTCACCTTTGATGACGGTGGCTTAAAGAATCTGCCAACAAGACAAAGACGATGTCCCGTTTGAAGGAAAATTTTTGTTAGAATTAATCAATTAGTGTAGTGTGAGAACAGGAAGCAATTAACTGTCAAAAATTGACTTTAAAATAATTGAACTTCCAAAAGTTAATAATAAAAACTACTATTAAATTAAACAGTATTAATTTGGAGCAATTAACCATTCTAAAAGACTGCAAATTTTTAAAAACCAAAAGTTATATTTTTCTTTGTTATTTTTCATTTATTTATATAGAAATTTTAGGAAGAATTCATTGAAGAATAGCTCCAATGAAGAAAATCCAAAGTCTAGCCTAGGATGCTCCTCCTAAAGTTGTGATAACACAATCTTAACAAATACAACTAGAATTATGCAGAAAACTACTTCTTTGCCTGCATTTTCTTGTTTTTACATTTTTTACTTTTATAATATTTAAACATAATATATAGCTCTGCTTTCTGTCTTTTATAAAAGAAAAACAATTTTTATTAACAAATTTAAAAAAAATATTGTTTCATCACTACTCCAGAGTTCGTAGAATTTTTAATAGATTTTTGTTTTTGTTGGTTCATTGTCCCTTTTCATTTTACGAATTTGAAAGTATTTAAAACTAAATTATACATTTGTCTGTTTATGAAAAGAATACTAGAAAAAAATATTATGTTTTTTCTTTAAAATATGCTTTAATTTACAATATGCTTGTCCTCTCCAAAAATTTTTAGAAAATTTCAAGAAAGTTCGTAAATTTATTTATTTTAAAGATTGGAAGAAAAAAATGCTGAGATACGTCGTTTTTTTTATCTAAATCGATGCATAATAACTGACATGCACACACAAGCAGGCATACCTTCTATAAAAGACTATATAATCAAATTATCTGAGAAATTCTACCATAATTGTCTTCCTATAGACGTTAAGGAAGACATATTCAGCATAGCAGTAGACAATTATGTCAACAGGAGGCATGACTGCTTGCATAAAAACCTGACAATATTTAGACGTCGCTAGACACGTAAAGTAAACTCAAAGGACAAAGCGACATAATTCCACGACAATGTAGATTTTACTAAACGACATAACACACCGCGGCTGGTTTTCAGCTCGACGTCAAGACGTTAAGATGGGCTGGCTTTTCGAATAGAAACCAAGTATCCCCCTTGATTTCTGGTCGGCTGGAAAACTACATCAGGACGTACGTCACTGGGTTGCACTAAATTCTACAGAAACAATAGCAATACACATACATACAAAGGATTACCCTGTTTTTTTAAGACGATTTTTCAGGGATTGCCACAGAATTAAACTCAACAAAAATCTCAACATTTACAAATATCGACGCTCCCTAACTCACCATACTGTTCTGATAATTGCAAATTTTGCATGCGTACGTTAATAAAGCTCTTATTCCACTTATATTGTACATAACTATTTCGGTACCTAGTACTTCATAATGCATCTTGAAAGATACTAAAGAGTAGTTAAACATTATATCACAAACTCCTGAAATATTCCTCGTATCATTTCACTTATCTAATTTGCAGGAACGTGCCCTCGGATACCTAGACAGCATCCCGACGAGCGTGGACCTGGGTGGCGGTTTAAAAATACGAGCCAACAGAGTCGAACGGCATGCCAGACAGGGCGTTCCTTTGCCAGACGACCTGCGAGCCAGGGAGGAAGCCGTTGAAAATTTACTTTGGGATAGGATCATCGATTTCATGAGATCGCATACATTCGAGTTCAAGATCCCCGATGAAACTATCAACGATCTGATGGGGAAGCCGGTGGAGGAAGGTAATTACTTGGAATTGTTTCTTTGATTAAAATAGTTTATTTCTGGTTTGGTGGTTTGAAAGTCGTAGGTTCTTACGATTATTGTCCAAATACAACGTTGTTTGTGTTAAACGAAGAAGAGTATTCAAATGCTTTAATGTGGTCATTGTAATAACTTAACTTAACTGATTTTAAATTATAATACAAGCTAAACCGCTTCTGGAATGATACTTCTGTGATTAGTTCGTAGGTTATTCAAATCATAATTAATACATACAAACGTAATTTTACATGTAAATTGAATAAATTCTATTATTATTATTCTTGGTCTTGGCAGAATGTATTTTGCATACAAGGCATTTGTTCCCTCAAGTCTAACTTTGTTGTTTTACTACAATTACCGGTGTCTATTCCTATATTATGCAAATATCCTAAAATAATAGTGTATTTCGAGTCGAGAAATATACCCAAGTCCTTTATTTTATCCACTGGTTGAAGTGTAGATTCATTAATGATGTAACTGTTATATAAATAAGTGTTACTTCAAGTTAACTGTATATAACTACACTTAGATGCATTAAAAAACAAATTATGTTTTCTACAATAATCGCAAAATCTATCTAGATCTTGCTGAAACAAAATCCTATAGAATGATAATAAATTTTTAGATCGTCAGCGTAGATGATAAATTTCGCGAATTTAAAGCATTTAGATATATTATTGACATAAAGGTTAAAGAATAACGGCCCAAGATGAGATTCTTGTGACACTCCTAATGTAGGAATGATAAATTAAGGCCTCGGGCGTAAAATATTTTAAGTGACAAAGTGGAGAATTTTTGTTTATAGCTTGTAAAATATGTTAAGTACACATCTATTTTATGGAACAATTCAAATTTCCCGCCAAGCGGCTCATTTGTGTTATACCGCCATCTAACAAAACGTGTTAAATAGAATTTATCATGACAGTTGTAAAACAACATGGTGGCAGTACTTTTCCGGTTTTAAGGGAATGTACATCTTGAATTTGCACCGTCCTCTAAAACCCACCAACATTTCGTCTACACATGCTAGAGCCCCTATAGGGTATGATTTTCTAGCATCTTTCACAAAAATATCGAAGAATTCTTCTATAGATGCGGCGGGATTGTCTTCTTTTCTTGTTTCTCTGTCATCGGGATTATCAAAACGTAGAGCAGTTAGTAAGGTTACAAAACGTTCTTGAGACATAACAACTCTAACAGCCGTATGCATAGTCGATCGCCAGAGATTCATTTCGGCGTATCGCCAGCGATTTGCTGGCGATCCGCCGGCGAAAGCCCAAAAAGCTGGCGACTCGCCGGAGATTGTCACCGGAATGTCATTTCACGCAAGTTTTTATTTTCTTTTATAGGGACTATCACCGGTATCTCTCGCATTTTATTCATGATTCATTTCTTAAAACTCAAAAAATAATGAACGAATATCAAATTTTTCCCTATAAAAGAACATGAAAACTTGCGTGAAATGAAATTCCGGTGACAATCTCCGGCGAGTCGCCAGCTTTTTGGCCTTTCGTCGGCGGATCGCCAGCGAATCGCTGGCGATACGCCGAAATGAATATCTGGCGATCGACTATGCATACGGCTGTAAATATTTCTCTGCCTGTTTCATCGCTAGCAAAAATACTCCTCACGTCTTCATTATTGGATTTGAAAATTGCAGAATACAATAGCAACCCAAGAAAAGCTCGCAATTCTGTAGGATTCAATTCCGAAAGCTCAGGTTTATTTGAGCGGTCATACTGAAGTCGCATTTTATTTAGTTTTTTGTTTGTCCAAGTAATAATTTGTTTATACATTTCTTCAGAAAATACTTTATAAAAGAACTCACTAGGATCAGTGCGATCATCAACAATTCCACGTGCCGTTGATAAACGTACAATATTGTGTGATGGGACACGGACATTTCTTGTAGGTTCATCCCATTCTCCATTTATATCTATTTTTTCCATTGAAATAATTTTTTTTGCCCGTTTTTGATTTTGTTTTTCTTCTTCTTCTTCTTCTTCTTCTTCTTTCTTCTTCTTCTTCTTCTTCTTCTTCTTCTTCTTTCTTCTTCTTCTTCTTCTTCTTCTTCTTCTTCTTTCTTCTTTCTTCTTCTTCTTCTTCTTCTTCTTCTTCTTCTTTCTTCTTCTTCTTCTTTCTTCTTCTTCTTCTTCTTCTTCTTCTTCTTCTTCTTCTTCTTCTTCTTCTTCTTCTTCTTCTTCTTCTTCTTCTTCTTCTTCTTCTTCTTCTTCTTCTTCTTCTTCTTCTTCTTCTTCTTCTTCTTCTTCTTCTTCTTCTTCTTCTTCTTCTTCTTCTTCTTCTTCTTCTTCTTCTTCTTCTTCTTCTTCTTCTTCTTCTTCTTCTTCTTCTTCTTCTTCTTCGTCTTCTTCACTGCTCGAATTAATAACTTCACCTCCATCAACATTCAGATTGTCTGGTATATAGTCGTTATCATTTAGTTCTATTTCATATGTACTGTGATTACTTGCTATATAAACACTTGCATTGGCTTCACTATCACTATTATCACTTTCTAGCTCATTGTACCATTGCATAACGTTTTTGTCAAAGTCTTTATCAAAAAATCTTACTGCTTTTTTTGAAGAACTAGCCATTTTTATTTTATTGTAATTGTAGCGTAAACACTGACACGGAGTCTGAGAAACTTCTAACATATTATAACTCGAATTTAGGAAGGTACTCAAGGCGGCAGCGGTGTGAAAAATTTATGGAAGGGCTAAGAAGGTAAATCAGGTACGCGGGAGTCTAGTAGACTCCGTGTCAGTAGTTAAGGGTTAACGTACGTATGCTCATTTGGTGACGACTCGTTTAAAAAGTTTAAAATTTTATCTGTTCTTCTAAACATTCCTGCAAAATAAATAAAATGCCTGATTTATTAGTTTTAACAAAAAAAGGTGATATTCCTAATTTGGTTTTTACTAGTCATTAATTATTTTAACCTGTAGCCACTGAGGTGAACCTTTTATCTGAAACAACACTGTTTTAAAAAATGTAGTTTTGTATTATGATTTTATTTAAGCATTTTAAGGTATTGTTGCACAAAAAACTTATCTGTCTAAGGGTTACGGACACACTTGGACCGTGATCTCTATTGATTTCGACCCAAACAAACTGGATTTTCCAAACCGATTTTACATACTAAATCTGCCAGACGAAAAAAAAAAAGTCCAAAGGGAAAAGTAAATATGTGAAAAAGCTATTTTCGTTTCAAATCAGTGGCAAAGCAAACAGCCGATTTGGACGTTTTTATAATGTAAAACGAAGTATGATTATTTTAAAAGGCTTTGATTCGAAACTAGCTTCTGCAAAGGTTATACTAAAATTGAATAAATATTATATATCCAAAATTATATAATTATTTTCTTAGTAGTTCCGGACTGTAATGATAGGGGCGCTGAGTTCATAAATTTAATGTTTTACCTTTTAGTGTTGATTTAATTATTTTAATAATAAAAAAAAAAATAAATAAAAAAGAAGTAAATGAACAAATTATAGGTTTACTCAAACTTACCGGATAGGAGGAAAGGGCAATCGTCTTCCTTATGTCCTGGGGATGAAACTTCTTTTGAAGTCGCGCAATGCGAGGTAAATAAAAGCCGTAGTAACAGTTTCACAAAATTTTGCCGGTTGGGATTAATTTTAAACTGTATAGTAGGGTGCATCGTTAATATTAAATTTTACTTAAAGAAATGCAACAGGTCTCAAAACAAGGGATTTTAAAACCTGATAACGAAAAATAAAAATGAAAAAAAAATGTGCAAAATTTAAAGAAAGAAATGAATTCTACATATTATACAGAACGTTACAATAATTTAAAAAAAGAGTATGAAAAAATAACAAAACAATATTTGAGAAGAAAAAATAATGATCGTATTTTATAAAGTAATAACGTAATGAAAGAATCCTGGAATATAATAAACGAGAGTAGGGGAAAAAGAAAAAACAACTTACAAATGATGACAAATTAACACCCTTAGAAAAAGTAAATTATATCAATGATTATTTTATTAATGTAAATAAAAATAATATTGTACCTAACTATACTATGAGTATTGATAAACATGATAAAAGTTTGTTTTCTTTTTCCAACAACTCCTAGTGAAATCATCACTATAATCAAAAAAACTACTTCTAAACCCACTGAAGGTATTGACGAAATAAATGGTAAAATTCTGTTATCGGTTGCTCATTGTATTGCTGAACCCATATCACATTTGATTAGTGAATCCACTGTTTCGGGATTATTCCCAAATATGAAGGAATCTAAAGGAATTCCTGTTTATAAAAATAAGGGATTTGCATCTAATATAGAAAATTATCGTTTAATCTGTATATCTAGTCAAATAACTAAAATATTTGAGTCAGCATACTTTTTTAGACTCACTAATTACCTTGAAAGTTTTAATATGTTGCCAGATAAATAACATATTTTGGGACTCTTCTATGACCTTAGCCTTGCATTTGATTATTGAAGATGAATGGGGTAGGAATACGATGGAAACCTTATGAATGGATACAGTCTTACTTAATAAATCGAACTCAAGTAATTGTAACAAATAGTCTAAAATCTGATCCCATTCCATGTACAATAGGAGTTCCCTAAGGTTCAATTTTGGGCCCACTTCTTTTTATAGTTTTTATAAGTGATATAAGTAATTTTTGTTTAAGCTCTCAAAAAATAGTTCAATATGCCGATGATACCAATATTGTAATGGCAGATAATCAAATTGAACAGGTCACTCAAAGTAGCAACGAGGCATCTCGTGAGTTTAACCAGTATTGTAAAGATAACGGTCTGGCATTAAATGTAACAAAAACAAACCTTAATACAATTTCTACCCAAAAACATATTACCAGATTACGAACCCTACTTGCACGTTGACGGAAAAACTATTCAAAGCGTTGATGCCATAAAATTTTTAGGAATAATATTAGATCCCAAATTAAATTGGAAAGCTCTTATAAAAATAGTAACTTCAAAATTGAGTACTTGTTGTTATATCATCAAAAATTTAAGGGAGACACTATCTTTTGATACTTTAACACTATGCTATTTTGATTTGGTTCATTCAACTCTACAATATGGGTTAATATTTTGGGGTTCTTCACCATGCTTTGAAAGAGCTTTTGTATCTCAAAAGAAGGTTCTAAGAGCCATGTATAAGGTGACACCAACAACATCATGTAAAGAACTTTTCAAGAAAACGCAAATTTTAACAGTACCTTCTCTTTTTATTTTTCAACTAATTTTATACATAAAAGATAATGAGCATATATTTAAGAAAAATAAAAACCTGCACTCTTATGATACTAGAATAAAAATAAGCCAGCATTCACCAAAATATATTGGGATTAAGTGTTACAATAACTTCAGTAACATATTAGAAGATACTACAGGTTATCATCAAATTAGTCGTAATGATTTAAGAAAACATCTTAATGATTTTCTTGTAAATAATGTATTTTATAATATAGAAGATTTTTTGAACTTTTAAACTAATCTTAACATGAATTGTCTATTATATATATTTTATTTTATTTTTTAATGTATTTTACTTAACACTTTTTTTGGCTAGTCTGATAGGATGTATCTAGTGTCTTTGTATAGTGTATAATTCTCAAAGATGAATAAATTTTATTTCTATTTTTATTTTTATTTTCTATATTTCTATTAAAACAATTTAAATTTTCAGCCAGAAAAAAGAAAGGAGGAGGCGGAGGAGGTATGAGAATGCGCACAATGCTCCTGCTTCTTCAACTCAAAGCTGCGACAATTGGCGCAATAGCCTTAAAAGTGATTGGATTAATAGCTTTCAAAGCATTAGTAATAGCCAAAATAGCCTTCACTATCGCAAGCATCATCGCGTTGAAGAAGCTTCTGGAATCAAAACATCACACTTCAACTTACGAAGTAGTCGCTCATCCACATTATGAAGAACACGGTCATTTTGACAGGTCTTTTAATACATTCAATGCTCAAGATTTTGCTTATAAAGGTTACAACGCTTTAGGAGGAAGAAGTAGCAGTTAGGATGGTGTTGAGATAAGTTATTGTGTCAAATAGAAGGCTGTAGTTGGGATATGTTAATGTTTTAAGGAATATCCGAAAATATTTTCTACTTAAACATTTTTGAAACGTTATTTATTTTAAAAATAAGGAAAGAACGGTGACTATTTTATTATTATTCAATGATAATTTAATTAATAATGTTAATAGTCCTATCATAGGGTGCATGAACCTTAAAAAGGATGTAGAATAATTTTTTATTGACTTATATGTTTTTGAGGGTGCTGAACAGAAACCTGAGCTTTGTCACCATGAGTTTTTAATTTAAAATCATTTACAAAAGTATTTTTTTATTTTTTAAACTATCTATACTGAATATAGTAATACGTGTGTCTTTTTTATCATTCTATCAATGACGAACTAACAATTACGTTTTGTTAGAGAGATATGACAACTGACAGATTAAGAAAATTATTTATTTTTCCTATTGAAGAAAATACGAAAAAAATAAGTATAAAAATACATACTTTAGTAGAAGTAGAATTTTTTGATAATAAAACTTACAGTTACAAAACATCGTCGTAAAAATGGTTTAGTTTATATAAAATAGGTACTTTTTATAACAGAATTTATAAAAAAAAATATTAAGGTGTTTTAAAGCCTTATATATATTGTTATATTCTAAAAACAAAACTGAAAGACTGAATCTAAGATCTGACCCGGTAGAAACTCTTTGATAGAACAAAAGATTTATTATGAATTTTTAAATGGATTAAATGGATTTATTGGTAGATTGTTTATTCTGTGAGGAGGTTTTTTTAAAAAGTCAGGTGCATAAGAGCTCCGCAATCGTAGGTTTTAAATTTAAAGGTCAGCTCTATGACGGGTTTTGTAATATTTGTGAATGTTTTAGGCTCTATCGTAGCTTCGAGAACGTTTACAAAAATATAAAAGATATTCTAATATATACTGTAGGGGAATTGTCTATTTAAATTTTTTAAGTAAGCTGGTCATCATCCTGAAATTTTATTTCAAATTAAGATACATACATTATCTATGTTTCAACTTTACACAAGCCTATTTTTATCTATAAAAGAAAAATACCTATATGGGCCCCTAGACAAAAAGATTGTTTTTCCTCACTATTCCATACTCGCCTCATTTTCTTTTATTTATTGCTTAGAAAAAAAAGTATGAATAATATAATAAAATAATTTAAAAATCATATATTGCCACTGGTAGAATGGCAAGTGTCCAATAAAAAAAAATTGTAAACACAAATTTGAATCAATACATCAAACTGTCGACTATTATTTATTTTAACGATCAACTACAAATAAAGCAAACTGAACACAAGCACTCAAGTTCGCACCGATGAATCAGCGATTCCATTAACTGAAAAAGGACATATTTAAAAGCGTTTTTGGCACTTGGTATGAATTGTCATTCCATACAGTCCAGGCGGTTCTGAGGGTCTCCCTCCTCTGCAACTTTGTCCATTCGCTTTTTTTAATCTTTAACTACATGTCACACGATGTAAGTATTGGATTTTCGATATATATTTTCTGCTATTTTATAAAAGTTTATTTTTTTGTGCAGTCTAGATTAGACTTAATTAGAACTGTAGGCCATGTGGACTTCTCAACCTTGACCTTTTCAGATCTATTGTGGATATCCTTTAATCCGATGTAGCCAGTTGCCCATGGTTTTTCTTCTCCATGTGTAAGGAATCTTAGTCTTGATAGACCTTTGCAGTAACAAAATACATGTTCTGTAATTTTCTCCTCTCCCTGATAGAATGGACAAAAGGACTCTTGTATTAGACTGATTTTATACATATCTTTGTTAAGCCTACAATACCCTGCTAATAAACCTACCAGTACGGTAGTATTTTTCTTAATGAGGCTTAGTAGATGCTCGGTAAGTTTAAGCGATGGTCATTCTAAGAACTCTTTGACCTGTCTCTGTCCTGGTAAATTTTACCACCATTCCACTGCTTTGTGCATGTTCTGATAGTTGTTTTTATGATACCACCGAAGGGTTCTGGACCAACAAAAGCTTTTAATGCTCCTTCTCGGGCTAGTACATTAGCCTCTTCGTTGCCCTTTGTCCTCTGTGGCCTGGTCCTCAGGCTAAGGTTAGTCTGTTTTGACTGCCCAGCTCCGTTAAGGCTTCCAGTCACACACCTGCTTTGCGTGTACTTGCATAAAACTGAGTCCTTTTAACGTCGCTTGACTGTCTGATTATATAAAAATGGTTTTTCTATTTACCTTTTATCTTAATATCTCTTTTGGGCATTGATGTATTTACTGGTGCTATTTCTACATGGAATACTGTCGCATGTTTACCTAAGTTTAGTGAGATTCTTGACTTTGACTTGGTACTATTATATATACCTACTCCTGAACCTTCATTGCTTTTGGAACCGTCTGTACACTAGGTGAAGTCTGCAAAAAATAGGCGGTCCTCCCATCTGCGCTTCCCTGTCTGGTATACTGACTTTTTATTGCTTTGGAAGCATTTTGTCTGAAGGCATTCTCATTATTTGATAGTTCTACAACTCTTTTTATAGCTGGCTATAGTCACGTTTATGTAAACTGCTTATGGGCGATAGACCTTTGTGCAGTCTGTATGTGACAGACCTTGCTTTGCCTTAAATAAATAAATGTAGTGGTGTTAGGTTATCATGGGTCCCGTGGTACTCAGTCATACTTGTTTTTGAATACCATTGATCTGTCAAATGGTTCCAGCTTGTCGAGTCTTTGACTATCACACCACCGACCTGTAGTTTATCACTGGCATATACCTATAGGAACATTTTCGGTTATAGTCCCTAATTTTTTGCACTCAACCTTCGTGCAGTTTAATTGTTTGTTCTTTATTCTTAAAAGATTTTTGCCGATTTATTCAAAAATTCAATAGGTTATAGTCCCAGAAGCTCCTAGCTGCGTCTATAAAAAGCAAGAGGTGTTAATTATATTTTAAATTAAATATAAAAACATAATAGTTTTAAAAATATTAACAGGTCCCATCAAAGTTGCCCAGCCAATTGTATTTTGAAAACTCAGGATGAGTAATTAATTAAGAATGGCTGAAGCATTGAATTGCAGAATTGTTAAATTTGATGAAATTTTTTTTAGCTTTAGAAGTTTAGTTAAACAATTGTGTTTATAATATAATCACTGGAAGCAAAACCTACAGCTAACCCAGAAAAAATTAGAAAATGGGAGAAAAAAGTTAATCAAGCGATGATGGTAATATTTTAATCTTAAATCAATGCTCAACTGCAAAACTACTGGCAAAATGTAGTAGAAACCAGTGGCGTAGCGTGTCGTCGATACAAGGGGATGTAATGAGTACTTCGATTCACATTTTATACAAACAAGTTTTTTATTAAAGTCTTTAAGTTTGGACTTAGAAATTAAGTGTCTTCGCCACTAAAAGAAACTCAATACTATTCACAAGCGAAAGACTCATGTTTTGAAGCATGTTGGTCATCAAAAATTTTATGAAATGAAGATGGAACCAAAACAAAAAGTAGATTCATTTTTGTCTAAAGTAGAAATCTTAAACAAGATATATGAATGAAACTAAAACAGACGTTGCTGTTGTTATATCAAATACTATTAATAGTTTACTGTCTAAGTTTGCAATGTTCGTGAAGTTATTGAAGAAGGTGAAATCAACAATGAATCTAAAACTCAATTAGCTGATACGATTATAAAACGATTACCAAATAACAAGTTATAAAATACGTAAAGAAATTTGAAGAGTTTAGATATTAAGGAAATAAAGGATTTCTTTAAATATAATAATATGTTTATAAATAGTTGTAGTTTTTGGTTTTGTAAATTTTAGTAAATTTAATTACTTCCGAATCGCTGTAGCGCATATATCTTTGTTATAAAAAAACACATAGGAGTTATAAAAAAAATTACTTTTGTATTGTCTTTTTTGCTTGTAACTTTTCCTGGAAAAATTAGTGGTGAAAAAGTTCAGATCCATATTTATTACCTATCCTCGAGAAAAGAGTACATAAACCACTAAAAAATTAATCCTCATTTTTTGCAAGGTTGCTTGCATCTCCATATGATTGGACTATAGGTTTCTTCAGGTATTTAGCAAATAAGCTAGTAGTTATTAAATTATTTATTTTAACATATTTTTAAGTATTTATATATTTATTTATTCACGTAACTATTTATGTATTTATTTATCTGTTGCAGTATTAAGTTAAAAATATAAAAAAGGTGGTGGTAGAAATTTGTAGTACTTCTAGTCATTCATTAGAAATAGGTTTATATTATGCTTACAAATTCGAAAAAATAAATTCGTAGCATAGATATTTAAAATACATTAAGGTTTACTTTAAAATAGTAAAATTTTTATTAGTTTCTTCATACTAAACTATTTTATAAATAGCTTTCACTACTACTGAGGCACTTATCGTATCACGACACCAGTTTTTGTATGACCTCTACAAAGACGTGAAACAACTAGTACTCAGTTATAGGATAGAAAAGAAATAACTGTATTAGGTTGGTTGTAGATAAATTTGGCGATAACATCTCCATTTTTTTCCTAAAGTCCTAAAAGAGTATATTGTGGCTCATCTCTCAGTTATAACTGACCGTATAAAATGAAAACTTTTGAAAAAGGCCATGGCTGAGTCAATGGGTGAAAAATGAGCACTGTTGTGAGGTTTAATCATTTGTTTTTAGCGATTAGTGTTTAAATTTGTATTTTAGATTGTAAGTCCTATCATCAACAGTGGTGGTTTGTGACCAAGAAATTGGGGGTACAGATTTAGGTAAAACCTTTCATTGTTTATAATATACCTTTCTAAAACACTGAAAGTTTTTCACCACAATCCATATTCTCTCATTGTGAATCCCTAATATTTTGGCCACAAGTTGCGACTGATCATCAAGTAACATTATATCAGAGTAATATGTTACTTATTTAACAAAATAATACACAATAACAGCCGGTTGTATAAACTGAGTTTAAACCTAGGTTTAACAAAGCCAGACACGTTTGTATTTGAACGATGTTTAAATATTGTCGATTTTTTATACCTACTTAAATAGAGTTAATATAAGTGCAGCTTCTTCTAAATTTGTTAGATTGGTAGTGTAAGAGCATATGCATGGCTGTCACATATGTCATTGTTCACTCACAGATAAAATAACAACTTCTGTTATTCTGTTGTAACTGCATGCTTCCTGCAGTTTTATAGATACCTAGTATATATTATATTGTGGTGCGAAGCCTACCCTGTTCTCTATTTACCTTTCACGCTTCGTAGAGCCTGGCATTGGCAATCGCTACCCGTCCACCTCGAAACCTCAAAAAAGTAACTAGAATGATTCTTGTATGCATTTCGTCACATGAAGGACGATTTTTTTGCCAATGTCGCCTCTTCTTTAAAACGGAATCGTTCTCTTGTTATTCCCTAAGTTTAACAGGGACCCACTCATCGTTAATTACAATTGTTTACTTTCTACAGTAGTCAACTTTCTTTGGATTCTGCTCTGTTGCAGTTCAAACACTCTGCTAGACACGGTCTTCTAAGAAAGCGAATCGACATTTCTATGGCTTATTCTCATATTCTGGCTCTATGTTCGATTTAAAAGTTACTCTTGAAGTCGTTCAAACCATCTGGCGATTTGACCGTCCGGATTTTTGACTTGTATTAGCCACTTAAGACCTGCATGCTCGGTACAAATTAGGAATTTCCTTCCATATAGGTATTGATAGAAGTGCTCCATGTATTTTACAACTGCCAGAAGTTCTCTTCTCGTGAGCACTTCACTAAAATAACCCAGTACTATTTCTTTTCTGCCGTAAATCTGTGAAAACACTTCACAAATTCCCACATTACTGGCATCAGTATCCAGAATAAATTGTCCCTATGGTAGTGGGTACCCTAATATTGGCACTGTTGTTAAATGCTTCTTTAATGTTTCAAAGGCAGTTTGTCTTCATCCCAGCAAAATTATCTCGCTTCTTCTGTGAGTCGTGTTAATGGATTAGCAATATATCTGCGAACTTCCTTAAGAATCTTCGCTAGTACGTAAGAAAACTTTGATGTTTATTAGTTGGTTGTGGCCATTGTTTGATGGAAGCGACTTTCTTCTTATTTACAGCCACGCCATTCTTGCTGACTATATGACCCAGGTAATTAACTTTATTCTGAAATAGTTGGCATTTCTTTAGATTTATTATAAGTTGGGCAATTTAAAGTATTTTAAAAACATCTTTAAAATGCTTAAAATGTTCACCAAATGTTCTAAAGTAGATTTATCGATTCGAGATAGAGGATAACTCTCCTACTTAGTAACATTGTTCAACTGACGATAGTCCACACATAACCTCGTAGTGTCATCCTTTTTTTGGACCAGGACTGCCGAAAAGAACCATGGGCTGGTAGAAAATTCTATCGCTCCTCTCTTTTGGCCTTTGGTATTCTTAGAGTTTATTGAGGAATTGACTTAGTGTCACCAATGTGAATTTTATGTTTTACAACAGAAACTCTTTCTCTTTTTCGTCTCCTGGGTACGATATCGTCAAAGAAATTCCTTTATAATCCTTTTCTCTAATTGATTCAGAGATTGATCAGCAACTGAAATTATTTGCTCAAATTTGTCATATCAGAAGTTGTTGTATGACGAATTATGGAACCTACTGGTACACAGGTTTTAATTCTGGTCTCTTTCTTGATGGTAATTGGGTAATCATTAACGTTTATAAGACGTACTATTCGTACTAGAATTTTCTTAATCAATTATGACCAACCTCTTTCCAAACAGAATTCCTCGTCCAACCTCTTCATTGTGGTTCTAAGGTTCCATCATGACAGGTGTTTCTTCTTCCATAGTTTCTGTTTGCGATTCTTTAACTGTGACTGGTATAAGTGTTCGTGGCCATACTGCGTGTTTAGTCTCTTTTTAAGTGGTTCTTTCATAGGTATATAATAATTAATAATAATATTAAAAGTCTATAGTGTTCATTACAACATTATACAGTTAATATTATAAACAGTTCATTAAAGAAAACAAATGGCAAAGTTCACTTTCCAAAGTTTAAAAATACCTTGGAAAATGTTCTTCCACTTAATCCAATGATGATGTTTATATATAAATAAAAGTCTATGCACTAAATTTTAACATTTTAAAAATAAAAAAAAGTATATCTTCATATTTTTATATTTTAGAGGGGATAGGTAGAACAATTACGATTTACCTGCATTGCTGGCTAAATAACAAGGTTTTTTACTTACATTTGAAAGTGAGAGGGTAAAGATTTTTAAATATAATAGAAACAGAATCACACAATTAAAAAATCTGATATGAAAACGAACGTCTGAATAGTTCAGATCTAAATTGAGGTGGTGATAGTAGACCTTTGAATCTTAAGTTTAAGTTGTGAACATCTGTTCTAAAGCATATTTATTTGTAAAGATAAATGGGGATTTTATACAATTTTGTTGCCTGATGAATTCGTCGCTTTCCCATATTTATTCCATTTATCTGAAGGATATCTAAAGCATCTCTTTGAAGGGCTATAGTCCAATTTACTGCTCTAACGATCTGTTTGTGAATATATAATGCACAAGGTTTATTACAAACTGAACGGAGTGGTTAAATTGACCATTGGATTATTGAAATATATCTGTTTAAATTTTAACTGGTTAACTGTTTTTCAACTTTAACGCATTATAAAACGTCTGAATTTATTTTTTCGAATAAGTACAAATATTTATTATTAAATAGTGCATTTAAAACAAGAGTCAAATCACTATTTACAATGGTTTTATGCTTGTTGTTTTTGAACAAATGAATTTGCAATTAATTGTGAACAAACATTTGCGTGTTTAAATTGAATTGCTTAATTGTCATTTTTAAATTTGGAATACGCGACAGTCAACATTCTTTTTTGGATGTAATGAACGATAAATAGAGTGGCCAAATAAAAGTGAATATGGACTATGATTCAGAACTCCTCAGACCAATAACTGAATTTTAATAATAGTAATAATAGTAGTGTTGCTTAATTAATTTTCCTAATTCAATAAATTTCGTCACTCATTAGTTTTTTAATTAATTTAATTTCTTAAATAAGAAATTTTATTCGTAATCAAAGAACACATACAGTAAATGAACTTATATACCATGTCAATAAATGGGATGATGAATTTAATATTCTTTTAATGTCATATTTAATTTTTAAGAAATTTGTGTCTGTAGTTACTACTAACATTCCTTCTTAACTCACCGCGACACATGCGTCATATACATTATCACCTTTAGATATCCTCACTTCACGTGGCAGCTTTACCAATGGATTAAACTCGCTTCGTTAGCAGCCTCGTTTGCCCAGCAATATTTTTATTATTTAGATAGGCATTGTCATAATAATATTTTAGTTTCTACAACTGGTCATGCTTCTACAATAAATTTATTACATTCACATCAACAATAATTTATTTATAATTGGGATTTATAATTTGAGACCTCAAAATGGTGATATTGTAGTTAGTACTTCATTTGCACTACGTCACACACTGTCACTTTTTAGCCAACCCTTTAATTCGTGGAAGTCTTAGTATGCTAAAGGATAAACCCATCTCCTAAGCAATTTCGGTTGCAAAGAATTGGTTATTGATCATCATCATCACTTTTATTTTTTTAATTATATACACATGCCATTTTTTTTTAAATATGCTTTATACAACTACAACTATAAATAATTTATTTATGATGGGATGAATATAATTAAAGATCCCGCAGTGTCCTGTAATTTTATGACGCGCTAAAAAGACTATTGGTAATTCTACCACATCCAGCCTTTTCCTTTTTTCTTGCTGCCAGTAGCGGCTCGTTACCAAAATATTGGAGGTACACGATGACAGAATAAATCTCAATAAAATTTTAAGTAAAAAACTTTCAACGTTTATAATAAACATCTCTAAGACACTTAAAGGTATTCACCTAAATCTGTACCCAGATCTATATTCTGTCATTATGTACCCCCAATAATATGTTTACAAGCCGCCACCGCTTCCTGCATCTATCGTATTTAGTTTACACAGAAGGAATTTTATTAACATGTCTGTTTCGTTTTGGGTAAAATTAGAACTTTTTTTTCTAGCCCATTTTTATTATCAATAAATATTATAAAAATACAACTAGTACTAACTAAAAAAAACTAAATTACAGTCATTACAAAATATGCAAAACCAGAATTCTAAATAAATAAACTACACGTTCAGAGCCAAATAATTCTGATTAAAAATTTTGATGAAAAAAGTACCGAAAGTGTGTCGAAATTTTATTTTTTGTTAAATTAAATTAATCAGCTCACAAAGTACCAGGTCTAATTCTTTCTTGTTTTAATTCTTTTTTTTTTAATTTATTAAATTTTTAATTTATTTAAATTTTAATTTATTTAAAATTTAATTTATTTAATTTTTAATTTATTTAATTTCCTTAATGATTCATATTCTCTACTTATTCATTGTCCTATCATTTACCTTAATAAATTTTCTGAATCCACTTTCCTAATCATTTTCTTAAATCATTTCCTTCATTCATTTTATAAATCATTTTTTTAAATAATTTTCTTAAATTATTTTCTTAAATTATTTTCTTAAATGATTTTCTTAAATGATTTTCTTAAATGATTTTCTTAAATCATTTATTAAATCATTTTCTTAAATTATTTTCTTAAATCATTTATTAAATCATTTTCCTAAATTATTTTCTTCAATCATTTTCTTAACTCATTTTCATAGATTATTTTCTTAAATCATTTTCTCAAATAATTTTTTTATATAATTTTCTTAAATGATTTTCTTAAATGATTTTCTTAAATGATTTTCTTAAATGATTTTCTTAAATGATTTTCTTAAATGATTTTCTTAAATGATTTTCTTAAATGATTTTCTTAAATGATTTTCTTAAATGATTTTCTTAAATCATTTATTAAATCATTTTCCTAAATTATTTTCTTCAATCATTTTCTTAACTCATTTTCATAGATTATTTTCTTAAATCATTTTCTCAAATAATTTTTTTATATAATTTTCTTAAATTATTTTCTTAAATCATTTATTAAATCATTTTCTTAAATTATTTTCTTTAATCATTTTCTTAACTCATTTTCATAGATTATTTTCTTAAATCATTTTCTCAAATAATTTTTTTATATAATTTTCTTAAATCATTTATTAAATTATTTTCGTAAATTATTTTCTTAAACCATTTTCTTCAACCATTTTCTTAAACCATCTTCTTAAACCATTTTCTTAAACCATTTTCTTAAACCATTTTCTTAAACCATTTTCCTAAATTATTATCTTAAATAATTTTCTTAAATCTTTTTAATTCATTTTCTAAAATCAATTTTTAAAATAATTTTCTCAAGGAGGTCCTTTCGGCACCCCTCTCGCCACCAATGTTAAAAAAAGTTATTAGATTATGACTAAAATTAATTTTTTTCTAATACTGAACTTTTAACTATATCTTACCGTGCAAATTTTTGAGAATTTTTTTTTAAAAATGTGAATATTTGTACAGTGTCTCACGAGAAAGTAAGACTTCAACAACAATTCTCGAATTATACTATTGTTTATTGATTAGATGGAGTAGAAAAAAACTAAAAATAAGGTTTTTGAAATATTTAGGTTTTGTTTTTTACAATAAAATATATAGGTTACCGTGGAATTTATTGAGAAATTAATATTAAAAAAAATTTCAAGTAACCTAGTTGAAAATTTTTTGTGATTTTTTAATATTAATTTCTAAAAAAATTCCACGGTAACCTATATATTTTATTGTAAAAAACGAAATCTAAATATTTCAAAAACCTTATTTTTAGTTTTTTTCTAATCAATAAATAATAGTATACTTAATTATAATTCGAAAATTGTTATTGAGGTCTTACTTTCTCATAAGACACTGTACAAATACTCACATTTTTAAAAATTTTTTTCATAAAAATTTGCACGGTACGGTATAGTTAAAAATTCACTATTAGATAAACAAGGACTTCAACTATTAGAAAAAAATTAATTTTAGTCATAATCTAATATTTTTTATTTAACATTGGTGGTGAAAGGACCTCCTTAAGTCATGTTCCTAAATTATTCCGTAAATAATTTTATTAAAATATTTTATTAAATCATATTGTTAAATCATTTTATTAAATAATTTATTTTCTCAAATCATTTGCTTAAAACACTTTCTGAAATTAGTTTTTTAAGAGCAAACCAACACCTCGAAAATTTATAATTCCTTTTTAACCTTTATTTTTTGTCCGATTTTTGTGAAATTTTCAGGAAATACCATTAATAAGAAAACTTGGGGTAGAGAAATCTTAATTTTTTGTAAACCATGAAGAAGTATTAATTTAAAAAAATTTAATTAAAAATTAAAAAAAAAAATTACGCGCCATGCTGTATTAAATCTAAGAAAATTTGCTGCTTTTTGTTTAAATAAATATTTAATAGTTTTTAAATGAAAGAATTTCCCACTATTTTTTTAAACGTTTCTGTAGAATACTGCCTTATCGTTACACAAATTTAAAACTCTCAATATTCTCGAGGCACATAATATCGCGAAGTATTTCCAGTGGTGCACATAAATATACAATTTTATATTAGAAAATCCTTATAACGTTTTTGCTTTTAAATTATTCGTCTAAATCATTTTCTTGAATGTCTTCTTAAATCATTTTCTTTAATCATTTTCGTAAATCATTTTCTTATTCCTTCTTTTAAATCATTTTCTTATATCATTTTATGAAATCACTTTCTTAAATCATGTTCTTAAATAATTTTCTTAAATCATTTTCTTAAAGCATTTTCTTAAATAATTTTCCTAAAAAATTTTTTTCATTTATTTACTAAAATCATTTTTTTAAATCATTTTATACAATCATTTTCTTATATGATTTTTTTAAATTATTTTTTAAAAATCAGTTTCTAAAAATTATTTTCTAAAAAACATTTTCCTAAATTATTTTCTTAAATCATTTTTCTAAATCATTTTCTTTGATCACTTTCTCAAATCATGTTTTTAATTCAATTTTTAAATCATTTTTGTAAATCATTTTTGTAAATCATTTTCTTAAATCCTTTTTTTTTAATTATTTTCTTTAAATATTTTCTTAAATTATTTGTTTAATTAATTTTCTTGAATCATTTTATTAAATCATTTTATTAAATCATTTTATTAAATCATTTTATTAAATCATTTTCATAAATCATTTTTATAAATCATTTTTTTTAATCATTTTCTTAAATCATTTTATTTATTTATTTATTTATTTATGTATTTATTTACAATTACATTCTTATTTCATTTGTCAATTTTTCTTAAATATGACAAAAACTGTAACTAATAGTTTTTTAAATAGTCTGTTTATTTCCAATATTTTCTTAATTAATTTCTTGGTAACTCTTTTTAAATACCTAAATAATTTCACAGATTATCAATATTGTGTTCTCTTAACAGTCTATGCATATCTTGCAATTTTTCTGTCAGGCTCTAAATCGATACTGTGATTAAAAAAATTAAAATATAAGAGGTTATGTTTACTCAAATAATTAACATATTTAATACTTGTTCATGTTTTTTTATAAACAAAGCAGTTTAAAGATATTTTAAAATATTAAGACTTAAATAATAGTTCTAGAAATATTGCCCACCTCTATTAGAAATTCATTATAGTACAGGAAACGAAGTAAAGTGACTTTGGCTCGTCTTCTTACCAGATGAAATGTATTTTTTATTAAAAACAAATATGTTAATAAATAAACTGCAAGAGGGTTGCCTAAAAAATACTATCAAGTCTATTTTTTTTACTTTTCTTTCTGTATACAGATAAGGCAAGTATACGAATTATGATAAAAGTTACTTATTATGTCATTCTCTATAATTCTTCTCATATACATGATTTTCCTATAATTGAGATACTTGAGATATTTGAGGGAATGTTCAAATTTTAAATTTTTAAGAAAATTGATTAAATTTTGAGCAAAGTCAAAACATCTGGAGGATACTTTGTAGGGTGTCGCTTTTTTATTTTGAGAAAATAAATAGTCTCGACCGTATTTTCTAAGGTAACCCATAATAAAAATTTTTATCCGGTAAGCAGATGGGTAAAAGTCGACCTCAATTCGTATCTTAGACTATTATAATTTGCTGATCTATAACTTTACAGGTACAGATAAGTTTAAAGATTTTTTGCGGATTAGGCTGTAAACCTGATTATTCGTGTATGAACCTTGCTTGATCGAAGACAGCTTATGTCGACTTTTTTTGAATTGCATAATTTCAATAAATTATGTCTATAAAATACAAAATTTCAAGATAGAGTTGTTTGTTCACATTTATATTTAAATAATGCCCACTTACATTTTATGTAGCAGTTTAGTTGATTATTTTAATTTTAAGAGGTTTGAAGAAGTTTTATAAAGTTAATTTTGTCATTTTGTATAGATATGTATAGCCGGTTGCAATAATGTTAATTAAAACTTAACAACATGATAAACTTTGACAGATGTCAGTATTAAGGGTAACTTTATGTTTACGTCATTACCTAGCTTAGAGAGTTTATCAGAATCATAAGTTTTAATAAAACTTCTTAGAACAAGGATGATAGAATTATAATTTTTTTAGGTTAAGGTTTTACTATTATTAATTATTTTTTAACAAAGTTAAAAAGTATCGCTGACATGTATAGAAACTGTTTATTATTTTCTAAATTAAGAAAACCAGCGAAAAATGTTAAATACAAAAGTTTTAGTGGTTTTTAAAATTTATTACAATGAAGACAAATTAGTATATAGGGGCAGTCAAAAAGTCATGATGAAATAAAATTGCTTTTTCTTTAATGAAAAACCCCGTATAATATTCCATACTTCAATTCGTCTTAACATTCTTAACTCAATTATAACGAATTAAGTACAGGGTGTGCATTTTTCGACCCTAAAACTTTTGTATTTAACATTTTGCTGGCTATCTTATTTTAAAATAGAAAATAATCGAACATTTCCTTACAAATCAGCGACCCTGTAGATTAAGACATGTTAATTTTAATATTATATTTATTAATATTTTTATTTATTTTTTAATGTATATCCTATATAGTGTTCAGTTTTATTTCCTGAGGCATTTTCAGTTAATTATTTTTGTGCAATATCCTTGATCTCATTTTTGATTTATACCGTGTGTACCATAAAATTGGATCCATATGGAGGTTCATTTTAATAATACGATTGGAATAAAACGTCTTATGTCAATCACCTTTGCTTTCAAAGTTGTATTTTTTTAAAAATCGTTCAAAAATGGCTTATTTCCCATGTTGATCCAACTTTATGACACACGCTGTATATCCGTACAGTGCAATTATTGTTAATCCAAATATTTTTTCTGATCTTATTTTGGGTGGCCCTTCGGTGTATAAAATTATATATTTAACAAAACTTTTATTATATACAGTATGGTTGATAGTTTTATTTATAATTATTTTTTTGATTCATAAGTATCAAATCAGAAAATATTTATAGACATACAGTCTAATTTAAATACATTTTGATAAGTTTCCTGTTATTTAGAAAAATAATAAATATATGATGTTTAGTAGGTTGTATGTTTAGTTCTAAACCAAAAAATATAAAATAAGAATATTAGACATTAGTAATAATAATATTTTAAAATGCTATACTCCAATGGTCACCTTGTTAGCATATATCCAATATATTAAATATAAGTAGAACTAGTTTATTTATATAAGTTTTATATAGTTTTAAAAATATTAGTTTAACGCTTGATAAACTATTTATAAAAATACTTATCATCCTGTAAAAGAAGCATTGTTACTAATAGGATACAGTTATAATAATTAATGTAGGATACGTTTTGAAAATAATCATAGTCCCAAACCTCTTCTAATTCTTCTGTTTTCTTTGGCACCCCAAAAATGGTTAATATTACAACTATCTGAAGAACAATATTCTGTCTATTTTTTTTTTGTTTTATTGGCTATGCTTTTTTTAAGGGTTGTTTTTATTCTCTAGACTTTTCTATAGTTCTCGACATGCCCAACACTTTTAAGCTTATTCTTTCAAATCTTTTCACTTAAAATACACGACATATAAACAACATTTAACAGAGAAAAGAAGAAAGAAAACTTTTTTCAAATCTTATAAAATTATCTATAGCAATATACAGACATTTTAACAATATCCGTATGCCACGTGATCTGGTAAGACAAGAAATTTATTGAAAATGGCCGTTCTTAATGACATTTATGACAACTTGAATGTCAGTTTTGTCAATTGCGTTAGTGATATTATTTTAGGGCTGCTACTGAAGTTAATACTGTTACTGATAAGATAAATTTAGTCACGTGACGTACAGGTACTGTTAGAGACACAATATAAATCGAACAAAATTATCTATACATAGTGACAATTTTAAATTTACGGTGGCCATATTTTATGAGTTATCAGAAAATAAATATTTAATTCAGATAAACATGTCATATTATTTTTAAATAGTTTTTTAATTATTTCGTAACTATTGTCTTTTCCTGTCAACTCCACCTTACTCCCTTATGTTTACCTACACCTTTAACTATAAAAGATAGTGTAACAGAGCTGTCCTCTAGACTTTAAGTGATACTTTTTTATAAATACCACGAAACCTTTATTTAGAAGAGTTTTTTTTTTTAAACACACTATCATCTTCTGATTTTTTTATTATTTATTACTTTCTTGCTTCAAATTTTATTTCCTTGTTTCCTTTATTTACCTCAATTTGGGACTTATCCTACTTTTTAGGGATTAATATTATTACATACATTAGAATCGTTAATTTATAATGGTGGTGGTAAATACGTGATGGGTTTGTAACAAAAATTTTAGAATTTCCAAATTTAGTATTAGAATTTGTTTAGGATATGGTAAAAAGAAATTTAATTTGAATGTATGCAGATATTGATCTTGCTCATAAATAAAGAAACCTTTGATAAAATGTTAAATGTTTTACTAATCTTTAGATTAATTAAAACAATAATTAAGGGTGAATTGTCAGAAATGTTTTTCGGTAAAAACTATATTTACAAAATAATGTTTTTTTTTTTTTTAATTTCGCCTTGTCTTAAAAATATACGTTCTACTGGTTATCGTGAAATATTTCTAGGAATTTACACTCTCTTAAGGTCTATAACGGTTAATATTAAGCTTAAAAATAAAAAATGTCTCAATTAGAATTATTGTACAATGAACAATCAGTAGATGTAATGTTTTAATTGTTTCTCTTTTGGGAAAATAATTATTAGCTGTTTGGGTATAAGGGTCTGAAATAAATGTACTAACAAAATTATTTATTGTTTTATTTTTCATCTAAACTATGGCAAAAAATAGATATACCGTGTATTTAGCTTATTTTTCTTTATTTTCTATATAAACTAGATACTAAACAGAATGTTTAAAACATAGTAAGTTGTTGGCACATTATGACAAATTCTAGAATATATAACGCTTCTTAATGATAACTACACTATCCGGGTATGGAATACCGAAGAGTTCTAGCCTCTAGCATTTTAAAAAAAGTTTAAGTATTAATAATATACAGAAATTATAGACTATAGTGATATACTAGCATATTATGACAAATTCTAGAATATATAACGCTTTTAAATTATAACTAGACTACTACTGGGCATAATCGAATGATCGTCATAATCGAATACTCGGATAATTAAAATTCGAATTCATCGAGCACTCGAATCATATCATTCGAATGATTTATTATATGCCACCAATGATTGGGTAGGTTATGATCAATGCGTCAAAAGTTAATATATTGACAGTTAACTATCCAAATAGAACGCAGTACATCATAGTATAAAACGTCATACGTCAATATATACTTTTATTTATCATGCAATTGTGTTGTTTACGGCGCCGGCGCGCTGCTTAACGATTGGAGTGATTGGGAGGGGGGAAGGGGGATTCCCCGACTCTATTTAATTAGAACGCGATACGCTAAAAGAGAAGATGCAAAAAACGTTGCATGTGGATGCTACTTAATGTAAATAAGCAATTTTGGGTGCCTATTCTACTCTATACTTCATTCAAATCACATGGGGACCTATTTTTACTTGATTACAAATGATTTCTCTCAAGATTTTCATGTATAATGTCATATGTCAGCAGTATTTTAAAAGCTAGTTAGAACTAAAATTCTTGAGATAATATTTTTCCTCCCGAAAAAAACTGAGAAAAACAGCCAGTTGTCACTGGTTTTAAAAATACTATTTGCATGTTGACGAATGACATTTCTCATGAAGATCTTTAGAGAAATGTGTACTGCCATAATTTTAAAATAGGTCCCCAAGTGACTCTCGTTCGTTTATTACAATTTTAGACATTTCAAATGATTCAAATGATTGGAATAATCGAATTAATTCGAATTATGGTAATAATTAAATATTCGAATGATTTACCATTCGAATAATCACATCACTAAACTCTGCATGGAATTCCGAAGAGTTCTAGTCTCTAGTACTTTTTGAATAATTTTAAGTAATAATAATAAACAGAAATAAAAGACAGCATTTTACAAAAAAATGCTGTCATATTATGACGAGTTCTAGAATATATCTAAATGATAACTTGACTATTTTGGCATGGATTACCGAAGAGTTCTAGCCTCTAGTACTTTTTTAAAAATTTTAAGTATTAATAATAAACCGAAATTAATAAACCATCTGGCAAAAATTTATCGGTGTTTCCAATGTGGCCTATTATTAAACGATTTTCTTTTCCTAGTGTTTCATCTAAATAAAATACCTATTTATGCTGATTCCTTGCTTCCGCTATTTTTCTTAAATAATCATCTTTCCACGCAAGGAGTTCGTCTTTCTCTGTTAGAAAACTGTTTTCGTCACGTTTTTTGTAACAAAAATTGAATTCTTGTAATAGTTTTTGCAGATGAAAATATGATATAATTGGAATACTGGGGATATTTTCTATTTCTGAGTGTAATTTTTTTAGTGTAGTAATTTCATTTCGAAAGAAAAAAGAATATACCATTGGCTTTACTACCTTCTTTACCCAAGTTTCAATAAAGGTCTTGCTTCTTCCTGTGAGATTTCTCCAATAACTGTATCTTCTTTAGTAATGTCCGTTTCTTCTAAAGATAATGCTTTATGTCTACTATGTCGTTTACGCGTAGTCGTGATTGTAATATTTTCTAATACAAAATTCCGAATCAATTAAAATACCGCTATGAATAATTAAAGTTTGACTTTTCTGTCAAGATAAAAGGTTTATTACATGTAAACATGATTAAATCTAAACGACAACTTTTATTAGGCTGATTAGGTGTACTAAAATTTCATTTTACCTACAAATAAGCAGTAAAGAATGAGCTATAAATAAAAACACCCCTCTTTAAATTAAATTACTACATTCCTTTTTTTTCTAGACCATAACTTGCCTACATAAAAAATGGATAGTAAAAACATTACAGGGTGTTAAAAGTTTATACTTTAAAAGTGATTTTGGATTCTTAGTCTGAAACTGCTTAACATATTTTTACAAAATATACATAAAGTGATAATATACAGTGACTAACAAAAAACTGGAGTTAGTGGCATTTAAAATTGTTTTCATTCTATAGGTTTATAGAATGGTTTCGCTCCCCTTTAACCCACCCCCTTCCCTGCTTTTTTTAGACAATGATATTCAGTTTAAAATCCTACATCTGTTTTAAAAAATTTTTACTGTTAGTATTTGTTTGTCAAAGCCTTAGTTTCTGAATTAAATAACTCAGTAATGAGGGATTTTACAAATAAATACTAAAAGATACAAAATATGTGTAGGATTTCAGTGACGTCCTGTTTTTAATTGAATTTGACTGTCTAAAAAAGTAGGGAGACAAGACTTAAAACAGTTTTAAACTCCATTTTGTTAGTCACTGTATACTAACATCCCATTTATATTTGCATAAAAATATGTCAAGCCGTTTTAGAGAGAAAACAAATCCTTTTTTTCAAATTTCAAATTGAACGCTGTGTAACTTTTTACTAACCATTTTTTATAAAAGCAAGTTAGCTTATATCGATTTATTTTCGACTCCAGAATCCGTGGTTAAATTTACTACACATATTTTCTTTACACCCTGTGTATTCAGTTTTATATTTTCGCAATAAATATCACTAAATATATATGTGATAATACGTAGAAATTTTTCTGGGTAGGCATACTAAACATTTTATCAAAAGAAATACATATTCCAATCCCACATTTTGTCCTGATCAATTTTATACGAATTTCCTCTTGGCTTTCACATCGCTTTTCCTTTTTATAGCATAATATGAGACATTTTCGTCTGGAATCATTTTCTATATAAATTAATGTATAAAATTTCCTTTTTACATATATATAAATTTTATAAATTGGCTTCTAGCCAGATGAACAGTTTGGCTAAAGTTAGTGACTTTTAGAATATTGAAATATTTGCAGTCTGAAAGAAAAACAATTATTAATCATATAAATTGTCCATATTTATTGTAAATGATTTGTAAATATGTCGTATATATTTTTTTATGAATTTGTTTAATTTTATAAACAATAAAAAATATGAGATAAAACAAAATGTATACCACAAAAACTTGTTTATTAACAAAAATTATAGGGCAACCGGTTTCGTAACTACGTTAACTCATTAAATTCTTGAATTAAATTTACAACAGCATTCGAAATTAAAGGTATCCCCTTTATAGACGACAGACCTACTTATTTATCACTAGAGAAACATTTCTACCTCTGAATTAGATTTTGAAATTTACCTTAAACCTACTACAACTGACAGTCTCATTAATATCAATTCTTCTTATCCAGTCTCTCATAAATAAACTTCATTTAACAGTCTACTCTATATAGCTTTTCCGTGCTTATGTCTAATGATTTGTTTATGAAATAAATTATTATTATCCAGGAACTGGAAATTAGTAATAGTTTTCCCTTAGACTTTTATTAAAATGTATTTTAATAGTTTATTCTTCAACGCGCCTAAAATAATAGCCATATTCTATGCGAGTTGAAGACTATACTTTCTCCACAAGTAACTAAGTAAGCGTAGTGTTTTAAAGAGATTTTTATTGTTAAATAAATTAGTTAACTACATTGAAAACAGAGGTAGGTATTTAAAAGACTCTAAAAATTAAAGTTAGGCGACGATATTTCTTGTATATATGAACAATTTATGTGAACTTAAATATTCTGAATGTGAACAATATATACAGTTTTAAAGGATATATTAAATTTTTATATGAACCTACATTTTTATTTACGGAGTTAACCGATGCAGAGGATGATTCTAGTAAAAGGTTGCTTAAGCTTGTTGGCCGAATTGAGTCTACAATATAATTGGCTGTATTTACTTTTTTTCTAAATTTATTTATCCTTCTGCCACAGCGATGCTTTTCCAACCTGCATGGTTTTTAATGCTGTAATATCTCCACCAGCATCAATCAGTAAAGTGGCAGACGATCTTCGGAAACTATGTCCTACTATAAATTGTATAAAAATATTTCGGCATGAAATTTCTTACCTTCGTTACTAAATAAATATTGTCTAGAGCTTTTCCTATAAAGGACCACGCACTTTTCTTATGTAAACGGGAGTACCGTCAAAATGTCTGAATTTTTGATATGTTAAATAACTTGATGTCCTCATCAAAAGTGTCCATGGGCCCAATCGTATTCTATGACTAGATTTTGAGATACAGGGTGTTGAAGTTAGAAATCCCCAATTCTTTAAAATGGACACCATAAATCACACTTAAATATTTTTGAAAGTTTTTTGCTCATTCTGTGTAGCCAAAATACATAATTAACTACTATAATTAAAATATTGTACCTTAGAGGGTAAATAATGATTCGGCCAATCTTTTTTGGTCAAAGTAGGTATTCCCACCGAACAAAAATAGCTAAAATACCAAAAAAAAAAATATCACCGTCAAAGTCTCTCAATATTTGATATCGTATAGTACTCGATGTACTCGTTTAAAATTCTTATTGTTAAAATTGGATCCTATAACTAGTTTTCCAAACATAACTTAATATGTGCCAAATATATGAATTTTAAACAATAAATATATATTGACAAAATAGATATTTTCAAGAAAAATCTCTTATATTAAATATTTTGATATACTGTTTTAGATTAAGAATAAACTCTTGTGTATTATAGTTTTTGTCGTTTTTGTTGGCTTATTTTATTTTTTGTCTTTTTTGTTGGGGTATTTTATTTATTAGAAACTTTTGTTAATTTGTATTGCTCCTTTATTTTTAATTTTCTTTGTTTTCAAAACGTGAAAATCATTCAATTATTTTATTCTTTTTTTATACAGTGTGTCTCAAAAAGTTTTATAAATGGGAAAAAGTTTATCTCACATTTCACAAAATTTTTTTCATTATAACCATCTCTGCATGATCTAAAACCTAACATATAACCATCAGATATTAAAATTTTTTTGTCGTATTCTAGGTTGGTCCAAAAATATGAATTTTGAGCAAGCGTAGATTAATTTTGTTTTTAAAAATATCAAAGTTGATAATAATTTTTATTACATACATGTAAAATTTTAGATATCAAAATTTAGTTTTATTTTATTTGATTTTTTTAATTTATTCAAATAAAACTTTAAATTTAATTGTAAATAACTTTTCTAAGTAAATACCTCCTATGCGACTGAAAAAATGTTAATATTTCATGGTTGTATTTTATTGTAGGGAAGAGCGGGGCAAGACGGGGTATTTAAGGTTTGATTGATAATATTTCATACAGGATAAGTTCAATAAATTTACAAAATTAGGAAACACATTGTTATATATTTGTTTATTATGTATTAAAATTAAAAAACCATACAATAAAAAATGAAAGAGTAAAAAAAGTTGAAACAGGGGCATGTCAAAAACTTCATCTTGCCCCACATGCGGGGTAAGATGGGAAATGATGCGGGGCAAGATGGTATCTATTCACATAGGGAACAAATATGGGTCACTTCATCATCCTCATCCTCTTCGCCCGCACAGGAACAATGGGCCCATCTGTGACATCTGATACAAAGGATCCACCCTTCGGTCGACTCAGAGTAAAGATGGCCACAGTACAAACACTCTGCATCAGAAGATTCAGAGGATGATACTGATGATGTTGATGGCCTTTTTTTGATCCCAGTCTTTTTCGGTTTAAAATTTTCTTTAGAACCAATTGTTTTTTTTGTATTTTCTTGCCCTTCGCATTATTTTTGTTTCCTAATTTTCTCTTAACATTTTCTTTCTTCTGTAGCTCTTTATTTTGTTTCTCTAGTTCCTGTTTATACGGCGATTCCGTTAAAACAGCGGTCTTGCCTTTTTTTCGGGTAACCCTAGGAGTCGTTTGCTTGCAGGAAGGAACCGGCATAATATCTTCCGGTGTGCATGGTAAATGCGAAAGATTAGTTTGTTTTGGAGTTATAAATTTGAAGGAAGTAGCAGGCTTAGTTAAATCTTGAAAGTCTATTTTAAAAGTGGAATTAGACGAACAGGAAGCCTGGATACTTGGGGCATCAGAACTAACTATTGGTTGATCTGTAGGTGTAGAAGGGCGCGGAGGAATAACCGGATTCGACAAATTCGTGGAAAGTTCAGACGTATTCATTTGACTATCAGGTATGGAGTTATTAGAAAGAACAATTTCTGTGGTCTGTGATGGAGCGAAATCTGCTTCTCCAAAAACATTTCTATTAAGTGGCCATACTCCAGTCTGACGAAATCCATTAATTGCCGTAAGCATTGTAGCTGCTCGCAAGAAAGCATTTCCGAACAAGCTTGCAATTTGATACTGCGAAACAACCCGTCCTGGGTTTGTTCTCAGCCACTGAGATATTTCTGTATCATAGAAAACACTCACAGGCCGCATAAATGAAACGACCAGTGTCTGCAAACGATGTGAACAATGTGGAGGGAAACATAATAAAATGACACCATTTTCTCGTGCGTAGTTGATCAACTCTATATTTTTTGTATGAGTGGAGTGACCATCTAGTAGCAGAAGTACAGGTGACGTTTTTGAAGCTTTGCTAAATTGAACGAACTTTTTAAACCATGCAAAAAATATCTCTTTTTGCATCCATCCACTTGGGTGAGTCTCAGCCCATGCACCAGGAGAACAGCCATTCAATAACTCTGGATTCATTTTAGAACGTGGGAAAATAAACATTGGTGGCATGTAGGTACCTGCAGCGTTAAAACATATCTCAATTTTGATAGTTTTACCTCTCTCAGCAGAAGTCTGTGCTCCAACTTGCTTTCTTCCTTTTAACGAAATAATTTTTGACTTAGTTTTGGGAACAACTGATACGCCAGTTTCATCGCAGTTGTATATTCTTTCTCGAGTTAATTTATATTTATCTACTAATCGAGTTAGAAGATCAAAAAAATTGTTAACAACTTTAGGATTAAATCCTGCTGCTCTTGCAGCACTGGTAGCCTCAGGTTTTCTTAGGGATATCCTAGGATTGCGACGCATAAAACCTGAGAGCCAATCTTTCCCTGCAGTTCGTTTTTCAGTTGCGAATACATGGGCTTTATTGAGCCTTTCAGCCCACTGGAAAGCTAATACTCGTAGGTCGTAAGGAGTAAGGCCAAAAAATCTCTCCTCCATTTGTAAGAAAAATTTTACTAGCAAATTTTCCTCTTCTGAACTAAAAACTGGCTTTTTTGGACCTAAACTGGGTTTAAGTTGCTCAGTTCCAATATCTGGATTTTCTCTAGCTATTTTAACTTTTCTCTCCAAAGTTGATTGAGGCACACCGTACGATTCAGCTGCCCTTTTATATCCCATTTCCTCATTCAACACAGCTGTAACGGCATGTTCCATCCCTTCAACAGACCAATTTCCACGGTCAGACTTTCGTTTATACTTTCTCACCATGATCTTAAAAAGAAAATAATTATAAATATAATTTTACTCTGGCAATTTAAACAACAAAGGTGACTTTCTATATACCAAGTAGTACCCCTTTTTGTCCCTCAAAAACAAAACCATCTTGCCCCTTCACGCCATTTTGCAAAAATTTCTAATTACTGCGATTCTGGTTTATAAAAAATAAAAACTAATTATACGTAACTAACTGCAAATACATCCCACATACACCAGTAAATATTTAAAAAATGTAAAAATAATGTCTACTTACTTATCACAGTTTAAACTTGACCACTATAAAAATGTAACGTATGAAATCACAGATTATTTGGAGATAACTTTACACAACTGCTTCGTCGCAATTCCACGGCATACTAAACTTTCAACCCGTGGTTACAGACCTTGACAGCGCATTTTGTTGTTGTTTTCCGTTCGATCGACTGCCCCCACTCGCTACAATTAGTGGTACCCCATCTTACCTCACTACCCCGTCTTACCCCGCTCTCCCCTAAATATACCCTATATGTATATAATTCCTGGAAAATAAAATACTTTTAGAATTACTCTATTAGAATAAAGTTAAGTTATTCCTCAAGTAACAGAGTAAGCTAATCTAAAGATCAATTCCTTAGAAATGAATGTATACGTGTACATCCCTTCCTTCGTTTACTTACTCATTATTATTAAATGCCATAGAAATGGATGTTCAAACAAAAATTTATAAATAAAATATATAAAAATAAATTATCCATATTCTCAATTGTGGTAAACATTTCTAAACGAAAGAATGAAACAAAAATCAATATTATATACACGAGCAAAGCCACCGCTAAATGTTAGGGATCAATTGTAATATCTTTTTATTTGTTTTTTCACGGACCACTTGACGCCTTCAATTATTCTTCGTTTTGCCGGAAAGTTTGAGATCGTTTTCGTTTTCTCATTCTTTCGCTTTTGTTCTTTTCTGTTCCGGATATCATTATTTATTAATCTTAAAAACAAGTTATATTCGACCAGTTTCGGTTTTATCAAGTGAACAAGAATAAATTTTCTCACTTATAGTACAAAAACTTGTTAGGTATATTTATTTATCTTATTATCTACCAATTTTGCTATATTCTAAACTGTGACAGATACGAAGATAATTAAATTAATTAACTAATTAATTAACTAAAGAAGAAATATTAAAATGGTATGGTAACCCTAACAACGATAGCGATGACAGTGATTCAAGTATTTGCGATTTGGATTAGCAGATATTATAGAATTTTTTAGAAATTATGAAGATTAGTAGATAATTTGTATCTTGTAAGAAAAAATATATTTTATAAAGAAACGTCTTATTTTAATAACTATAAACAGTTTGATCTAATTCTTATTGTCACTCTATATATAAAATTTACATTTTCTCTTTTAATAAACATTTGTTAAATTAAATAATTCAGCATAATATTTTATATAATATTTTGATACACATTATATTCAATTTACAAGTATGTTCTCGATAAAAGTAAATTTAAGAGACAAGATTTTGTATAAAAGATTTCAATAAAAAACCGAAAATTTTAAAAACATTTTTAAAAATAAAAATTAAGGGAATTTTTATATATAAAAAAAAAAAAAATGGCAAAAACATTTTTTTTTTATTGGGTAGTTTTGAATTATTAATTTTGAACATTTTTCAGTTCTCGGATTTTTTTTTCGAAATTACCCATGTGTCAAAATTTTTATGGATGAATTACTGCCAAAATTTTCAAAAAAAGCTAGCAAAGAATTCCGGCGTTATTCTTTTTACGCTACCTCCACATACAAGTCATAAGCTGCAGCCACTTGACAAATGTGTATATGGCCCCCTGAAGCGTTACTATAATGAAGCATGTAGATCCTGGCTTGCATAGAATCCTGGTAAAAGAATAACGATATACGAAATTGCTGAATTGTTAGGCATCGTCTATCCCCTTGCTTTTACACAAAAAAATTGTATATCTGCATTTGAAAGTACTGGTATTTTCTCATTAAATAAATATATGTACGGTGACGACGAGTATTTAGCAGCAGAAGTAACGGATAGACTGATTAACTGGTAAAGAAAGAGAAAATCCACGTCCAGTTACTCCTCTAGGTCAAGCCATACCGTCAACCAGTGCATCCAGTACATATTCTTCTACGGCACCGGGAAAAGTTTCGTCAATAAATAAAACTGTACCTGTCTCAAATTTTGTATCTCCAGAGGTATTGCGCCCATTTCCGAAAGCCAGCGTAGAATAGAATATAACGAAAAGGGGAGGGAGGAAGAAAAAGCGAGCTGAAATTCTGACAAGCACGCCAGTTATGAATAGAGTGGAAGAAGAAATCATGGAAAAAAAGACAGGAAAGTTTAAAGCAAAAGAGAAATATGGAAAAGAGTGCTGGAAAGCAAAAGAAAAAACTTATGGAACTTATAGAATCTACAAGTGAGAGTGAAACTGAGATGTCAGACTTATCAAACGTTTTAAATGACGACAGTTCTAATAATTCTAAAAGGGTATTTTGACAGTGCAAGTATTGTTGTTAAATCATTTGTCTTAGTTAAGTTCGCAACAGAAAGAACCATAAAATATTTTGTTGGCCAAGTCGATAATATCAATACAAAATTAAACGAGTATATTATTAATTTTTTAAGAAAAGTTGGAAAAAGGTTTGTATTTCCTAATGTTAAAGATGAGGCAATAGTACAAATCGGTGATATTGTTGCCGTTTTTCCACCACCTTTAAATTCAGGGGGTACCTCGAGATTGCAAAATACGTATAGATTTGGTATTGATCTTAGCGGCTATAACGTGGAGTAAAGTTTCTATTATTTAATGCCTCTTTTTATTAGTTCTGTTTGGGTGACCAATGTACCCCATATATGTGGCCACTGTTCCTCACGTGTGGGGCACTGTGGCCAGTTTCATTTTTTTTTTAAATAATGCTATTGTTACTTTAATGAATAATTCTTTTTTTTTTAATAAATTTTTTATAAATAGTAAAAACTATGTTTAATATTATCCCGTAAACACCGTATCAATGGATACATTAATTGAAGAAAAAAAAATATATATAAACCCAGAAGGTGGCCACTATAATCCGCCTTCCCATACTCTTTACTTGATTGAACTTGCAGTTCCACTAAAAAGGGATTTTAATAGCAGATATTTATACACAAAGTCAATTTTGTTGTAAGGACAATTACTTTTAGTAAATATTATAACTTGAAAATGTTTAAAAACTTGTATATTTAAATAAATTTAATTAAATTTTGATTCAGTCATGATTTAGTTTTATTTTTTCAAATTTGGCTAGTTTTTGCCTTGTTTTATTTATTTTCTACATATTTCATAGCAAAGGTATTTGACTTAAATTTTGTAATGTTACTTTTTTTATTGACTTCATTCAAATTCTTTCTAATACTTTTACTTATTAAACGACTTATAATTTCCTACGTTACAATTTGTATTACTGATTTTGGGATTAATTCTATTGAATTCAAGTAATCATTTGACATTTAATTTGTTCTTGTGTTTTTAATTTGTTATTTATTTCCTAGCTAGTTTGTTATTATTTTGTTATTATATTATTTATATTGTTGAAAATGTTTCAACTAATATTGTAGACCTATTAAAAATATTAAAAAATTATTAATTACATATTAATTCGTACATATATTTACTGTTGGAAGTGCTTTTGCCATCACATTTATTCAAATGCCAAATGACACAACTTTAATATTTGTTGGGTAGTTTTAAAATGCATCATTTTTCAAGATAACACAATTATAAACTGAAATAACTGTTAACGATATCAAGTATTTTAACTCTACGGAAATGACAACAACAGAAACAAAAAATCAGTTACAGTCCATTCACTTTTTGTTTTTTCTTTTTTCTTTTTCATTTGTGATGACTCTATCCTAGCGCTCCTGCATATCTATGGCTGCGATGTTTTCGTTCATTATGCGACGTATCTTAAATTGCAATCTTGCAAATTTTATAGGAACTATGCACGCGTCTGGCGCAAGCGACAGATAGCGAAAGTTAATAAAAGTAATCTATTGTCTGGAAGTTCACATCCTTCCTTTGAGAATTTTCCGCTTACTTCACTTGGTTAGCTTTGCGTAAAATGAAATCGACGTCAGAAACTAAAAGGCTTACAGCTAACACATAAATTTAATGCATTTTGTTCTAATTTGAACTCACTCACATTATATAGGGTATTTCTAAATTCGTTCCTCACGCTTATCAACAGCCAGTTGAAAGATGGTTTATTAAAATTACTAGCATAATAAACTATGAAAGTTCATGTCATGCAGACACATCGCATGTTTTAGCTCTTTCAAAGTTTGTTGAGCTCATACATTTGAAGGATCATACTTGCAATAGACTGAAGGACTTTAAAAACTTCGTTTACCATATTTTAGATGTGCCTAAACAAAGTACCAGCGCATCCAATCTGGCCGTATGCATTCAAGCACCAAATCAGACTAAAAATAACTAATTTGAACAAAATCAAGTCGGTGTTTGGATAATAAGAAATTACCCTTAGCAATACCATACCATTTTCTAATAAATATTTTTTTGATTCAAATAAATACGATGATTGTTTCAAAACAATGTAGAGTTAAATCTATCATTTTGTGATTTCAAATAAACTATTTCTTTCAGAGGCGTTTTACAGTGCTGACAAATTGGTGGGATGTCAGATTTCATTAAATGGACATGGGTTAGGCGGGTATGTCCAATTCTCATTCTCCTAATAACCACTTTTCTCGTCTTGACAGGTATTTTAGAGGGGGTGATCAAATGTTGAACTTCGTCCAATTTTGTTTTTAACGTGTTCCAATGATTCTGTCATGATTCTAAATTGATTTTGTAATTTTCCATTTTATGTCACTGTGAATTTGTACATTTTCTAGTGAGGAACCTGATAATAGTGCTTCCTTTGCAGTTCTATCTGCCATTTCATTGTCCTGAATTCCTATGTGTGATGGAATCCAAATCAGAGTAATGGAAATTCCTAAAGAAGTCAAATAGTTGCAAGTATCATGGATATTTTGAACTAGCGGATATTGAGTGTAGAGATTTTGTATGGATTGAATAGAAGCTAAAGAATCTGTACAAATTGCCACATGTGTATCTTTTTGAGTCATAGACTTAAATGCTTAAAAAATTCCATACAATTCACCAGTGTAGACACTACATAACGATGGAAACAGAGAAGTTTTAATAGTAGTTGAAATGATGGTTACTAAGGAGCTAACATTGGAAATGGCATTGTTTTTTTTAGGTCAATATTAGTTAGTAGTGGTCTAAGAATTTAAGATTTAATTATTAATAATAAACGACTTTATGCACAAAAAATTATAATATAATTAATATACAAATTTAAAATAACATATTGTTACAAATAAATATAACACCCTGTGAATAAGTTTGTTATGATTTGTAAAGTTTTGTCCAAGGGAAAGCGCGCCAAACAAATATTCAATAAAATAATAAAAACTGTAGTTGGACAAGGTTTTATTAAATCATAATATTAAATTACATGGTCAAAAAAAAGATAAACAAGAATACGCTTGAGACTTTTCAAGTGGATTATTCGGGACTTTCCAACCCCTAGGAGCACAAAACATGTGCAAAGCTTTCTAGGAATGTGTAACTTTTATAGAAAATTTATAAAAGATTTCTCCAAAATACCACATCCACTCCATCAGGCCACCCACAAGGATGGATTCTTATGGACAACAGAACAACAGCAGGTTTTTGAGTGTCTTAAGGAAAAACTGACCACCGCTCCAGTTCTAGCACACTTTAATCCAATTAGAGGGTGTGAGCTGCGTGTGGACGCCAGTAAAATAGGGATAGGAGGCATTTTGTTACAAGAGGGTGAGGATGATGAACAACACCCCATCGCTTTTATTAGCAGGAGCCTGACAAAAAGCGAAAAGAACTATACCATTACAGAGCTTGAGGGCCTGACTGCCATATGGGCACTAGCTTACCTGAGACACATGGTATATGGAAAACCGGTGAAGATCGTAACAGATCATCATGCTCTCTGTTGGTTAAAAGCCAGTAAATATCGGAATACGAGTACGAAATTGTGCACAAAAATGGAAAGAAGGACAGCGATGCTAACTGCCTGTCCAGGAATCCTATAACTAATACCCTGGGACCAGATATAAATGAGCTGGAAGAAGTTCCAACATTCCTAGCCCTTCCAGAGGATCTAGTAACGGAGCAAGGATGCGAACCTGACACTAATAGTTTAAGATCTGGAAGACCCCTCAAGTGTCCCTATGGGAGTGGCTATAAGAGCCAAGAATTTTAGATTAATAAATGGTGTGCTACATAAGGCAAACAGCAACACAGCAGGAGTAGATAACCTTTTGGCAATCCCCCGACACCTGGTAGCAGAAGTCCTGTTCTCCATGCACAAGGAGCCCTTATCCGGCCACCTAGGCATAACAAAAACATTACTCATGGTTGCGAGCAGGTTTTACTGGAAAAACCTGCAGAAAGACGTCGAGAAGTACGTCAAAAGTTGCAGCGATTGCCAAGCGAGAAAAGGGCAAAAAACAAGGAGGCCAGTGGGCTTACTCCAGAAAAATTAGGTGCTCTGCTAGCTTAATATCAAGCTAACAGAACACTTTTGGATTTTTTAAATTTTGATAATGCCATAATTTTAGGTTATCATACTTTTTTAAATTTCCTGGTTTGCTGTAATATTCTTGTAGTCGTTTAACATTTGAGCGAATTGGAAAAACCACATTTTATTTTAATTTTGTAATGAAACAACAGATATTTCAAAAATCAATATTTTATTCTTACAAACAAAAAACAAACCAAACAGTAAACAAATAAAACATTCAATTAGCCAAAAATTAAATAGGTTTTTTCTGGATTTGGCTGATGCAAATTCTTTTATATTATTGTCAAAATCAATTTTATTGAAGATCTCTTGCTCTATAGCTAAGATTGCCAAACCCGATAATCTTTCTTGTGACATGTTAGACTTTAAATAATTTTTAATTATTTTTAATTGTGAGAAGGATCTCTCCCAGAAGCCACAGATACAGGTAAAGTAAGCAGGATTCTTAACGAAATGGCAATATTTGGAAGAGATGAAGTTAGATTGTTTTCAAATATATATTGTAAAATGTCGATTGGATTTGACGCTTCAGGTAATAAAAACAATCTTAGGGCTTTTATCATATTAAATAAATCAGTTTCTTCTACTAAGCCTCCTTCTTTTTCTGATTAATTAGCTTTTGCTGTAGAGCACGACAGTATTTTAAAAATATCACTAAGAAAACCAAAAACGTCGTAATCAGATATCATTTCAAATCTACTACTTAAAGAACTTAGTGTTTGATCAATTATTTTTAAAAAGAAATTTATTTTAAACGCTGTTTTTTGATCTTGAGGTATCTCATCTCTCTGTTCATAATCGAACAGTTTTGGTTTATACTTTCGTCTAACAGTATTTAATGGAGGAAAACCTTGCTTTATCTCAAGAGCGGCTGCTAGTTCTCCAGCTTGAGCAAGTTTTTCCTCGAAAACATTATCATCTGTATAATTTTTAAAATTATTAACTAGATTCTTTGAATAGTTTTGGCACATTTTATTATCAGTCGTTACACTTTGCATCATTTTGCTTACAATGCCAATCTGGAATAAAACATCATACCAAATTATTACACTGCAAATAAATTTAAAAGATTGGATAGCATAGAACTTGCTTTATGCCTAGCTTCTATATTAAAAGTATCATTTTCAGCTATTTCTAGAAAGCTACCACAATATCTTATTAATAGCCGAAGTAAGTCAAAGTCAAAGGTATATTCCCGTTTCGCCTGACATAAAAATTTGTTACGCTTTGGTAGCGTTTTGCCTGACTACATGTTAAACGGAAAAAATAGTTGCGATTCTCCTGACCTGCTCAGGTAATAAATATGTATTTGCTGTAAAGAAATCTATTACTAACAAATGAATTATAATAAGAAATGAACATAAAATTAAATTAAAATATTATAGTTATTTAATTTTATATAAACAAAAAATATAGAGCACCCAGTATAGTAAAAAGTTAGTAAAATAAAAGCTAAACATTTTTTCAAATTGTCGAAGCGTAAAGCGAATAAACTATTTGAATTTAGAAATTTTTATGTGTCCCAATAATCGGCCAGGACAAAAAAAATGGATGGCACAAAATTAATCGAAAAACATTTGATCGAATTGGAAATTTGATCGAAAATACATTTTTTCGAATGGAATTTGATCGAAAATACTTTTGGTCGAATAACATCTGATCGAAGATATATTTTATCGAATAACATTTTATCGAAAAGACAATAGATCGAAAATTCATTAGATCAAAAGGACAATATATTGAAAATCAACATTTAAAATAGTAAAATATCAAAAAATCAAACGGTACTAATGGCAAATTTTTCAATAATCTCAAATGATAGCTACCTCGTTTAACAAATTCTATCCTTACAATATTGTTTTTTTTTGTCATCGGCTTCAACTGCTAAAGTTATTTTGCCTCGTGTTATGTGTAGGATTTGTCACTGTTTCCCAGTGCCAGGCATCAGAATTAATTTTAAATATTTCGTAGATGAGTTTTCAAGTTTGAACAGGAAAAATCGACAAGATCTAATATGAAACTTACTCGTCGTACAATATTCGAGTCTGGACAGGAAAAACGTAGTTCGTAGAGAATTCACGTCTGTACAGCAAAAATCGACAAGATCTAATTTGAAACTTACTCGTTGTTCGTACAGTATTCGACTCTGAACAGGAAAAATCGACAAGTTTATATTTTATACGAGTATTCATGGTATTACATGTTGCACACAGAATTAAGAAACCTATTGATTTTATTATATATTTAATAATTAACGCTAATTAAAAAGCTATTTAATTTCAAAAATAGTTATGTTTTCTGTCACAATAGGAATAGGTTATTATATCAACGAACATAAACTTCGATAACATTATTGATTATATTTTCATCAATTGAGATAAAAACATTTTTGATTTCTTCAGTGTCTTAGTGTCTTGTTCATTGGAATCGTTATAAAAACTAAAAATTCGAATTGTATACAGACCTCCGATTTGGCGCCCCTTTAGAGGTGCGCCAGCGTGCGATGCACGCGTTGCACGCATTGCACGCGCAGTTACAGGGGCCCTGCATGTGTTATATATACCCCTTAGGTAGATCGGTTAGGCATAATGTTATGATATTTTCCAGCTATTTCTCCTTAAATTTCAAGTTAGTTTTCTTATTTAGCTTTACTTGTCTCAAGTACGCTATAGAATTATTAATTCCAAATGGCGCACTCTGAAACATCAATAATTGAAATACTAAATATCTGAATGTGTAAATTTACTAGCAAATACCTTCAATTTTTTTAAATAAATTTATTTTATTAAAATTAAGCCTAACAGCATACAAAACAATTACAAAAAAATTAGATAAAAACTACCCAAAATTTTAAAATTTGATGAACCCAGATAATAAATTAAAATTAAAAATATCGTAGTGAGAATTGTGTAAAAGTCTATTCATAAAAACTCTTGGTCCATAATTTGCACCATGAGTTTTTTCACAAATAATAGTTGATTATTTTGTGAAGAAGAAGTATTGCATTGCATCCCTAAGTCTCTGTTTATGATTTTTAACTCCACAGAGCATCAGTCTCATTCCGTAAAATAAATTCCTTTATGGGAATTGAAACTTTATACATTCAGCTATACTAATGAAAACTATAAATCATCAAAATAATATAATTAATTTAAACAATCAACAAACCAAATATTAAATTACACCAAATTTTCAACTAATTTTACGTAACGTACTCCAGTGAATACAGCATTCACAGCGAGACAATAGACGTAATAATACCGAAAACACATCATTACCAGAGCACTTTCACTGAAACTTCGGAATCACTGAAACATATCAAGTATATAAAACAACATTGGGAACAATGCCAAGTTCAAATTTTCCAAAATGCTTCTCGCGTACGGTTTGACATTCCTGCAGACGTTCTTTCTGTTATTTCCTTTAGCAAAGTGCATGAACGACTCCATTGGTGACACTTTCCGGCAGTGTTTGATATCCCAATCGCCGGGAAATTTGGGACAGTGCTTGGGAGTCGGGGCTATAAGTAGATTGCGAAGTTTGGATAGCAGTGCTGAATTCGATCTGGTGGATGGTTTGACTTTAACGAGAGACGCTCAGGAATACCGGGAGGCTTACAACTTTGAAGGAAATCCTACGAATTTGAGGTAATGGGGGTACTATTTTAATAACAAAGTAAGAACCACAAATAACATTTATTTATTAAGTAAATAGGAAGGAACGGTAATCAGTTTCGGCTAAATAGTGAGCATTAGGTATATCAAAAATATGTAACAAATGAAAAATTTAAAAGTGCATACCTTAACGAAAAATTATATAATTACATTTCTTCAGTGAATAGAAAAGGCAGAAAGGAAGGAAAGAAGCATAGAAGTAACAAAATTTGAAAATTAGACAATGGTGTTGATGGTGTTTATGATGTATATGATATAAGAAGTTATTGCATGTTTGTGCCTACCATCTTAGGAAAATGAAAAAGTGCCGTGGGGTAACCTACCTTCCAAACATTGCATATACAGAGCCCTTATTTTTAAAAACTATTAGGGTCTGCAATTTGTTTGTTTCTAAAAATATTTGTGTTCCTTGACAAGGGGGGTAGCCATGTGTGAGTTGAAGTAATTTTAAGGTGAAGGGGGGAGAAAAAGTCCTTTATATCTCACAAGGAAAGTCCAATGTTTAATTATTCAACAAAAACATTGAGTGCGACCGGTTTCGAAGTAACATCACTTCATCTTCAGGCTCGCCTAGTGGAAAGGAGAATATGTGGTGTAAGGTGTGTTGATTTTGAGCCCACAATATATAAAATAGTAAAAAATAGAAAAACTCACCATACTCTCCATCCACTAGGGAATACTACAGACAAGTTTCATCAAAACGTGGGGGATGAAATAAATTGTAAAACAAAACAATGTTATAAGTTATGAAAGTTAAAAATATTTGAAAAACAAATATTAGTCGATATAAAACAGTTAAAAATTTTTAAAAATTCAAGACGATACAAAAACAAATTACATACATTAAACAGATTAAAAGATAAGGCCTTTTTTAAGCAAACATTGCTGTTTTTTATAAAAATCTAACATTTTTGAAAGGAGACCTGTCAAGTTAAGGCCTCTACAGGTGGTGGTAAGTACTAAAGAAAAATTCTTGGATAAACTTATGACGGTATAGGTAATAAGATGTAAACTATGAGTGAAGAAATATTTATTATATAAGATTTGGGCCATGAACCAATCACCAAGTGTATGTGATGTTGTAGGATAAAATAAGAAAAAAGAAGAAATGACTGGGTTAACTGTTGTGAAGCAACTGGAAAATAAGTTGCTTCACAACAGTTAACCCAGTCATTTCTTCTTTTTTCTTATTTTATCCTACAACATCACATACACTTGGTGATTGGTTCATGGCCCAAATCTTATATAATAAATATTTCTTCACTCATAGTTTACATCTTATTACCTATACCGTCATAAGTTTATCCAAGAATTTTTCTTTAGTACTTACCACCACCTGTAGAGGCCTTAACTTGACAGGTCTCCTTTCAAAAATGTTAGATTTTTATAAAAAACAGCAATGTTTGCTTAAAAAAGGCCTTATCTTTTAATCTGTTTAATGTATGTAATTTGTTTTTGTATCGTCTTGAATTTTTAAAAATTTTTAACTGTTTTATATCGACTAATATTTGTTTTTCAAATATTTTTAACTTTCATAACTTGTAACATTGTTTTGTTTTACAATTTATTTCATCCCCCACGTTTTGATGAAACTTGTCTGTAGTATTCCCTAGTGGATGGAGAGTATGGTGAGTTTTTCTATTTTTTACTATTTTATATATTGTGGGCTCAAAATCAACACACCTTACACCACATATTCTCCTTTCCACTAGGCGAGCCTGAAGATGAAGTGATGTTACTTCGAAACCGGTCGCACTCAATGTTTTTGTTGAATAATTAAACATTGGACTTTCCTTGTGAGATATAAAGGACTTTTTCTCCCCCCTTCACCTTAAAAATATTTGTGTTCCTTACAGCTTGGGTGTGTCCATGTAAAAATATTTTGTCTCTTTACTAAATCCTCCTATAAAAAACATATTTGGTCCTTTACCCCTGTTCGGTTAAAAAATATTTAACTCTTTTCCCTCTTCAGCCAGCACATGTAAAAATATTTTATTAATTTTTTTAATGTTTAATTATAATAAATTTAATGAAATTAGTTAATCTATCACACTTAAATTTAAAATAGAAAAGGTGTAAATTAAGTGATTTTCTGATTGTTTTTCACTCTATACCGTGCTATATACCATTTATTTTATCCTTTGTCGTCCACAATCAACCAGATTAAACTAGTGTGTGACAAATTTAGGTGCATAACCAGTCAATTAGTTTCTATTGAATTCGACTAACATCAGGCTCGTAATGCTGCAAAGCTACAATTAAAACGGATTTTACATTTGTGGTGATTTGAATTTGCTTCAAATTATATTACAGGTCTGCCGTCGAATTTGGTCAAGACTAAATGCTGGTTTAGCGCGAACTCAATTTGACGTTTCTTGACCGAATATAGACCAGACCATAGATATACAGTGAGCACCATAAGTCTTACCCCCCCTATCTAACTCGTTACTGGAGTCTTGTTAGGAAAATCGCCGAGACAGGTCGATTTTTGATTTCTACAATGTACATTTTTGTATGAATAGTTTACCCTTAATTTCATCCCTTACTGGAGGGGAGCAACCCTTTCGAAAAATTTAAATGGCATGGGGTGGTGAGTGATAGCTCATTTGAAAGAGGGTTTTATTCTCTATTTAACCGTGTAAAAAAAATTTAAAATTTGCTTCATTAATTCTCGACTAATTGTTGTTTCAGAATAACAGAAATTAACGTAGCGCACTCATCCTTAGAATTAAAATTCGGCCCTGCATGACTTCGGTTTTGGTTCAGACGTGAAGTAAGACTTTTTGCCATTAGAAGGTCACTGTTAGTCTAGTTGCTTTCCTATTTTGTGAGGTTTTGTTATTTTTAAACATTAATAAATCAACATGTAATAATGCAAATTTTAAATTTTTTTTGCACGGTTGAATAGAGAATAAAACCCCCTTTCAAATGAGCTATCACTCACTACCCCATGTCATTTAAATTTTTCGAAAGGGTTTTTACCCTCCAGTAAGGCATAAAATTAAGGGTTAACTAATCATGCAAAAATGTACATTGTAGAAATTAAAAATCGACCTGTCTCGGCGATTTTCCTAACAAGACCCCAGTAACGAGTCAGTTAGGGGGGGGGGGGGGTAAGACTTAAGATGCTCACTGTATAACCAAGACAGATATGATTATTTACAAAATTTCTGAAGTCAACGCGGATGATCCTCGGCAGAAATGCAATATTTGGATAAAACATTGATGCCAAGTTTGTAATGGTTTTAACTGTAGTAATGTAATTACGTTTGCTTACAATAATAGTAAAAATAAATAATTACCTATAATTTTTCTTTAAGGCATAAGCTTTTATTTACTTTGAAAAACATAAATGATCAATCTATATAACTACATCATTGACCCTGTCAAATTACCACAAGGTTGCCATATAATAACCAAATCATAACCTGTCAAAATCTACTGGCAGCAATTTTGTTTTGAATGTCCAATTGTATTGGCGTCTTCCTTGTTTTTTTTTTATTTGGTGTCATCGGCATCGACTGCTAAGGTCATTAGCTTCGTGTTCTGTGTAGGATTTATTACTGTTTCCCAGCGCCACTTTAGGAACAGCACTGTTAATTAGAACCCAATAGTGAATGGTCGAGTGGCTTCCTTGTTTGTTGTGTTCGTATTCTATTTTTTTTCTCTTTAATGACCACACTCACAATTCGAAAAATCTGGTAGATTTTATAGAATCTGGTACATTTTTATGGAATCTGGTACGTTTTTTAAACAAATCTGGTATATATTAAAAATATAATCTGACAGCAATGTAGTGAATATATCGTTCATTTCTCCGAGCAATGACTACTAGAGGAAGTCTTCCCCCCTTCCCCGCGCTAAATTTTGTTAGCAACATCTACTCCCCCCGAGGAGAAAATACCTCTTCTGTAATTGGCTTATTTAATCAGCGTTGTCAAGTTTGACAGCGCCAGTTTTGACACTTTCTGACACATGTCAATTTCTTATTTGTATTTTACGGAAAATATTATTTTTAAATAAACGTTTGGATCATAGAGTTACTACAAAAATAAGATAGCTCCACTTTTGACATTTTCCAGTTAAGTACACTTTCGTCTCCAAAATAGTTCAAATAATATATGGCATAAACAAAAATGTGAACGAAGTCAATATTCATGATAAACAAATAGTCAAAAAACTAACTCCATATTGATACATTCACAATATGCACAAACAAGATAAATGGCATTTTTACAGAAATATAATGATAACATTGTGTTCAGTTGCTAATAGTATGTATACCAAAACCAGATAAGAGACATAACTTATTTTTGCTAAATGTATTAAGTTTGATTTCTAATAGTGTTTTGGCCAAAACAAGATGAAGGCTAGAACACTTATTTTTGTTGAATGTATTTGTTAAAATACAACATTTTGTCCAAGTTATTTGTTTTACCTAGAGCCGTCTTTGGCCTTTTTCGATTGTTCCGACAAGGTGATTACGTCATCCTTTCTTTCCACGATACAGCTAACCTTGAAAGACCAATTGATGATAACACATGATGCCCGAATCGCCGTGGTGAATGACTGATAAGCCGTATGTTACGTTTCATTAATAAACGTTTTATAAAAACAAAATGTTACGTTTTAAAGGTATATAGTTAAATGTTTTATAAAAAATGTTACTTTTGCAAAGTTACGTTATTACAACATATTTTGCACCACGTTAAATTTCTACCCCTTACCTGGGTCTCATTGTAAAAATCCTTATAATAAGAATTCTTACAAGCCTCAGGCCTAGCTCAGATCAAAATAGGTCAGTCGGATTCGTTTAGAATTTACCTTCAAGTCAATGACAAAGTCTTTAATTAAAAAGACTTAAAAGAATTCAATGAAATTAATTTTGGGCGCCATACTTTCAGATGTAAAATAAAAGCAAATTTGTCATCAACTTGTCGGTTAAAAGTAAGAAAAAAAACTAAAATTTCAAAACAATTAATCGGCTTTAATTTAAATTTTGAATTTGACTGAGACTGATTACATAATATAAAAGAAAATTAAATTAATTGATTTTAACACATTTTACGGTTTACGTTCTACTAATGATGAGTTTAAAATAAAAATTGACTAGTGACTCAAAAATTGTGTGTGTGGTCCTGGCCGACACTTATCTTGTGTTTCCGGATTTAACGGTCGAACTGGTCTGGTCCGTGTCTTAATGGTAGGTGAGCGGTGAGCCTACGATGACTTCAAAACACTGCAGTTCCATACGCAACTCAGCCCAAGATATTCCGCAGCTCTAGTGGCAACTAGCTGACAATGATTCTGCAGTTCCAGATTACAAAGGACAATTCCTTAGTTTATTACAGATCCAGATCCTTAGTTTGTTACAGATACAAAGGCAGTTCCTTATTTTGTTCCAGATCCAGTTCCTTATTTTGTTCCAGATCCAGTTCCTTATTTTGTTCCAGATCCAGTTCCTTATTTTGTTCCAGATCCAGTTCTTTAATTTTAAGAAAGAAAAAACGTGTCAGTTACAACAAAAAAACCGTATCTTTCCATTGCTTCAAAAAAAAAACAACACATGTGGTCAGCAATAAAACTTACAATTTAAATTAAACATTCTTAAATTAAACATTTCAAATTTTACAACAATATTAGAGAGTTGCAATAGTATTTAATTTAAAACACATGAAGAATGGAAAGATCTTTTCAAATAACTGAGAAGAAAAAATATAAAATTAATGGCAGCCATTTTGTACATTTTGGAATTTATATTACGCGAAAAGCCCACTATAAATAAAAGAGATAAATAACTCAAAGATGATTTCAGCAGAATATGCACACAATAAAATTAATTTCTACTTTTCATTATAAAAAAAAAAAATCGAGATTACCTTAGTTATTCGGATACACAAAGCACTAAAATCAACCTGTCTATTTCGCAGCCAAATTGAAAAGAAATTTCAAAAGCCAACAGCTGACCGAAGGTGTGTAAAACGTGAATATTCCCCATCCATAAGTAAGCCAGGCGTGCGCACGACATCTGACCGTAATTATTGATTTTTAGAGAAAGCGCATCATTGGTAGAATGTCCCAGAGAGAGACAAATTCCCGTTTCAACATAATATCTATATTTCCAAATACGAGGGGCGCTTAAAAAGTATTAGAATATATTGGAATATTTGAACTAATTAAATATTGTAATTATTAAAAGGGAGTGACGATTAAAACGTAACTTCGTCAAGTACATCGTCAAGCTGTAACGAGCAGGAATTCTGACGCTCGTTTCCATATTAGTTTCGTGTTAAAACGACCAGAAGCACTACTTAAATCACCGAAATACTAGCTTTTCACATTGCTTGAAAAACCCAAGCCGTACCGGTAGAGGGATGCTTGAAAGGGTGAAGAAAAGCTCTGAAAATACTTACAAAAAAGTGCAAGACATGCCAAGAAGAGAGATTTAGTAAAACTTTGGGAGTCAGGTACTACGCACAATCCACCTGTATCCAATAATGTTAAAGACACGGTAACTAAACCTTTCATTGAAGATAGTGACACAGATATTGAATATTATTTATTTATTTAACTGAAAACAAACAGGTTTCATAACCTCATTACATGTTCTCCTAAGAAAAATGAAACTACAACTAAATACATTTACCAATGCTCCCAATAAAGTTAATATAAAAGAAGAAAGAAATAAAAAATATATACGAGTATAAGTACAAAAACAAAAATAATTTACGAAACTTATAACTACTTGCATCTACCAATGCTCCATTAGAATTAAAAATAGTATATAAATAAGATTGTTAAAATAAAAAATATTCATTGAATTAATCAAAATCTGGAAAATCTTAAAATAATCAATATAAATTAGGTAAGCATGTTTCACAATGAATCTTTTTTTTTTTATATATATAATATTTAAATCTCTATGCAAATTCTGAATTTAACAGGTGGGTTTTGAAAGTTTTAAGTGATGTATTAAATATATCCAGATTTAAAGATGTATTGTGGTTATTATATATGCAGCAGATATTATCCAATAGCAGCATGTGTTTTGGTATAAAGAAAAGTTTGTTTTTAGGCCGAACGACATGACCTGGGATATAAAATTTAATTTCAGATAGTAAAAATTCACAGTTTATTTTATTATTTAGCAGTTTATACAAAAACAATAACTTATGGTTAATTCTTCGTTTTTCCAACTTGACTAATTTAAAATCCTTTCTTATTATTTCGTAAGAGGTTTGGTCAGGTGAACGACCGAATTTTTTATAGTGAAGATAGGCAATAAATTTATTTTGGACAGTCTCAAGAAGTTTCTTCAAGTTTAATATCCCAGGATCCCATATAATTGTTGCAAATTCCAGCCTACTTCGTATTAAAGAAGAATAAAGTGCTTTAATTGTTTCTATATTTTTGAAATCATATGTAGTTCTTTTGAGAAAACCAAGCATTTTTTTTGATTTATGTACGATTTGTTGAATATGTTTATTAAAATTTAATTTATTTTGAAAAATTACCCCAAGGTCAGTTATTTCAGTTTTTCTTTCAAGGTTATGATTATTTATGATATATCTGTATTTAACTATATTTTTTACTTTTGTATAGCTTACAATAAAGCATTTATTTAAATTAAGGTCCAGTTTGTTTCTTATTGTCCAATTATATAATTTATCAAGATCTTGTTGTAGTTGATCATGGTCATTCTGATTATTAATTTTCCTAAATATTTTACAATCATCAGCATAAAGTAAGGACTTACTTAGCATGTTACCCGACAAATCGTTGATAAAAAGCAAAAATAGTAGAGGGCCGAGGTTTGATCCCTGTGGAACTCCTGACTTTGCCAAAAATTCTCTAGAATATTTCCCACGAAATGTTACGAGTTGTTTCCTTGTCAGTAAATAACTAGACAATAGCTTGATCAAAGGCTTACTAAGTGAATATGCTGTTAATTTACGCAATAAAATAGAATGATCAACTTTATCAAAGGCTTTGGCAAAGTCTGTGTACACTACATCCATCTGCCCTCCCTGATTGGTGACCACTGAGGTATTTGTCATAAAACAAGCCAAGTTTGTGTCGATGGATCTATTTCGATAGAAACCATGCTGAGACTGCGATAGTATTCATACTCACAAAATCGAATAGGTCAATATATTCATTGTACTTTTGGGTTGTAGAGTTAGGAGAAATATATACTGTGTTAAAAATTATGTTATTACCCATTATAACTGCTTTAACAAAAATTGTTTCTAAATCAGATTTTACATTAATTTCAAATGAATTATATTTTTTTAATAAGGCAATTAATACACCTCCACCAGATTTTTTCCCAGTTTTTTCCAGAGACCTATCCTTCCGATATACATTATAATCTTGATTGAATAATTCTGCATTATATATTCCATCATGCAACCAGGTTTCAGTTATAACCACCACATCATAATTATCAGCCAATACGTTTTGATAAAATTCTGAAGTTTTCGTACGTAGGCCCCTACAATTTTGATAATAAATATTAAGATTCATTGTGAAAATATCCAGCAAATTTATACACAGAATAAAATAATTTTATTTCCTATAGAAGCAATCAAAAATAAAGGCAATCTTATAAATCAAAATAGCTTAAAATAATAATAGTACTGGAGCCGAGCTCCCAGAAATGAAATTATTTACGATTTTTAACAAAGTTTTAAACAACACAGGTTTATGACAAATAATGAATTAGTAATAGTTGTTATAAAACTAATTAGATTGAGAAAATGTAAATGAACGAAGACACGTTTTTTTTGATTCGTTTTCAGCGCTTTGAAGATTATCTAGGGTCCTCTTTTTTCTTCCTTCCGAGAGGTACTTGAAGTATTTGAAGACCTGCATGTAGACATCTAAAATAAGCAGAGTGACGTTTTTTTTGTTCAAAATCGTTTATACTTTGTGAAGACTAATTATGTTTTAGAATACCTTTTTTTCATAGGAGTTATTGTTTATTTAACAGTTTAAAGCTTTTTTTTTTTTTTCAATTTTAAACATTTGAACAGCGTTTTCTCGAAAATTTAAAATGTTAGTTATCTTGTTTTAGCAGTACCTAACCTGATGGGATATATTTACGTTTTTTTTTTTTATTTTATTAATTAGACATTCCCATTAACTAATTTTAAATGGATAACCCAAATAAAGGGTCATCATTACATACATTGCGGCCCGTATAACATATCAAATATACGTATGTGGCCCGAAGGAAACAAAGGTTGAGTATGGCTGATCTACACGCTCCTTTCTCTAGCCATCTACACCTGAGCCATCAAGATTCGTCTTCCCTCTATCCTTACATTCTCCAGAATTACATAGAAAACGCCGTCCTCTTTAACATATCCAGACCTTCTTTGACAGGGACTACGAGCCCCTTCCCATTTCAGTTGGCCCACCTATTGAAATTTAGGAAATTCGTATTTAAAGATTAAAAATATAAATATTGCATGATCTTTCCAATTTTTAGTCATTCAACAATATGTTTAATATCGTTTAATCATAAAAAATATGTAGAAAACATTTAAATATTTATTTAATATAAAATTAAAAAAAAATAAACAAATAGTTGGAATCAAACGTTAATCAATTTTAAAGTTTACCATTGAGTAACGTCACCTTTATTTTTTATTACAGCTGAAATTCTTTGCGGCATGGTATTAACTAAGCCTTGGCAAAATTCTGGTGTAAATGAATCCCATATATCTTGAAGTTTTTGTTTAAGTTCAGGTATTGTTCTTGCAGGATGTTTTCGAAGTACCTTTTTCATCTCATGTCACAACGTTTCTATTGGTGATAAATCAGGACTACTAGAAACCCATTCCAAAAGTGGAACACCGAAGTCTTCCATCCATTTTAGAGCTTTCTTTGACGTGTGAAACCCTGCTCCATCCTGTTGAAATACAAAATCTTTCCCTGATGTCAAAATTTAATTCCATAGTCGGTAAAAGTGATTCCTCCAAAATGTCCAAATATTTATTTGTATTTACAATTCCTTCAATAAAATGCAATTTCCCTATTCCTTTAGATGACATGCTGCCCCAGACCATGACCGATGCGGAAAATTTTACTTTTCTGTTGAGACAGTCTGGATGGAACGCTTCATGTTTTTTGCGAATAACTCGACTTCTGCCATCTCCAACACAAACTTCGAATCGGGCCTCGTCACTCCATTGTATTGCATCCCATTGATGAGAAGTCCAACTCATATGTTCTTTTGACCATCTTAATCGATTTTTTTTCTGTTTCGCAGTTAGTAGTGGTTTTTCTTTAACCTGTAACAAAATTGTCAATTTTAAGCAAACATATTTGATTGTTTTAGTGTCTTCAATCCATGTTTTTTATTGTTTTTATTATTATAAACTTACTTTGTAAGTCCCAAATCCCAATTTGCGAGCTTCTCTATGACATGAAGATCTCGAAATTCGTCTTCCAACAGCATCACTCCACTGAGCATTTAATTCAAGGAAATTAGCACGACGGTTAGTTTCAATAATTCTTCTCAATGCTCGTCTATCGTCATTTGTAATCTTGCTTTTTCTAACATGACTGTTCTTTGGGCTGATTGAACCAGTAGTTTTGTATCTTCTAACTATGTTTCTTACACTATATCGTGATAAATCTAATATATTTGCAATTTTCAAGTTCAATTTTCCAGAATTGCAATGTTTTATAACAAGAAAACGTATTTTTTCGTCAATGATTTTTCCTCTACCCATTTTATTAGACAGAATTAGCTTAAAAGAGGTTAAATTGTCTTGTGACAGTTATTTGCATTATTGTTTGTTATTTTTTCAAAACTACCTTCGATTTTGGTTTATTTTCTAACGCATTGAATTCAAGTTGAAATAATGCAATAATGCTCCATGTGTTAATAAATTTAAAAATAAATAAAAAAATTGATGTTTTTTAGTTCTAGTTCTAATATAATTCTAAATTAATGCATTGTTAATTAATTTATGATTTAAAAAAGCATGTAATCTTTAATACTTTCTTATTGTCGTTATATAAAGAAAATATTAATAGGTGGGCCAACTGAAATGAGAAGGGGCTCGTATACCACTACATTATCAGCTTCCTTTGTTATCCCGAGCAATTTAAATGCATTCGTAATTGCTCATTCTCACCTCTTCTCTTGTAGATTCCGTACTCAGTTTTCATATTTTTAGTTACGTTTGCACTGCTCCTTTATTTTCACAGCTTTAATTCTATAATGCTGTAAGCTACAGTATGGATCCATTTTTGTGGTTTATACTATTTAACGTTATTCGTAAGTGACCAACCTATTATAATAATTAAATATTATTGTATTACAGGCCGAAACTAGTCACTCCTGTATTTATTTATAATAAAATTGATTTTAAGGTTTTATTCTTCAATTGAAAAAATTAGACCTTTACAGTGATTTTGTTTCATTTCCTGCATTTGACACATATAAGACGGTATTCATTTTAAAAATAGTAAAATTAGCAAATTTTTCAGTTTTTTTTTACAATTAAAATATTTGGACAATGTGTGTTTTTATAGATAAATGATACGCCACTGAACAAGAAGGATGTTTGCCTTCCCCCTTGTGCCCGCTTCCTCACTTCCTTTACAGATGTTGCTAACACAACAATCGCCTACAAACTCGTTTTCACGCTCCCTCTATTAGTAATTGCTCGGAGGTTCATTTGGCAATTCTTTTTCGATTAAGTCAAGGTGACAATTAACTTTGTTTATTAGGAATGCGTTTCTTACTTAAACATCTCCAAATTATGTTTGGACACTCTGTAAACTCTTAACAAGTTAATTCAATGTTAATATAATTTCCCCTTACCATTCCTAAGAAATTACAATATTACAATGTATGTATATTTAATTTTCTTTGGACAAAATTCTAACCCAAATGTGGTTTCTATAGAAGGGAATGTGAATTGTTTGAGGAACTTTCTCTTCTGGCTCAAGCGTATACACAAAATAAATCAGAATAACGCCCATGCATGTACGGGCATTAAGTATAATAGGGATATTTATAACTGTAATTCCTGAGAACCTACGGGGAATGTTAGGTATGTGTTGATTTTGGAGATTTCGGATGTAATAAATCTACAATGATTGAAGGTAATGCCGAGCATTTCGTGTAGCAATAAGCAATAAGTTCAATTCTGTCGTTTCAGGAATTAACTTATGTCAATATATTTACAATTATAGCGGATATAACTACTTTTTGGGGCCAGCTTGAGTGTAATGTGCATCAGGGGCAGAAAATGAAGCTAAAGGCCAAAAGTATACTTGCAAGTCTAAATAGATATTTAGTGTTATATAGAATTTATAATTAATATCTAAAACGAGTAGAGGTATTAATAATACCAAGAGTAAACAACAGATATGGGCCAGATGTAATACAAATATTATAAATTAATTTATACTTTGTAAGCAATGGGAACAAAGACAAACCATATGTTTGCTGCATGTTAATATTAAAAAACAATTATTTTAGAACGTTGGTGTAAGTCAAATAATTCTAAGAAAAAGAAGAATGCATTTTTAACAGGGGCTAAACCAGAGATAACAAAACAAATGAGATTTAAAGATGTAGAAGAAACACGTTCATTGGCTAATGTTAGAATACATGTTGAACGTGTAATAAGCCAGTTAAGGCAAAAATACAATATTTTAGAAAATGTTGTACCGATAAGTATGTTAAAAAAAATAAAAAATAAAGTGACAACAATTGATAAGATTGTTACAGTATGCTGTGCTTTAGTTAATATATGTCCTTATGTAATTGAAAGTAATTTATATTCTTCATAAAATTTAATTGTAAGTTGTAAGTAATAAATTTAAATAAAATGTATAACCAGTTTTATTTCAGAAACTCTTAGGAAAATACAAAAGTATAAATAATAAATCCTTAATTTTTTTAATAAAATCAACTGTCCCACATTTTTTACAGTACCAAGATTTTTTTGGTACCGATTTTAGTTTAACACAGGTCACGTGGAACCACTTGATTTCACAAAAATAGTTACTGCACATCACCATCTTTTGTCCACTCTCTGGCTTTTTACAGGTACACCAAAGAGCTTCTTCATGGACCATTACATTTTCTTTAATAACTTCTTTTGATGAAGACGGTGTGGCATCTGATACAATTGCGAGTTGCGCTTGCACAATGCCTGATTTTGTTGTAAAATATTTACCCAGCAGATCATGCATTACAATTCTCTCGTGAAATAATAAAGCTTTATTTTCAACCCAAAACTCATCGTTGAATTTTATTTTTTCATAAAAAATATTCTGTTTGGTCCAAGCCACAAAATAACAATATTTTGTATGTGTAACAGCCATTTGCATCTGTACTAGATAATAATAATAAGCATGCTTATTATCTAAGTGCAAACCTTGCATACTTACATTTTTGGAGCTATTTAGTTTCAAAAAAGATCTCTTTAATTTGACGATTTCTTCTATTGTTGTATCTTTTACACAATATGGACACTTTATTTCGATACAACCCTTGTTGCAACAAGATACCATAAGATTGGGACTAGCTCCAAAAATTGGATTATTAGTTTCTACAATTAGCCCAACATTCCACACTTTTAAGTTTCTGTGCTTCGATCTTAAATGATTTGAAACAAAGTTATTCACTACTCTTTTTTCTTGTTTACAACCATATAAAGCATAAATAGACTTAAATTTAATCTTATTAGAAAAACATATTCTATTTTATTCTTTTTAGTATGGCAGACGGATTTAAAATTTAAAGCCGTTATTCTGCCAGCCCTATGTAAAAACCAACTTTTACTTTGGGATTGTTTCTTGTAATGGTTTATACCTTATTTACATCAACACTACAATCTATTGTTTTTCCCAGGCTAATTAATTGATTTAAAGACAATTTCCCATTTTCTTCCTTATATATATTTTTTAATATTCCCTCTAAAGGTTTTTTATTATTGATTATTGATCTATCTTATCGGAATAAGGTTGGAACATTATCAATACTGCACTTTTCCTTTCCAAATCAAATAGAGCATTTAAAAATTGAACTTTCTCATCTTTGGAAGGCTTGCTTAGCTCAATGTGATTTTCAAAGTCTTCTTTCATTGTGTCAAGATTTTCTATAGGACATAATGAATAATCCACCTCAGACATCTTGGCAGGAGTACTAAGGGATGTGCTAGGAAGCATCCAATATGCCTTAGAGTTAGTCACACTGGCTCCAGAGTGGCTCCAACATGACTACAAGCCTCTGCAAGACCAGCAACACAATCACAGTGGGCAGACAAAATTTCCCCTTTTTTATGAATTACTGTCCACACATTCAAGGGAGGTAGATTAAGTCACTGCGATTGCATTACCTAAAACAAAAAGAAATTGTTTATACAGGATATCCCAGAATTAGCAAAACTTGTGAAATAACAAGAATCCTTTCAGAATTGGAAATTTTTTTCACCGCTAATTTCTTTACCCATTTACATAAAAAAAATTATGTGCATCCAAGGATTTAAAAGCACGAAAAATAAATGTGATTAAGTCCAAAATAACTTTTTAAAAACAAATTCAAAGAATATAAATGTTATTACTAGTTACTACACTGAATGCTAAATTAATAATGAATTGTTTCACATAAAATAAAGAGAAGATGGAATGAACGTGAGAATGCAATCTTGCATTCTTCTGGCATCGAGTTACGCAGGGTTCGCTGTACTGCGACCATAACTCGAAACTCTTCAATGAATTCTAAATTAATAATGAATTGTTTCACATAAAAAAAAAGGGAAGATAGAATGAACGTGAGAATGCAATCTTGCATTCTTCTGACACCGAGTTACGCAGGGTTCGCTGTACTGCAACCATAACTCGAAACTCTTTTTCAGTAAAAGCACTTTTTTTGTTAATAAGATAATCTATAATGTTAAAAAACGATATGTTTGGAAAATCTTGCAGCCTTGTACTATACTGGCTAAATTTTAGAAGATATGGGTCCACTTTATTTGTTAGAATTAATTTTACTAAATAACGTTCTTTCATTTCCTTTGAAAGGGTATTAAAATAGTTACTTTTGTCCATTTTAAAATACAAAAACAAACAAACATCATAAAAATAAAGTAATCAAAAAACTTGGCAGCACCAAACACGGATATTTTGTGTTTTCTTGAAGCAGCAGTTTCTCAATTTAATATACTTAGATACAAATATGTATATCCATTCCAAAGTATTGGAAAATCTTAGGTCCATCTTCTCATTACATTGCAACATCTCCATTAGAGACTGAATCACTCTCCCAGAAAATCTTAATCCCTAAAGTGTGTTTTCAGAGGTCCCTGGAGAACAAATTATATTTTAAACATATTCTGAGTAACTGGGGATATACTTTTTTCTACTTATTGGTATATTTCTGTGATTAACAATTGGAGAAAAAAGTTTTTCGATTAAAAATTTTTAGAATAAAAGTTTTTCGATTAAAAGTTTTTCGTGATGTCAGTATCTATAATTTTAATTATTGTATACATGATGTCCCTAAAATAACCCATATTGGAGATATTCAATTAAAAGTAAATTTTTTGTTTCGACCAAAATCTAATTTTAGTGGAAATTCATATGTTGGAAAACATCAGATAATTTATATGAAAACAATGAAATTTTGGATTTTAAACCATTGTTATAAAATTTTAACTAACAAATATCTGCTCTAAAATGTTAACATTTTTCCTTATTTCAGAGGCATCATCGACTCCTTCAGCTACGTATTCTCCAAAAGAAACTTAAAATGGAACATGGGATTTCTCTATCCGGGTCTATTGATGCACATCGCGCCATCTGGCCATCCAGGCGGTACACTAGAGTTCGTTGTCGATCCTCACAGAGAAGCGATCAATGCCCACACTCTGAAGGAGGTCGGCACCGGTAAGTGCAAGTTCAAGTTTATCCGGTAGATGGCAAGCCTCGAATCAAGTTCAAGGTGTTCGAATAATAAATAAAAACAACCGTAAAGTAGAAACTTTCACTACGCGCAACAGGTGTCCCACATTTTCGTTCGAGAGAATCGTATCCGTTATACAGAGTGGTCAATGCAAATATATTTATGAAGTTTTAAATCATTTAAACTTATTTAAGGTATAACCGAAGATTATCGAGATAAGACTCGACATGCCTGCAATCAAAATAGCACTATTATTTCGACCCATTAAATTGGAGTGTTAACATTGATTTCAATTTATAACAAGAACAGGAACATACCCTACCTAGACCGTTGTATGAAGATTATATAGTAGGGTAACCTTATGGACTTATCATTGGAGGACGATGGATATAGAATGTAGATGGCGACACTGTACTTATATCCAAGTCAGGTCTTTAGGTCATGTCTGTGCTTGAGTATGAATTATAATTTAAAATCTTCTTTTTCATTTATACTTGTCTTCGGTAATGTATTTGTATAGTTAATATTTACTATTGCAAATTATTAGAAAAGGGTATTTGAAGGTCACATAAAATACCAAAAAAATCAATATAATAAAATAAACCAGTTTTTGTTTGAAAAAGATTGAATGATTTAAGATTGGATGGAATTTTACTATAATAGGGGAACATTTTTTTTTCTATATTGTGGTTTGATTTTGGATTGATCGCTGATGGTTAATTAAAACTTGAATTTTACGCTGTTTATTTTTATTCACTTTTATATAATTGGTATCAAATTAAGAATAGGACACGAACAACTGAAGATTATTGTTCAAAATGAGTCGAATAGACAAAAATAAAAAATGCTTGGATAAAATATTCTGAAATACAGGATGTTAAGTTGAAAATTAAAAAATTAATAATGGGTAAATATAAAGGTGTAGGTAGTTATAATTTTTTTATTCAATATAATTTTACTAAAATCGGCACTGACAAAATTTAACTAACAGTTTTTTTTGCTGTTAGGTAAACTTATAATACCAAACACTTTTAGTGAAATTATACTAAGTAATAAAAACATTTAAGCCACTAATTTTCAGTTTTCAACTTTTATCACCATTTGAAAACGAATCGAGTACCAATTTATGATAGCACATTTAGGAGTATTATTTTCGAAAGGCAAAATTACAAATTTTTCATTTATTTTTTTGTACATGGAAATACTTTCCTGCATGCCCTACAGTGATGAAGCGCTCAACGAAGGCGTCTTAAAAAATAAATTATAGAAAATGCGAAAGTTACATATTTGATTAGATAATTAACATTGACATAAACCTTCATTGCTCAGGACGTTAAGTGCTCAACTTTGGATTTCATAAAGTTCAGTTACCAACTACTACTATTTTTTCTGAACTGTTATCAAAATACTATAAAATTTAGCAGAAACATTGCATTAATTGTATTTTTTATATTTTTTCCAAAATAAAAAAGAATGTTTTTATCTGTAATTGAATCCGGGAAATCCAAACTTGAACGCTTAACGACTTAAGTCTTGAAGGCACTTATATCAAGTTAATTATCTAATCAAATATATGACGTGGCTTTTAAAAATACCATCATTGTGCGCTCCACTGCTGGTGTGTCCATCTTCTACAAGAGAAAAAGAAGGAAACATTTGTAAAGTTGTCATGCACAAATGTGTACCAAAAATGGGCAACTGGCTCTCATAAGCCTTTTTCGTTTAATCGTCTCATTATTTGAACACTAAACGCCAGCATGAGAAATATATGTTAAAGTTAGTTTTAAGAACTTTTAACATTCAAATAAACAAAAACAATTTATAAATCTATTATTAAAATCCGCGTTGGAACAAAACATGTAAAATTGTTGAATTTGAAAGATATTCTAAAAAGGGAAAGGACTTCGGTCGAGAGCCTATTGGACAGAATATTCAGTTCAATCAATGACAATTATTTATATTGCTATTCTTAAATATTTTGATGTTTAATTTACTTGTAAATTTATGTGTGAATATATTTATAAATTACACTGGTCACCAGTGATTTTGTGGACGGGGGTTTAAGAGCGTTTTTGGGCGATCGTTTTACCGATTTCAAATCGCTTCTCCAGCCTATAAATCTTCAATTTAAAAAGAACAAAATAAAGTAGTTCTGTCTAAAACTAAAATAAATTTGCTATCTCGATTATTTCCAAACTTTTCCTTAACGCCTTAGTTATAAGTTTCATATTACATTTTTTTTATTTGCTATTTCTGTGGAATCATTAATTTTCACTTGCGTTCTGGTTCTTCTAAAAAAGCGAAATGTTACTCACGTTTTGCTTGATTGGCTTTAATTTTTTAGATAGTCAACCAGTCGAAATAAAAAAAATTCAAAAAATAATAAGACATATTATTTAATCAGTTTTGTCTGAGCCCCGGTCTGAGCTAACTAAAAGGCTGTATTCTATAAACAATTAAAAATAGTGATTGTTTTTTGAACTACTTAAAACATTTTCACTCAAACTGCGGACGTGATTCAATTTAAAAATACTTTCCAGAATAAAACCACGTGTTACAGTTTTGACTTTATTACTAAACAGCCCAGTCATATACAAAAACATTAATCCAAAATCTAAATTAAAAGTACCTAATAATAAATTGCCTATCTACTAGGGTCGGTAACCAAATGTATAAACAGAATGGGCGGATTTTGTTCATACTTAACATTACACTCCGCACTGACACTTAACCTGGATTAAATATAACTATAAATACAAATATTTACAAACAAATATACTTTTCCAAACAGTGATAATTTATAAAAAAAATGTTTTTTATAAGATTTTCTTTTATGTTCAAAGTTAGGACTTTATAATTATTGTGTCGTTCGTAGAATTCTGTACTAAATAAGAGCACTGATTTTGGAAATAAATTTTCACCATTTTGGCAAGTTGTTGAACCTTGTAACATTGCATAATGAAATATAAAGACTAACTGAATATGTCTGCCACAGATAGACCACTTGTAGGTCTATCGATTTCGTCTTGAGCTATTCCTAAAGAGCGGAGCTATTGAAAACTTCCTTTCAACGTGATTTATTTCAACACTCAGAGCCAGCCGAGAGAACATTTTTTCTTATATTCATGGTCAACAGCCAAGATACATTTGGAAGTCGCTAATATATCCCTGTGACTATTTTTTTTAATTTGTTTTCCAGTGTTGATTGTTGATTGATTTTTCCCTGATTAGTGATTTTCTTGTTCCTTAACTCAATACCTTGCAAACTGTTGATAGCTTTAGTAAAATTTTGTAGCAAAGCTTGTTCAAATTTTGAAAACTATAAAAATATTCAGCTATTTTTATGGTTATAAACTTTTCCAACACTTAGTCCAATTAGAGGTACTTAGGTTACATGCAACATTTTCAGAAGCTTATTCCTTTTTTGTATTCTACTTGGAACTTTTCAATTTATTTAAAACATTGGAAATTGTTATCAGTTGTTATTGTTTATATATTTTGACATAACCGCACATAACCAAAACCAAAGTCCTTAACCACTTTTTATCACCTTAATCCAAAAATTATATTTGTACGGTTTTGTCAACTGGAATAAATTTTCATTATTATGTTTAATTTTTCATATCTTTTATTATGAATTGTTATTTTTAAATAAATAAAGACGTTTTTAACTATAATAGGTAGGTGATAGAGGCCATGTACCTGAACGAAAAGAAGACGTAGATGGCGTATCTGCATAGGATTAAAAATTGACTACTTCATTAAATCGTCACTAGATGCCGCTCGAGATTGCGTCCAACACTTTTTACTGTTGCATTATCCTACTATATAATCTTCATACAACGCCTAGACAGAGCAAACTGGTCCATTGGACCTCCATTTGATATACAATATTGGATGTCTGGACGTCCAAAATGAGTTTTTTCTGAACTTCCGACATCCAATGGAATATACAAATGGTACCCTTTTGACCATTCAGAGGATGTCCCTTTCTGGGTTATATAAATACTGAAGACCATATCCTCCATCTTTTTTACACAACCGCAACTCACCACACAGCATTTTATATTAACAATAATTTTATTTATTATTTTTACAATCCGCTACACACCATTTCTTTTTATTTATCCTTTTACCTGAGCGAGGACCGAACGCACGACACGTCCGTTAATAATCTACGCCTTCAACCGCTAGATTATCTCGACCAGGGAGCCACTTTAAATTTTTTACTGGACATGGTTATAATATTATAAACTTCTGCTGATAGAATAAAATGCAGCAGATTCATTTGGTCAAGTCTTAATGACCAATTTTATATAAAAAAAGAAAATGTATATAGATAGGTATTATCTTGTAACCTAAATAAATAATGACATAAGATGGACGTCTACTGGACGTCAAAATACTACAAAACTCAAATTAAGTCTAAAAACAGACGTCTTCTGGGTACCGATATGCAGCTGTCAAATTAATGACCCTCAAATGGATCCTAAAGTCTGGATAATTGAACAGATATGTTATAACAATTCAATAACCTTTCCTCAGGGTAATAAATAATTTCATTTTAGTACAATATATTTACCGATATTTTGTTCACATAAGGCACAACATCGCTGCTGTAAAAAAATATCTTTAGCATACTTCTCTTAAGCGAGTTAAACAATATTAATACCAACAAAAAATGAATATCCGGGATATTGTTGTCTTTTTGCTGTAAATAAAAGGAAAATAAATGGGATGGTTAAAAGATAAAAGCCAACTTTTGGCCTTTCGCAATTAGTCCAGCATCCACATTATATCTATATTATGCATTATATACTGAACAATTCACATTATTGTTATGATCCCTCATAAAAGCAAAAATTAGAATTTAATTTGTGTTTTAAGTTAATGTTTGCGATGTTGTATTTCTCTTAGATGTAAAGTTTGTGTAGGCGTAAAACTATAAATATAGTCGATATGAACGGTTAAAAAAATTCTCAAACTAGTTTTTCAAGAGATATTAAATATTTTTACAATAAATGTGGTTCTATAAATGTAACAAGAAAACCTTACGTGTTAAGACTTTTTTATTCTCATTTTCGTATTTGGATAGTTCCATTCTACCACAATATGCTATTTTTTTGTCTTCCAGTGTAATTGTAGAAGCACTAAGCGATGCTGCCTATCGCCAATGCGATAGGGGAGGTTACGTTAGGTAAATGATTATTTAAAAACAACTAAAAAGACTGAAACAAATCAGTTAAAGGTAAACAGATGTCTAGATTAGATTAAATTAGGACTGTGGGCCGTGTGTCCTCCCTCACCTCGACCTATTGTGGATATCCTTTAATCTTTGTTTAGAGTACCTCGTCTAACTCAGTATTTAGCAGTAGACTCCGTAGACTGGGAAGTAATTCTCCGGCGTAGCTAGTTGCCTTAGTTTTTCTTCTCCAAGTGTATGGAATCTCAGTCTTGATAGACCTTAGCAGTGTTCTGCAGTTTCCTCCTCTTTCTGACAGAATAGGCACAAAGTATCTTCTATTAGACCGATATTATACCTATGTTTGATAGGCCTACAATGCCCAGTTATTAGACCTACAATGCCCAGTTATTAGACCTACTAGTACTCTAGTATTTTTCCTATAAAGGCTTAGCAGATGCTTGGTGAGTTTAGGCAATGTTCTTTTAAGAACTCTTTGACCTGTGTGTGTCCTAGTGAATCTTTTCTTCTTGTCTGAGATTTCTGATAGTTGTCTTTGTGACACCACGAAAGGGTTCTGAGCCTTTGATGCCTTTTCTCGGACTAATAAATCAGCCTCTTCGTTGCCTTTGTCCTCTAATGGTCTAGTACCAAGGCTAAGGTTAGTCTGTTTTGACAACCCAGCTCTGTTGAGACTTCCATACAGTCCCACACAAGCTTTGTGTGTACCTGAATAGAACTGAGTGCTTTTAACGTCGCTTGACTGTCTGAGCATATGACAATGGTTTTTCTATTTACCTTTTGTCTACTGGCTACCTAAGCTTAGTAAGATTCTTGTCTTTGACTGAGTAGTATATATACCTACTCCTGAACCTTCATGGGTTTTGTAGCCGTCTCTATCATAAGTTAATTCTGCATAAATAGGAGGTCCTTCTCTCCTCGCTACCCTGCCTGGTATACTACTTACTTTATATTGCTTTTGAAAGCTATTCTTTGGGGGCATTTCTTCTGAAGGCATTCCCATTATTTGGTCGTTCTCCAACTCTTTATATATCTTGCTGCAGTCGCGTCAATGCATGCAAACTGTTAATGTATGATGGACCTTTTTGTAGTCTGTATGTGACAGACATGGCTTCGCGTTAAATAAATATATGTAGTGGTGTTAAGTTTAGCATCACTTCCATAGCTGCTGTTGGAGTCGTTCGCATGGCTCCCGTGGTACTCAGGCATGCTTGCTTTTGAATCACTTTGAGCTGTCGAATGGCTTCAGCCGAGTGTTTGGCCACCGTACCACCGACCCGTAGATTATCATCGGCCTTATAACTCTGGTGTATGGCATGAGGACATTTTCGGTTGTAGTCCCCATTTTTTTCCACACAACCTTTGACATAAGTTGAAGGATGTTGTGCTATTTTTGGAAGCAGATACCTCAGTCAAATGTACTATAAAACACCTTAAATGTCAATAGTCCCCCTGGATAACAGGTACTCATGGAGTTCCTCTGAATAACATCAGAAGATATCTCTTGGAAATGACTCCAGAGACATTAACATCAACCCAAACAGAGCTATTTACAATGCAGGGCTCGGTTTCTTAAATGAAAACTAGTGTACTAGCAGGGAATCTAAGTAAATACTATAGATTTTAAAAAAATCTCATAAAATGCATTTATAAAGTCTTATATTAAAGGTTACTCCTTAAATTTTACTCCTGTGCCAAAACAAAATATAATTCCTTCTGAATCTGTCAGATCTTTAATTAAATAACAGCAAATCTTATACAAATAAGTATTTTACTTGATAATAAGACCACCTGCCTTTGTAGGCTATTTAAAGAACAATTTATATCCAATATTTTCTTTATACGTTTAAAAAATCTGAATAAGTTCATTGAAACATTCTAAGTTGTTTCCCATTTAAATTAAGCAATACTTCCTTAGTTTTTACCAAAATTATAAAGCCTGTGATATTCACTCTTAGAGCTAAAGGGTTATTATCTAAATACCTAAATAAATTAATAGTATTTCGAATATTTTTAAAATATTGTAAGCATAATAATAAAATGTCTTCATATCTATTTTAACAACATTAGGGATTATAATTAGCAAGGGGAAGAGTGATTAGAGTCAATTCTCCATCTCTAGCTATACTTTTTTAGGGTTTAATTTTAATTGGACACTGAAGAAAAGATGATGAATATCTTAGGTTTGCTTAGTTATTTTCTTGGGATGTATTTCTGTTCAATTAGAAATGTTTCTGTACGATATTAGGTCTAGTGGCCCCTTGTTGGCTTACAACTACATAGTTGGTTTCATTCATTTGTAAATGTTGGCACAACTGAGCGCCTTAGAATGACAGCCACTTCCTTTAGTTATTAAAAAAGATGCATGGACATTTTTTAGAAATTCTAAAATAATAAAGATACGCTTATTTTATTCAAAGTTTCTAGACTAGAAACTGAGTGGGAATTAAATAATGAGTAGTATTTCAAATAATAAGTGTATGAGGTATATCTTATGCTTATACTACCAGTAGGGTTACCAACTGTCCTGCATTTTGGTGGACGTCCACCATTTGGGGTGCATTGTCCAGTGTCCTGCAATAATCTATTGTAGGACGCTTGTACTTAATTTCAGTATTCCAAAAAATATCTCCCATTTCTTATATTTGCTATATAGTCACATTGACAAATTATTAGTAGCTGCAAGGAGTAAACAAAATATGATTTTAAACGCAGTGACTGTTAAGTAGCTGTAACTTTTTATATTCTTTTTAAATAAAATGTTTAATCCTATTTCGATTTGTTTATTTAAGGTTATTTTTTTTGCAATAATAAAATTGTCCAGAATTTATACCGTATGTCCTGAATTTTTATTACCCTCGTCTTAAAAACAAAGTTGGCAAACCTAACTACCAACTATTTTATCCATGCCATAGGATCTTTATTTGAACATAATTCTATTTTTTTTTTTTTGTAAATACCCTAAATAAAAGTCAACATTTAGTTTCATATAAAGTTAAAAACGAAACAAATGAAATTGGCCACCCTGTAAATAACTGTACTTCTCGAACAAACGTGGATTAAATACCAACGCACCTGTGAACTTGACCATGTTTTATTGAACTCAAACTTCAAGGATATGAGACAAGATGGCGGTGAGAAATTGTTTCAAGTTTAAGTTCAACGTTACGAAAACAGATGGCGATTTATTCTTGTTTTGCTTTTAATGTTTTATTGCGTGAACACAATAACGATTTATATTATTTTATTGAAGATAAATGAAATAAATCAAAATTACTTTTTACGGTTAATATAAATAACAAAGGTTAGTTTATTTAACAATATTAATAGTGTTTTAAAAACCTCCAAGATGTCGCTGATCTAGAATAATACAATAGAATGGAACGCTGGAATTAGGATGATAGAAAGTTATTTTGAATAGTCTTGTTTAGAGGTTCAAAGGTGTCGCTAGAGAAACTTTCAGTAAATGAAACGTGAATAGAAATTAGTTTTGTATCTGGCATTCATTCTTAATATTTTTCTGTAGGTTATTTTTCTGCTTTTATTTTACCGCAAGATTCTGCAAGATTTTGCAAGATTCTGCAAGAATCTGGAAGATTCTGGAAGGTTCTGGAAGATTCTGGAAGATTCTGGAAGATTCTGGAAGATTCTGGAAGATTCTGGAAGATTCTGGAAGATTCTGGAAGATTCTGGAAGATTCTGGAAGATTCTGGAAGATTCTGGAAGATTCTGGAAGATTCTGGAAGATTCTGGAAGATTCTGGAAGATTCTGGAAGATTCTGGAAGATTCTGGAAGATTCTGGAAGATTCTGGAAGATTCTGGAAGATTCTGGAAGATTCTGGAAGATTCTGGAAGATTCTGGAAGATTCTGGAAGATTCTGGAAGATTCTGGAAGATTCTGGAAGATTCTGGAAGATTCTGGAAGATTCTGGAAGATTCTGGAAGATCCTGGAAGATTCTGGAAGATTCTGGAAGATTCTGGAAGATTCTGGAAGATTCCGGAAGATTCTGAAAGATTCTGAAAGATTCTGAAAGATTCTGAAAGATTCTGAAAGATTCTGAAAGATTCTAAAAGATTCTGAAAGATTCTGAAAGATTCTGAAAGATTCTGAAAGATTCTGAAAGATTCTGAAAGATTCTGAAAGATTCTGAAAGATTCTGAAAGATTCTGAAAGATTCTGAAAGATTCTGAAAGATTCTGAAAGATTCTGAAAGATTCTGAAAGATTCTGAAAGATTCTGAAAGATTCTGAAAGATTCTGAAAGATTCTGAAAGATTCTGAAAGATTCTGAAAGATTCTGAAAGATTCTGAAAGATTCTGAAAGATTCTGAAAGATTCTGAAAGATTCTGAAAGATTCTGAAAGATTCTAAAAGATTCTGAAAGATTCTGAAAGATTCTGAAAGATTCTGAAAGATTCTGAAAGATTCTGAAAGATTCTGAAAGATTCTGAAAGATTCTGAAAGATTCTGAAAGATTCTGAAAGATTCTGAAAGATTCTGAAAGATTCTGAAAGATTCTGAAAGATTCTGAAAGATTCTGAAAGATTCTGAAAGATTCTGAAAGATTCTGAAAGATTCTGAAAGATTCTGAAAGATTCTGAAAGATTCTGAAAGATTCTGAAAGATTCTGAAAGATTCTGAAAGATTCTGAAAGATTCTGAAAGATTCTGAAAGATTCTGAAAGATTCTGAAAGATTCTGAAAGATTCTGAAAGATTCTGAAAGATTCTAAAAGAAAGATTCTGAAAGATTCTGAAAGATTCTGAAAGATTCTGAAAGATTCTGAAAGATTCTGGAAGATTCTGGAAGATTCTGGCAGATTCTGAAAGATTCTGGAAGATTCTGGAAGATTCTGGAAGATTCTGGAAGATTCTGGCAGATTCTGGAAGATTCTGGAAGATTCTGGAAGATTCTGGAAGATTCTGGAAGATTCTGGAAGATTCTGGAAGATTCTGGAAGATTCTGGAAGATTCTGGAAGATTCTGGAAGATTCTGGAAGATTCTGGAAGATTCTGGACGATTCTGGAAGATTCTGGAAGATTCTGGAAGATTCTGGAAGATTCTGGAAGATTCTGGAAAATTCTGGAAGATTCTGGAAGATTCTGGAAGATTCTGGAAGATTCTGGAAGATTCTGGAAGATTCTGGAAGATTCTGGAAGATTCTGAAAGATTCTGGAAGATTCTGGAAGATTCTGGAAGATTCTGGAAGATTCTGGAAGATTCTGGAAGATTCTGGAAGATTCTGCAAGATTTTTTAAGGTTCTGCATACTTTTGCAAGATTATTCAAAAACTTTAGATTTGATGACTGATTCGTAAAAGCTACACCTTCCACCACAATACGTCACCGTGACGTATAGTACCAATCTGCCTAATATCATACCTTCTTTTTATAGTATCATGGGAAACATTACCATTGTTTGGTTATTTTTATCTCGCCATAGCCTTAAGGTTTTGTTTTTTATTACACAATTATTACACAATTATTACACAATTATTACACAATTATTACACAATTATTACACAATTATTACACAATTATTACACAATTATTACACAATTATTACACAATTATTACACAATTATTACACAATTATTACAAAATTATTACACAATTATTACACAATTATTACACAATTATTACACAATTATTACACAATTATTACACAATTATTACACAATTATTACACAATTATTACACAATTATTACACAATTATTATACAATTATTACACAATTATTACACAATCATTACACTATTATTGCACAATTATTAAACAATTATTACACAATGATTACACAATTAATACACAATTATTACACAATTATTACACACTTATTACACAATTGTTACATAATTATTACATAATTATAACACAATTATTACACAATTATTACACAATTATTACACAATTATTACACAATTATTACACAATTATTACACAATTATTACACAATTATTACACAATTATTACACAATTATTACACAATTATTACACAATTATTACACAATTATTACAAAATTATTACACAATTATTACACAATTATTACACAATTATTACACAATTATTACACAATTATTACACAATTATTACACAATTATTACACAATTATTACACAATTATTGCACAATTATTACACAATTATTACACAATTATTACACAATTATTATACAATTATTACACAATTATTACACAATCATTACACTATTATTGCACAATTATTAAACAATTATTACACAATGATTACACAATTAATACACAATTATTACACAATTATTACACACTTATTACACAATTGTTACATAATTATTACATAATTATAACACAATTATTACACAATTATTACACAATTAGTACACAATTATTACACAATTATTACACAATTATTACACAATTATTACACAATTATTACACAATTATTACACAATTATTACACAATTATTACACAATTATTACACAATTATTACACAATTATTACACAATTATTACACAATTATTACACAATTATTACACAATTATTACACAATTATTACACAATTATTACACAATTATTACACAATTATTACACAATTATTACAAAAGTACTACACAATTATTACACATTTATTACACAATTATATTACAATTATTATTATAATATGTTCTCCCACCACGAGTAGCTTAAAGGTCACCTATTTTTATAAGAGTAAAATTAAGTACTGACTCGAAGAATCCCTAAGAATGATCGCTAACGGGTCAAAATGACGATATTGACAAAAATACTGGCATCAATTCCTTTGAAATGTTAAAGAAATGTCAGTTGTGCATAATAAATTCCATAAATTATAAATCAGGATGCATATATAAATATTAGAAAATCCCTTCACATCGATAGGTATGTTAAAAATGTCAAAACTGAATAACACTTTTTTTTAAATTATCACAAAATTATAAAAAAAGAAATTCCTATGTCAAAATTTACTTTTTAAATAACTATAACTGTTTTGAAAAATTGTCTTATTTTATATTTTTATTTATTTGGTTTTAGGGAGACTACTAGCTCGTCAGTTTCTTCTGCCACTCCTCTTAGGATTCAAATTCAACGTCGTCAGCATCATTCCGGTGCTGTTTGGCGTCCTAGCACTAATAGCAAAAAAGGCTCTTGTAATCAGCAAAATAGCATTAGTTGCTTCGAGTGCATTTGCTCTGGGAACACTTTTATTTGGATCATCTGGGTATGGACAAGGTTATCCTAGTCAGCACTATACAACAGGACATTTTGGAGGTCACGGAGGTCACGCAAGTCACGGAGGTCATGGTGGTCATGGAATTCTCGGGGGAGGACATTTTGGTCACCAGGGTCACGGAGGATTTCACGGATACACGAAGTAAGTTCTGGAAACAGAGTTAAACTTATTTTAAATGTTTATGAATTCTAAAAACGCAGATGGTACAGTATCTTTTGTTAGAATTAAAAGAAATATTGTAAATAATAATAATACCGAATGATTTAAATTTTCGTGTCCAATCTCTACCCAAAGTCTGTATTGTGCCCTGTCTATGAATACTAGAGAGAAACAAATTTATTGTAGATGGCGGATCGTTCGTAACTGACGTTCATTTTTCTACATAACAAGTCTTTTTAAAGCCTTCTTAAGGGATTTTCTCATTTTTGTCTTCTTTTTCGCCTTCTTCTTTCCTTTATTCTTCTCTTTTTCTACTCTTTCTTCATCTCTTTCGTTTTCTCTTTCTTCATCTCTTTCTTTTTCTTCTTCTTATTTGCTCTTTTTTTTTGATGTTCTGTATCAATTTTCACATTTTTAAGGGTTATTTGTTTCACGGTTACTAAATTTAATATTATTACCTGCCAAAAATTACAATTATGTCATTGTCAAGAAATAAATGACGATAATCATCGTTGTCTGTCATCGTAAATCATCGTCTTATCATCGATAGTTATTCAATAAATTTGTAATAAAAGTAAAAAAAAAAAATAATTTTTTGTACCCTTATTATGATATTATAATCGTTACTTAACGAATTAGTTTTATAACGGGTCAGTTTTATAACAAAATAGTTTTATAACCAATTAGTTTCATAACGAATTAGTTTTATACCGAATTAGTTTAATAACGAACTTGTTTTATAACGAATTTATTTTTATAACGAATTAGTTTTATGACAAATTAAATTAGTTCATAACGTCGCCGATAGGTATCTCTAGATATCCTTCTTCTTTTAGTCGCATCTTACTTCTACTTAACTTTTAGAAGCATTCCCGTTTTTGATATTTAAATTATCTCTCTTTCAAGATTGTTATTTTTAATTTATAGGTATTCTGGAGAAGATGAAGACTATCCTGACACATTGTTGAGAGAAACTAATAGACCTACTATGGATCAGTTGACTGTGTTTCCAAACGTGGTGACATCACCTGATAGTAGTAGTCGCGTAGATATAACCAAAGGAAGAAATTTCGCCTGGAGCGATGCTGAAAAGAAAAAGAAACCAAAGGAAATTTGAATCATAATTTGTCAATAATTTTGAAGTTTATTTTCGTAGTAAATTGATGAAAATTGCTAAAAATTATTGTGTTTCTTAAAATTCAAATTTTTATAAGAAAAAGAGATAGACCGAATGTATTTTTTACAAAATATGAGAAAGCATATTCGAAAATATCTATTAAATTTATTGAACCAAGAAATAATAAAAAAATAAGCCGCCATTATTTTTTTTTAATTGTAGACTGTTTATATTTTTAAGTAGTTATAGCAGCACTATAATCCACTAAACTAGACAATATTTTTCTCCAGATCTGGGAAAAAATTAAACCGGCATCAATGTAATGTCATTGACTAAGCGTATGGCAAAGCTCAAAACTTCTTAAAATTCCACATCAGTAACCCATTTTTCCACATTTCAATAAAATCCAAGATAAATCCAAGATTACCGCTTTATGAAAAATAATTACTCATTACAAGTTTTTATTACAATATTTGCATACTATTTAAATACTATCTGAATAATACATTAATAATACTACTACTACTTGAATACTACTTGAATTATACTTGGATACAACTTGAATACTTTTAGTCAATGGCATTACGGTGTTGTCAGTTAAATTTTTTCCCTTGACCTGGGCAATAATCTGACCTAGTGGAGTATAGTGTTTTTTTAGGTTATTATTAAATATGGAAATTTTTTATACATTTTTTAAATTGATTATTAAATAGTTAATGATTTTTAAATACCTTTTAATTCCCCCTTTTTTTTTCTTTTTAAAATATAGAATGTAATAACAAAAAGAAACCTTCAAAAAAAATTAGATAAACATGCCCAATATCAAAATAAAATACCGATACAATATATTACAAGACTAATCGAGGTGGTATATTACAATATTTTATACAGTACGTTTAGAAAAATTCATTGTTTTCCAAAAAGCTGGAAACAGTAATAGTTTAAGACTTCTCTTGATATCAATGATTAAATAGCCTTTTTTTTCTAAAATTCTGCAAAAATCATGATTTCTGTCAATTTTATGACCTACATTTTATAAAAAGACCTACAAATTTATTAGTACAGGATTGTTTTATAAATAAATTGTTAAAAGATCTTTCTCCGCCATACCACAGACCATATATGAATTTTACAGTCAAATTCTACAATGAGTAATATTTCTGGAAAACTGGAATATAAAAAAAAACATTTTTTTGACATAAACATTGCTAGTGCTGGGTGCTTTTGCCATGTTGAAAAAATCAAATTAAATTTTCTATATATGCCTATTCATAGTTAAGGTTTTACTAATGACGTAATAGTTTAATATCGTCATATCGTTAATAAATAAAATAAAAAGTCCCAAAATGGAACCCTGATTTTGGTGTTCCACAGATCATTTTGCACTTGTTCCGATTGAATATTTTCGATTATTTATAAAATATTTAAGCCAGTTATGGGCAATTCCCTTTATCCCATACATCCCATATATACAGATAAAGTATATTTATTTAAAAGGATCTCATGATTGATCTAGTCGAATGCCCGAATGAGTTCACAAAATATTTTAACCGGATACTCACTTATACGAGGATAGGATGAAAAGTTTCCGGCCTAACATAGAACGCAACATAATAGTGACTGAATAAGAATTTATTTTTCTACATAGTCCCCTTGTAGGGTAATACATTTGACTTAACGATGTTCAATTTTTTTTAGGTTTGGAAACAAATAAAAGTCTGACGGGGCTAGGTTTGGCGAATACGGAGAATGGTTTAACAGTTCAAAGCCAAGCTGATGAATTTTAGCCATTACAAGAACATACTTGTGGCAAGGTGCATTGTCCTGTTGAAACAGAATTTTCTTTTTTGCCAAACCAGGACGTTTTTCGCTTGTATTCTGCTTAAGCTGGTCCAGTAAGTCGCTTTAGTACTCGGAATTTATTGTTCTTTCCTTTTTGAGATAATCTATTAGAAGTATCCCTTTAGAATCCCAAAAGACCGTTGCCATGACCTTTCCACCAGACGATTCTGCCTTTGCCTTCTTTGAAACTGGTTCGTCCTTTGCCGTCCACTGTTTGGACTGTTGTTTAGTTTCAGAGGTATAATGATAAACCTATGTTTCATCAACCGTAATAAATCTACGCAAAAAGTCCCCTGGATCACGTCTAAACAGTGCCAAATTTTCCTCTTAAATGGTTAGCCGCGTGAGCTTCTGATCTGACGTGAGCAAACGCGGCACCCATCGGAAGGATAGCTTTCTCATACCTAAAACTTCACACAAAATATAGTGAACTCGCTCTTTTGATATGCCTACAGCCTCAGCTACCTCTTCCAATTTTAATTTGTTACTTTTTAGAATTAGTTTGTGAACGGTTTGCACTATTTCTTCAGAAGTTGCCGTTTTTGGCCTGCCAGAACGCGGAGCATTATCAGTGCTAGTACGAGCACGTTTAAAGTCTGCTACCCAGATTTTAACTGTGGTAAATGAAGGAGAAGATTTCTCTAGTGTAGCATCTTGTTCAGCTTTTATTTTCGTCGGCGATAATCCTTTGATATGGAAATATTTTATCACCGCTCTTATATCGTTTTTTCCATCTTTTAAAAATGGCGCACTTTAAAAGCTTTTAAAATACCCAGGACACAAATTACTTGACGCACTCACTTTAAACTTCGAGCTTATACTGACGACAAGCAAGGCTACACAGACACGTTAGAACAGGAAATCAAATCGGGCCTACCTCGTATGTTTCAGTATAAATTAGTTATTGACTGTGACATAAATAAAGTGTCGTAGTTGTTCTTTTATCACATTATTTATTTCATCTTTATTTAAAATAGCTAGAATCACTTTTATAGGTTTAAAGAATTCTCCTTCCATTCCAGTCATTTAGGAAATTTATTATAATAGCAATTTATTCAAATTTAATTAATTAAAATCAGTAATTTATCAAAAAAAAAATAATAATAATAAAGGAAAAGACAAAACTAGAAGTCTTTGTCACAGAAACAATGGGCGAATATTTCCCTTCTGAAAACAACGACTCCTTTGGCTAATACCGCAGCAGGCATTTTATTATATCAAAAGGTAAATAGCAAAGAAAAAATAATTTTAAACACTCTAAGTTTGATTTTCCTTCCTAAAGAGAAAGTCATCTTGGACCGATTTCATCCTTATTAGGACCCTTCAGCAAGAAATAGACCATCTCGACTCCAGTCACTGATGGGAGTCTAAAGGCAATACAAAATTTACTCGTACACATTAGCAGCGGCTCAGAGAGTGTGTAAATAAATATTCATCAAAAATATGCACCTTCATGGTTTATTTTAAATTAAGTCACATTTAGGAATTTTTTAAAGTTCTGTTTTTATTTTACACAGATCTATGTTCAGGTAATTGATCCTTTAGCTTCATTCACTTTCGTTTGAACGAGATGTAGAACTAACGGTCTGTACAACAATTCAGAGCATAAAAACATCAAGATATTAATAATTACGAGATGTCTACTATTATTAGGAATATATGGACCAGAGTCGGTAACAGTATTTACAGTAACGTTTAATTTCAGTAATTTGATCATATTTATTTAGGATTGTTAATAAGAACATAACATCGTTGATCGGGTAAAAATCAAAAGGTGCTTATTTAGAATTGTTATTATTGTACTATATACACGGTGTTCCAGAAGTGTTTGTCTCATTTTGACTACAAATATCTCGGGATACAATAACTTTTTAACACTTCCTAAGGCCACAATAGCACACTTCAATATTCGTAACAATAATTAAATTTGATAAATGTCATCATAGAAAAACTAAAGGAGCAGGTTTGAATAATAGGCGCGAATTGTTTCCTTGTGGGTAGTTTATCATATCGCACTTCACGAGCTGCAATCACTAAATATAAAGCCGTTTTTACACCCATATAATAATTAAAAAATGAATAAATATTAAAGAAATCAATAACTTTACTAATGCAATTTCTTAAATATCACTTTAATATAATATTTGATTAAATACAGGGATAATTGTTACAAATATATAAAGTTAAAGCTAAATTTGAATAATAAGAGGTGGTGTAAATCTGGCTTTGATAATAAATTAGGTTATGTTGCTGTTGCATTAAAACATGACAGATATGTTCCTGGAAAATGTAGGTGAGTAAAATGTCATTAAACTATTTTAGATTTAGGTAATTTATAGCTGTAAAAATATACTGAGGTTCTAAGGATGTCATTAATTATAATCATCAAATTCTGGTCTGGACAAAGAAAATTATTGGTGTTTACGAAGAGAAGTTATTAACAGTTGTTTCTACTACTGCGACTTTTAACTAAAATGGTAGGGATGACAAAAGAAGCAAAATTGACAGATTTGTTAAAGTTTGACCATGTCACTTGTCGTATTTTTCTTTTTTTATATATATTCTTTTATATTGTTTTTGATAGTCTTTGCTGTTATGGTGAAATGTAATAGTAGTGTCTTTATTATTACTATTTATTTGTTATTATATTGTTGTTACTATTATTATTATTATATTGTTGTTATTTTTTAATATTATATTATTATTGTTTTATTCATATTATTATTACCATTGTTATTATTAATATATACTATAGGGACCGTGCGTAAAATATAGAGGCAGCACTACTGCCGAAGTTAGCCCTCTCTAGTGTTTAATTTTAGAATTAAATGGGGTAAACATTGCAAGTAAATAATAAAGAATATTTTTTAAAATATTAAATATAGTTAAATATAGATACCGGCCCGTACCAAACAATCGGGTACATGGTCAAAATGATAAAAAATGTAAAACATTATTTAAATCTGGACATGTATATACATTTTAAGCAAAAAGATTTATATGGCTAATTGACAATAAATTGTAAAGTTGTACCTTAAACAAGTGTATCCAATGTCAAAATATCGGTATTTAGTAACACTGAATTTAAAAGTATTACAATAACATTTAAAAAATGTAAATTAATAAAAAAGATTGGGAAAAATTTATGTTAGTCGAAATGTCATTCATCCACTGACGTTTATGAGATGCACAATGATATACATATTATAGATTGCTCACCCATCTATAAAAAAATTACGAAAAGCGGGTTGCAATGTGCCTTTCCTAGTGCCCACTAAAACAGAGCCGTTCTAGCCCAAATGTGTTTTAATATAAAATTTCAGTATTTTAATCTTTAGAAAAAGAAAATAATTAAAGTTTTACTTCAAGACACGTTATTATGTATTTGGAAAGTTGAGTTTCCATGTTGTTAAATAATATTAATAGATCTAAACAATTTTTAAAACAGATGGATATAAATAATTTTAGACTACTCTCATTTCAGAAATTACACTACATAAAATACATAATTGCAATATGTAATACAATTTTGAAAAGGAAATGTAAACAACTTTGATATGAGATATAAACAACTTTGGTAAGAGTTGTAATTGGACACATCTATTATTCTGAATAATGATTAATGGTAATGTAACTAAAAAAATTTACAAAAATCACTGGATTTTTAATATTTTAAAGTTTGTTGCAGTCTCTTTTGATAGTACTTGTAATGTACGTATTATTTATGATTTGTTTATTTTAATAATAAATGAGAAATAGTTAATAAATTGTAAAGAGGGCTATGATATTTTTGTCAAATTGGACATACTTATTTCATAGTAACATTCTACATTAGTTTTAATCAACAGAATAAACCATTAATTATCTGTAAAATTATATTTTTCTACACCCGTATTATAATAATGCACTTATATGCCCATAATCCGTTTCATAATGATACCCATTATGATACAGATTTTTCATTACGATACAGATTTTTAATCAATAGAAACCTACAATTTTTCAATCAAGCATGCTGTTTGACGTTTGTCCTAGGTTCCTATGTAATTATTTTAGTTGTCAAAACGTATTAAATTTTCGTAGGTAGCTAAACTTCGATAATTATAATATTAAAATGTCTGATATTAGCGATATAGAAGACTCCTCCACACATATCGGAGAAAGCAGAAAATACAGTACAAAATATTTTACCGCAAAAATCTAGGGAAATACCAATACCTGAAGTAATACCATTAATTACAATTTTGTAGAATTTTTTATAGAAATACGAGTAATTACTGTTATTGTGTTCAATACCAATATAAATATAATATTTATAGGTCTTGATTATTTATCGGGTGTAGAAAAAATAGCGTATGCAACTCTCATGTAATGGTTATTAAAACACTCGCATAAACCATACGAAACTCGCCTTTGGCTCGTTTCGTATCCCGGTTAATGCTCGTGTATTAATAACCATGATTACATGATCGTTGCATAATATACTATTATATAAAATGTTCATTTAAATATGTAAAAATCTTAATGACAATAAAACACTAAATACTCTAATTTCTAAACCGGTTCTATAAATGCTCAAATGCTCAAAATTGATACAAAGCTAGATAAAAAAAAACTTTGCCCAGTGAAATACGCTTTTCGTCATCTGATTTACATATGGATAAGCAATCTATGTAATGTAATTATGTATATCATTGGGCGTGAGACACTTAATTCTGCTCTGTGAAAATTTATAAAATTTCTTTACTATTGAATGAAATCCAGGTTTCCAAAGTAATGTGTTCGTACATCCACGGATGCAACAAGTTTTTTCGATAATGATATTACGAAAATAATTCGACTTTATTTAATTAATAATTATTAAACAATAAATGCCATATAAAATATTAATAAATACCCCCCATAAAGTTCAAATTTTTTTCACCAGTTAGCGTTTAAGTCTTGACGCACGGTCCCTATTGTGTATTAATTTGTTCCTAGTAAAATAAAGAACATTTGATAAAGGTTCTTCTTAATGTGTTCCATTTCTATAAATTAGGGTTTTATTAAATTTTGTCCAATGCCTAGTATTATAACGTTGTTATAATAAAATTCATATACTGTCTCGAGTTTGTGTTTACCTATAATTGTTACGGCATTTTTGAATTTTTGTGGGTTTGTACCTTGTTTCTTAGAGTACTGTTATGACTGCCCAAGACTTATATAGGGTAGTCAAAACAGCACTTACATGACAAAGTAAAAAAGGCACATCGGTCTTGATGATTTTGTTTTGTTTTAAAATGTTATCTGTATTGTTATTCTCTTCAAACTTAGAATATTTTTTAAAATTTTGCCTTCCACAAAAAAGATACCGCTAATTTCTATTCCCTTGGGTCATAATTTTGTATCTTTTATAACCTGTAGGATTGTTTATATTTGAAGGCATACACCCATACTTTTTTTAATTCTTCACCTATAATTTTTGGTCTGGCTATTTTCAACAAAATTTTGGATTTCGTTCATTTTATTGTGTGTATGGATTTGTAATAGTGCAGATAACATCTGCTGTTGCGTTATTTTGTCTTTCTTCCCCTCTTTGGAGTTTCTTTCTTGTTGGTCATCAGTTAGATTTCCGGTTTTTTGAACCATCAAGTTTTTGGAGTATAGTTTCAACTGCGCTTTGGTTACTAGCTAAACTCACAATCCTCGCATCTTCAACTTTTAGTAACACAGTGGCAACATCGCTTTGGTAACCTCCAAATTCTTTGGATTTTGTAAAAGACTAATAATGAATTCTTGAGTCTTGAGTATTAATAGTTCGCTCTAACTTACTTATTAAACGTTTGGATGTATCTAGTTCCACTTTAGCTACTTTTATGTCAGAAACCTCACCGACTCGGCATGGCCAGCGACATCATTGTCACGAATTTCGTTAGATGCTTTAAAAAATTCCGTGTTTTTACTAATTTTCACATGTTTCATGATTTTTTCACTGACTTTTATATGGTCTGGCACTTTCTTTTCAATTATTATCCGGATTTAATCACATTCGTTTAGCTTATTTAATTCCTTTTTAGCGTCCTCAACGAATGCCATGTTGCCAATTTAATTAAATGTACTTTAACCTACTATAAACAAAATGATACACAATAGTAAATAATATTAATATAATAATAGTTAATAGTGATAATAATAAGAATAAAAAGAATTATAATAAAAAATAATATTAAAGATACCACTGATAAATTTCACTAACAGGACTCACCACATCATAACAGCAAAGACCAGAAAAATACGGCAAGTGACACGGTGTAACTTCAATTAAACTATCAATTTCACGTCATTTTTCATCCGTGCTAATAACTTCTCTTTGTAAAAACCAATAATTTTCTTTGTCCGGAGCTCTATAGAGACCCAAAAACGTAAAAAACTGAAGCCCTCCCAGAACCAGATCACAATTCCAAAAAACCGATACCGCTAATTAATAATAAAAAATAACATATATAAAAAAACTCTTTAGAAAAGAAAACCCAATTATTGTATCCAAGGTAAGCTAAAAAAATAATATACATGAACGCATAACTAAAAAAAAAAAAACAAATTTCTTGTAGCTACTATTAAACAGACGTAAAATTAACAAACTTTACTAACAAAAATAACAATGTTAAAGAAAAAAAAATAATGTCAAATAAATAAATACCATCACTAAAGAAGGCACTGATGATTAGACAATTTAGAAATATTTAAAATCGTAAAGATGTCCATCACTACATTTTGACCAAAATTATATGGGAACACCCCTGAGGTAACCCCTTACTAATAAAAAATGTCATTGATATCGAACAACGCAGTAAAGAATTATCGCTAAACATACATAAAAAATCTGATGTGTCCAACACATGACTTTCCTATCTAGTTATTACAGGCTTTTTCCGTTTATTGTGTACAACCTATTGCAGCATCTCTATAAATGTTTAGAGGATAAACTAAATATATACATTGTCCACATACATCTACCGCGAAACATTTTTCTATAGATATTCATTGAAAATGAAAATACTGAAAAATTTAAATTTAGCACTTTTCCTACAATTTTTCCATTACGGTCCATTTAAAAAAAATCATGTATGAACAAATATTATAGAGATCGATATCGCAAACAACTTTTATTTCAACAATTTTCATAAAAATCAGAATTTTGCACATTTCGTCAAATTTCTCGAATACGGACCATTTCAGGAAATTTTTACATAAGACAAAAATTATAGATAATAATATTAGAAGTAACTTTTATTTGAACAATTTTCTTCTCCAAATATAAATAACAGATATATTCCATAAAATATATAAACGGCCTCCCATAAAGTACCCCCCCAGATGTTCCGACTTTGTCCAAAATCTAATCATTTCACGTCAGGCCGAAATAATACTTAAGTTTAAAATTTATTGATTTTTTCTTTATCCGTTTTTGAGTTTTCTTCAAATTTCGAAATTTACACATTTTCTCAAATATCTCGAATACGGTCCTTTTTACAGAAATTATCTAAGGGACAAAAATTATAGAGAATTATATTACAAACAACTTTTGTTTGAACAATTTTTATAAAAAAAAATATTTTTTTACATTTTGTCAAATTTCTCGAATACGGACCATTTTAGGAAAATTTTGTAAATAACAAAAATTATAGATAATAAAATAAGAAGTAACTTTTGTTTAAAAAATTTTCTTCCTTAAACGTAAATAACAGATATATTCCATAAAATATAAAAATGACCACCTATAAAGTACCCCCCCAGATGTTCCGACTCTGCCCAAAATCTAATCAGCTCATTAGACGCTGGAATAAAGCTTAAGTTTGAAATTTGGTGTTTTTCCGTGTATCGGTTCATGATTTATGCGTTATACAGACACACACACACACACACACACACACACACACACACACACACACACACACACACACACACACACACACACACACACACACACACACACACACACACACACACACACACACACACACACACACACACACACACACACACACACACACACACACACACACACACACACACACACACACACACACACACACACACACACACACACACACACACACACACACACACACACACACACACACACACACACACACACACACACACACACACACACACACACACACACACACACACACACACACACACACACACACACACACACACACACACACACACACACACACACACACACACACACACACACACACACACACACACACACACACACACACACACACACACACACACACACACACACACACACACACACACACACACACACACACACACACACACACACACACACACACACACACACACACACACACACACACACACACACACACACACACACACACACACACACACACACACACACACACACACACACACACACACACACACACACACACACACACACACACACACACACACACACACACACACACACACACACACACACACACACACACACACACACACACACACACACACACACACACACACACACACACACACACACACACACACACACACACACACACACACACACACACACACACACACACAGAGACATCATCGCGAAAATAGTCAAAACGGATTCAGGGGACCTCAAAACGTAAAAATCCGTCGAAAACTCGAGGTCGAAAAAATCATAATTCCTATACTTTCCTTATATCTGTATACAGATAGGAAAGTAAAAAGAGTTTGAAAATTTTCTCATAGACTCAATTAGTAGATTTTGACCAAATTTATGTGGGACCACTCCTGAAGTAACCCCTTTCTAACAAATCATTGAAATCGGACACCGTGTTAAAAAATTATCGCTGAACATACATACAACAAAAAAATATTCCAACGATTTGAGGACCTCTTCTTTTTTTAACTCGTTCAGCCCTCCTTTAACTGAAAGTTTAATCTGCTTACACCCCGCAGAGAAAGTACGTCTATGCCGCGAACATTATGGATTTGATTCTTATTTAATTTTCATGAGAATATCTCGCATCTAAGAATTTAGGTTATGTGAATATCGACGACACTTGTATGGGTGCGATCTTCGGCATAGGAGAAATTTTTACCAGTTTACCTACAGTAATTCCATGACCTTAAGGCTTTCTGAAGGAGTAGGTCAGCATACCAATACCATTTAATACTATTTAAACATATTGATATTTTCGTTATATTGATTTACTGTTTCTGTAAATGAGAGGTTTCCAAAATATTGTTGGGGTTTGTAATCCATTTATTTCTTTGATTTAATTTTTACTTTGCTACTAAAATTTTTTATAATTTTTACTGTTTTTTTTTTGTAATATTTTTACAATTTTCAACACAACAACTCAGGTTGCTTATTGTATTGTTTTTACCTATTTTTTTGAAAAACAGTAAAATGTATATACGTTGATATGCCAAAATTTCAAAATATCGCCCTAAAATGCACGAATTATTCGCAGTTAGTGCTAGTATCCCTTGTGATTCCCCTACCATGACTTCGCACTGAGCGAATAACAACAAATAAATAAACCATACAGAGGATATAAAAACTAATATAAAAACACAAACACAGTTTTTCATTATATTTTCACCAGAAATATTTTGAAACATAGTAATTTAAACATTTAGGAGGTCTTGTTTACATTAGATGTTAATTTTGTTGAATTATGGGAGGCCACTGAACATGATCGATTTGATTGTCTTCATGTACGAGGGTGACCGGGTAATTAGAAATACGAATCTCTAAAATAGTAGAAGTATCGGAAGCATTGGGAGTTTCGCAAATATCAGAAATCTTGGCGCAACTAGGAGATTCAGAGATATTAGGGATTTTTGGTAGTATTTTCTGTAATATCTTTAATAATTTGTTGATTTTTGCTGTTATAGATTAATAGATGTAAGTCTTGTGGCCAAACCTAAGCACCGTTTGGATAAATGCAGTTTAATTGTCATCGAAATTTTATTATTAGATTACTTTTAAATGTAACAGTTTGGTGCCACCTAATTTTCTAACCATTTCGGCTCAACTTTCATTTAGCCGAAATCTGTTATGCAAAAACTGTTATCATGATAACAATTGTGATGGCTATAAGTAATCAAAAACCCTCATCTCATGGTGAGGAAATGCGTCGTTGTCAAGTTGTAGATATTTACGGTTTTTGTTTAATTTCATTTAGCTGAAATCAGTTATGCAAAAAATGTTGCCAGGGGCACGCTTATCATGTTACCTACTAAACAAAAACCCAAATCTCGTGATGAGGAAATGCGTAGTTGCCAAGTTATAGATCATTTAATTTTCACTTTAGTTTAGCCAAAATGCGTAGTGGCCAAGTAGTGATTAGTAGGAGGGTGGAACAAGCGTAGGCGTGATCTTATGATATATGTGGAAAAAGTCACAAATGGTTTTATTTTCACTTTAGTTTAGATTAGGATGTTGTGTTAAGAGTTAAAATAAATATTCCACCGGATGTAGGTTTTTGTTTAGTCGACATCACGACAAGTGTTCCTTTGTCCGTAACCGATTTCAGCTAAACTCAAGTGAAATTTAAATGATATGTAGCTTGCCAACTATGCATTTCCTTACCACGGATTTGGGTTTTTGTTTAGTCGTTACCATGACAAGTGTCTCTATGGCAACAGTTTGTCCGTAACTGATTACAGATAAATTAAATCATCTGTAACTTGGCAACTACCCATTTTCTCACCTATGGATTTGGTTTTTTGTTTAGTCGTTACTATGTCAAGCATTCCCATGGAAACAGTTTCACCATAACAGATTTCGTCCTAACTAAAGTGAACATTAACTGATCTATAACTTGGCAACTATGCATTTTCTCACCACGAGATTTGGGTTTTTGTTTACTGGTTACTTTGGTAACAGTTGCCATGGCAACAATATTTTGGCTAAACGAAATTTGACCCACCATTTCTGCTAAAAGCATATGCAATATTGTAATTATTGTTTAAATATTAAGATGAAAACTGAGAATTTCAGAGCAGGAACGTTTTAACTTCTGTAACTTTAAAACTCAATTTTTGGGAACCTGGTGGTCAGAAGATAATTAAATTAGGGTACCATTGGAAAGAGAAATAGAAGCCCTTTAAAATAATGTGTCACTTGGCCCACTTTCCTATTTAGGATTTTAAGGGTAGTATTTAATCCTCCTATCCTATGAGATTGAGCCACAAGTGTTAAAAATATTTATTCTGGGTGTTCCCCTTTAAAATAAAATTCACATTATTTATTGGCAGAAAGATATACAGGGTGGGAAGTTTTCGGTGTGTCACCATCTAACTAATTGTGCTTTTAAAAAATAAAAAGTCAGTGAGATACATATTTTTTGTTAAACATTTTTAAAGCACTTGTTCGTACACGCGAATATCTTAAACTCATTTACATCTTTTAATTACTAAAACATGTGCTTTTCTGGGCAAATTTTAAAACTAAAATTGCATATTAATCGCTAAAGCCGTATCAGAAATATATAGAAAAAAAACTAAAACAATTAATTAACGTTTTTAAAAGGTAAATTTTAAAATTTTACAATGTTCGAAATTGGCTACTCTTCTGGATTCAATTTCGTAGGATTCGCGAAATTTTTCTATCCGAACCAAGCAACAATACAACAATATTTAACAAACACCCTGTATAGTTAAATAAAACAAAAATATTATATTAACAACATATTGATAGGAGGATAGTATCCATGTAGACTCATCTTGCAACAAATTTATTGTATTAAAATGTAAGGCCTAAGTGTTTACAATTTATTACTTGATAAGATAACTTTTTTAAAATGGGACCGTCCTTATTTAAAATTATAAATAAATATGTTACACGGAAAAAAATGTGACTAGAAAATTTTACTACAATGTTGTAGTAGTAGACTTGTAGAAAAATACTTAACAATTTGTAGAAAATTTTACTACAATTTATAGTTAAAAACTATTAATTATTGTAGCAATTGAATTGTCGAATAAAATGCTACAACAATAGGAAAGAAGTCCACAATGTTTAGTATATTTTACTATTGTTTGTAGAAGTAGAAATTTATTACAATTATCGTAATTACTACTACTAACTTCTGTAAAAATTTGTACAAATATTAATAATTTTCTCTAAAAAAAATAGTAATACTTTACATCCCTTCTTATGAAAAAAATTCAATTTTGTTCAAAAATATTCTATAATATTGTAGAAATTCTAAGTCATGTGAACAAAACAGAATTCTGCTATTGGCCAACGTTTTCTGACGTCGATCATAAACGGCCAGACAGCAGTAGCCGTTCGCCATGTTCACATAACAAAGCATGGTACATATACGAGTACCTATAACACATTCTTATATTATAAGCACCGATGCGTTTGAGAAAATTTTAATAATAAATTCTATTGGTGGTAAGTACATTTATTATTGTTTCTGAATAATTTACCTTTAGATAACTAATTTAAATAACCTTAGTAGATTATTTTAAAAAAATAGTTGTGGCCAACGTTCGAATGTTGTGCCCAACGATCGAATTTTGTGCCAAGTTCAATAATGTTTTTTTTCTTAATTGTGACATACCTACTTTCTCATTTTTGTTAGTTATCTGACTTAGTCATTTAATATCCAAATCAGTGTAAAGGTGATAAATATCCCCGTTTTAAGGGTATGAACAGTTCAATTGGTATTAATTTTTATTTCATATTTTTCAGGTGCAGAAAAGCCAACTGAGACTGAGGGCACTATTATAACTGTTATTTATTACATAATTTAATTAAGAATTTGTATCTTTTATATTATAACAATAAATTGAATATTTTATTAAGGAACATTTTTTTCTATGTTAAAATTATAATAATTATGGAATACTACTACAAATTTTATTAAAAATTACTACAATTTGTATGAATTTTTACTATTTATTGTGTAAAATTTTCGTATTTATTTTCATAAAACGCAATACATTTTTAATATAAATTCATACAATGAATAGCAAAAATTATAACAATTTGTAGAACAATTCTTATGATGCATTTGGATATTTTTACTAAATATTGTAGATAATAAATTTTTAGTACAAATTGTCCCTGTCCCTATATGTACTATTTATTGTAGAGAAAAAATCTACAATTGTAGAAATTTGATCTACAATTTTTTTAACGTGTAATTTAACTTTATAAACACGTAAATTATTGTGATAACATCGTTTTCTAAACAGACTCTACACAATGAAGATCGATCTAAATGTGTTTCCTCGAAATGTCTTCAACACAAGACACAGGTTACAAATAATCTCTATGTAAAAAACGGTATCTATATAGTTAGTTTTTTCTGAAGTCTTTGGAAATTTTTAAATGATAATGTTTAGTTCAACATTTTTTTTTTTTTCGTTTCAATACGTCTTTGTTCACCAACTTATGATATGTTATCCCTATACCTTCATGGTTATTCACTATAATTATTTGACACACGATCTAGGCTGGTACAATTTCGTAAAGTACAATATAACATTATTTCCTCAAAGTCTTTTAACTAATACTATATAAAAACGAAACAAACGCAACAAATACCAAAAAATAAAGCACATACCACAAAAGTTATAAGTTTAAATTTACAATTGACATAAGGTTGATAACAAAATAGTGCAAGTAATACCACTTCACTACACAAGTAGCGACTCCTTTTTTTACTCCCCCATGAAAAATGTGAAAAAATCTTGGAATTACATTTTATAACACTATTAGAAGTTATGTTGGAACACAGAGAGGCAAATAAAAACTAGAAATACTCATCGATGATAGTTAAAAGATATATTTTTCTTGATGTAGATGGTGAAGGTCCTTTTAAGTTGTTCCAAAGGAGCAGCCGGTTTTATTAATTTAGATTTCTGAAGTCCAAGAACCCTGAGTTATACTTGGGCACAAATCGAAGAATCAGAAGTAGTTTTTTTTTTGAATTTTTGAGTGTAGGGATTTAGAAATTTCTTTTTAATAAATTGTAATGCAAATACCTTGTGAAATTAGACTTCACTGAACATAGTTTTAGTGACAGTATTAATATAAAACAACGAATAAATAAACACAGATTTTCATTGCAATAGGGCTTTAATTTGATTGTGTCTGTTCAACTATGGTTTGAATTAAAGCTATTTGGATTCCTAATTTTATTATCATTAAAAATTTATCATATATGCAACATAATTTTTCAGGATCTGATTTAAGAATTTCTAAACATCAACCTCTCCTTGTATATCGAAATTCCCATAATTTGCGTAAACTCATTAATCTAATTATAAAGCAATCGCGCTATTCTTAGACAAATAGGTTAATGCGTCTTGCATTAGATGCACCAAACAGTTATCTCGATCCGATCTCAACTAAATGCTGCACTGGTTCTAAAACGTAATCATCTCTATTTAGACCATGAAATAATCCATTAACCTTTAAAAAACACATATTATTACATAGACATACAAAATAACTTGAGGGCGAAATTATAGTTTTCAGCGATTAAAGTTATTGTTTAAAAATTCGTGAGCGTAATACTGGCAGTTAAAAAGACACGCTCTGCTGTTTAGCAAAAGTATAAAGTACATTTGGAAATTATTTTTTTTTTAGTCCGTTTGTAGATGCGCTAAGATGCATTTTAGAATTTTAAGTTTAGTGTTGATTCTATCGCTTCAAAAATTCGGAAAAACGCAGAATGTAACCGATTTCTGGAAGGGCTTGTACTTTTATAAAGAGTGTTTCTACAAAAAATACCCCGGTGTGTGTTTGAAAGAACGAACTCTCGAAGCTTTGAACGAGACTATTTTGGATGACAGGACGATATTTTTGGGATTTCTGGAAATCCAGAAGAATCCTGACTACAATTTCAACAAAACTGAAGACGAAGATTTACCCGAGGAGGAAACTGAGCGGAATTTAAAGCTGAGCGATGTGTTGATGGACAAAATCGATGAGTTCTTGAAGTCCAGGACGATTAGATTGAATCTGTCAAATGCGTTTGAAGGTAGGCTATACATACATTCATTTATTTTTGAAAAAAGAAGTAAACAATTTTCACGTTATTGACGTCTTCTGAGTTTTTGTGTAAAAATTTATATATTTTTAATACTTTGTGTTATACCCTCGGATTCATCTTCGTTTGATCTCAATGTTAGTGAAACATGTACATTTGCCCCTAGCTAAGCAAGTGAGTAATTTGCTGCATTTATGATAAATAGAGAGAGCATTGGAAGTATTATACTTATCTTCCAATGCTCTCTCGTTATCATTACAAAAACTAGCTAAGAACAAGAAATAAATAATTAATTAGGAGGTCTTCAGTACAGGACAAAGTGTAAAATTTCTTTTACGTTTACAATTTAAATTATTTAAACAATTTTTATGCTTTCCCTTCTTTTTTGTTTCTTATTCCTATGCCGTGGTCCTCTGTGTCTGTCATTTTAAAGTCGTCCTGAAAGAACATTGGACGTGAAGAATTGTATCCTTGTTTTTTATGTTCGTGTTAGGTAAAACTTATGAACAAAAGACTTCCTGAATTTCATTGTTTTTTCGTCTTGGAAAGACTTGTATTTGTGTTTTATTGTATTTATATTTATAAATCTATTTTTAGTCCTTTAATGCAATTGTGTTTCTCATTGTGTTTGTATGTTTTTAAATCTAGTTTTAATCTTTTGATCCAATATGTCTTTTTATATCTTTGTCTATACTGTCTTTTGTTCTTGCCATGTACCAATTGGAATATATCTGTAATGTACTGCAATAAAAAAAAAAAAATAATAAATAAGGTGAATAATTACTGGGAAACAGACATATGTTAACTGTGGTTGAAGACCACTAAGTTGATTTTAAATAAATAATTCTTGTTTAATCTACCATTGGTAGTTTATAACATAAAAATATAAGTTCAATTCTAATAATTTTATTGTATTGATACGTGCTAATCTCTACTTTTGGTACGCCACTGCGCTTTGGCTAATCGGGTCTCTTTGGCTCACTTTTCTGAGTGAGCCCGAGGGAGCAAGATGTTTTTGCTTAATTCTTTAGCTGAAAAGGGATGTCAACTCGTTAACAGATCCGTAAAACGAACAATAACCTACTTAAAAATCATTAAAATGACCTTATTTGGCACAGCGCATACAGTGACGTCACAAAGTAGGGCGGGGCATACGAATCATTCAACTCATATATATATAGACATGCAATGACAGTACTAAAATTGTCTGCATCTTTGCATTACCCTTTTACGACATATGTCAAACTCGAACTAGCCAGTTTTGGTGATATTAAATGCCATTTTTTAAAATAGCGTGATTTAGATAATATAAAAACGTTTTTATACTGTAAATCTACAAATATAGATTATTAACTTAAAATGAATCAAAATATAACTTAAAGTGCCTCCACTTGTCATATAACAAAATAGTGTTTATGTCGTCTCTACCTAATTCATATTTTATCTTCTCAACGTTTCCAACTTTTCTTTCAATCAAGCTGTCAAACATTGTGTATTGTATTTAATAAAAATTTAGTTAAAATAAAACTGCAACTTTAATAAAACGGAAGTATGTGTGTCAATTCAACGATTTTTACCGAAAAACGTCTCAAGTAAAAAAAATTACTATTATTTTTGAGGTTATGTTTGTTTATTTATAAATTACGGCTGTAACTATTTTGTTTTTTGTCCCAGGGTCTACAAAATAGTCATGTGTTTTATACCCAACTATGCATGGAGCAATTTTTTTGTTTCCAACAAAGACAAACGAAGTTACAAAAAATCTAAGGGCCAGTCTTTTCACTTCTGTGTAAACTTGAAAGTAACAACTTGCTGATCAAACTATAGGGCTATTGTTTATTTATCTGTCAAGTAAAACTACATGTAACTTGACTCAAAGTTTTAATAGTTAGATTGTTAATAAACAATACATATTCTAACAATAATTGGGGTTAACTGCATTTCTTGTCGAAGTATGGAATCAATATGGAACACGAAAAGTATACATCCAACATTCAGTCTGCTCTACTAAAAAAGTTGACTAGAATTACATAGCGCAGTTTATCTCCGTAGTACTGATATACCTAATAAATAATTTTCAAAACTTTAACTTTATTATTCTTTTAGTGTACCTATTTTTTAGGCTATTATGTCATTCTTTTAGCCTTGATTATATTAATATTCTACTCTTCACACAGTAGTTTGTGAAGACTATTATGGGTTTGCTTTGTTCGATATCACGGCTTTTGTTTGCACGAAGTCAAAAACCAGCTCTGTTAGGGGACAAAGCCTTTTTTTAAGAGGTGGAAATCTTCCAAAGACTATCTGGGACTTGAACCCAGACGAGCAGGATTCTACCGATAATCGATAGCCTACCTGCTAAAACCACCTCTTGTCACAGAGATGCCGGTACAACTTTTACGAGCATTGCTTCATTCATCTCTGTCAGTCTTTACATTATCTTCCTTGCTGGTATCTTTTCTCTTTCTCTTTATACTTCATAATTTCTATTATTTCTTTTGTTCCTTCGACACATTTCGTTTTGTCGGCCATAAGTTTGGATATAATATTTTCCGGGGTTATTTCAGCTTCTAGTGATAATTCTATTATTTGTATATATCTTGCTTTTGACAAATGTGTGCTTCACCGTATCCTCCTCGTTACAGTATATACAATTACTGTCAGGTGTCTTACCAATTCTGTAGGTATAAACCCTAAAAAAGCCATGTTCCGTGAAAAAATTGGCTCAGATAGTAATTTGTCTCCTTGAACTTGCATCTAATTTGGGATATTTGGAATAAACCACCTCGTCCAAACAGCTTGTCAGTATTGCTGCTCCACCTATTCTGCCAGATATCTATTGATCTAAGTCGGATACACACAGTGATTGCATGCAGTGCTTCTTCTAATACCGTTCTGTACGCGGAGGCTACTCTGAGTTACATTTTTCGTTGTGCTCTTAACACCAGATTCTTATGTTTGTTTTTCTTTACTGCTATAGCCCATATTAGTGCCGCATACACAACTGTTGATTGCACCACCCCATACATTAATTGCCTTTTGGTACTGCTTGGTCCTCCCATGTTAGTCAAGATTCTTGATAGAGCCATCACTTTATCATCAATCCATACTCCCAAATATTTGTGTTACGGAAAATAGAAGGAACCTGTTGTTCTTGATGGAGATCATGAGTATACAAAAAAGATGATAATACATTACCACAAGAAAATGGCACATCAGGGAACGGAAACGGTAATAAACGAATTAAGAAGAAACTTTTGGATACCGAAAGTGAGAACAATGGTAAAGAAAATAATAAGACAGTGCATTTTCTGTAGGCGCCGAGGAGCACAACAGGTTCAACCAAGAATGTGTCAACTACCTTAGGAGAGATTACTTAAGTACGAGAAACCCTTTTCTGCAACAGGTGTAGACTACTTTGGCCTATTTGTGGTAAAAGTCGGAAGGCGACTTGAAAAATGCTACGGAGTTCTGTTTACATTCCTAACTGTCAGAGCCGTACACATTGAGATAGCTTCGTCCCTAACATCCGATTCTTGTATTATGGCAATACGACTTTTTATATCTAGAAGAGGGCACGTTAAGGTATTCTGGTCTGATAATGGCACAAATTTTCATGGAGCCAACAGAGAGTTATTGCAAGCACTAGATGAACTTGAAGTTACCAAAATTATTGACGAAGTAACCAATAGGGGAATTACATGGAAATTTAATCCACCATTAGCGCCACATATGGGAGCAAGTTGGGAACGCTTGATTAGAAGCTTCAAAAGGGCTCTCATGGCTATAACGAAGGATCAACATCCATCTGATGAAGTATTGCATACTTTATTTTGCGAAGTAGAATACATTTTGAATAGTAGACCACTTGGAAATGTATCTATAGACCCACATGATAAAGTTAGCATATCTCCTAGTGATATATTGATTGGACAATCTATAGAAGTAATTGCACCAAGTGTCTTCTCTGAACAGGATATTTCTCTTAAAAAACAGTGGCGCATATCTCAATATCTAGCCGACTTATATTGGAAACGTTGGTTACGAGAGTACCTTCCAACACTAATAAATCGTTCTAAATGGATTGCCGACCAAACTAATCTTCATCCAGGTGAATTAGTAGTTATTAACGATACCAACTTACCTAGAGGTATGTGGGCCATTGGGTGTTATCGAAAAGGTTTATGACGGCAGCGATAGTGTAGTGCGCATAGCCGATGTCCGAACGTCACATGGAATTTATCAAAGGCCTGTCAGAAAGCTGCATCGATTAAATATTCGTGCTAACGAGGAAGTTAGCACTGGGGGTAGAATGTTACGGAAAATCTTAGTAGTTGAAGTTAATATTATAGTTAGAAATATGTTGCTTACTATATTTCTCAATGTCATGGTATTGTCATGTTTAATTGATAATTAAAAGAAAGTTGTCAAAGTATAAAGTCTATTTTTTCTATAATCTAGAATATTTAACAATTTGACTGCCTCAACTGGAGTAATAACAGAGTTCCCTAATTTAAATTGAATACCTTCTCTAACTATCTTACCTATGACAATAACGCTTTCGGTTTTTTCTGGTGCTATTTCAAGTTTATGTGTTTTCATCCATTGATGTACGTCCAGTAGTGCCCAATTGGCGTTTTAAATTAAGTGCTCTTTTGTGTTAGCCTTTACGATCAGGGCAAGGTCATCGTCATAGGCAACTGTGTTACATCCACTACCTAGGTCTTGTCTGAAGATCCCGTCATACAGGAAGTTTCACAGTGTCGGACCAAGGATCAAACCATGTGGGACTCCCTGGGCCATTTCTATCTCCTGGGTATCCACTTGCAGTATTATATCTCTCAAGTAACTTCCAATGATGTTAGTTAGATATAAATTTATATTAGTTTCTTGTAACTTGTTCATTATTAAATTTTTTCCCTATTCTTTTTGAAAAAATCTGAATAAAAATAGGGGGTTTAGATGGGTTGAAATTAAAAAAAAATCCTAAATTAAAAACGAAAAGCATGAAATGTTTAATAAAAATAAAACTCTATGAAGAGAGATAAAACCAATTAATTCTGAAAAAAAAATGTGAATAAATTATTGGGGAGTTGAAATAAAAAAAAATCCTAACTCAAAAACGAAAAATGATTTTAACTTAAAATTTTTAGCAAGCATTAGACTAAAAAAAAAGCCCTTGGATTTAAACAAATAAACTGATTAAAAATGGGGGTTAAAGGGGGATTGAAATTAAAAAAAAATCATAACTCAAAAATGAAAAGCAAAATCAACATGAAATTTTTAGTAGAAATCAAGCTCTATAAGGAGATGAGGCCTAATGATTATAAATTGATACTTTTGGCCTTGTGATTGCATCTTCCTTCCTTTTTATCTTCATGATCAGAACCGAAGTTACTGTTCGAGAATAGTTATGGAATCATTCCCAAGAAAAACCTTACCATCGCAATAGAATGAAATAGAGACAATTTAAATACTATTTTGCGAGATGGCACTTGGCAAAGTTGTACTTTGATTTATTTGATGCTAATAATGTTTTATCTGGAGATTGAATTAACAGAATGAAAATGTTTTTATATAATTTAAATGAAGCTATTTAAAAAAAAAATGGGTTTGTTTTCATTAAAACTAACAAGATTCACTAGCTTGAGTTTAACATATGATGCAAAAGTGTAAAGCAAAGGTGCGGATACTTTTAGTATCGTGAAAACACTGAATGTTCAGGAACTAGTAATAGTGAAACCAAAACAGTCGATATCTACAATATTCTCTGGTCAGCTTTTATTACTATAATATTGTAGATTGAAATAATTAAACAGCAAGAATAAATAAATAGGAAAGTGACCAGTTCCGATTATATAGTATAATAAATAAAAATATTTTTTTTTCTACATCCTTTATAATTTAAATTATTTGACAGCCATAAACAAATTATTTTGACATTGGCCATCATTAGTGTAAATTATCTAGTAGCAAGTTTACATCAAATTATCATATTATGTATAAAATGTATAATTCTTTTGTAGAGTTATTGTAGGAAATCAAATTTAATAAATACATAAAAATACAAAAATCTTATATAAAAAAGATATAGTAAACAACCATTATCAAAGATAATTCAAATATCAAGTCCTAAAATAAACATAGTTTAGAAAATAATGAAATTAAAATTTGACTAACTATATCTTAACAAATTTTAATCTTAGAGAAAAAGTATTAAACAAAAAAGACAGGCAATTTACAAATCTACAAATATCAATAAACCCAGTTTAGTCCTGTAATGCATAAGGTCTGTTTGAGTTCTTTAAAAATACATTGAGAACTATCAGAGGACTAGTTTACCAGGTGATAGTTTAATAGTTGTATGCGACGAATAATTTGGAATTGAACTGTTCCACTGGTCCTCAAACTGTTTGCATCGAGTTTTAAATAAACCAGAACAAACCTATAGTTTGCAAGAAATAGCTATTAATAGAGTTGTGTTCATTCTGAGTGCTCTAGTGCGGCGTGTTTAATGTTATCCATTTTAAGTATAAACCTAGATTAGATTAGGAGTTGGACGTTATTTGTCCTTGTCCACCGCGACCTTTTCAAATATATTGTGGGACTCCGTTTGTTTTAGAGTATGTTGTCTAGCCTGGTCTTTTTTATTAGATTTACTAGCTTTGACAGTGGCTCCCACATGTAGTTGCATGCATTTGGCTTTTCTTCGCCCAATGTAAGCCTTTAATCCAGCCAGGCCTTCACATTGACACAGGACGTGGAATTATGTTTCCTCTTCTTCACAGAACCTGCACAAAGTTGATTCTTCTGCTGAATTGATGACACTCATATACCATTTGAGGCGACAGTATCCAGTAAGAAGGCCACTGTTATACTAACGGTTTGACGCTTTTGATCCAGTAGGTCTTTCGTTAACTTGGCTGATGGTTCCTTGATTAACTGTTTGGCATGTCTCAGTCTTGGATAGTTTTTCCACCATTCCTAAGACTCTTTTTGAATCCATTTTTTAATGGATGCCTTAAGCAATTCCTTAGCAACTCCACAGAAGGGTTTGGGGCCTGTCATAGCCTTATCTGGGCCTTCTCGGGCTAATTCGTCGGCTTTTTCGTTGCCCTGATATCCCTCATTGCCTGGAACCCAGGCTAGGGTCACCTTATTTTGACTACTTAGCTCTGTCAGGTCTTTTAGACAGTCTTTCACCAGTCGTGATTTGAATTTTGGTGAGAGAATTGCCTTTAGAGCTGCTTGGCTATCAGAGTATATGACAATCGTTTTGCCTAATACTTGCTGATTTCATATTTCTCTTGCAAAGTGTTGTATGGCCATTAGCTTAGCCTGGAACAGTGTTGCATTTTTTCCTAAACTCAGCGAAGTCGTTGTTTTCGACTTGGGTCCATAGATTCCACCACCGGCTCCTTCCTTGGTTTTTGAACCGTCTGTGTACAAGACGAGTTCAGCCTGTACAGGAGGTCCCTGTTTCCAAGATTCTCAGGCTGGTATTTGTATTTGAACATTTCTTTTAAATTTGTATGTGGTTATGGCTCTATCAGTAGGCATAGCTAGAATATTATCCCTTTTTACTTCGTGATATAGCCTTGTGTGGTCGGCGCTATGTAAAATGCTTGTTGGGTTTTGTCCCTGCATTAGCCTGTGAACAGCTGACCTGGTTTCTCCTTGTATGAAGATGTGCAGTGGCGTTAGATTTAATAATACCTCCATTGCTGCAGTCGGCGTAGTGCGCATGGCCCCAGTAGTACTTAGACAGGCAAGCCGCTGAATGCTAGTGAGTTGGCCTGCGCAGTTTTGGTTACATATGCTACTGCGCCATAGGTTATCATGGGTCTTATTACCCTTCTGTATAACCATATGGTCATTTTGTAACAGTTTTTCCAACATATTCTTTTACAACGTACGAGAGCTATTATAGCTTTGTATGTGAGTTTTTTCAGATTTTGATTCCACGTTAGTCTTTGGTCAAATATGACTCCGAGGTATTTGGCTTCTGTGATGAATAGGATAACTATGTTGTTTAGTACTAATGGTCTTAGTCCTGTAAGTACACGTTTTTTTGTGAATGGTAAAATTGTTGTTTTTTTGTGCGTTAATGGACCATTGTTCCCTTTTGCACCAGTTGTTCACTATGTTTAGAGCTGTTTGAGATCGCTTCGAGACTGTGCCTACAAATCGCCCTCTGACGATAATTGCTAGGTCGTTTGCGTATCTTAGGCACTGGTAGCCTTCTTTGGACAATATTTTGAATAAGTCGTCCACAAGAACTAACCACAGCATTGGAGATAATATAAATAATCCTGTTCTCTAGACAGGCAGTGGTCCATTGGCATATTGTAACTGGGACGTTTCTCTCTTCTAGAGCCTTGGATATTGACCTGATTGAGGCATTGTTAAAAGCTCCTTCGATATCTAAGAAAGTGGCTATTGCGAGTTTTTTGTCATCTATTGGAAGCAGTCTGCTTAGATCGTCCAGCGCTAGGTCAGTTGACTTTCCTGGCTGGTATGCATATTGGTTGGGATGGAGCGGATTTATTTTTAATATCTTATCCCTGATATACCTATTTATCAATCTTTCTAGAGTATAATCCTAAAATCATAATAAATTATTATTTTTTTTATTACTAAGTTTATTATCCTCAAGCAATGATTGGCCCAAAACTTTTAAACAGTTCGAAATATTTTAACTCCAATGACTTTTTTGTTTTATTTTTAGCAAGGAAAGGAGGCGGTGGAGGCGGAGGCAAGAAAGGAGGCAATATGGCGATGATGGCCATGTGCGGCATGGGCGTTATGATGGTTAACATGGTGATGGGCAAGATGGCCATGATGGCAGGTTCAGCGATGATGATAGCCAAAATATCTCTATTGCTGTCCTTGATCATGTTGATAAAGAAAATGCAGGAGAAGGGCGGAGGAGGCGGAGAAGAAAAACATATAGTGTATGCCGATTCAGGACACAGCCATGGTGGTGGTGGTGGTTATGGTGGAGGGGGATGGCACAGGAGTCTGGAAGACCCTCATAATATTATCTACAAAGGCCAGTGGACTGCCTCATCAGATAATGGTTCAGGTTTATAAAGTATGAGCATGAATTAGGTCTAGTCAGTCTATTTTCTTCTTATTTATCACATTTTCATTTAGAAGTCGTGAGTGGTATCTGATTATAATTTTTTTTATATAAATTAAACAAAATATTGTTTTTGTCCAGTAAGTAACTTGCCGATTTTAAAAATCTTTGAAGGACTTCCAGAGTTAAAAGTAAAAAGAATATTAACAAAATATTTTGTGGCCCTTCTACGCTTCCCTAGGATTAATTATGTAGTAGTAAATAAAGTGATTTTATTCAATTTTTAACTACGTTTTATAGAAATTGGATCACATTAAAAATTGATTTCTAAGAAAACATCGAAAACTAGTACTAATTCGAAAAGAACTGCAAAACTTTCTGTTTCACTGCTTTTATAGTAATGCAATTTTACCAACCAACGTTTAATTTCTCTTTTAAAAGCTTTCTTCAGTTGTTGTTTCTTGTAACGGCTATTCTAAGAAATTAAGTTTCTTGTTTTTCCATCTTCAACAACACATCGAAACTAATCATTAAAAATATGTTGATTATTGACGGATATGTAGTTGTATATACTCTCGGTCACAGATCATTTTTACGTTTCTACAATTTTGATACTCAAAATTCAGTGACTTTAATTTGATGTTAAAAGTTAGTTTGTGACTATCTTAAGAGGAGAGAAAGTAATGTATGCTGAATATAAATCAAAATACAGAACTAGAAGATCAAGACTAGTCTCAATAGAATCTTAACATGGTTTTATTTTGTCCATCTGGATACAAACAACACTAAATCCTGTAGAATCCTGTTATTAATACCACAAATGATTACGTACCTGTTAAAGATTTGACTTATTAGTCCAATAATGTGCCAGAATAAGTGTTTATAATAATTAACACGTTAAGTTTAATCGTTATCATCTAGAAAATAAAATGCATTTTTAATTCAAAGCTGCCACCTCAAAGTAAAAAAAAAACATTTTATAGACCATTGAAAAATAATAGTTTTCTGCATTTAATAGCATTTAAATTCTGAAGTTACACATTGATAGTAGTACATAAATTTACAAATAATTAATCAATTCAAAAATTTTGTTTAAAGATTATTATAAAATAATTTTGATTCAATGAGTATCATTACATAACATAAAAAAAATAAAAAAAAAGTTTTAAATAGAAAAGAAACCAACTGACGTAATTCTGGTTGCCTACGTGATAGTGCCAATTTAAAAAAAAACATAAGTGTAAGAGAATATAAAATAAATTGTTCTAGTTATGAAATTATTTCTAGTATCAAGTTAGCATGGGTAGTAAATAACCAACAAAATAAAGATAAAGTAGTCTTTTCAAAATTACATAACAATAAATTAAAAATAATAATATTTAATAATGAAAACAGAAAAATTATGTTTGATCGCAACTATACCTTCCTATATTGACCAACAATTGAAGAACAATTTTCAATTAGTGTTAAATATTAACAACTTTTAAAGTCGAAGAAAGCCCTAATATAAATTCATAATTTTTTTCAAATTACTTATTTGAAAAGAACCAGGCAGTCTGCTGATGGAGAACAGGGAACTGGGAGTGTATGAACCTAGAACCAGTTAGAACCAGTTTAACTGAAATTTTGGATAAATACCCAAGTATCTTTCAAGCAGAAATGCACACAAGTTCAGTTCAACATCTAAAGAAGCTATTGCATTACTTAGTATTCTTAAGCTGGTCTCTAATGATATCTAGAGCTGGTAGTTCCTCTTCATAATCCCTAATTACAACACAAGAACATCCTACAACTGTTTTTGCTTTGCCAGTATTATTAATTTTGCACAATCCTGATCATTTTCCTAGTTCTTTTGTGATTAAGAACTTTATAGAGTGAAATTTGACGCTCAGAATCAAAGGCAGACATTCATTTTTTGTACATAGACTCATTGCAATTTTTGACGAGTACACATGTTACAGCTTGTCTTGCGTCTAAAGCTTTACCAGCCTCATAAAACCCATGTACAACACCATCATAAATATATGTTATTTTAAAAACTTCTTCGAGATCTTGGTTTAGATTGATTGTTCCTCATGTTTGATCAGAGGCAATTAAGGGTGCATCATCACTTTCAGACAATTTAGCCGTTTAGCTTTCACAGTAAATACGATCGTGTTTGATAGTCAAGCAGCCATCAATGTGCTGAGCTCTTACGTAATCAGCTCAAAAATAGTCTGAACTTCACTTGAAAACTGGTATTTATATTGTAGATATAGTCTCGCAAGAAAAAGAGCGCGGACACCTTCTGTGTGTGCTGAGCTGTTTTGCACTATCAGTAGTAATGCAATATCAGAAGAGATTAAAAAAGAATTGAAGAGTAAAAAACCGATAATTGGAAAGATTTATTGGGGCTTAGACAGGCTAAGATAAATCTAGGTGACTATAGCCAGAAAAGATCGATATTCTTTATCTATCTGAGCAAGAACAGTCTACGCATTGTAATAGAGATACGTGCGGGGAACACCTTAGTAAACTGGGCCAAAAAAATAGTAAGTGAAGAATCCGTGAAGAGGTGAAGAAAACCTCCATTCACATTCTGACCGAATATTTAGCACTTCATAATCCAAGAGCACTATACTTAGAGGGAAATCTACCCAACCTGGAGCTACTCCGAATCATACATTTCCTTAATGACACAATAGATCCTTCAGGTCGCAGTGTATTAGTACCCAACATAAAACCTATGGAGAATGGGCTTTTAGTATTTTTAGATTTTTAAGTATTTTTAATTGTCAATTTCCTGAACAATAATGTTAATGGGCACAACTATGACCAGTATTCGAGATGTGATGCATAAATCTTACTAACTAATTTGCATGAGTCTAATTAAAGTAAAGCGGGTAAGAGTATGCGTGGTCCAAGAGTACGCACTGCCCTTAGTTTAGCCACCCACTTACAGATGGCGACGTAGACCCAGTTGTGTGTCAGTTTAGTTGCCTACTTTCAGAGCAAATATTATTTAGAGGCGTAACACGCAGATATTGTTCCAAAAACAAAAAATTGTCATTACAATTCATCAAATTTCTAGAGGCTTTCGACGGCTAGACAGAGAAAGCACTACTGACAGGCATCCCGACGGATTTACGCAATGAAAGTACACTCTGCGCATCAAGTATTTCACTATTTCATTCAGACGTAAATGTCAGATGTAAATTTCGCTAAAACATTTCTTTTATTTTCGTTTGTGTTTTTTGCTCATTATAGTTTAATAAAACCTAAGTATGGAGTTTAATAGCAAATTAAGAGGCCGCGTGATTAACAGTCAATCTCGCGAAATAATAACCAATGTTATAGAGTTTATGAGAAGAGAAGGAAACTTTAATTCATCTTCAATACCATTTAAAAATGTAAATGATCGTGTTGCTGCAGCCACAGGAGTATCTAAAAACACTGTCGTTCGCATTTCTGGAGAGAAAAAAAGAATCGATAACCGTGAGATATCGGAATTTTCATCACCAAGAAAAACCATTAAAAAACCAAAAACAGTTAATGATATAGATGAAGCTGCACAAGAATCAAATTTTATTTTTTTATTATTAGATAGCTATTTTTGTTTCTGAGTTGTGTTCATTTACAGGCTCAATTTTTTTCCGTTTCTTCTTTTTGATTTTATATGGGGTTTCAAGTTGTTTTTGACTTATTTCGACGTAAATCACAACACACTTTTTTAATAAAGCAAACATGTGTTAAGAGGTATATGTACGTGTAAACTACAATTACAAAAAATTGATATGAAACCCATGAAACCACCAACAAAAATGTAAAGCTAGCTTCCGTACTAGAACATGGTGTCATATTCGTCGAGATAATTTATCGTTTTGTTTAATAGATCAAGAAATGTAAATATTCCCCTGTTGTTTTTTATAAAATTATAAGAGAAATAATTTTTTTTCTAAATAGAATAGTTTATTATTTTGTAGAAAAACAAAATTTCGAAAATTTTAGTAATGTTTTAGAAACAACCGTTATTAATAATAGGTACCATTTTCCTTAATAACGTAGAAATAAAATATAAACTATTTCCACGATTTACAAAGGCCTACAAAAAAATTATAGGTATTTTCTGCTATCCTATAAAATTTATATTTTCTGACTCAATTTCAAAAGGTTGAAGGAATTCCAAAACACCTTTTATGGCATAATAATTATTTTCAATTCTACATACTATCTTTAGCTGCTTTTAAAAACGTTTTAAGAAAGTCCAATCAGACCAATTTAATCCCTAAACTATTCCACACTTTTAAAATTTAATTACCTAAAAAATATTAAAAACTACCTATTTAAAATAACTTGTTTAGCAGACTGTACAATAGCTATCTTAGTCACACGTAGCGCGTTCTCTGTCTGGGCGTCGAACACCTCTAGAAATTTGATGAACTGTAAGTATCATTAAAACCTAATTCTTTTGAGGGTTTGATTGACTAGTTCAGTGTAAAGGTTATGTTTAAACAAAACCATGCACCGGATAATACATTTATTCTGTGCTAGAATGTTAAGAGTACGCATGCGTACTCTTAGCTTGATATCCGTACTCTTTGTCTGTTCGATTCTCGTCGCTGTAGTTTTAGAATACGTTTTGTTATTTTAGATTAAAATAGGGAAGTATTGACACAAGACCAAGAGAAAGTTAATATTTACGGCAGAGTTAATGGAGGAAATAAAGCAAAAAGTGTTCCAAGAAAAAAGTAAAAGATCAATAGCTACGTCAATTGGAGTACCTAAAGCAACTTTAAGACAACGATTAAAAGCTGCAACGGTGTCAACACCACTCGGTCGGTTTAAAATAGTTTTTACACTAGAAATAGAGAAGAAACTAGCTGGATAAAACATTCTATGGACTCACATTTAAGGTACTTATTAACCTTGCTTTTGAATATGCCGAGAGAAACAAGTTGGAGCAGAGATTTAACAAAGACCAAAAATCAGCCGAAAAAGATTGGGTGTACTCTTTTTGCAAGCGTCAGAAGCTGAGTCTACGCTATTCAGAAAAAACAACCCTGACTTGAGCTGCTGGCTTTAATAAGCCTTAAGTGGAGCTATTTTTTAAAAACCTCGCGCAAGTTTTTAATGACAAACAAATATTTCCACACCCTTTGTTTAGTATGGATGAGTCTGGTATCCTAACCATAGCAAACAAATTACCTAAGGTTGTTGCCCCCAAAGGGAAACAATGCGTGGCCAAAACTGTTTCATCTGAGAGGGACCAGTTAATAACTGCGGTATGCTGTATGAGAGCAACTGGACAATACATTCCACCCACACTTTTGTTTTCACGCAAACCAATGAAACCTAAGCTAACTGATAAAGCTCCAGCAGGAACACTTTAGCTTGTCTCAGACTCAGGTGTCATCAATAAAGACCTCTTTCTAAAATGGCTAGATCATTTTCAAGAATTTTGCAGAAGCTCACTTGAAGACCCTGTATTACTTACCGGCGAACTGGGTATTAACATGCTTAGTTTACCTCTGCCTAGTAGCCATAAGATCCAGCTATTGGATAAGAATTATTTTGGCCCACTGAAAAGTGCGTATGCTTAAGAATGTGACAAGTGACATATCAGTAACCCCGACTGACCAATCAGTTAGTTTTAAGTAGCTGAATTGTTTGCTAGATCATATGCTAGAATAGTCTCAATTGAAAAAGCGGGAAAAAGCTTTTCAAATATGCCGTATTTTTCCATACAATGCGCATGTGTTTTTAGAAGAAGAATTTGCACCCGCCACAGTGACAGATCCAAACGAAATTCCTAGCAAAGAAATTATTATTAAAACATAGAAGATAAATCCGATCTTAATGATGATATACCCTTGTCAATTCCTCAGCAGTAATTGAAACTAACATTGCCTATCCTAAGTGAAGTTGATAAGGACCGAAATTAGTCAAAGGCAATACCCTCAACATCTTCTACGTGAGCACCATCACCACCGCCAAGGCAACGAACTTCACCATCTTTGACGCCGTCAAAAATGCCTACCAACTTTATCTCGCCGAAAATAATAAACCACTACCAAAGGCACCACCAAGATTAGAAAATGTTCCTAAGAAGAAGTATGTACTGCTAACTGCGTCATCGTACAAAAATACAGTTGAAGGAGTTACAAGCAGACAAGCAAGCCAAAACTTAAAAATGCAAAAAGTCAAAACGGAGATATATAGACGAACTAAAGAGTCCGCAGCCGAAGAAAACAAAATTACCATCAAAATAGACGAATGAAGGCGTTTGCACCAAAGAGAAGATGGAACAAAGAACCCCGCAAAAAAAAAGAGGAAAATATCGAACAGATAGCAAAGTAAATGGGTAATGACGAAAAACGTGGCACGGTGGACCAAAATTTCGTAAAACAGACTAGTACCTCACGCAAGCCCTAAGCTGACATGGATTCTTCAGAGCCTTTACCCACCGGATAGGAAAAACAGACGACGACGAATGTATATACTGTGGAGATATAGAAATCTCATATACACTGTATATATATGTTAGATGGGCGCAGACAAGAAACGAACTGGTTGTGCAAATCGGCGAAGAGATAAACGAGGAAAACATGGTACGAGAGACGATGAAGTGTAAGGAAAACTATGACAAGATCCATAGATACATAAGATAAATAATGAAAGACAAAGAGAGGGAAGAAAGAAAGCATGAAAATATAGGTTAAGAAAGTGCATGGCATGCAAAAAACTGGTTCCATGAAGACTGCCCAATGTACTCTGGATTGGTAGATTGAGATAGGGTGCGCACTCCTAGAAGACCATATACGCATTTTTAAAAAACAAAGAGTTAAACTTTATTTTTTTTATATATATACTTCAGTTAACAATATTTTTTTTCCTATGAAATAGTGAAGTACTTTATCCCGATTATTTTAAATTGATTTCTGTTTTGATATTTTGTCGAAAATAAATCTTCTACGAAAAACTGCGTACTCTTACCCGCCTTTACCCTATATGTGTCTATAGTACAACAAAAATAGAATACAACAAAAATCTGTAATATAATCTAATTAATAAAGTAGTTAATTAACGTTATAATGAACAAATATCGCTACTACAATGTTTTTAATAAAGTTTAAAGAGAAACAAAAACCGGCCAAGTGCAAGTCGGAATAGGACGTGGAGGGTACCGCATCATCGTACGAATTAATACTATGTAGGTACTTTTTAAATACATTATTAAGATCAAGCAAAAAAGCTAAAAAATGACGTTTATAGTAGGGGCAAGCCCCTTTAATTTTTAATTTATTATTATTTTTATCCTTTGTTGTTATAGCGGCAACGGAAATACACATTCTGTAAAACTTTCAACTGTCTACCTATTACGGATCATGAGATACAGCCCGCTGACAGACAGACGGACAGCGGAGGCTTAGTAATAGGGCCCCGTTGGTTTTCAGTAAAATAATAAGTTCACTAGAAAACCTTACATCAAAGCTACGGAAATACTACAAACTCGTGTCACTTTAGCCAGGCACCTTTGGTATCTTTATCAGTAGTTTTTTGATTGATGGAGTATCAACAATAACTAAAGCACAAATGATTAAGTATTTTAAAGGTTGACAGGTGGCAATACCCCTTCTTCAACCTCTTTACTGTAGAACACAAAAATTACTTTAAGGAATTATTAAAAATCTATCCCATGCAGTGACTAGATGATTTAATATTTATTGAACTCTGTATTCTTTGTTGACAATGACACTTCAGAACGGACTACTACTTTAATTCAAATATGTAACAAGTCTCTTACCAAGGACAAAGAACAATAGCTATTTATTTAGAGCGGAAAGTGGTAACATCGGCGCATAAGTGCGTTAATTACGCATTCCAACGACTTTTTAAACAGTAGCTGCCAGTGGAAATGGCTCGCATATCTAAGGTGGTTGCGACATTGTCTTCCCTCTTAGACGCTACTTTTGATCTAAATAGTACTCACTTAGCCTACCAATTAATGAAAAATGCATAAGCAATTTTTTAAAAAATATTATTTTTATTGTGTTAGAAATAAAATATTTAAATTGAATCCATTATTCATGATTTCACCTATTGTAGATAGAATATCATTAAATGTCGTAACCCCAAAGATATTCCAACTACCAACCCTTCCCACTGACAGTTATTTTATTTATAATCTTAGATAAACAAATGTAGATAACTAACGGGTTTCCTTTAGTATAGGCTTTGTTTAATGCCAGTATCTACGAACTTTTGAAAGTTTTGGTCTCTGTGGGCGTATGAAATAGATTTTTTTTTAGAATCCGAAGGATTCTTTTGTAAATACTTTGTCATGGATAAATTTAACAGTCGCACTGGGACCCTAACTGGGTACTCGGAGAAAATGGAACAGGGGGGTTAGCGACTGACCCCAGATTTTCTTGAATTCGGAACAGGAGGGCTAGCGCCTGACCCCAGATTTTGTTTAAGTCAAGTAGGAGCTTATGTAAAAAAATGTCCAAAAGTCAAGGGTCTTGGTTAAAATCAATTTTAATAAAAACTCATTTTATTAAAAATTTTAATGAAACGGTGTTTAAATAGAATAACATTATTAAACATTATTACAGTTTGTACATATTCTAATTGTAATAATTTGTTCGCTGGCCGTAAGCCTAGGGCAAATATACTTTTCGCAATTAGAACATGCCTTCATATATTTTCTATCAGCCGACCTTGCACAAATAAAACACCTTCCTTTTTTGGGATTTTTTGGCACAGTGGACCGAGTAGCTGGTCCGAGTGGCTCACGATGAACAACACCTCTTGTCGTAGGCTGGTCCTGTTGACATTCAAACCCAAACATTTTCAAGGCAGCTATGTATTTATTTTGAAGTCCCATATATTTTGAACGATTACTCATGTTAATTTGGCACAATTCCTTGCCTAAACATTAAAAAAAAAGTTTTCTTCCAGATTTTTGTTTCGGATTCTCTTTTGCCAGTTTTCGTTGGCTTTTATGAAGAGAATGTAGGAGTTGTAGGCAACTATATCAATCAAATTGAAAAAGACTGCCATCGGCCATCTTCTTGTGCCTCGCCGACAACTATATGCTCTTACACATTCATCAAGAGTATCGACGCCGGCTTTTGTGGAGTTATAATATAAAATAATTTCTGGTTTATCATTCTGAATGTTCATATCATGATGTTGCGTAGAAAGAACAGTGACGACCTTATTCTTTTTTGGTACATTACTTACAAGTGTTTCACGGTCCCGAAAACCAAAGCGAATAGTGCCAGGCCTTGCAGCCTTCAAAGATTGAGGTCTTAGTTCTGGTGGAACGTCTTTTCTGTTACTCATTATCGTCCCCACGACTGTAAGATTTTATTCCAACAAAGAATTTGCTATTGGGACTGCCATAAACTTTCTGTCCATTGTGATGTTGCGACCACTGTTCTGCAATTTTGCTAATTCTACAAGACGTTTTACAACTTCCGGACCACTTTTGTAATCTTTGGGCTGGTTTATTATTTTTCCTGTACATGGTTCTGCAGCCAAACAGTAGTAGTTTTCTGAGTCACAGAGCACATTAGCTTCAATTCCATATTTACCAGGTTTTGTAGGAATATATAAACGAAATTTGCATCTGCCATGGAATGTTATTAGCTCTTCGTCTATTACAACTGATTTTGAAGGTACCAAAAAGTCTGGAAATTTTCTTGTGATACGCTCCCATATATCTCTTGCTGCAGCAAAGTTATCATATTCTTTTCGAATTCCCCGAGTAGTTTGATCATGGAACCTTATACCATTTCCGCAGTAGTTGGAAACGGTAATGTGAAAACGTAGCCTTATAAATTGGCAAATTCTCGTTACTGAATAAATCTCTGTGGATCTTTGTTTTGCTTATAAGCACCTGGTGTTATCAATAATCCTATGTAGCCTAATATTTCTTTTTTTCAGAACTTCTTGATTTTTGTATGAAAGAAGATTGTGGAGTACTTTCTTTTACAAGGACGAGTTTCTGGTTTGTATGTTGTAAAATAAAATCAATGGTGTCGTCATCAAAAAAGAGTCGGAATGCTTCAAGTGGCGTTTTAGGATTTATTCCCTTTTTTAGATCTGGGGTTCATTATATTGGCAGCAATTTGTCTTCGTCGAGCAATAGGGTTAGGTTTCCAAGTAACACCTGATGCAGAAATCATATCAGAATTGGTTTGATTTATTATAGCTTTAGGTCGTGGACGACGTCTTGCTATATTATCTAAAAAAAAAAAAACAATAAAAACTACTATGAAATTTTTTTAGAATAGAATACCATTTTCTTCGGTATCTTCCTCTGTACTACTTCTTTCTTCAGCTGATTCCTGATCCATGATTTCGTTGGGAAGTTTATCCTGCTCTAACTGAGCATTTGAAGCTAAAAAATACAAAAACTTATAGAATATAAACACTTTCAAATATTTGACACATTGCCGTAATATACTTTTGTGCTTTTTTGAAACCGGCTATTGATTTACTGGTATGTTACTCACTAGATGATTTATTTTCTGTTTCTTGAAAAAAATTACCAGACTGTTCACCTTGATCAACCTCGGAATCTTCGTCTAAGCTTTGCAAATCTGAATCTATGATTTTCTTGAGATCGCTATGCGAAAAATCTTTATCCCCATAAAGAGCTTCTTCCAATTTAGGATCAGTCAAATATCTTTTACTCATATCAAAATATAAATAAAACAGAATCCAAAAAATATCTTTATCAACACTGCACTGCACAACAACTGTAATAAAACTGGTAAAACGTCGCAGAAGCTGAGCACATCGGTATTATTAGGGAGGCGCACGCATGTCGCTCGTACTAGACGTTATAAAAACGTCCGGTAAAGGTATAATATTTTACCAATTTCATCAAACTGTTTGTCAATGAGTTGAAAAAATACGTAAAAAAATGTCCTAAAAGGATTTTGAAGAGAAAGTAAAAATAAGTACGTAATGCTAAAAAAACTAAGCTGGGGTCATTGCCTGACCCTCCCGTTCCCAGTGCGACTGTTATAGAAAAATGCATCCTAAACAAAGGTTAAAGTAACGAGGCCATAAAATCTTGAATAGTGGCAATAATTTCATTCTGATAATATATTTACATTTAAATAAAACGCTAAAATAAATTAACTGTAGCTTAATTAGTATAAAATTGGAACATTAAAATTTTCTTTAAAAACGTCTTCAACTCTAGCAACATTTACAATATATAGACAGATAATGTATTTCATGTAGACAATTTTACAGAATAAACATTACTTATTTTTAAAAACTTTTTGAGCTTATACTTAAATAAAATGTCTTTTTTACAATTTTTTATTAAAAAATACTCGCATACTTGTTTTTTCACACCGACCCTGTGATAATCTCTAAGCTTAGTCTTAAATAGATGAGTAATACGGACCATACCTGATGATGAGGATCTGATCTCCTCGAAACCGGTCGTATTAAATTACTCTTGTGAGATCTTAAGGACCACCCTGGTTTTATTTACCTTATTTTTGTATTATTTGTTTATTTTACCTTAGATACGGTTGCTATAAATACACTCATAACGCCCTAGGGCGTTATGAGCGGGCGTTATGGATCATAACGCCCGCTCATTGTACGAAGAGAAATGAAGCAAAAGCTAGAACGAAATTATTTATTTGGGAAAATTTTCATACTATTACAAGCGACAACTCAACAAACAACAACAAATTAAGTCTTAACTAATTAAAATTAAAAGTGTAATTTTCGATTTTTTTCAAAACTTTATAAAAAAAAACTTGAGACCACTAGTAGGAAGTTTTTTTGTAAGAGAACCGCTAGAAAATTCATGAGAATCTGTAACCGAATTTACTATCGTTGTTGACACTTTGTTTTTAGAGAAAATGCTCTGTTATATGTAACCATTGTAACCTTCCTCTACAGATGCACTCTTTCATTTTCCGTCATTTTGTACACAATGACGTTGGAGAAAAGTTTTCGGAATGAAATAAAAAAATCACATAAACTAAATAAAATAACATACCAATTCTTGAAAGTACGCCAATAACACGGTCTCATCTATGGCAATAATTGTATTTTTCAACTTCCATTGATTATCTTCATAATTCTTATCGTATACGAGTCTGGATTTCTCTGGCAATAAATTATTCGCAGCTTTGGCTGCATTTTCTATGATATTCTTGGCAAAATTCGTATTCATTTCCATTATTTCTATAAGACTACACAAACAAAGCATTAATGACATTCACTAAATATAATGATGATAGCAATATTCAACAAACTTCAAAATATTAACAAATACCATGCCTACTATGAGAAGAAAAATGGAAAGAAAATGCTAGCAGCAAAGAACCGATTTTAAAATCGATTTTTCATTATAATAAAATAATTTTTTCGTGATAAATAAAATCTTGTATGCACCACGAGCGTTACTAGATCCTAACGCCCATCGGGCAACATTCATCTCTCGGGCCAAAGGCATTCGGGACGAATATTACCATCCACGCGGTAGGATCTATATAACGTACTTGGTACATAAGTAAATATTTTATTATTCAATTTCATGTATATTAAACTTTCGTCGCAATTATCTCAAGTCTCTTGTTAGTTATAGAAGTCTCATTATAAAATTTATTTTTTATCATTTAAATACAACTACTTGATTATTTTAATTTCATCAGTTTAGAAAATCAAATTTAGAACCACAGAAAAGAAACCGATTTTATATTTACTAAATACACATCTTCTATTGCACACCTGTCATACATTTACTCCTATTGTTATTACTTTCACATTTATTTAAGAGAACATATCTATATACAGGCTGTGTCAAAAACATATCGAACAATTTGATTTTTGTTTTGGGTATTTGAGGTAATTACCTACATATACAGGGTGATTTATTGAGAAACGGACACATATTAACCGTGAATGGAAGTTACCAAGGTGGATTCTAAATAACGCATGTTTAATTTTAAATAATCTATTATAAATTAACCATTTTAACTAAGTTTCCGTATGCATTTTTCTTAAAATTTATCAACATAAAAATAACATTCTAGAAGAAAGTTCTTTAAAATAAATATATAAAACATCAACCAAAATAACCCTCATGTAATTAGAAAAAAGTGTATCCATCCTAATGAAAATTTTGTTACTGCTAAAAAATAAAAAATTACCACACTGTACTTTGGCTATGATGATTGTTAGTTTTATTACGAATACGATTACAATTCATTATAGATGACTTTTGCCTCATCGGAATTCTACAATTGCCTCTTAACCTTCAACATCAATGTTCACAGCTAAGCAACTTTTTCGTTTCTAGGTTTTTAATTTTATGAAAAATTTCATATTTTTAATGCCTGATGAAGATCAGCTGATCGAAACTAGTTGCCAATTAAAATTTATATGTACTAAACTTGTAGAAAAGTTCTATATCTCTCTTGCTTTTCTAAAAGCCAAATTTTAAAATTACATAGAGAGATATACATTGTGATGCATAAACCAGGTAAAAACCAAACCGCAATAACAGTGTATTATTTTAAATTTAGATTACTTAAATATTTTTTCAATTACATCAGTTTTTAATGTCATGTATTACACTTTTCATTTTCTTTACGTTTTTGTTACTATTGTTATTTAGCAGAGCTGGGGAGGATTCGAATCACATAGGATTCGAATTCTGAGATTCGAATCCTTTTTGAGGATCCGTAAGCGGTATTCGAATCCTTAAGAAAAAAAGGATCCGTGATCCGGATTCGCCGAGGAAATCCTTAGGGATTCGTATTCGAATCACCAATAGTAGTCTCGGATCCTTTTAGAGACCAAACTACGCCGGCGCGAACAGTTGACTCACGCTTTGACTTGTCGCGAAGTGAAATAGACTGAGACTAAAGACCGATTGTTAATATTTAGAAAATAAACGTAACAATCTACAAATGAATGTCAAAGAAGACAGCAGAGCACTTAGACAATTTATGAGTTGAAACCTATGCCATACTTTTAGGCTATTTTAAGGCTATTTTTATACCCTATTCAAAAATTTCTCTGGTTTTCTGCTAGCTTCGAACGAACCCAGCAGAGCACCTCGGTTTTTTAAAGCCTTTTTTTCTAAAAACAACCACACTGCATTTTTAGGCTATTTTTAGGCTCTTGAAATTATTAAAACTTTACTAAAAATTGCTATTTTTAAATAATACAGGGTGCTTTGATGAAACAAAGTTAGCAGAGCACCTCGGTTTATAATTTTTTTTTCTGGAAACATCTACTTATGTCACATGTCTAAGCTATTTTTAGGCTCTTAAAATATTATAAAACTTTTCGAAAAAATAGTGTTTTTTTAAAAAATACAAGGTGCTTTGTTGGAACAAATGTGCTTTGATGGCTTCGTTTGAAGCTAGCAAAGCACCCTTAATTTTTTAAAATAATATTTTAGGAGCCTAAAAATCACCTAAAAATATTGTGTCGTTGTTTTTGGAAAAAACTTAATAAACTGATGTGCTCTGCTGACCCCGTTCGATGCTAGCAGAGCACCTTGATTTTTGCAAAAAACGAGTAGCATAAAAATAGCTTTAAAATACCTTAAAAATTTGGCAGAGGTTTTAACTCAAAATTGCCTAGGTGCTCTGCTGCCTTCTCTGACATTACAAAACAGCAATGAATATCCAACATAAAAAAAATCCTAAAATTTAACACTTGCCTTTCTTCGTCTGGTGCAGTTTGACGATTATTTTTGTTTGCAGGTATAATCGACGTACCTCAAAGGAACGGCTTTGAAATTTTGGTGCTATGTAAGGCCAATCAAAAGATTTTTTATTTCATTGTTTGTTTACTTTGTATTTTGTATTAAAATAAAATATATTTTTTGTAATTTTTTATGGTTCATATTTATAGAAAAAAAAAATAAGTTTATTTTTTTGAACATCTTCTTGTATCAATCATTTGTATGGAAGTCATAGTCCATAATAGACACATAGTTGATATTGATATTAGATTCATAAGCATACATAATACCATGGTATGACACTGACAGTGATTCGTATTCGTGATCCGAAAAAATGGATTCGAATCACTAGGATCCGTGATTCGAATCACATCTCGTGATTCGGATTCGTGATTCGAATCAATTTTTTGAGAATTCGTCCCAGCTCTGTTATTTAGTATACAATTACTTAAGACCCAAACCCTTGATTTTCATGTTTTATTTCAATGGGAAACACATACCAGGTACTCTAAAATCTTTAAAAATATCATCGGAGAATATTTAGAATCACACTGTTAATCTGTGTCCGTTTCCCAATGAATCATCCTGTAGGATAATTGAACAATAGCAAAATAAATGTTCTACAAAAATAACTTTAATTTCTTATTGGAGCATTAAAATACAGTGTGGTGATAAAGTAAGGAACAAAATTTATAATTGCATTATTTAATGTTTTCAAGCAAAACGCTCGGACAGGTCAATTTTAATATTTAATTAGCCACTTTATAGTATAAAGTTTTTACTTATGACGTCATGTATTTTTGCACAATGACGTCATCATTGGTTTTTTTTAAATGAAAACCCTAATTTTTTTGCTGTTTTTAATAGATGGTCCAATTACTTAAATGATGATGTAAAAAAATTGGTACCTTACATAACAATTTGTTTTTTGAAAAAATAAGAAATCAAAATTTAACTTTAATGAAAGTAAATCTTAAAAACACCTTAAAAACAAACAAAATTTAGTGCAAATGTTCAAATTACTTTTCTTTAACCATTTGTCATTGACCATCGATATGAGTATAAACACTTTTTTTTGCAAATTATCATTTTCACGTCTGTACACTTTTGATCAATTTACATATATTGGTAAATTTCACTTTACATTACTTAAGTGTGAAAGGCTCACTTAGCATGTTTTATAAAGAAAAATTATCTTTGTCGTTAACAAAAACGTTTAACTGAACGGGAAAGAATAGAAATTTAAATAATGGTTGAATATTGTAAAGAGTTAGATTATAGGCCCTTTCGACTGACCCTAAAGTCCACTCTTAGCGGTAACCACGGATTATATAGAGGGGCCCAATTTGTATTTAAACTTGCCTCTAGATAACACACGGCTAAGGGGTTAAGTTCAGATGGGATGGGCCTAAGGAACCCTAACTTCCTGACAAAGTGGGCTAGTCCGACTCTGCTGGTTAACACTTCACAAGACTCCCAACTCGATTGGCCTTCACTTGGGATGTCTTGTTGCATCGAGAGACAGGATATGATGTCATGTAGGCCTGTTGCATTTATAGAAAGTCGTGATAAGGAAAGAACAGGACTGTGATTATCGCCGGTTGACCGTGGTTGGCCCGTCGTACGTGGAAATATGCGAGGTGTAATTTCCCATTATCAGTTGATGGTCTCTCCTGGTGCTGCGAGGTAGCTACGCAGCATAAGCTAGACTTATTCGTTATGGATGAGCAAAGTCTACAGAAATGTCTTGCAAAGCTCACAAATATGGTCTCCCACACAATCATATCAAATGCAGAGAATTCGGAATCTTTTAGGAATTGTAATGAAGGGGTTTCCACCTCGTTTAAGACCCTGGAGACCCACATAAAAGCCATCGAGAAGACCTTTAGTACCTGTATAGAGAAGGGTTAAATGAGTACACGAGTAGGAGGAAGGAATTTTTTTTAGAAATACAGGAATATAAAAAATATTATTTACCTTTCTAGGTCTGTCAAGCGACAAACAATCTTTTCTTTTTGTCGCCTTCATCAAATTCTGATCAGTGTCCTAGACTCATCAGTGCTGGCCAAGGACCTTTAGATGCTCAGGGAGGAGTTGCTAGTCTCGAACCAGGATCTGGCTATAGGCTTATCGGATTTGTCGCACTATTATCAAGTGCCGATTTGTGATTGCAGCTTCACAGAGGAGAAGATTTTTGTTCATGTCAGAGTGCCCATTCGGCAAAGGTCATCAGAGTGGTCATTGATGGAACTTTGCTTGGGAGAACTTTACGTGTAAGATCCTGCAAACAACCATATTTCTTGCAATTTCTAATGCTTCATCACTAGTGCATCCGCTCCAAATAAGGCAGATATCTAGGGAGGGGTTACAGCATTATTTGCCTTTCCATGTTAGGTTATGTTTCATTCCTAGGTTTTCAGATAATACACTCCAAGAGCCAGGATACGCACGAAAGCTGTTAGTGCAACGGTCAACGAGATAAGTCATCATTGCCCGGCGCTTCCACCAATATGGTGATGAGTTAGGAACACATCAGGAAGCATGTGAATTACTTAACCAGGAACCCCTGATAGACCGCCTATTGTAAGATTCACAGTAAGTAAATTGGTTACCAAATTTACCGAATGGGATCCATTCTTGATTTGTCTCAGCAAGGTCCAGTAAACGATGAAACCAGATTAAATGTGTTACTTGAAGGCAGACAGCTAGCCCTAAATAATAATGTGGACCACTCTTTTGTCGTGAGGTTGTTTAAGAAAGAAAACTCTCATCCTTACAAAGTTCAATTGATTCACGAATTAAACGAGAATGATCCAGACCGCCGCCGCCTGCAGTTTTGAGAAGAACTAATGTTACGCTACGATGGAGACCCCAATTTTTTAAATATTTTCCTGTTTTCTGACGAAACCACTTTTTGTCTGAATGGGACATTACATCGTCATAATTGCAGGTATTGGTAAAAAGAAAATCCTCACTGGACTCAAAACACTCACAGTCAATGCCAAGAGAAATTAAATGTTTGGATTGGAATAATCGGACGGCGTCTGATAGAACCTTACTTTTTTGAAAAAAACCTTACAGCAGCACGTTATTTGGCCTTTTTGCAATTTGATTTAAATTCAGCTCTGTCAGTTATGTTTCAAACTGATCACGAAGCAAATGTATCCTATCAGAATATTTGGTTTCAACAAGATGGGGCGCCTTCCTACTTTGGAATAACTGTCTATCAATATCTTAACGCCACAATTTCCGGAAGGTGGATAGGACGTCGAAAAGCAATTGAGTGACCACCGCGTTCCCCAAACCAGACTCCCTTAGTTTTTTTTTGTGTATTTTAATAGGCCAAATAATTTAAATGAGCTACGGCAAAGAATTCGTGCTGAAGTGGAGCACATTACACTTGAAGTCCTTGAGCGAAGTGTACAAAGTGTTTACACTCGTATTGTTCAATGCAAAATGGTTGAAGGAGAGCAATTTGAACATTTACGCTAAATTTTGTTTGTTTTTGGGGTGCCATGAGGATTTTCTTCCATTAAAGTTAAATTTTGATTTCTTTTGGTAAGTTATTTTTTCAAAAAAAATTATTATTTAAGGTACCAATTTTTTTACAACTTCATTTAAGTAATTGGATCATCTATTAAGAACAGCAAAAAAAATTAGGGTTGTTATTTACAAAACTACTGATGACGTCATTGTGCCAAAATACATGACGTCATAAGTAAACATTTTATGCCGTAAGGTAGCTAATTATATAATAAAATTGACCTGTCCGAGCGTTTTGCTTGAAAACATTAATGCAATTATAAATTTTGTTCCTTACTTTATCACCACACTGTATATTTTAATTAAACATGAAAATGTAATGTCGCTGATAGTGAATAAAGTTGTTTGTTTTGGGATACTGCATGAGGATCTTGTAATATTTTCTAAGAAATGCCCAAAACTGTCCGTTATGTTTTTGGACCTCTCAGTATATACGAACTTAAACAATCTAGTAATATATATTTTTTTGGTTACAGATGACGACGGGTTTTTCTATTTTAGAAAAACTACGAAAACATGGTAGAACATTTTCGACTTATGTACATATTTATTAATTTAAGCAAAATTAGATGTTTTAAACTTAATTTATTTTAGTTTAATTAGTATTTATTTTTATTTATTGTTGTGTAATTTACAAATAATGTATGCAATTGAATTGTTATTTAACATAAACAATTTAGTGAACTATTAGTTGTCGAAATGATTACAGTTTCTGTGAAAATGTGATAAGAAATTTTGTTAATTTAATATAAATAAACTTTTGATACTATGTAGTATGGTCGTTTGATTTACAATTTAAAAAAATATACCTACCGACTACAAATATTATATTTCTTAAATTTTTTACTTAAATTTTAGTATATTTCGTCGTCTTATTGCCAAAACAAGATAAGTACTTTTTTTTGAGTTATGTGCATGTCATTACAAGAATTATATTGGCATCTAAAACAAGACAAGTGCATTTATGATAGGTTTAAAAATTATTTTAATGTTAATTTGTGTATAAGAAATCACATGTTTTGGGTAAAGGCTGTCCTCTAAATGCAAATGAAATTAAAATCACAAAAGCGCACAGAAGATGTAAGCCCATTTTGGTTAAGAAAAAACAAGACCTACTGAATTTGTGTAAAAATTATGTTATCCCTGTAGAATACCAATAATATTACTAATTCTTGCCTACCTCAAAAGAGATAGAAGATTTAGTTCCAGAGCCAGCAGCTAAAGATTCCGATCTAGAAGAACTTCCTTTAGAAGAGTAGGCTAAATGAAACAAAAACAGGTACTTGTAGATATATCCGAAAAAAGACAAGTGCTAAATACTTTGGTAGTTTTAAGTTTTTGATACATTTTTCTACTGTTTAATGTCCAATGGTATTAAAATTCACTTCCTAAGTAAAAACGGAGTTTTCTTTTCAAACCTGATTTTTTCTCAAATTCTGTTACTTAATCTACACATTTTTTTAAGGTTGCCTTGATTATGGGGGTCATGGGTGGTTGCCAATCCTGTGAATTAAAGAATATAAAAATTGGGGATTTAAGATGTTTTGAGGGATGTTTTCAAGTAAACGTGCCACACACAAAAACCAAAGTCCCAAGGAATTTCACAATTGTGGATACTGTTTTCAAAATCGTTAAAAAATATATAGTCCGAAAATGCACCACAAGATTTTTTTTTTCAATTTCCGAAAAGGAAAGTGTACAAAACAAGTGATAGGAATGAACAAGTTTAGCGCAATGGGAAAGCAAATTGCTACGTTTTTACAATTACTGAACCCTGAGAGATATACTGGCCATTGCCTCAGGCGTTCATCTGCAACATTGGTTGCTGATTCTGGAGCTTCAATGACAACATTAAAACGTCATGGAGGCTGGAAATCCGCCTCCACAGCGGAAGGGTACATCGCCAATTCAAAAAAGAACAAAAGAGAAACAGATCAAGAAATTTTAAGTCAAATAAATAATGAAAATTGTGTTGGTCTTAATAATCCATCATCTTATGACAGTGATCGTCATGAATCTGTACTCATCAATAGCAACACTAATTTTTCTTTAAAAAACAATAATCTCAATGATATTACCGGAGCTATAAATATTTCAAATTGTAATGTTACTATTAATTACATCAATAAATAACTTTAAACGAGTTCCTGTATAAATTGGCGTTTTATTTCACACGGTGGCTTAAATACTCCTCATTTGAAAGGTCTTTTAATTGTGAACAATCTTGTCAATTCTATTTATAACAACTTCAAAGAATTTTCGGTGAGCCCCCGTATTCAGTTGAAGATAAAGTATAGTATTCAATTCGTGTATAATGGACCATACTACACTTGAATATTTACAACACTCGTGTATTATGGTCAACATTATACACTTATTGAATAATATACTATTAACAGGCCTCTAAAATTATGTATACAGAATATCATTTTTGGTTAAAAAAATTAACGGGCCGATAAATGTTAAATTTTTGAAGGCCTCTAAATTTTAACGGATGTTTTACAGAATAGACCCCATAATGTCTTACTTCTATTTTTAATAATTTTTAAAATCTTATGCTTATAATTAATAATAATAATAAATTTATTCACTTTAAAAATCGAATTACAATTTTAACTTATATTTAACAGAAAAAAAATTGTCTATGTGAATAAATAGTGGTTCCACTAAAGGCGAACCTTGTGCGTGGGATACTTTGAGAATTATATTCTACATAGCATTTCTTTTTTTCTATTATTTTTTCTTTTATTTATTATAGAGACAAATTAGCTACAGCATTGAATAGTTTATAAATAATTATTGTATACATAAATAATTGGATAATTGCAGGTAAGTTCTTTTTAGATTTTAGTTATATTTAAATTAATAAAGTCATGAAATTTTTGTCGTTGCTTAGTTAATATCCATTGTTGTAATTTAGACCTATAAAGAGCTATAGAATTTAGGTTTTTAAATTCCACCGGAAGTGCGTTAAATATTTTAGGACCGAAATATACAAAACTTCTTTGCCCTAGAGTCTTTTCCATTCTAGCTACGGTGATCACATGATTTTTATAACGCGTTGGGTATAAATGTTGTACCGGAGTGCTAAGGAAAATAAGCTTCTTCTGAAATATTGCTACACGTAGGTAAAAAAGTTGTCTTAAATCCAAAACTTCTGCTTCTCCAAATAAACGTTCTGTTGGGTAAGTATAGTTTTTATTATAAATAATTTTTAAAATCCATTTTTGTATTATTTGTAAATGTTTAATATGGGTATCTGCCGCACCTCCCCAAGCGATAATACCATAGGTTAGATGAGTCTGTATTAATGCATAATAGAGCATTTTTAAGTGGGGGATATCCAAAAAACATTTTAAAAATTTAAATTTTGCTAAATAGAATCTAATTTTCTTTATAACACTACTAATGTGTGCATTCCACTTTAAATTACAATCTATTATAATTCCCAAGTATTTAGTTGTTTTTGACATTTTTATACAAACATTTTCATTGTTGTAATTTATATTAATTGAATCATATTCAGGTAAATTTGAATCGTAACTAGTAAATGGAAGAAATGTTGTTTTATTAAAATTAATTGTTAACAATTTGTTACGAAAAAAATCTAAAACAATAGGTAGGGAGTTAATTATTTTTTTCTTTAGGGTATTCCAATTAGTATCTTGGTAGTAAATGGCCGTGTCGTCGGCGAAACCTATGATTTCTGCGGGTATAGGTAGTTCAAAAAGGGCGTTAATATATATATTAAACATAATAGGACCAAGAACGGTACCTTGGGAAAAGCCAAATTGTATTGTTTGCTTATCACTCATAGAGTCGCCAATACTGACATACTGTTCTCGATCAGTTAGGTAGCTCTTTAGTAGTTGATAGGCTACTCCTCTGATGCCTAAGGTATTTAATGTTTCTAATAAATCTGGATGACTCACCGTGTCAAATGCTTTGGCGAGATCTACAAAGATACAAATTGCAGGCATTTTTGTGTCTATAGATTTGTATATTTTGGATGTTATGTCAGCAATTGCATCTTCGGTAGACCTCCCCTCCACAAACCCATATTGTTTAGAAGATAATAATTTGTATTTGTTGATAAAATTACACAATCTGAATTTAATTAATTTTTCTATTATTTTACTCATACTGGACAGGATCGATATGGGTCTGTAGTTTGACATTTCTATCTTATCCCCAGCTTTATAAAGTGGTTTTATAACTGCATTTTTTAGAGAATTAGGAAATATTCCAGTAGTAAAAATTTTATTTGCTATAAAAGTCAGTGGATTTTTTTAAATAATGTACACATCTTTTATAAACCTCAGAAGGAATTAGGTCTAGTCCAGGCGCTTTGTTTGGTTTTAAATCTTTTATAATTTTAACCACCTCCTGTTCTTCCACAGGTTCTAAGTATATGGAGTTAGCTAGTCTTCTTTCATTGAATTTCCTAGATGACTTTTTAATTTTTTTCGCAAGAATGCTACCTACCTCTGTAAAATATCTGTTAAACACATTTGCAATTTCTGTTTTGTTTGTTATATTTATGTGGTTCTGTTTTATTTCACATATCTCCTGTGTTTTATCATGATTTTTAATATTTTTTACAACTTGCCACATATGTTTTGAGGAATTCTTATTTTTAATAATTTAATTTTTGTAGTAGTCAGTTTTGGCAATTTTTATCAGATCATTTAGTTGGTTTCTGTATATTTTGAATTCTTTTAAGGCTTGTGTATTGTTTGGTTGTTGTTTAACTGTTTTATATAAAGAATTCTTAATATTAATAGATTTTACTAAACCTTGTGTAATCCAAGGACTACGTTTGAAATGAGAACGGTTAATCTTTATTACCCGGCTGCTTGAGTTTACATAATGTTTTAATTTAGTAATAAACATATCTGTCATTTCATTAACATCTATGGAGGAATACATATCTACCCAATTTTCCTGTGATAATATTTTATGTAATTAATTGTAATCACATATTACTTTATGATATTTGTTTTGACTTGAATCTTTCAGATTTGATGGATACTGGTACTGTAAAATTTGAGAGAAGTGATCAGTTAGTGAAGACCAGAGTACTATGGGTACTATATTTTCTAAGGACTCGCTTGTATTAACATGAAAATGGTCCAGGCAGGTTTTACTACTACCCTGTATTCTCGTAGGTGAATTAATCACTGTATCCATGTTCATGCAAAATATTTAGATACTCTTGACTTACATCAGTTTCCTCCAATATATTAATATTTATGTCTCCAACGATTATATTTATGTGATTATTTTGCTTATTTTGTTTTAAATAGTTGTATAGATCCTGATTGAATTGGAATGAACATGTACTGGAAGATCTATAAATTGCTAATAATTTAAATGATTTATTTAATTTATGGATAACTATTTCTAGTGCATTTATATTGTTTAGAGATACGATTTTATAGTTGTATGTTAAATTGTTTTTAATATATACAACTACCCCATCTGCTCTGTTTATTATATTGATATGATTAAATCTATGTTTGTTAGGCTGATTAAAAAATATTTTTGAACCCACACTTATTGGCAAATCTTCTATAGATTTTTTAAATAAATATTTTAATATGGCACGTAAAAAATATCGTAGTACATTGACAGTAAGCGGACTAGACCATGACGAGACAAGTTATGGTTCATTCGCCAAAAGAATTTTTGGACCACCTCGCCAAATGATTTAACCCTGAAAGAATTCAACATACCGAAAACACTTTCTACAAAAGCGTAATGACTTTCCTGTTACGATGAGTCGACGCAGGTATTGGCGGTAATTGTTGTGCAACATCGGAACACACAGGACACAGGACCGTGCCCAAAAATGCCGCGCCTCGAGGTAAATTTCGCTTGACGAGCGTCAAGTAGGTAAGTTCTCTTTAAATATTAACGGATGCTTTTATTTTTAATCGGTGACTGAACGGTGTACCGTTATGGAGGAGTCCAATTGAATGTGGTACATTTTTGAGTTCTTATAATAAAAAAGTATAAAATAATTTATACCTACTTAATTTAAAAACGTAATCTTATTCTGAATAATAATTTATCTGCGATATACAACTCATAGAAAAGTTGTCCCAAATAGTTTATTGTAGAATTGTTAAATTATTTAAAAAATATATAGTTATCATATTATTACATTATTAGTAAAGATTACTGGGAGTAGGTGATTCAGAATACATAGAAGAGTACAAAATTATTTTAAATTCTTATGGCCTAATTTTTTGCATTAATCTAACTAAAAGACACATGTCAATATTGGCGATATCGATAAAAATATTAAATATTTTGGTTTTCAAAGTCACATTATCCAAATGTGTCAACATTATAAAAGTAAATTTTATAAATACTTAAAAAGATACTTTAGAAATGATAGCTGTTTAACAATGTATCAATTAAGAATGTTCCTTCAACATAAACATTTATTAAAAAATCTGATGTAAACACATGACTTTCCTATCTAGTTATTATAGGCTTTTTCCCGTTACTTTGTACAACCTATTGCAGCACCTCTATAAATGTTTAGAGGATAAACTAAATATATACATTTTCCACATACATCTTACTCGAAACATTTTTCTATAGATATTCATTGAAAACGAAAATATTAAAAAATTTAAATTTAGCACTTTTCCTTCAATTTTTCCAATACGGTCCATTTTAGAAAAATCATATAAAAAACAAAAATTATAGAGATCGATATCACAATAACTTTTATTTAAACAATTTCCCTAAAAATTTGAATTTTATTACATTTTGTCAAATTTCTCGAATACGGACCATTTTAAAAAAAAATTGTTTAAAACCAAAATTATAGATAATAATATTGTAAGTAATTTTTATCTGATCAATTTTCTTCTCCAAACATCAATAACAGATATATTCCATAAAATATAAAAACGGCTTCCCATAAAGTACCCCCCAAATGTTCCGCCTTCGTCCAAAATATAATCATTTCACCAGACTGGCACCGGGATTTCGCTTTCGTCGCGTTCGAGATAAGTTTCTCGGCTCTTTTCTTGGTCGCACTTCGCACCCCATATCGTCACATCCCTCACGGTACTCGCGGAGTCGGAACTTGATAGTCAATGTGAGAGATGGCGCAGCATGTATTAAAATTAAAACTAATTCGGTGCAAACATGATTAAAAAAGAGTAGGTGTAGAATAGTCCTTGAAGATTCCTATATCTTACTGGTAAGAAACTACTGTGTTGCTTACTCTAACCATTTGTCTTCTTTAATAAGTTTAGAGGACTATTTCTTGTTCTATAGTAATCTAGAGTATCAACAAGTAAAGGATCACTGATAGCTTTGCCAGACGTCACGATTTATACGTATTTTCCACGCTTTTTCACTTGCTTGTACGCTCAACGCCATTGTATGAAAATGTCCGCTTTTGACAAAAATGTCACTCTTTTTATGTAAATGCCATGTTTTTAATATTTAAAGCCGTGAAAAAATTGAGGAACTGTTTTTATAGAAAAATGTAAGGTGAAGCCCTTTTTTTTAGATAAATATCGGCTAAAGGATTCTTGTTTACGAAAAATCCAAGGTGAGGACCTTCTGTTTTTTTTTAGAAATTTCAGAAATAATGGACCTGATTATATAAAATAGCTTGGTATTTTCACTTTCATAAATTTGGCAACCCCAATGCTGACTATTTTAAATATCTCTAAGAAGTCTATAAACAGATAAATACAGAGTTTGCTTCTATCAAGAGCATTGTTAATTTTTTCTGTTAGAGCCAGTAAAACATTTTCAGTAAAATTATTTTTCTAAATCCGTATTGTTGGATAATATATTGAATTTATTAAAATATTAAGTTAAGCGTGTCTGTAGCACCTTCTCAAAGACCTTCGATAGACTGGAAATAAGAGAAGTGAGCTGATACGTGATAGCAACATTTTGATCACCTTTTTGTAAAACTGGTACGACAATAGTAAATTACATAACTTATAGGTCATTCGATAAAAGAAGATATAATTATTGGTAAGATTTTAGATTTAAAATTTCAAATTTTATCAATTCCCAGTAATTTTTAGAAAACGATTCCTTTGAAAGATTTTTAAATATTTGTAACCTCGAAAAAATATTCGAAAATAATTTAATATCCAATGGCATTACATTTGAAAACCACGAATCTTTTTGGATATAAACGTATCATATAAGTAGGTAGGTATACGACGTCGGAAAAAATTTAATGCGGTAAAACAACCTCGCAGGTTCAAGTTCTCTCTGATCTTGACCGCCACTTCGCCGTTTATCGATGGTTGATGGTGCGATGGTACGATACGCTTCCGATCGCGATGGTACAGCGATGGCACTTTACGTTTGTTGCTCTCTGGGTCGCTGATTTCTCACAGACTTCATAACTTTCACTTCTCGCTGGATATGTTTCATCGTGATGTTGACGTCCCATTTTCTTCGATGTTTGCTTTTGTGTTTAGGTCGCTCGTAGCAAATGAATGAAATTTTATTTGCCTCTTTTTGCTCACGACGACTCACTTTCGTTTTGTGATTTTTTTTTATCGAAGACGCTAATCTTTCCTGTAAATACGGAGCTATATGAGAAATCTGAATGATGATGTTCCAGTATTAAAAAAAAGTAAAGAAAAAGTGAGTTTTGGTTGGTAATTAAATTGAATATTATGTCGGTAATTTTAGTGATTAGGTATAGGGTAGGGTGGGGCAGTACCAGTTTAAATTTATGTATAAATTATTGGTGTGTATTTAGTGAACTGTATGGAGACTATATTTTAGAAATTAGTTTTTCTTACCTTTAAAATATTTCTGTATCTCGTCGTGATTGATGAACTTAAGGAAAAAATATCAGGAAAGGAAAAGGGAAGGTTCATCGGTAATTTCATTTTGCATTCAATAATTAGAACCGGCGTATAAAACGAATTTTATGTTTTTTAAATCGACTATCTTTTAGAAGTAACGAAATACGACTGATCTTAATACTACGCATAAATAATTTGCGCATGCCAAAATTAACGATATATTTTAAATAAAATGTATCTGCCATATAGGCAACACCAACTACCAAATATACCAAATCTTAATTATAATCGTCCAAAACATCCTGCCCCCCGTTGAATGCAAATTCAACAAAAACAAAATTAAAATGTTAATATTACTAATTATTCTTCGTAATTATGCTATCACCAAATTTATGAAAATAATAAATATATGTACAGGGTGTTATTGAAATACACGTACATATTAAAATGGGGAATAGTATGTAATGACCAAAAACGATTGGCACCAATTTTAACTTCAAATTCTAAAATTTAAATATTGGGGAAGAGTCCCTTTTTCCGACCTACTAGTTTCCATATTTAAAGAAGTAAAATAAATCGAAATTGAACTTACCCATAGAAATTGCACTGTTGCCGTAGCAAAACCAATTAATTCAAAATAAAGTTTATTACAGTAATTGTTCAAAATGCCGTCCATTATAATTTACACACACTTGCAATCGTCTTTCCAAAGAACTTTGAACATTAGAAATTAGTCTTGGATTTTGTCGTAGTTCTTCGGCTACCGCATTAACATTATTGATTAATTGTTCAACACTATTAATAGGTTCATTATAAACCAGTTGTTTCATGTGACCCCACAAAAAGAAATCGCATGGATTTAAGTCCGGAGATCTCGGAGGCCACTTAGTAGGTCCATTTCTGCCTATCCACTTTTGAGGAAATCTAATGTTCAAAAACTGCCGTACGTTTAAATCAAAGTGAGGAGGAGCGCCATCTAGTAGGTACCACATCCGTTGCCTTAATTGTAACGGTATCTCTTCTAGGAGTACTGGCAAAATATATTCTAAAAAGTGGAGATATCCTGGCCCATTTAATCTGTTCGGGAGAACATAAGGCCCGATTAAATACTGATCTATTATGCCAGCCCAAACATTTATTGAAAATTTTCTTTGATGCCCAGTTTCCCTAATGGCGTGAGGATTTTCATCACTCCAAATATGCGTATTGTGCATATTGAACACGCCAACACGAGTGAATGAAGCCTCGTCAGTATACAATAATATTTTTAGAAAATCAGGAATATCAACACATTTTTGAATCATCCATTCACAAAACTCCACTCTCTATTCTTCATCACCTGGATATAAGGCCTGGACTTTTTAGATGTGATAAGGATGTTAACCTTGTTCTTTAAGTGTCCGCCACACAACAAATGAGGACACTCCAATTTCAAGACCTAGTCTTCTACAACTTAATTGAGGCCGGTTTTCAACAGCTTCCAATATTTCTTCTTCGGCCGCCAATGTTCTTTGTGTTCTTGTTCTCCCTCGATCTGCACTGACACTCTCAAATTTTCCATGGTGTCTTAGATGCTGAACAGTTGAAATAAACGTACGACAGTCCGGAATTCTCCGATTTGGAAACCGTTCGCGATACAGGATTTGTGCTTGCCGAGAATTTTCTCCAGCTGCCCCATAAACCAGCACTATATCCGTTAGTTCAATATTCGTAAATAGTGGCATCGTAAAAAAATATTTAAAAGTAATCGTAACAACACTTTTTACCAACTTGGAAATGACGCGCTCGTGTTAGCCAGATTCGTAAATCAACTAAAATTTTAATAATCTATAGTTTCAAAAATGTATAGTTTAAAAACAATCATTTATCAAATATTCTAGTTTTTTGATAACGAGGGTAGTAAAAACCAGTCTTCGGAAATAGAAATTAATTCGAAAATCTTGGCAACATGGTTATTTCTTACAAGACTAGTTTTCTTATCATCTGACAAAAACTTGCATATTAATTACTGTTGATGTTTAAAATAGGTAAATAAACCTAATTTATATAGGTCATCCTCAACATATCAGTGAAGTACGTTTGTTTTAGAATTAATTTTCAAAAATTTATAACTCCCTTAATAAGGGGTATTTTTAAAAAATAATATTTTTCTACATTCAGTGGGGATCTGCGCAATACCCAGTTTTAATATGTACGTGTATTTCAATAACACCCTGTATATATACCTAATAAAATTATTAACGTGTTATAAATTTAACTAATATTTACAAATAACTTATATCAATGTATCCTCATTCCCATTATTGACTAGGCAGAGGACAGAGCTTAGCAATTGGGCGCATGTACGTACCATTTCTGGTCCGTACTTTAGCTATTCGAGAAATCCCACCTTTACCAGGATATACATTTTCAATTATAGCCAAAGGCCATTGCAAGGGAGGGATATTGTCATAAACAATTACAACTACCATGCCTTCTTTAGGGGGTTTTAAAGTAGTATTCCATTTTTGTCTGGATTGCATGGAAGTTAGATATTCTAAATGCCAATAGTTATTAATGAACAACGGAAATTCAATAGTCTATCCATATACAAATTAAACAAATATTTTTTATCGTTATATCTATCATTTAACAATTTCCAAATAATCTCATAATTATCTGGGACCGATTCTATTGAACTACAAGTTTTTAATGCCTTTCCTGACAGGGAGCCCAATAAAGATTGTAATTTATCAGCTTTTGAAAATTCTGTTTTACTATGCACGAATTGCTTAAAATTTTCATAAAAAATAGGCCATAATGATAAATCTTCTCCATCAAATTTAACGAGTTCAATTTTAGGCATTTTTATATGTGTATCGCCACTACTATTATTTTGAAATTGCGAATGACCTACAGGTTTTTTCAATAATATTGCCGGTAAATATTCAATATTGGAATGAATTTCATGAAACGCATCTGAAATAGTAAAATAATCCACTTCGGCCTCAGGATTCATTTCCTGTTTCAAAATAACAATTTCTTGGACAATTTGATCGAATTCAAGGATAGTTTTTTCGATAGTACTGTATCTAACCGAAAAGTTTCGAATTTTTGTTTCATTTCGCTGATCGATTTCTAAAGCCTGTCCAGCTTCATAGCAAATCTGAGCCCTTCGAAAAATATTTTCCCGTTTTGCACGATATCTATCTAATTTTAATTCATTTGAATTCTTCGGCATATTTATAAAAGACAAAGGTGATGCGCAGAACTACAAACAAATCTACGATTCAAATTCCACGAACGGTTTTTTAGGTCAACAAAAGGCAAAATAGTTTAGGATGGTTTAGGATGATTTAGGATGATTTAGGATAGTTTGGGATAGTTTAGGATTATTAAGGATGATTTAGATTGGTTTAGATTGGTTTAGGATGGTTTAGGATGGGTCAGGATGGTTTAGCATGATTTATGATGATTTAGGATGGTTTAGGATGGGTTAGGATGGTTCAGGATGGTTTAGAATGGTTTAGGATGGTTTAGGATGATTTGAGATGGTTTAGGATGGTTAGAATAGTTTAGGACGGTTTAGGATGATTAAGGATTGTTAAAAAATCAGCATAGAATAAACTTCCAATAAATAATACTTTGTTTTTTGAATAAATAAAAAGTCAGAGATCAGACCATCCAACGGTACTGAAGTGGTATTAGATATAAATGCATAGTAAAAAGAACTACTTACTTTTGAACAATAATACCTTATTTAGTTTTGTTTCTATAATTACAGCCAACAAAAATAATATATAGAATTAAAAAAAAATGCATCCAAAGTAAACGCCATACATTTTTTCCCAAAAATAATAACACCCTGTATATATTATTTTTAATGCAATGTAAGAAACAAAGCAGAATTTGACAGATAGAAGGTAAAATTGAATAAAGCAGTATCATTGGTTTATTTAACAAGCAACAAATATTTTGATATATGAATGGGAGTTAGATTTGAGAAAATTTTATCATTAAAGTTTGAATTCAATTCTTATAAAGTAATTTTGTGAATTAATTATAGTTTAATATTAAAATACAAAACTTTTTAAGTATAGTTTTGATGATGTCATAAATTAAAGTAATTTCTATTGGTTCCTAAATTTCAGTATGGGTAAGGAGGGGTTTGGTGCATAGCAACTCCCGGTTACGAAATAAATAAAGGACTTCCAGAAAAATAGAAGATGGAGACAAGCAAAAAGATGTCACCTGAAAAATTGAAAAATAAAATTAGTTTAAAAAATCAATAAACATTGATTTGGATAATTTAAACATTAAAAAAATATTAAGTAAGTCAATGAAATACAAATTATAAATATTATTGCATTTTATGAATAGATTTATACAGAAAAGTTTAACTTACCGGCCACAAAGTCTTCAAAGGATTTGGAGTGTTCATCCGAAGTAAGAATATTATATAAGTGCAGGCAGATCAATTCCCGTATTTCACATTATTGAGACATATGTGCTACAAACAAATAAAACTAGTGCACATTATAATTTAAAAAAATAAACAATAAAAGGATATTTTATTCTTTCAAAAGTTTGATATAATTACCTAAAGCTTGTGAACAGGGGCGATTTCTCCATTGGTTCATTTGTGCAGTGAACACCCAGTTAAATTTCATAAAAACACATTATTTTAATATTACATACATAACATAAAAATATAAACTTAATTTTAATATTTTTATTTTCATACGTATTAATCTATATTTTTTGTACATCATTGTCCTCTGGCTGATCGCGTCTGTGTCACAGTATATCTAAGTATACTGTGTATGTGGCGCATTATAATAAGTGAGCCTAACACGAGTGAGACGATTTGCCGAATGTATATAGCTAGAAAGAGAAGACAACACGCCAACAGATCCTTCAAACTGTCAAAGAACACACTAATTGGCGCGCCGCTTACCAACAAGGTTGCCAAACCAGTGTTTCCAGTCTAGTACAATTCACAATTGTACTAGATGTAGTACTTTCTGCGTGCATCAGTGTTCAGAACAAATGACAACAATATCCTAATAGACTGGTACAGAAAACCTTGTCAGTCAGGACGTTACCTACATTTCAATTCATATCACAAATACCAAATGAAAGTCAACTTGATAAAACAAATGAAAAACAGAGTAATCAAAATTTCTGACAAGAGCTTTCACAATAAAAACCTCAACATCCTTAAAAACCTCTTCTTAGATAATGCCTATCCACTACGTTTAATAAATAATACACTTTTCAATCTATCGTCTACCCTGACACATGATGCTCAATTAAGTGATCAACTGAATAATATTAATAATAATAATAATAATAATAATAATAATAATAATAATAATAATAATAATAATAATAATAATAATAATAATAATAATAATAATAATAATAATAATAATAATAATAATAATAATAATAATAATAATAATAATAATAATAATAATAATAATAATAATAATAATAATAATAATAATAATAATAATAATAATAATAATAATAATAATAATAATAATAATAATAATAATAATAATAATAATAATAATAATAATAATAATAATAATAATAATAATAATAATAATAATAATAATAATAATAATAATAATAATAATAATAATAATAATAATAATAATACCGCACGGGGGTGTAGACTGATTGATCTGCATCTGGGATATGGCGCCCCCACGGCCCGAGCTCAGCTGCCCGCTGTCCAAATATCCCAATTCCCTACCATTTTCCAACAATACTTCACACATTTCCTTAACCTAAATATCCTTTCCCATCACCCCGTATGAAGTCCGGGACCACGAAGCAAAATAGATCGTTCAAGGGAGGCTAAATGAATAATAATATAGCCTTAGCGAGTATCTCTGTTAAAAATACCGTTACCCGCCTAATTGAAGCGTAACATTTAAAAAAGCAATGGAACCTCTTGGATCAAAAATATGTCCGGAAATAAAATATCTCCCCAATCGGATTTCCGGGTGGGAGATGGTCTAGGGGGATCTATTACTGTAGAATCGAACAAGGAAACCGTATCCAACAGAAACGACTTTGAGTTACGTAGAGTCGAAAATGCAGGCTCTCAGCAAGTGGGTTTAGTACAACTTGATGTTGATGCTCCCCCGACAGAGAGATTAATGCCACACTTGGAAGTACAACCTGCCACCACCAAAGCAGGAAAGCCCAGACAGCGTTTAAAATGGACCCTGGAAATAAATTCTAATGTAATCCGCTGTTATTATAGGGCTACTAAACTTGAAACAGACATGCTAGGATATCGAGCAAGAATGCATACCCTATTTAAGGAATGTTGCCCAAACATAGATGTATCTGAACAGAGAGTAGCAGACCAACGCTATGCTATTGTAAAGAGAGGATTGATGTCTCATGTAATAGTTGAACGCATTAGATCCGAGATTGAAGAGGAATTAAGACCTATAGATGAATCAGGAAGAGAAGAGGAAGCACAACAATGCGATAATAATAGACAACACAACAATGAAGTAATATCTAAAGAAATATCCCCAGAATCACAACCTCACCAAACACAAGAACAAGAAAACACCGTAAATATTCAAATCGAAGACCCCAAATACACCAAACTAAGAGAGCTTTTAGAAAATAACCTTGATAAATACGGTAGAACTGAACCAACGCAAAGACCAAAAATACCAAAGCAAGGATCGTCCAATAAGTTGGCACGTATAGTTAAAGATATGGATACAATTTTGTCACAGTATGTTAGAAACACAACTAATTTCATTGATTTCCATACCCTCATATACTGTGCGGCAATAACATGCGTATTAGAAAATGGTGCTAAAATACTAGATAACCAACAAAGTAAACCAAAAACACAAATAAAACCAGGATGGCAAAAGCGTATCGAAAACAAAATCAATAAACTAAGAGCTAACATAAATAGACTGACGTTGTATTCAAAAGGTCATAATGGAACAAAATTAGTTGAAAGTGTCAAAGAGATATGTAAGCAATACGAAAATCATACAAAGCATGAAGAAAAGAACGAGAATATACCAGAAATATTAGACACAATGAAGCAGAGACTAACAGTACTGTCTAAAAGACTTAAAAGGTATCAAGACTCAAATAGACGAAAAAGAGAAAACAAGATATTCAAACAACAGGAAGGGAAATTCTATAGATCACTCAACAGCAAAGATACAACAGAAATATCAAAACCACCAGATATAGAATGCTTAGAAAATTACTGGTCAAATTTATGGTCAACAAATATCAATTACAAGGAAAACGCTAGATGGATACGCAATGAGGAAAGAAATAATAACCAAATACCTGAAATGTTGTACACCCCTCTAAACACCTGCCACGTCACTGCTATTATTAAAAACACTCATAATTGGAAAGCACCAGGGAATGACTGCATACAAAACTACTGGCTTAAAAAGTTTACCAGCATACATGAAACACTTACTCAGTACCTTAATAGTTTCATTACCAATCCTGCATCATTACCTAAATTTCTCTCCCAAGGAATGACATACTTACTCCCCAAAAGTGGACCAAATGACAATCCTGCTAATTATAGGCCTATAACATGTTTACCTACTATTTATAAAATCCTAACAGCCACCATAAGTGAAGCTATTTACACACATTGCGAAAATAATAATTTATTAGCAGAACAACAGAAAGGATGCAAGAGGAACTCAAGGGGGTGCAAAGAACAGCTAATTATAGACTCAGTTGTTATGAACCAGGCCAATAACAAAAAAAGAAACATATATACGGCATATATTGATTATAGAAAAGCCTTCGACTCGGTACCACATAAGTGGTTAATAAGAGTCTTAAGAATATATAAGATACACCCAAAAATTATTAAATTTTTGGAAGATACAATGGAAAGATGGCAAACAATCCTAATTTTAAATGCAGTAAAGGCATGTGTAACAACAAAACCGTTGCCAATCAAGAGAGGCATATTTCAAGGAGATTCCCTCAGTCCCCTATGGTTCTGCCTGGCAATTAATCCACTGTCAAAAATGCTAGATGAAGGAACAACTGGTTATAAAATTACTAGCCATAATGAGAATTTTCGACTAACACACCTCATTTACATGGATGATATTAAGATCTACACGGATAGCCAGGAACATTTACTTCAAAGCCTAAAAATAATAGAAATGTTCAGTAGAAACATAGCTATGGAGTTTGGCATTGAAAAATGTAGAACACAAAGCATATGTCAAGGAAAAAGAGAAGTAATAAACTACGAAACAGAAGAAGGGAATATCATAACAGGAATGACGGAAAATGAAATGTACAAATACTTAGGAATGTATCAGTCGAGACTAACAGAAGACAAAAAAATGAGAGAACAGTTTTGTGAAAAATATAAAGAAAGATTAAAGAAAATTACAACAACCAAGATCAATGGAAAATATATTATTAAAGCGATAAATACATTTGCCGTACCAGTACTGACATATTCCTTTGGAGTGATTCATTGGACAGATACTGATATAGCAAATATAAAACGTTGTACAGCTAAAACACTTACTAATGCCAAATTTCATCACCCAAAATCTGCTGTAGAACGACTAATATTACCTAGAACCGAAGGAGGAAGAGGACTTATTGACCTAGGCAACTTGTTAAATAAGCAGAAGAATCAACTGAGAGAGTACTTCTATAGAAAAAAAAGTGTATCACAACTTCACTCGATCATTGTTGCCGCAGATGAACATTATTCTCCACTTAACCTTGCCAACGAAATTACGTTTCCCACAACAACTGATAATGAGCTTATTAACAGATGGACCACCAAGGAATTACACGGTAGGCATGCCCAGGAGCTTGAACAGCCTCATGTCGACAAACTGGCGTCGAACGCATGGTTGACAACTGCTGGGTTGCACCCTGAAACTGAGGGGTTTCTCTGTGCCATACAAGACCAAGTAATAAACACAAAAAATTACAGGAAACATATAATTAAAGATGGAACAGTTGATGATACATGTGGAAAATGTCATGCGGGAACAGAACATATTCAACACATTATCTCAGGATGTCAAGCTCTGGCGCAAGGTGAATACAAAAGACGTCATGACAATGTAGCCAAAATTTTACATTCCAAATTGGCAATATTACATGGGCTAGCTGAGAAGGAGATACCATACTACAAATACAAACCGGAAAAGGTATTAGAAAATGAAAATGTTCGAATCTACTGGGACAGAGGAATACTAACGAATAAAACAATTCCCCATAACAGACCAGATATTACAATGGTAGATAAACAGAACAGGTGTGCTTACCTAATTGATATCGCAATACCAGGCTCCCACAATGTGCAAAATACATACCGAGAAAAAATTACCAAATATGCCGAATTAGCTATTGAAATTCAGCGCATTTGGGAAGTTACTCAAGTACTTATAGTGCCAATTGTGTTGTCAGCCACGGCTATAATACCTAAAACACTTAAGAAGAGTCTGAAGGTTCTCAATGTAGAAGAAAATTTATATCTAAATATGCAACGGGCAACAATCCTAGATACGTGCAACATCGTTAGGAGATTTTACAACGACAACATTCCACAATAGCGACTTCCTTTACCTTGGCTTTTAACCCGTAGGGAAGCTATAACCGCATTTACTGCGAACTTATTGACAAATAATAATAATAATAATAATAATAATAATAATAATAATAATAATAATAATAATAATAATAATAATAATAATAATAATAATAATAATAATAATAATAATAATAATAATAATAATAATAATAATAATAATAATAATAATAATAATAATAATAATAATAATAATAATAATAATAATAATAATAATAATAATAATAATAATAATAATAATAATAATATTTCTAACAATTTCAACAACGTTAATAATAATGAAATCACTACTATAGCAAAACACATAAGTTTACCTTACATAAGAGATATTACACCAAAAATAACTAGAATATTAAAATCACTGTTAAATGTAAAAATAGCGAATAAAACAGTACTAACTATAAACTCTATTTACACCAAAGTAAAGGACAAAACACCATTAAAAAGCTTATGTAATGTTGTTTATCAGATTCCTTGGAAAGATTGTGATAAAATATACATTGGTGAAACATCTAGATCACTAGGTAACAGAATAATCTCTCACAGAAGTGACGCACGGTTACACCCTTAAAGGTGCTCTTTAGCTGAACATGTTAACAGTTTAGACCACAGAATGGACTATGATGCATCTAAGATTCTTGACACAGAATCCAATTATACCAAAAGACTCTTCTTAGAAATGGCTTGGATATACCAAAATCAAAATTGTATTAATAAAAGGACGGACATAAAACATCTAAGTGCTATTTACTCAACACCAATACAACCCTTCATCACAATACTATTACAGTATTATTGCAGATGAAATCTAATTTTTTAAATGACCACCTTTTATGATACAAGTCTGATTAAAAAACTTTTAATATTCAACCTTTCATCATAACAATGGCGTATTGTTTTTGATGAAATATTTTACAACATCCTTTCATTCATCACAACAATTAGTGACAGTTTTGTTGATGATGAAATAATTAATCAAACTGCATTCTCAGATAAAACATTATTAAATAATAATTTAGGTACAAAGTAATCTTCCTAACTAGGTTCCTTATTAGTAATTTCTATATTTAATCTAACACACTTGTATGCATAAACAACGAATGACACAAAATTTGACATAACAGTTAAATTTCAAACTGAATTTTAACCACAATAATTTTAAGTTATATTGTAAATCTGTGTAATTATAATTCTATATGTGCATCAAAATCATAACATTTAACATATTTAACATCATTAATAATTCATCCTCACAAAGATGTAAGTAACTCACTCTCTTAATAATATTATGTTCCTATGAAGACACACCACACCTTTTGTAGATTCCCTGAAGATGGAAAAAGTTATTAAATTTCCGAAAGCTTGGATCATCTTTAAAGAGTTTTCTTTATTACATATTGCTGCTGCCCCCAATAAATTAGTTTGAATTTTATATATATATATATATATATATATATATATATATATATATATATACAGTGCGTCCATAAAGTAACGCATAAATTCATTATTGGCTAAATGAATAAATAAAATTAGGAATTCCCAAAACAGGTCGATTTTTGATTTCAATTTACTATTGTTTCAAATCATAATCTAATATACAGGGTGAACCACTTTCGTGTAATGACGTCATCACCATTTTTTTCAAATGGAACCCCCCTTTTTTTTTCAATTTCCAAATTGCCTTTGCTGAGCTGATTCCAAAAATGTATAATATGTTGCTTCAAATTGGTACAGGGTGGGCAAAAATGCAAAAAAAAATATGAAAATTGTTTATGGAAAGTAATACGTTACTGAATGTAATAAACAAACTGGTATGTCAAATAAAAAAAAACTGGTAAAAGATAATGCCAAACAAAAAGATTTTTATAGTCCAGGGGCTTGGATCACTAATAAAAGCTGTAAGATACAATTATTAAGAATAATGCTGTATGTTCTTGATAGTTTATCAAAGTAGTTGTAATAACAATACGTAATTTCATTTAATGTGTTTATTACGTTTATTCGTTATTTTCATTACTTTGTAAGTAAATTTTTGCATTTTTGCCCACCCTGTACCAATTTAAAGCAACATATTATACATTTTTGGAATCAGCTCAGCAAAGGCAATTTGGAAATTGAAAAAAAAGGGGGGTTCCATTTGAAAAAAATGGTGATGACGTCATTACACGAAAGTGGTTCACCCTGTATATTAGATTATGATTTGAAACAATAGTAAATTAAAATCAAAAATCGACCTGTTTTGGGAATTCCTAATTTTATTGTTCATTTAGCCAATAATGAATTTATGCGTTACTTTATGGACGCACTGTATATATATATATATATATATATATATATATATATATATATATATATATATATATATATATATATATATATATATATATATTCAATGAATTTAGATGTCACTGCAAATAGAATTCGAAAAATCTGGTACATTTAAGGAATCTGGTACATTTTTTAGACAAATCTGGTATATAACAAAAACCTATTCTAGAAACACTGTACCAAAACAAACAAATTGTCACTGTCATTAGTGTCATTCCATTTCTCTACTATTAAATGCTGTGAATAAAAACATAAGATTATTTTAATTGTGCTTATTTAAAAAAATTTGTTTAATTAACTGTGTCTTCAATAAATTAAAAGTATTGTCTATAAGGCAAAGTAAATTAAAATTTTTAAGGTTATGTTGATTATTTTACCTATTATAAAGTTTTACAACTGTAATTTGTTTTATATTTTGTTTCAGTGTACTACGTTGCTCCAAGGTTTGGGGTTGTAATGCAGCTCTTCTTACTTGAGATAAGGGTGACTAGCTCAATTAATTTTATTAACAATAATCGGAGATATAGGGTCGTGGAAAGATAAACAAAAGTATGGTTTAGCCTTTTAATACTCAAGCAACTGGTCAGTCGTCTAATTAGCAAAGTGGAACAAATCCAGCAAATGTATTAAAATTAAAATGACTTCGTTGCCCGTTTGGTACCAATCGATGACAAGGTAAGTACGAAGTACATAAGAGCATAAATTTAATAATACTGAAAATATACCTAAATCTTATTATACTATATAATAAACTTACGTTATTTATCTAATATATATTTTATTTTAGGCTCGATGAGAAACTAAATAAGCTATGCCAAAACAGCCAACAAAAGTAAGGGTAGATAAAATGCAATACCCACTTAGATTTTCTAAACTAAAACTATTCGATAGTTAGAATTCGAAACAGCTTTTAATGTAATAAGGTAATTATAAGGCCATGATTTATATACAAGATTATACTATGACAATGATGTTATTAAATATATGTACAGAAAGGTGATGCACGGTAATGTTTTTAGCAATAATATATATACAAGGAAGCTAAGCGTAACGGGCCTTTAAAATGTAAGAAGCTAACACAGTTTTTAAAAACAAAATGATTTTGTGGCTTAAAGAAATTATAGAAGAAGTTTTACAGAATAAACCCCATTTTAAATAAAATTTCTAATTATAAAACTTGTCAAGTTTTTTAATTATTATCACATTTTTCGTAAAGAAAATAATTATATTATTCCCTAATAAAAAGGAAAATTAACATTCTTGCGTTGCCAGTCAACAAGCCACATTCCACATGCCTCTTACTGTAATTAAGCGCTACCTTCCGCATAAATAGTTTCTTCTTCTTCATATCTATTGCCTTGTAAGCAATTTTTCGTGATGACTTACAGTAAGGCATCGAAAGTATGCTAATTCAAACATTATGATTCAAAATGCGGCCATTCGAGTAAACAGTGTTAGTGAAATAAGCAATAGGATATTCGTTTGGAGAATAGGCTCAAATACCCGTGAAACTTTTTACTATTAATTAAGACGTGGTTCTGCTCACTGAATTCTCTTGTATTTTGATTGTATATGTTTATTTTTATTTATTTTATATGCAGCTACTTATATCCTTGTTGGGTAGGATTTTATTGTTTTATAGTTGAAAGTATAAGCATTTAAATTGGCTGGTTTATTCCACACATCGAGCAAAATCCCAAAATTTCTAATGTTGAATTTTAATTTTGATTTCGATAATTATGTGGTGAAAAATATGGTAATTGATGCCAGAAAAACCGCTAAGATACTTCTGGGAAACTATAACGTGTATACCATGTTTTCCTAGCAAAGTAGCTTTAAACAGAAAAACTTTATATATATTTTAAATAAATACTTTACTTTTTTATTTATTTATTTATTTATTTATTTATTTATTACAATGCTCTACAAGCAACCCCAATTACAGAGCAGGAATAAAATAACACATACATTATGTAGACTAGGTGAAACAAAATATACAAAAATTTGTAATCAGCTAGTAGGTAAAATACAATACAATTCTATTTTTTTTTAAGATAGGAAATAATATTTTATATCCCTAAGTTTGCATGAGAAGATGTCGATGTCAATGTCACTACTCACACTATTCATAACGCGGCTAATAGTATGAAATGGAGAATTTTTCAAAACATTTGTGCGAGGTACAGATATGTGAAATATGTCAGAATTTCTAGAGGATACTCTCGGAAAGCAGATATCAATTTTTCTCAACAATTCAGGAGAATCAATAAAACCGTTAACAGTTTTAAAACCTAACATATAACAATGGAATTTACGTCTTTTTATGAGGCCTAAAAAGTGATATCTTTAAAGAAGATTTTGGTGTGGTACTCTGATTGGCGGATAAACACCATCCTCCTTTAAACACAGTAGTTTTAGAAACCGCCTGTGAACTGCTTCAATTCGATCCGTGTGAAGTTGGTAAAACGGACTCCAGACGACAGACGCTTACTCAAGCTTTGATCTTATAAGAGAGTAATATAACGGTTTTAATGTGGCTACATCTTTGAAATCCCTGGTACAGCGGGTTAAAAAACCATACATACAATGTTTCAATCATTTTATCAATGTGACATATAAAGGTCAATCTGGGATCAAAAATCACCCCAAGATCTGTAAAAGTATCTGGTCACTGAAGTGAGACATTATCTGCTAAATAATTATATTTTATTTGGTCGGTTTTTAAAGTAAAAGACATAACTTTACATTTAATTGGGTTAAGTTAAAGTTTATTATTGTTACATCATTCAACCGCTAGATTTTAGTTCATGTGAAGTTGTTTACAGTCGCCAGTACTTGTCACATGCTTGTATAATTTTAAATCATCTGAATACAGTAGAAACTGCTCTTTAATTACACTTAAAATATCATTTATGAAAATATTAAATAGTAACAGGCCCAGAATGGAACCCTGAGGAATTACAGATAATGTTGCAAATTTGACAAACTTAAACCCATTAAGCTGTAAAAACTGAGTACGATTTACTAAGTAGCACTAAAAGATATTTATCAAAGGGGGGGATGACCCAAACCCTGTAAGTTTTCCAAGAAGAATACCGTGGTCAAGTTTGTCAAATGCCTTGGAGAAATCTGTGTAGATGACATCCGTCTGGGCGCGCTCATCAATAGATTCCGCAATGTATTGTTTGATTGTTGAGCGACCTTTCATAAACCCATGTTGATTGGCTGATAGCATTTTTCTAATATAATGATATAAGGTCTTCTCCAATAAAATTTCAAATATTTTGGAGGAATTGAATATTGGTCTATTATTGGTTATATCTCTTTTATACTCCTTTTTGAAAACTGGATATTCTTTTGAGGTCTTTCAAATATCTGGAACTGTTGATATCCTGAGGCATAAATTCATAAGGGTGGGCAAGTTGAAAGGCACAATCCTTTAGAGTAAAAGCTGGAATATGGTCTGTACCAGTTATGTTTCTAGGTTTAATAGACTTTAGAGCTTCATATACCTATTTTTCGGTAAAACTATTGACATTAAGGAAAGGAACATTGAGTCGTGAATTTGAATTAGCAATAAACGGACTAGAGGTAATATATGACTGTTTGAAGAATTCAGCAAATCCATTGAGAATATCTAATGAAGTTTTTAGTGAATTGTTGTCATAAGACGTTATTTGAGGGGATTTGGATTGTGATTTCTTACTATTTATAAATGCCCAAAATTTACTTGGATTACTAGATATCTCTTGTTTAGTCTTTTTAATATATGCTTTGTAAGAAATGTCTATTTCTAATTTTAAAGCATCTCTTTTGACATTATTAGTCGCTATTATTTAATATATATTTAAACTTCCTCTGTTTAAAGTTATTTTTCTGGACGTTATGGGGTCAGGACTCTGTGAAGGGTGTAGCAAAGTAATAAACGGTTTTGTTAAACCTGGCAACCGCGCTGTATCGGTAGGAAGTGGTAGGGACGCTGTCGTCCATATTTCTTATTAGCATTAATAAATAGTGAAGCGGCAGACCCCACATCAGCGCGCGTATGCTGTGCAGGGGTTTCATCAAAAGTGATTACCTCCAAATTTCTCAAAGTGGGGGCGTCAACTGGCCTTCTCCTTCACCAGACCTCTTGAGTTATTTGAAGAGTAAAATGTAAAATGTTTTAAGATAACCTACCACAAATAATTCAACCCTTATAAGAATGGACCTGACAAGAAGTAGACCGAATTCCCCTGCGTACATGTTTCCAAAAAAGGTGATGAAAATGTTGCTACAAACTATCGGCCCATTTTTGTATTTTCAGTCTATTGAAGATCTTCGAGAAGGTGTTAGAGACACGCTAAATTACTTAAAAAATATTTAAATAAATTCAATGTATTATCTTGCAATTTATATGGATTTAGAAAAATAAATCTACTAAAGATGCTTTACTTGCTCTAAAATAAAAAATTACCAATGCTTTTGACGGAAGCAAACTCTATCTTTACCTGTTCCTGGACCACTCAAAGTTAAAAGGTCGAGATAACTACGACTTAAACATAAATAACATAGAGAACTTTGATTTTTTATTATTGCAGATCCTCAAAATACTTGAAGATGCAATGTAAAATTATGCTTCTGATTGATCATATCAACTGTCTTCACGTTCAAACTGTTATTACTTCTACAGAAGTATGAGGAATACTAGAAATTGCATTTAAAGATAAATGCCTTACTAGACGTGTTGGTCTTTTTATCTACATTTAATTTGGAAGACTACTATTGTTGCAGACTATGTAAATAAAATATTGACAGTACAGAAACTTAAAGGCATTGCTGTGGAAATTAATGACGAATGAATTGTTAATTTTCTTTTAGCAGATCTTCTAAAAAGGTTGAAGCCAGTGATTATGGACATTGAGAGCTTAGATATCAAAGTTACTTTAATGTTACGTTTTATGGAGGCAAGGTAAATTTTAAGAGAAATCCTCCGATGTTTTAAATGAAATAAATATGGTCATATATTGCGTACCTCTATTTTAAATACTAAGAAGTATCAAAAGCTAAGTATATATTTAACATGAATTTTCTGTTTTAAGATACTTTGCTATAGCAAAAAAAAACAAAATCTCTTAAACCCTCGTGACAAGGTCAAGAAAACATTTATAACTTTTATTTTTCGTTTTAGGAAAATAACAAAAAGCAAAGAACCACACTGGTCATAAATCTACGTTCAATATATATCAAAAAATTGACCGGTGGGAGTAGAATCCAGCGACCCCTTGAACCCAAGGTAAGCTGACCCGAATCTCTCGCTGCGTTGTCGAATTTTCCTTTACTTACCCAATAATAAACAAATAAATAACAATAAAATACCAAAATCAAAATTCTTTCAATACAATGAGATATTCACGTCTTACAAGTAAAAAGCCACTTACGTTTAATTCAAACGGCCTCTGGGCACCACTGCCAGTTCCATCCGATCTATCGTCGAAGGTAAACCCAAAATTCAAAAATCCATGGTAGAAGGGGTTTTTGAATTGAGAAAGGGAATTGTATTTTTGGCCCTGTCTAATGTGACGAATAACGTTACAAGGTGTGGATGACTGAGGCTTCGAAGGAGTTCGAGTTTACTCAACAAACAAGCAATAGTAAAATGGCGAATATTATAAACCTGTTGGTCAAGGCAGGTGTGGTTAGCGATGAGCTCTCGAACCTAGAAACGGCTGTAGTGTCCAGATCATGCCCAGTTCTCTCAGAGGGGAGTTTAATCGGATCATGTTTAGGTTTTGGCCAAAATTGCAATACCTAAAAAGGTTATAACTACATATAAAACTGGTCCCTCTCCTTGAAGGTTAAAATGAGCCAATTCCTCAAGGTAAATAAACGGGGTTCTGGTTCATTGGAAATTCTTTATTTAATCACACAACTCCAAACAGCGACGACAAGTTGGGTTGGACATCAACCACAGTTCGAGTCGTTACAATTGTTTTTTTTTTTTTACAAATAAAAAACTTAACTTAATTGTTACCGTTTGCCAACTAAAACCTGTTTGTCTCCTCCCGTCTTGTCACACAGTTCTTCTCTTTCTCCTTGCGACACATTAACCGTGGCCAAAAGACCGGTAGCTGTTGGCGTTGTTGCCATGTCTTCATTAAAGTCTTAGTTCTGCGCACTTCAAGGTATCACTGTATGAGGTAGAGCATGAATCTGAACGATAATGAATGGTTTAGTTGAAGGCGATACTGAGCAAAATGAGTGATGTTATCATATGTTTTTTATTTGTTATTTATTTTTAATTAATGAAGACATTTAATTTTGCATGATGACCGAATTTTAAACTACACACGGGAGCAGCAGCTCCTATTTTGAAAAAACAGCTTTCTAGACGATAGCCGAAGAAATCATTCTATTCTAAGAATATGTAAAATCAACCACGTCCGCTATTTTAGTGTCGTTGCAATCGTGGAATCTAGTGAAAGATGGTTATAATAGATTAATTATTGATTATTGTTAGGGTGTCATGGTCGAAAAGAAATCTTACAACTGAAGATGAGTTTATTTATATAGTTGTGTTTTCATTTTTAATTTATTTAGTTGAGAGACAGTATAAAGAACAATCGGTATCGCGACTCAAATTTTTCGAAAGGTCTAGGCATCAAAACTGCATTGTTTGCGTCGTTATTTTCTTGGAATCAATTTTATTGTGAAGATATGTTTTGTTCAGTAGCTTTCTGTTTAGTCTTCTGCTAGTGGTGTATCCAGACAGTTGTCAAATGTTATTTTTCTTTTTAATAGTAATCTCCATAGATTGGACGCCTGCTTCACAGCCGTTATTGATAAATAATAATCAAAATTATATATCACCTAGTATGTTTTATCACACATCTTTTGAACTTGTACTTTTTTGCAGCCTCAATTTCAGATGGGAGATCAAAGATACTGTAATTTTAAGTGTAGTATTATAATTTTGAATAAAAATTTCGTACAGATTTATAAAAAATTATCTAAAACGGCCAACCTGGATTTAACAAAATGGTGTCGTCTGACAAATTTCTTCTTCCTTGTGAAAAATCATAAAAGATATCTATTGGGATCTGAAGATAAGCGATACGCCCTCTACTGTGAACTAAAAGTTATGCCATTTGACACTTGACCGTCTGTGTTCTGTCAAGTTTTGTTTATTGTTTATCAGGTCATTTCAATATTTTAAAATTTAACAAGTATTTTGTTTGAAATATCTTATTTAATAATAAGCTAATGCTTTAAATTTATATCATATATATATTAAAATATTATTTTATTTGAACTATAAGTGCAATATCAGTGAAAAACACACTTGTTGGGTGCCTGGATGCACCCTAAAAAAAATGGACCTTCTTTTACATTTCATTTGCTTCCTAAAGTTGGTAAATGTAGGGTAATTTTTATAAATTGAAAGTGGAAATTCTGCAAGAAATGCATGGTTACAAAAATTAAAAATTGAGAAGCATTTTAAAGAAGATGATTTGCCTAGAGGTAATATAGATTTATTTTTCGATTGAATGCTTTTATTTTACTTTTTTTTGTGTTGTAGATGCCTCATCCAAAGTGAAAATAAATATAAAAAAAAATCGCTGTGTCTTCCTGCCAGTTTTTAAGTAAATGTTTGACGATTCTGTTCAATAAACTTCAAAATCAAATATTGAGAGAACAAAAAGAAGATCCAAACCACAGAATAAAGATTTTGTGTCCAAACTAAAAAAAGTTCAATGAGTGTTAAATGTGATAATGAGATTAAACAAAGTCATAGTTGAGAGTGATTTGTTTCAAGATAACCTAGCTACTCATGCCAAACAAGACAGAGGTTGCAAATACTCTTTTTCAAGTAGATTGCCATTAGTGTACAAGTGCGCATACCCCAAAAATTAAAACAATTTCAGACCTTTTAAAATCTGACAAAGAGTTGTGTTCATTAACTGGTATTAACAACTTTAACATACTGTACTAGAAAATACAGTCAAATCAGCTGAAGTACTTCGGAACATGGCCTATTGGGTATTGTAACTCAATAAAGAACGTTTATTATTATGTAAACATTGGCATATTTTGTTAACAGAAAAAATAAAAAAAATATTTGATTTTTATATTTATTGCTTATAATAATAGCCTTTTTACCAACAGAATCAACTCGACCCATGCAACGAAGACTCATTTTTGAGAGTTTTTAGTTACCTTTATCCAGCACATATATTTGTCAAAAGCTTTGATCTAAATAAGTATCGTATATCTAAACGAAGAGGTTAAGCAACCAGAAATACTACCATCAAATATAGTAAATCATTTTAGGCCATAAAATACTTTGAATACTATATTATCTTAGATTTTCTCAAAACTGGAAATAATGAGTTACTATAGTCTTCCTTGCATGTGTCGAACTATTCCATTACAGAATAATATAAAAATGTACAAAAATACATTATCAATGTACAATCACTCATTAGAAAATGTAACTGTACACGATGACTAGTAAACTTGAGAATAAAAATAATTATTAAAAAGAGTATTCTCTCAAGTCAAAATCAATCATAAATTTCAAGCTGTACATTTTCATTTATTGTATTAAAGAAGAGATCACATGAATTACTTATGTTATTAATATCATAATTATTCACACAATATCCAAACATTACAAACATCAATGTGTTAAAAAGGTAAGAATAAGAACACTTGCGAAGTGTCATACAGTTGTTTTTTAAGATAATAAGTAACATGGATTAAATAATATATTATAAAACTATTAAGACTAAAAACTAATACAAACTACAAATTAAAATTATGACTAAGTAAATTTTACATCAAAACTAACAAACAAACAAAATAGTACCTACTTGTGTTAATAGATGATTTTAAAAGAATAATTATTCTATATGTTTTAAAACATCTTGTTAAATAAAATTATGGAACATTGAAATAATAATTTGATTATCAAATAGTTTATGCAAACATAAAAGTGAAGCCATAAATATTCTGCTTCCCTACCAAGGACACATCGTTTTTGTAATAATCATAAACTGATTTTAGATTTATTTGAAAATATAAAAGAATATCTTGTGTAGTGCCATTATTTATTGATTCTTCACAATAATCATTTTTATATTTAATCTCAATAACTAAAAACTATGCTGCAAATTAGTTTGACAGAATTGTTACTCATTTAAAATTTAAAAAAATAATGGTATCCTGGTGACCAAATATTGGTGGATTTCATATCTGTACAGTGTTCATAGAATGGATAAATATATTCGTTCAATGGCCTACTTTTTCGTTCTTTAATCAGTGCGTAAAATAAATAATATACATGTGGGTGTAGAACAAAATCAAAAGGTATTCGATCGAATTAGCTTGATAGTTCTTTTATTATTTGAAACAGTATCCACCTAGAACACTTTATTAAGACTTTTGAAATATGTTTGCACTGTCCACTGTTCCCAGCTTAAAACAAACACTGCCATTCACTAATTTTAAACATTTTGCACTGGCCTACAACAATATGGGGACCTGAATTCAATGCACTAGTTTGGAGAACAAGTGCAAAAACGTGTTTATCACTAAATTCATTCTTTCCACATAAAAACTATGTGGCCTGCATTTAAAATAGCACTTCTTTAATAACAGTCCTGGAATTTTCACCTGCATCAATATACTTCATAAGTTCTATTAAACAGCCTTATTTCAGACATCTCACTAAAAATAAAATAAATATATTGATATTTTATTAAAAGATAACACAAATATATCTTAAATTAGCATAAATGAATGAATGTAATTTAAAAACAAAATTAATAGGGGGTTACTTACCAAATAAAAATATATATTCTACTTTAACCTAAAAACTATTGAAATAAAAGTATCTAATCACTAAAAATTAACAACAACAATATGTTTTCCCTCGTGTTTTCCTTAAAATAGCACAATATAAACTAAATAATTTTTATGGGTTGTTTGTTTACAAACTCAAAAATGTAAACAATAACAAGCCATAACAATTAATTTAAATGTTAAGTACAGACGGCGCTGCGATCTTAATTTTAGATCCCAATTCTTGAATCTTAGGGAGTAGAAATTTTGAGGGAACAATAAGACAAAAATTCAAATTTTTTGCCTTGCAGATAAAGTGGAGAAACCGGTTTTATATTCCCTTAAATTTACCCATATCAAAAATACCGCTTGAGAGTCGCACTACTGAATGTTCTCTATACTATTATTGAGCTTTGTAAGCATGTTTTCCATTATTTTTGTATTATTTCCTAACAGTTCTTGGAAGCGTACCGGACATACTGCCTTCAAATTAGTTTTTAAATCGTCTTTTGTGCCTGGACAAAAAATATTCAGCAAAAGAACTGCTTTCAACTTCAAAATTATTTAGACATCAAATATTATGCTAAGTATTGTTAAGTTTAAAACTTTCTTTATGAATGCCAATATCTGTTTTGGATTCTCGCACAGCGTTTCATAAACTGTGTTCCACGGAATTACATATCTGCCACATGTTGCATTTAAACCATCCTATTGAAACAACCATAGGACATTCATTATAAAAATGGTTTCATTTATCAAAAAAATTCAAAAGTCTGATTTTATTTTCTATTTATTAGTCATTGTTTCTGATTAATATATTTGAAGGGCCACTGAAAAACCATCAATTCCATTTTTAGGTGATTTTGAGTACTCAGTGCCATCTTTTAGTGTTTAAGCAATAGTATGATGTGATAAAATAAAAAATTGAGAATTCATTTAGGGTTCCTTTTAAATCGCATACAAAAGATCGGGCATAGAATGCAATATCAGAGTCCATATATTATTTTTATTCTCCTGAGAAATTTGGTTTCATAGAACTTGATGGCTTTTGCTGTGGACTTTTGACGTTTATTTTTATACTTATACTGTACTGAGTGTTTTCTGTTTTAGATATCACATTCTTTATTACGTCTGGGGTGCAATGCTATCTTCGATTGTGTTGCAGCTTGATAGTCCCAGCGCGATAGTCTTAGCCCGATAGTCCCAGCTACTTCATATATTTTTTAAATATTGGATTTGTATGTTTTTTTTTTTAAATAAATGTATTCTTTTTGATTATGCTTATTATTTAAATATTATTTAAATCTAAAACCCTGCAACTCAAGTTAAGATTGGTTTACGTAACTAATTTTTTAAAGGGAGGCAGGGGGCCAGAAAGAAGGGAGACAGGGTGAAACGGTGGCCAAAGGGACAGGGGGGCACGGGGGTTAGGGATACAGGGGGGCACGGGGGCCAGGGGTACAGGGGGGCACGGGGGCCAGGGGTACAGGAGGGCAGAATTCCCGAAGCATGCCCTTTTTTTTAGAAATATAATACAGAAAGAACTTGATTTTTATAAAAATGCCTCGCTATTTTTATAAAAATCTGCCTTGCTAGTGTTTTTGCTCCAGGTGTCCACCCTGGCTCTCGACGGCACTGAGTATCGGCATATTTTAAAGTTCTCCTCTAACTAAGCAATTTAGTCATTTGCTAAAAAATTAAATAAAATTAACCATTAGTAGGCAACTACTTTGTTGGAATCACGCTTCGCTAATAATAATTACTTATTCCGATATCCACCAGTAATTATTACACCAGATGCACGGCCACAATCGCAGTATCGATATACATAACATCACGTGCATGTTTCGTTCTGTTCAAACCCATTCGATCATTAGCGCGCTCTAGATAAACCACACATAACCCAAATAATCATTTTTCAATTTCTCTCTCTGGTTTGCATCGATTTCTGCATCGCGTGAAATATTTTCTTTAATCAGCAAAACATAAAAACGATAAATGCATTGGTTGATGTGATGCTCTAAAACCTTCACGAAATCAAGCTAGATAAAATGGAATTTTTCCTGCGTGGTCTGGTTAGTAGTGTTCCCATCGCACACCATGATTCTAAAACCTCAAGTTTACGTACTCGTGATCGGGGTTTTTTCGATAATTCAAGCTAGTGATTTTCGAGTGATCGAAAAACTTTTGGATCAGTGCTCGACCAAAGATGAGATGTTTAAGTGTTTTAAGATACAGGCGATTAAAGTGGCTGACAGGGCTGTCAGGATGAGGAATTTGAATTTATTTGGTGGTGTTAGTCTGGTGGCTAACACGAGGCAAGGAAGGAGTATGCAATTCGGGTTGAGTTTGAATGAGACGAAGTTAGAAAAGTTGGATTCTGACCAGTTGGATGAGATGTTACAGACTACGACTGATAGGTGGGTGTCTAAAGTTGTGATTTTCATTTAATACGTGACTATACATGACGATAAATATATAGTGTGATAATTATTGCATGCTTTCTGAACACTTGTTAAAATACAAAGGTTTATCTTAATATACCCATTACCCATATTTTATTGGTTATAAAATAACTTATAGTCAGTCCAATTTCTTAATTATTGTCTCTCAGTGTCAGTTTAACCTACTTAGATATCAGATGTAAGATTGAAGGAGCCTTTGTTTTATATATCTCTTTACCTACTGTTATATTAACTTATTCACACCGTGGTCCTCAAGGGTCTCTGGACGAAAAACGAGTATATTTTTACATTTTATTGGTTTTGTTGCTGTTGTTGTTTAAGCAATTTTTTTCAGAACCATTATTTTAATTAAGTGCCTGGATAAATAACAAAGTTCCTATAAAATAAAATTGAATCCAGCTTTTAATTACTGAGCCTTTCGTCGCATTTAAAGAGAATCAAATTTACATTTATTGAAAATATAGTACAGAAAATTTTATTAAATTATAACCAATATTAGGCTGATAACCCACCTCGAGAGTGCTAGTTTTTTTGGATTTTGATTTTAAATACTTATGTCACACATTCCACACCAAACATATTAACATATTTTTAAAAGAGATTTCTGATCTGCGCTAAGGCCCTTCACAATATCTTTGGGTATTACAGGTAAATTGTTTTCAATGGCAGATTATCACACGTTTCCAATTGCTTGCCAATGGGACCTGAAAATTCACGTAGCAAAAGGTTTTGTCCATCTAAATGGTAAAAAAGATGGTGATGGAGAAGCTTGTTTGAATGTAGCATCCAAACAACAAACTGAAGAGGTTTTTTAAAATGTTCTTATAGTAGTTTTAATACACCGTCTCTAATTTCTTTATTTACCATGGTTCCATCACAACCACTTTTAGATCTTTAGTCTCAATTGAATTATCTTCAAGCAATCGTACGATGCTTGCTGTAATACTTTGAGATGTACCAGAGGACGGTGAAACATGTCCAATGTAGTTACATTCTGGCTCTTGCACAAGAACTATATGTTATTCTACTATTGTTTGCCGATAAAACTTATTTTCCTTTATTACTTGGGCTAGGGTTTGATCTTTGGGCCTTTCAAAATATAAAACACATGTTTTTATTTCCAAAAGTTCTTGCACTCGCAGAGTAAAACGGTTTTATTGTCTTTATGTTCTAACTTTACTTCTGTTAATAATTTTAATTGGATTATAATTACTACACCACGTAAAACGGCAGATGTAAGTGCAGCTACAAATCTATCCAATATGCCGTGTCTGTCGTATGTTTTTACAAATGATGTAGGCTGAATTTGAATTTACTGATTTTTTTTTAACACATTTTGAAGTTGAAGGTTTATGAACTATCTTTTAAAACTTAATTTTGTTGTCAGAACAATTAGTTGACTCCAAAGTAGAAGGTGAGCCATTATCAGATATAGCTTGAAGTTAGGCGGGATACATTGGAGACTTAAGGTTTTGTAATATTTTTTGAAGTTGCCGTTTTTCTTCCTGTATAAGTTTTTTAGTGTTTCCACATCGACGCTTTTTAAGCCATTTTTTAGGCCCTCTTTGATAAGTATTCGCATTCTTCAGGTGGAACTTTGTGGGATTTGTCACAAATGCAAAATGTAGAATGTAAATTACATTTGCATACTGCAATATCAAGAAGTGATTAATTTACGTTTTTTTTTTTGAAGTGTGAAAATTAGCATGATAAGCTTACAAAAGCTGTAAAAAATAATGTCTAGTTATGAGTCAATTTTGAATATACTCCAAATGTGGTCTCAACTGGCGCCTCAACTAGGTTAAATAGCTCTCAACTTTGAAATAGTATCCTTATAACTTATCGTTCTAATTCCCATAGGTATTTCTCGGAGGTTAACTAAACTAACTGTATGTCTTGTATTTTTACTAATACTTTCTTACCTCTTATTTTAACCTTTTCTATAAATCTACATATCGTATCGTCAAGTTTTATATAATATCTGCATTTTGTACTAGGTCCAGTGTTTATTTATACATATTTTGCTAGTGATATATATCAAAATATTCATTATACACTAATAAAAGTGTATAGTATATGGATTTTTACCTAATGTTGATTTTTGTGCCTATCGAGTAAAAATTGTTTTGTTAGTGATAATAATAATAATAATAATAATAATAATATTTATTGCTTCTAAACCTGAGTTACAGCAATAAGTACAGATATAAAAAAATTAGATCTTAAAACATAAAAACAACATTATTCTTCCAGGACAAAAGAGCGCAATTTTAATATATTCCAAATATATTCAGCAATTTTCCTAGCTTCAAAAATTGTTATATTTTGTAAAGTATGCAGCAATGAGTTTACATTTTCAAGGCAAGCGATATTTTGCTTCATTGTTGAGTAAATAGGGCAATCAAAAAGTATGTGAAAAATTGTTTCTTTTTCATGTGTATTACACACAGTACAATCTAATTCGGGGTCAATAACATAACTAATACCATTTAATGTAAATTTAATCCTAAAATGGTTGTACATACGCAATTGAGCAAGAGTATGGGTAACCTGGATTGGTAATTTAAAGAGTAAGTATGTACTTGGTTCACAAGATGTAGGAACATAATTATATAAATACATAAAAGGATAGCGGGACGCTATACTAACATCTGAATCATGTAAATGTGCAAAATACTTGGAAAACAATTCTTTTCTAAGTATATGAACTAAAAGAAGGATGGTTTAAATTGTTCCATTTATGAACACAATCAATATCAACAAAGAACTTTTTCAACTGTACTATCCAGTTATACTTTATATCTGTAGAGTTGATCAAACGCAATTGTTGTTTAAAACAAAGCTTTGGATATCGATGATTATCCATTGTCATTATTTTTTGTATCCAATTAAGGGACATTTTAAAAATATTAAATGCAAACTTTACTCTTCCAGTCTCTAAACGGATTATAGCATCAGGAGTAGTGATGGGAACTAAAAGAACTCTTTTAAGGAAATATAACTGGACTCTTTCCAATACATCTAAGTATCTTAGGCCCCAAACAGAAATACAATTAAACATAACACTAAGGGCAAGTGACTCAAATAATTTGATTCTAGGATGCCAAGTATTAATTTTAGCTTCCGACATTATCGGAAGGAGAGAACCTATAGCCTGTTTACCTTTGTTGGCAGTAAAATGAGCCATTTCATTAAAAAGACCTGATGAAGTAAATACTACTCCTAGATATCTATATTTATTAGTTATAGAAATAAGTTGGTTGTTAAAGTAAAAATTAAAGTTAGGCGTCCTGAAACCTCCCTTAGAAAATTGCATTATTTTTGTTTTCTGTAAATTAACATTTAATTTATTAGCAACAGTATATTTTTCTAAAATTTTTAACTTTTTAACAACATCAAAATCAGAGTGTGCTAAAATGACAAGGTCGTCAGCATATATTAGCGACAAAACATCATTTTTGTCATCAATATTTATACCTTGAGCACCGTTCTCATAAAAAAAGGTATTAAAGTCAGCTATAAACAGTGCAAATAATAAGGGACTTAGAGGTTCCCCCTGTAGGATGCCCGTTGTCACTTCAAACGATTTGGATAGCCCATCAGATCCCTTTATTTGTACCGTAGCGTGCGAATAAAGCATTTTTATTACACGGAGAATTTTTGATGACACTCCTACATGAAATAATTTGCTCCACAAATCCACATGATCAACTGAGTCGAAAGCTCTTTTAAAATCAACAAAAATTGCAAACAATTTTCTCTTTTTATGCCTTATATGTAAATTAATAACACTGCTTAAGATGAAGACATTATCTTGACAACCTCGCCCTAAACGAAAGCCAGCTTGACATTCTGGAAGGATATTACATTCATCGGTCCACTGTGACAGTCTGTTGAGAATAATGGAAGTGAATATTTTAGCACAACAGTTGACCAGAGCTAATCCTCTATAGTTTTCAGGATTATCTGTCGCTCCCCCCTTATGTAGCATAGCTAATAAAATGTTAGACCAAGATTTCGGAATAACTGCAGTTTCAAATATTGAATTAAATAACGATATTAAATAAATAATCCAATTATTTGGAAGATTTTAAAAAAACTCATAAGTTATTCCATCACATCCAGGTGACTTATTAATTTTACAATTATTAATGACTTTATAAATTTCATTTGTACAGAAAGGAGCATCCAGAAAGGGGTGGGTGACATCTTGAAAGGTAAGAGTCAACGTTGTTCTAGGAGGATATATGTTTTGGTAAAAATTTTCCCAAATACATATTGGTAGAACTTTGCGATTTAATGTGCTATTGTTTTGTTAGTGATAACATTTGTGCCTTCATTGAGTTAAATTTATTGCTTTTTACATTTTTTTCTGACTGATATTCTCTTTATTAAAATGATTTCCAAACATTTAAAAACTCATGAGTTAACCTATGAAATTTTAATCAGAGGGGTAGACTTACCTTCTACTGTAGAACAAAAAAGAAAGGTTTGTTATCTCAAGAGTCACACAATAGGAGTTTTTCAGAGAAAAATAATCCTTATAATCATGAAGATGATTTCACAATTTATCTTGACAAGATTGAAGCATGGAAGTAATGCAAAATAATTTTAGTATCCCCTTCCTCTTGTGAAGAACATAGCTCTTCTTGTACAGGAATTTCTTCCAATCGCGGGGAATCTTGGTTTTTGGTCCTTTTATTGAGAATGTATCTCCACAACCTCTTCTTAGTCTTACAATGTTTTTAATAGATACATCTGAGTATCTGTCATGAAATCTATCCTATGCATTTTAGAGAGCGAGTATTATCTCGGCGAGCTTACCAAAGGTTTCTGGAATGTTACTGATAGCCTGAAAGTAAGCCATGCCATCAATCATATAAATACTTGCCTCAACCTTAGGAGGTTCATTTACCATACCTGGGACAGGAGCAAAGCGCGACCAAAAATATTTCTGCTCTTATCTCAACTAATCTGTTTTGCGGAGATGTAACAACTATCTTCTCTTGAATACTATTAAAAGTTTGAAGCTTTTGTCTCTTCAGTGGTTCATGAAATTTTGTATTTTTATGAATAAACCTATCTTGTACGAAAGTACTATAGGCAACATTCCCCAGACTGTCATTAAGTAAATTTACAGGCCTTCCAGATGATAAACAGAACAGACCATCCTTGTCGCTAACTTCAAATGGATTGATATATTGCTCAAAAGCTTGAATTACCTTTAAAACACTTTGCTCACTTCGTTTCATTTCTCTTGTTTGCATATCATGGTGGGAGAAATCTGATGTGTGTAACATGCCTGTTTTTTCAAATGTCAACTCTACGTATTTAGCACGTTCATGTCTTGTAACACACTATCGTGCATATGCCCAGAAATTTCTGCTAAAACCTACTATACCGCCAGTGCATTTGGTATATCGATTGATTGTCTGTTCTATTGTGATGTCAACAGAATTTCTAGAACCGGGAACTAGTGATCTACAGACACTAAAATCATTGTTGCGAAGTAAGCTTCAGCTCCAGGGTGTTTTTTTGCAGATTCAAAAGAGTAAACGTAGAGACTACAAGGTACCTGGCATAATTGTGATGGTCAAATGCAAAGAAAAGGGGAATTATATCTTCCAAACATACCAAGTGTAAGCCAAAGTTGTTTTCTTAAGTCGCTTGCTGAAACCTCAGAATCAGTAACACTTTGTCCATATAACTTACCCAACTGTGCTGTTTTACCTAACTTCTCATCCCTAACTTCGAATAAGAAAGTCTGGTAGTGTTTGTAAAATGTTTGACAAGATGTTGTTATTTATGTCAGATGTCAAATTAGAATGTTTCGAGTTTTCTGCCAAGTTTTCAATTCCTTTTATACCTTTAGCTTCAGGATATTTTTTAGGATTCATTGTCATGTACATCTCAATAAGTAATCTCTGTAGTGCTTCCATCATAGTTTTATGGACTCTCATAGCTCCGTTTTGATGTTTTCCCGACATTACTTATGCAATCGAACCACTTGCACATATTCCTGATTCAAGTAAAATATTTTTAAAGCCAGAATCACTCATCAATTTACCTAAGCATTCAAAATAAGAGCAGGTGCTATGAAAAGCGCCAACGTTAATGATTACGTCTGGAAATTTCTTGGTATGTCATTGTACAGCATAAGCTTTGAAGGCAGCCGCCAAATCTAGTGTAACAAATGTATTAACCTGCCCAGTTTTCTCTGTAGCTTTTTGCGACTGTGTCAGAATTTCTTAAATAGTGTAATATTCTGTAATTGGCGAAGTAATTGGTGTCATGTAGCCTACAGTTGAAGGTCTCTGTTCACCTTTAATATTTGATGTTTCTGAAACACATCCTGACCATCCAGGTATGTGGCATATTTTGTTGAATCTTGCTCTGCACAATAACCAGAAGAAATCAGATTGTGTAGCATCATTGATAAAAGCTTTGTTTACACAAGTTGTTATTGTTACGTCGATATCAGGGTCAGGGTGCTTTTGAATAAAACAAGGTTGAAGATCTCTCTCCACAAATTTGATAGTACGTTGTTTCGTTTTGGGTACATCACTGCTACTACTACTCAGTATTTGAACATTAGTACTTCTTTCTTGAATCATCATGCCATTTTGAATGAGTTGTCCTAATACCCGATGGAGTTTCTTTATTTAAGTCGAAGTTATCCCAACACAAGTGCGATACAATGATACCTGTTGTAGTTATATTTGAAGGAAAAAATTCATCATTGTCCTTGATTTTATTGCACATAGCAGTCTCTAACTCAGGTAAGTGTAAGTAGGAAACACAATGACCATATCTGTTTATCAAAGTTATCAGTTCTGCACTTCCTGTAAGGTGTCTTATAGTCATTCCTAAACTCAAATGCTTTACCATTTCCTGTTTATCATGAGTAGTACTATAACATAAATCCTGTCCAAATGAATTCACTGTGCGCTCAACTTTGTCACTCGCGGCGTGCAATGGTTTTCCGCCTGTTAAAAATCACACAGTAAATTAGGAGCCTTCGTTTCTTCTGATGCCAGAAATTCGGCTAAAGGAGGCCAAGGCATTTTTGGTCAATTTTCATATGCCTGCTGGATATTTCGTCTCAGAATCATTGCAGCTTCTTCTATTCTTCGTATCTCTGATGACGCAGCTTCAAATGCAGTTTCTATGGCTTCTCCTGGTTTTATCCATGACCAGTAAACAAGTTCACTTCTGTAGTTTGGCTGCCAGAATGATATACGGTTACCAAAATGCATTATTAGTTTTTGTTTTAATTTGCCAGGTTAATAGTTTTCATTATAAAATTCTGGTAAATGTTCTGACATGAACAACAAATACCTCTCACGCATCATTGTCATGCTTTCAACATTACCAATAACAATGATGCTTTGCTGAACATATTTCTTTAAATGTTCAAATGCTTCTCTATGTACCTTTTGCTGCGCAAGTAACTCGTTTTCTGGAGCGTCATGGAGTCGCCTATCCGGAAGTCTTGTGTATTCCTTAGGACAGTTATTATGATAGTGCACTTCACGAGCTATGAAATAAAAATCTGTCATTTGATTTTGCTTCTGCAGCATGGATAATGGACAACCCCGCTATTTGGTAGAAAACTCGTACTTTTTATTCGAAGAAATCAATTCTCGATTCGTGTGACAAAAATGCAGCTATCACTCGGAAATAGATGAATGAGCGGAAAATGATCGAAGAATATTGTCTGATTTGTTTTCTTTAAAATGAATTATGCATCTCTTCTCCTGTGATGTTGTTAATGCTCCATGTCGCCACTTTAAACTTAAAGGCTATTCATCACACATGATTACGGTTCACTTGAAATAAAAGTAAATTATCTGGAAAAGGTTAATAAAAATATAAGTACTTTTTTCAGTTTTCCGCGGTTTTCCATGTTTTTCCGGAATCTGCTGTAAGTGGCATGAAGCAAACAACTAAAATCTTAAACTACATAGCAATACCAACTAAAAAATATGTGGCTTACAAATTCCCACAGGGGGGATGGGGGTATATACGAGACTTCGCTCTCAAACTATAAGGTATCATTTTACACTTCAAATTAAGTAAAAATTACTATTTGTTTGTTGTTCGTTGGATGGACCTTTTTTTATTATCTTTCGGCGTTTGACACATATTATAAAAAAAACTGGGTGAAATAATAAAAAACTAACAGTTATACAGTAATAAGAAGTCAATATCCAATATGGAATCTAAATAACTCAAAAACAAAAATTAAACACAAACAGAAATAGAATAAAATTAATTTTATATACATAAGAAACTAAGTAAATGATTTAACTTTGACGTACAACAAAATATAGAGTATAATTTTGTGAATTAACGTGACACAAAACACATTCTAGATTCTCTTTCTTTTATGGACATATCGCGGTATTTCTCACTTTAATTTAATTTTAGTGGCACGTTTAACTTAAATAATGTCTACTAATACATTCTTCGGATAGTTATCTAAGAGATAATTCGAAATAAAAGTCCCCGTGCAAGATATTTCTTAGATAGCAAGTTCTAGTTAACCTTTCTCTAGAATAGTTATCTAAACATTAAAGCTTAACTAACTCAGAAAGTACTGGGCCTTAATATTTTAAAAAATTCAGATAACTAACATTATGTAATTTTTATATTATGTTACTGATATAATCATTTTTTATAATTTTAGATTCATGAAAACCCACCAGCTAGAAATCAAAGTTCCAGAGTTAGTAGAGGAGGGACGAAAGAGAAAAGGCCAAGGGGGAGGAGGAGGCGGCAATGCTGCTCTTTACTGGGCGCTAGCCATTAAAGGTACCTTCCTAGCAATCGCCTACAAAGGCATAGCAGTAATGTCGGGTATAGCCATCATTATGGGCAAAATGGCTTTGCTATTAACAGCTATTTTAGGTCTGAAGAAATTGGTAAGCAGTGGCAAAGAGCAAACTACGTTTGAAATTGTCAAACAGCCCAAATACAGTGAAAGTCACACGCATTCTACTTCATATGATGATGAAGAGGGTTATAGTCATCATAGGTTATACGATACTGCTGGTAATGCATCTAGAAGGATTATAAGAACGTATATTTAAGAAAAGTTTAGTTTTATTAATGAAAATTGTAACATTACTCGATTTTACTAATATTTAAAGCAGAAAATATTTTTTCTAATTTTTTTTTTAAATAATCTACTTTATGCAACCAGTTGCATAATGTTGAACATTTTAAACTCGTTTCAAAAAATTCATTACGTCATCAGTTACGAAAAGAGAACAAATGAAAATAAACCTTTTTTTATTTTAAAATCAATAATATACATTAATGTAGAAAGTATGTATTAAATAAGAGATTGAGTTACAAAAATAGTTGGTTAAACTTACAACCTGGTAATAATGTTGTTTTGGGCCTTATTTTTTAGTTCAAATGAGCACAAAATAATTAAAATACAATATATACACGACAAAATAACAACCTAAACACACTGCAAGTCGTTGAAAATAAATAATTATGAATATGTTCTAATCGTGACTTTATTATGTATATACAACTAACAATACAAGAAAATTATATTGGTTGCCTAAATGTCAATAATGTTTAACCAAAATACAATTTTAATCAAATTTTGGTCAAGAATAGAAAAAATATTAAATATGATACACGTTACGAAGTGATGTTTTTTCTTTATCTAATCGTTTATGTTTTTAGCTATTTTTTTACGTTTTTGTTTTATTTTTGCAGTTGTTTTATATTTTACTATCATCAATATTTTTAATTTATTGAAATAATTTGGATGTATTTATTTATTTTATTTTAATTAATTTATTAGTTTTATTAATTTATTTTGTTTTACATTAGTTATATTTATTATTTTATTTAGTTTTATCTGTTATTAATTTATTTTAATTAATTTATTAGTTTTATTAGTTTATTTTGTTTCATTAATTAGTTATATTTATTAATTTATTTATTTATTATACAAATGAGGTACTATTTCTAAATTAAGGAATAAAAGTTTTTTATGTAATGTATATACAATGTATATTAATAAAAATGTCAGCACTTGATAATATAGCACATTTTGAGTTCTATTTCCATAATTTTCCAAAGAATAAAATATCTTATAAATAATATTGTTTTGTTACTTACATTGGCATAATAAATAATAAATTTCACCGATATACATAAGATACAGCAAAGATAAAAACCAAAATTATTATTTTAATAACAAAAAAAGTACAGATGGGTTCACAGCAAATAGTTTTGAAGCAATTAACAAGCATGCGCGATCTGTCATTTCAATAGTCCCTTCAACTGTTACAATGTTGTTAACAGATGATGGTACAATGAAAGTTTTTCCTCAAGAAAACCTTTTTGAGACCTAATCAACCCCACATGTCAACACCAACTGTGAGGACTACCAGGGTGAAGGCCTGGTGGTAATGATTTTTTAGGTGCAATGGAGGGATGGCAATATTGTGACGGCTGACGAAACTGTTAAGGTTACAGGTGACGTTGACAGATCGCGTATGTGCATTAAAACTGCATAAAAACGATATCAATTTGAATTTTTCAGAAGAAATCAAGCTCTATAAGGGGAAGAAGCCCTTCCATTTTAAAAAAATCTAATTAAAAATGGGGACTAAAGGGGTGTTGAAATTAAAAAAAAATTATAAATCGAAAACGAAAAGCGATATCAACGTGAAATTTATAATAAAAATCAAGCTCTATACAAAGATAAAGCCTATTGATTCTAAAAAAAATAAATTTGGGGGTTAAAATATTTGTAGCGGTCACACCGATGTGCAGACTCAACCAGTGTTTCACACCACAGATAAATGGGGGCCAATCTGACTCATCAAATGCAGTGGACTTTTATAATAAAAATCTGATGTGTCTAACACATGACTTTCCTCTCTAGTTATTATATGCTTTTTTCGGTTATTTTGTACAACCTATTGTAGCACCTCTATAAATGTTTAGAGGATAAACTAAATATATACATTTTCCACATACATCTAACTCAAAACAATTTTCTATAGATATTCATTGAAACCGAAAATACTGAAAAATTTTAATTTAGCGCTTTTCCTCCAATTTTTCCATTACGGTCCATTAAAAAAAAAAAACGTTAAAACAAAAAAAAGAGATCGATATAGCAAACAACTTTTAGTTTAACAATTTTCCTTAAAAATCAGAATTGTGAACATTTTGTCACATTTCTCGAATACGGACCATTTCAGGAAAATTTTGTATAGAACAAAAATTATAGATAATAATATTATAACTAACTTTAAATTAAAGAATTTTCTTTTCCAAACGTATATAACAGATATATTCCATAAAATATAAAAACGGCCTCCCATAAAGTAAGATGTTCAGACATTGTTCAAAATCTAACCGTTTCACCTCAGGTCGAAATAAAACTGAAGTTTAAAATTTAATGTGTTTTCCTTTATCTGTTTAAGAGTTTTCTTCAAAATTCGAAATTTACACATTTTCTCAAATTTGTTGAATACGGTCCATTTTAGAGAAATTGTATATGGAATAAAAATTATAGAAAATTATATTATAAACAACTTTTATTTAAATTATTTCTATAAAAAATTAATTTTTTTAAATTTTGTCAAATTTTTCGAATACGGACCATTTTAGGAAAATTTTGTATAGAACAAAAATTATAGATAATATTATTGTCACACACAAACACAGAGACATCATCTCGAAAATAGTCAAAACGGATTCAGGGGACCCCAAAACGTAAAAAACCGTCGAAAACTCTTTTTTATCTGTATACAGATAGGAAAGTAAAAATGTTTGTATACTTGTGATCAATGACGGTCCTGGTGATGAAAAGAATAGTTTAATGTGTCACTTAAACATTTAAAACAACTATATATACACTTTTAAATTATAAACGTCAGATTTTCTCGAAAATTTATAATCCTAAGCCGTGTTACATAATTTATTTCTTTTTTAACATAATGGCGGGCACAGCGTCCTTTTTAAAACAAGATACACATGTTGTGCCTTCGACTGTTGATGAAACAGTGGTGAAAAGAAACAGACGTAATACACTTTAACCAATGACGAGTACCTGACGCACGTCATTTATATTTATCTGTTAGAAAACTATTTTACCGGTAGCGGGTGTACAAGATTCAGGGACGGTTAAAGTAATTATTATTCTTCGAAAGTCAATATTTTTAAATGTATTTCAACACCCTCCCCTCACGAAAGGTGGGATATGGGATTGAATAAAACTAAACTGTAAATGTGTTGATTAAAAAAAAAAGTGTTTATGAATAATGTAAAGTAGTAATCTTGTTTAAAACATTCTGTAAGAAGAATGTAGTGAAGACTATATTAAATAATAAGCAAACAAAACGTGTGTCTTCAGTCTAGCCCTGTCTTTGTGACCTGAAGCAACTTGTTTAAATGTTTGAGGGTTTTTTAATCATCCTGTATATAAAAATTATGAAATTGGTATAATAACACAAGAGTGTCTTATGAGAAGATCACCCAGTATAAAATATAAAAAATTGTAATGTGGATATGGGATATGTTTTATAGGAAGAACACTCTTTTTATACATAGGTACCTTAATTTTTCGAAGCAAATGAAATGTTTTATGGGTCTTATACCTGCTTTTATTAAATTATATTAAGAATCATATTAATAATTTTGTTCAACATGCTTTTCCTGATCATCCCCCTACCAAACACTTTAAGCCACGAATCATCAAACTTTCTCTGCTTTCGCTGAGGACGTCCGGTGGTTAAAAATGTACACCATACTGTTAATAAATATCTGAAACCAAAAAACTTTCGCTAAAATAATGGGTGATTGACCTAGGAATGTTTTTTATAGAACCGTCTTTATAACTATTACAAACTCCTCGCTGAAAGGAAGTTGATGCAGAAATCTTGTAATATAAAGCTGACGGTGCTACTTCTCACACACAATTCACAAGGCATTATTCTTGTTGACCTAGTGTTTTGTTAAAATTTAATTATACAGTTGTGGTGTATGTGTGTGGTATCTTGCACTTTCGAATAATCAATTTAAGTAAATCCTCTGATCGTTGATGAATGGTTTTGATGCGAAGAACAGGCATATCTTAAGAACATTTTAAAAATGCTAGAAGGGACGTTTGGATAATGATATGCTATTCCCAAAAGTACCTGCTTTTACAGTGTGATTTATGAATATTTGATGGGGCATAAAAGAAAGCCATAAATAAAAATTTGAGTTATAGACCTGCTTAGGTGCTGATTTTTGCGTTTAACAGTTAAAAGACCCAATTAAAAAGTAACTTTTAATCAATAGAATAGCTTAAAAATATAGGGTGATTCATTTGAAAAACGGTTGTTGTTATAAGGGTATTTTTAGGTTGTTGGTTAAAAGATAGTCAGTGGGATTAGAAATATCAAAGGTCGAAAAAAATTTTGAAAGTAGAAGAAAAGTTTATTTGAAAGAGAAATTATTGAACTAATTAAGCAAATTGATATATTTGAAAGATTAAATAAATAAAGCATAACCAAAAGTAAAGGAATTTTATTTATAAATTGATAATTATGTAGAATTGGAGAAGAGAGTAATGTACACACCTTTATATCTCTTTAAAATCATATACGTTTTTTATGCAGAGTTTTTCCTTATTTTGTATTTGCTTCCCTAATTTTTCTCCATAGTAAGGCGGGCATTACAACTTTATGGAGAATAAATTAATTTGTATTTTCGCCATTTTCTGAGTATACATAATCGAATATGCTCTTTTGAATTAAAATAAAATGAACTCTGTGCAACTTCCGGTTATACCGGAAGTCACCACTAACTTCGTTATTTTAAAGGGAATACCCCATATTTTTTTTTAATTTTAGATTCAGCATGAAATTCTGTAAACAACGATACCCCATTTGCCTATTCTAGTTATAGCGGATTTGGCGTTATTCAATTTTTTTCTACATTTTTAGTCGCCGGTAGACATTTTCTTAAAGTCGTCCATCTCAGGTACTATATCTATCAGATACTTAAAATTTTAACCAGAGGTAGTAGATGGGATGTACTTCTTGAGAATATTTAGTTATTCATTATTTGTTGTACGGGGTGTTTGCAAATTATTTTTAAAAATGAAATTTTTTAAACATAAAAAACTTTTTTATTTTAAATTGAACACCCTATATATTTTTTAAATTTTAGATTCAGCATGAAATTCTGTAAACAATGATACCCCATTCGCCTATTCTAACTATAGTATATTTGCATTCAGTTTTTTATAAACTTTTATATGCCGGCAGACATTTGCTTTTTTAAATTTACTTGTACATCGTTTGTTCGACTGTGTGTTTGGAAATTATTTTAAAAAATAAATATTTTAAACATGAAAATTTTTTTTATTTTAAATGGAAAATCCTGTATATTTTTATTTCATTTTGTTCAGAAAATTATTCTTCATTGATCTTCATTTGCACTATTAATTCCCTATAATTATCTCCCGCCAATTTTAAGAAAATTTAAATTTAAATTTTACGCATGCACCTACATAATATAGTATAGTTTTACATTTTAATTTTTTATCTTAGTATGCCGTGGAAATATGCTGAACAACAATCTGTCAACAAACTGAATTGTCATACATATTTCTATGTATTTAAGTTGTGTATTTTTTGCGTTCAAAATATGGAAAATATGGAAAATATTGAAGAATATACCAACCAAGATATTCTTAATTTATTTTACATTCATGGAGAATGTAATCGAATCAAAAGTAGAACCTGCCGCATGTTTAATGAACGATACCCTCATTTACCACCAATGAACAGACAGAAATTTATTAGAATCGAAGCTAACTTTTTGAATAATTTTAAACAAAACCCGGGAAGAAACCGTCAACATTATGTCCGAGATGAAGAAGTTAATCTAATTAACATATTAGGGTATTTTACTGCGTATCCTCACGCCTCCATTAGAATGGCTCAAGATAATTTAAATATTAGTCGAGGGTCAATACAACGAATTTTAGCACTAAATAAATGGCATCCCTATGCACCAAGAAAAATTCATGAGTTGCGAGATAGTGATCAAATAAGACGAACTGAATTATGCGAATGGTTATTGGTACGAATTCAAGAAGATCCCGAGATTTTAAACAAAATTTTGTGGTCAGACGAGTCCAAATTTACACGTAAAGGGATCATCAATCGCAAGCAATGTCATTTCTGGGCAAACGAAAATCCACATTTTTATCGTGAAGCACAATTTCAGTACGAATTTAGTTTTAATGTGTTTGCAGTGATCGGTTTTGGAAGAGCTTTTTATTACATTTATAATGAAAGACTGACCTCAGAAAGATACATTAGAATTCTTAGAGAAGTAGTTGCCGACATTTTAAACCAGCTACTAAATAATAATTTTTGGTACCAGTTGGATGGTGCAACATACTATGTAAATCAAGAAATTACAGCACTCTTTGAAGACCGATGGATAGGTCCAAATGGTCCTTGGCTTTGGCCTGCAAGATCGCCAGATCTAACTCCTGTTGATTTTTTTATGGGGTCATATTGAAAATTTAGTTTACTCTACCCAAATTAATACTAAAGAAGAATTAGAGCAAAGAGTTCGGAATGCCTTTAACGAGTTAGATGGTGAAATGATTCGTAAAGCAACAACTAATCATGTTGAAAAAAGATTGTTAAAATGTTAAGAAGCTAACGGGGGCATTTTGAACATTTGATAAAATGATTTTTTTAAACCATGTGCTTTTAATAAAAATTGTTTTTAGTTAGTATGTACCTTATCATTAAAAAAATTTAAACTTTTTAAACGACATATTTTGTTGCAGAAAACTGTAAATGTTTTTAAAAGTACATCCCATCTACTACTTCTGGCTAAAATTTCAAGTATCCAACAGAAATAGTACCTGAAACAGTCGACTTTAAGAATATGCCTACCGGGGCGCGACGACTAAAAATTAAAAAAAAAATGAATAACGCCAAATCCGCTATAATTAGAATAGGCAAATATGGTATCATTGTTTACAGAATTTCATGCTGAATCCTCAATTTAAAAAATATATAGGGTGTTCCCTTTAAAATAAAAAAGTTTTTATGTTTAAAAAATTTCATTTTTAAAAATAATTTGCAAACAAATAATGAATAACTAAATATTCTCAAGAAGTACATCCCATCTACTACCCCTGGTTAAAATTTTAAGTATCTGATAGATATAGTACTTGAGATAGACGACTTTAAGAAAATGTCTACCGGCGACTAAAAATGTAGAAAAAAATTGAATAACGCCAAATCCGCTATAACTAGAATAGGCAAATGGGGTATCGTTATGACCATTTTTTACTCGGGTGACTTGCGCCTCTCGCTTACGGCTTGGGACGCAAACGTCACCCTGCGTGAATAATGGCTACCATAAATTGCTCGTTAAATAATATACTATTTTCTTTCTTTATTCGGACTGTCTACCTAAAAAATACACCTGTCCATTTATTATCATCATTACTATTCAAAAAAATCTATTTTATTCACTATTTCTTAATTAGAAAGCAACAATTTATTGATAGGTATTCTCGTTTGTTGTTTATTTCTTGCATTTCTAAATTTATGGTTTTTTTATTATTTGTAACAAAAAAAACGTAGGTACAGGGTTTGCAACTTAGTTGGAAAGAAAATAGTGAAAACACAACAAACAATGTCCGATGAAAGATCAATATTAAAAGTTGCGCGATTTTTATAGTAATATAATTAAAATAGATGTGAAAAATATTCAGTGAAAGCTGTGAGATCACAAGAGATCAACGACAAAAATGTTTGCCATACCTACCAATGTCGAAAATTTTACAGTTAGGTATGTCTTCGAACGACTACACCCATATTTACCTACAATTTTAGTAACACATGAGTGATTTAACGAATGTTTCAATAGCATCGGCACATAGAAAATACTTTATTACCTAAAGCTTGGATGGGGATATGCTATTTTTGTGTTGTCCTGTCTAATAAAACTATTAAACATTTTTAAAAATATATTTTAATGTAACTGACATAACAAAAAAGTAAAGCCATTTTAATATTTTATCACTACCACCTATTTTTAGACTATTAAATTTTGTTCCAAAACTATTGGGACATACATTTAATTGTTTTTGTACCAAAAATATACAACGTACACTATTTAATTTAAATATTTATCGACAAAAGAAATATTGTGTATCTTTCTATCAAAGATATGTTTATAAATGGAAGATAAGGAACTAAAAAAAAATGTCATCTGCAGGAAATGATTAAAAGAAGATTAAGTTTTTCCCGACGATGTTATCTAATTTTTGGGAAACTTTCATTTTTATATAGATACTGATATATTTGTAATGAACCTCTGTGAATGTTTGATAAAATCTAAAGTAAAAGTTCTCATGGAATTCTTAGAGGTTAATGTCAGAACGGATTAGAATATTTTTATATGTACAGCCTACATATTCGTGTACTTAGAATAATAGGTCGGTGACAACGTTTAAAAAAAAATTTGGAATAGGTAAAAAAAAAAATAAATAAAAACAAATGGAAAGTCTGTGTCACAGAAACGTCGAGCGGCCCTTTTCCCCTGGAAAATAACTACTCCCTTGGCTAATACCACAACAGACATTGCATTATATCACAAGGACAATAGCACTCTGGCTTTGATTTTGCTTCATAGGATGAACGTCATTGGACAGGTTTCATCCTTATTACGACTGGTCCAAGAATGATGTTCTCTCACCAAAATCAAAGCTAGGGTTCTGAAAATTATTTTATTTAGGTTATCTATGGGCTCACTAAAAAGAGTCAGATTAGCCGTAGACAGACGCTGTTCATACGATGGCCTTCTTATACCATACAAAAGTCTTGTCGCAAGTCGCTGCATATTTTCCAACCTCTTCTGGTCCGAGATTAATACGGGACACCAAACAAGACCACAGTACTCCAGGCGAGGACGAACATATGTTGTGTATATTTTCAAAAATGCTGAGGGAGAAACTTTGCCAAAAGACTTTAGTAATAATAATGCCGAGATCATTTTGGGACGATACTTTCTTTAAGGCATTATTATTAATAATATACACCAATTTGAAGAACAACCCATTTATCAACGTTTAGCGATAATAACCAGTCTTAACTCCACTTTGATATCGCACTTAGATCAGATTGAAGAGACTGATAGTCCGCAATCGGATTAGCGAAAATTTTTGTATCGTCTGCGTAAAAGGAGCAATAGCTTTTTATGTGCACAGAAATATCGGCAGTATATAATAGAAAAAGTAGGGGACCAAGGACTGATCCTTAAGGCACTCCCCTGACAATGGATTTGGTATGAGAAGTCGGTGCTTTGGAACTCTATCAAAGCCTTTAGAAAAATCCAAGTATATAACATCTAAGGCTTTTGTCCAGTCATTGACAGACTGCAGGAGATTAGTTAAGATAGATCGTCCTCTGATAAATTTATGTTGTTAGGAGAAAAGTACACAAGAAAGTCAGTTACCTTATCACATGTTATGGACTCCATTACGTTACAAACTATTGGTACAATGCTTATCGGTCAAGCTTATTGCCCTTTTTGAATATAGCAGTCACTGACTCAGTCTTTCATATAGATGGCAAGATGTGAAAATTAAAGGAGGGAAATGAAATAACAGAATGTCAGCATAAGATTTTAAAAGAAAAGGGGTGATACCATCTAAGCCTGGCGAGGAGTTGGACTTAAGTATTTTAAATTTGTCTTTTATTAGGTCTGGGCCAAACGATACGTTAGAAATAGAGGCCTGTATTCTGTTTAGTGAAATATCTGGAAATAGTGATGTCAGATCTTCAAGGGTGAAGACATTAGAGAAGGTATTAGAAAGAAGTTCAGGAGATTCAGTATTGTTGGCACACTTATCTCCATTTTCTTTTTGTAGAAAAGGTACGGACACTTTGGATGTCAGATTTGTTTTAACATATTATTTGGCGATGTACTCTTGACAGTTATACTTTGCTTCAATAACTGCGGCCTTTACTTGATTGGAAAATAATCGATAAGCAGAGTAATCGTTCATATTGGTGGTTTGCCTAAATTTTTTCCGTAGGTGTTTCTTGTATTGATTATTCACTCAGGGTTTCAGATTTGTTCTTTTATTTATTTTGTTTTTAGTATGAGATTTTACACAATCATTGAGCGTATTTTGAAAGATATTCCACATGCAGCTTGGATCATTATTTTTAGGGATAATATTAATCCAGTCTAGTTGGTCTAGATCAGCCATACTCAACCTTTTTTTCTTCGGGTCATATTCGTTTGCTATGTTATACGGGCCGCAATATTTTTAGAAGATGAACCTTTTAGACTAACCATTTAAAATCAGTCGGGACCTCTCATAAATAAAACATAAATATATCTCGTCAGGTTACTGCAAAATCAAGATAACTCACATTTATAGAGTTTCGAGAAAACGCTGTTAAAATTGAATAAAAAAGCAGTAGAAGCTTAAAATTCTTTAAAACGTATTTAAAACAAAATTAGTCTCTACAAAGTATATACTAAGAATCTACATCGAATGGTAACAAAAACAAAAGAATAAAAAAAAAAAGCGTCACTACTTTCAATGGATACAGGTAGACTGTGATAATAATGGTGAAATTTTTCAGGTATAGCACCTGATTTGGAAAGTTTTAGTTTTTCTAAGTATTTTCAAAACTATATTTTTTACCCTTTCAGACATGCCTCTATTGGTTTTTGAAAGTTAGCTGTATCTCAAAGAGAGAGTGACATAACCACCTTGTCGATTTTGGAGCAAAGAAAAATAAGTGTTCTGGTTTTTATCGTTTTTTGGCAGAAACGCTATTAGGAATCGGCTTAAATACATTTATTAAAAATAAGATATGTCTCTTGTCCAAAGACATTTTAGTTGTAATGTCTTTGCTCTTGTCTGATTTTGGTAGACACACTACTCGTATCTACATAGGACGTGAGCATCTTATGGACGTCTAAACAACGTCATTCAGGACATGAAGGACGTCCGAGGAACGTCCTCTTCTTGTACCGAGACGTAAATCGGACATTCCAAAAGGACGTCATACGGACCTTTACGGGTAATAATAACAAAATTGTTAATAATAAAAAGACTTTATTTAACAACTTTTACCCTGAAAAGGAGCTAGATTTAAACGTTTTCAGTTTACAAACAAAAACAGGAATGAATTAAATTTAACACACAGTGCTAGTAAAATAAAACCTTGGGACCTGCTTATAGCTTGTGTTGACATTACTGAGTTTTAAAATTTTGTCAAAATTAGGTTTGTTCCGATTTTCCACCATTGAGGTATTTTCTTTCCACCAGCGCTACCGCCAACACATATCATTTATTCTCACCACAAAACACTCACTTTAATTTATAACCACTTTACCAGCAGCATTAAAAAAATAACAAATAACACATATAACCTTTTTTTCTTCCTAGTTACGCTAACTCACTTATATAAACTAATTTTTTAATCCTGAAAATTGTAGCTGTTGTTGTTCATTTGAAATTAAATGATAGGGTAGGTTATCGATTCAAATACCAACGATGCCAGTACAAAGGAAGTCCCATAGTCGTCCCACGGACATTACATGGACGTCCCATTAACGTCTTGGACTTGGACCGAAAAATGAACGTTTTATTGAAATGGGTTTAAAATAGGACGTCCAGAGAACGTCTTTCTAAGAACGTCCTTGTGTTCACGATAATCGAAAATCCAGTGTACGTCCGATTTAGGTCCCGGAATAACAAGGTACCAAATCAGGACGTCTATGGGACGTCCTGTGCTATCTAGGTTATAGCAGTTGAACACAGTGTTTCGGTATAAATGTCACTCATCTTATTTGTGAATGTATTAATATGAAATTAGTTTTTATTGGCCATCTGTTTATCATGAATATAGATTTCGTTCCACTTGTCTTGTTTATGCCGTATATTATTCGAAATATTTTGGAGAGAAAGTGTAACTCAAAAATGCCCAAAGTGGAGTTATCTTGTTTTTGCAGTATCTCCATAACCCAAACGTTTATTTAAAAAACTAGCGTGATATTTAACGCAGTGACCGATGAATATTTTTAAGCATTTCGCTCACGATTTTAAAAACAGAAACCTAGTGTTTTAAAAAGCACCTTCTTAATAGTGTTTGGGCTGCAAATAAAGCTTTGAGAGCCGCAGGTTAAGTATGGCTAGTCTAGATAGAAAAAACTTCAGCAAAGTTTGTGAGTGAGAAGATAGTGTGATTGGATGTGCAAGAAGAGAATGATTGAAATTGTAAACGACACGTTATGACTTCATGATTAGATATTCCAAGGGGTGGGAGATGCACCGGTGGGGTTGAGTTGTTCATCATTGGCAAGTAGTAGATCGAGGGTAGAAGGTTTCTTGTTTATTCTTAATCTCGTAGGTTGGGTTATTAGTTGAACAAAACTAGAATTGTGGATAAATTGCATGAACTGATTGGTAACATTTTGCGTGTCAGGTATAGAAGTTATTGGCCATTTATTGTCTGGAAAATTGAAATCACCTGCTATAATCAGATTTCAGAACCACTTAGGACATCGAGTTTGTCTAGCAGAGCCGCGTCAGTAGCAAGAGGTGTGTCTGGTGGACGGTAAATAACTGCAAGAGTAATACGGCAATTAAGGTGTTGCAGTTGCAAAACAGTTAAGATATCTACGGATGAGATTGTAAAACAGTCTGAGATATGTTGAGTTACATTATATACATACATATAATTTTAGTATTAGTTTTTCTTTTTCCATTTTTTTTCTTTAAGTTATCGAGGTTACTTATGCAAATCTAAAAGCTGAACTTTGCCTTTTGGCTAATTATTTTTAATAAATTATACTATTTTAATTTTGTAACAAGGCCTGTCTGTAGGGGTGTAGGAGTATTAGAGTACTAATACTTCTACACTATGGAGTATTAGACTACTAGTACAAACCATAACCTGCATGGAACACTAGGCTAATGACCTTAGATGTTGAAGCCGTACACTAAAGAAAAAAAAAATTTTTTTCACATGCCAATAAAATCATATTTATTTATACTCCCCTCCTCGTCTATCAATTCGATCATATCTAAAAATCTGGTAATTAGGAATACATATTGAGCTATCTGGAATATTTACATTAAGCCACTTTTCGGTAATTAAAATAAGGTCTGGTTTTTCAGATTAAATAAGACAAATAAATTCATTGAATTTTTTGGGAATATAATCTAAATTTGTGTACAATAAGAGCCAATCGTTGAAAGTTGAAGACGAACCAGTTAATGCTGAAATTTTTGTACAATCTTTGGGAGATACATTAACCAACTTGATAGTGCAATTCTTTTATTTGAGCCTGAGTTTTGTCATCGGTGATACTAAAATCCTTGGTTAAATTGGCATAGATATTGCCATAACTTTTCATTTAAGATAATGGTTAATCTTTCATTCATTACTGTTAAAACATTTAGACATTTTGCGTATGTATCGTCTATCAGCACATGCTGGAATAAATTATTTAAAGAATACATATATTGCGACCAATTTCATCAGATAATGTGATTTTCATTTCGCCAAATGTGTCCATTAAGTCTATTTTATAAATTTTATGACCGCCAGTCCGAGGAAGAATGCTTTGTATATTTATTTTTATCGAAGTCAAGTGTGAGGTCGCTCTTGAATAATAATCTTCAAATTAGCATACTTTCGATATTTCAATTGACTCTGGAGAAATTCTTTAAAGACCAGAATTAGTAGTTTTATCTCAATATTTCCGTTTTAAAATCGCCTATTCGTTAGTCGAACAAAATCACGATCGACAGAATCGTTTAGAATGTCGTAGAAATAATGACCTCAATTTTTTTGGCTTCTCTTTAAATATTATCTATTAAGTTGGGTTTTCTATTTTATTTATTACATCATCTGATATAATATATTAATATTGCAATGTAATGTTTCTAGTAAAATTATAATATTTTAAGAAATTTGTGTATGCATTTAAATGGATTTGACAAATAACATTGTTGTTGATAATAAATTAGAAAAATAACTGTATAATTGTTAGTTTTATAAATTTATTTTAGAATACAAACATATCATTAAAGTGGAAAGAACATGAAAAATTATTAGTTGATGTAATGAAAATTAAAACATTCAATCAAAAATAAACTATTGATACCTAATAATATTTAGAATGAAAAGAATGTAAGAGTCTTACATATATAGGAGCTCCTAGTGAAAAGGTATCATCATATTTAAAAAACCAAAATATTAACGTAGCTTTTAAAACCAATAATACGCTTGGGAAGTATATTAAAAACAATAAGGGTAAAATTAATCCTAATAATAAATCGGGGGTATATAAATTAAATTGTGGTAGTTTCCAAAATTTTATATTGGTCAAACAGGCCGTACTTTCAAAAAACGCTATTCCGAACATTATAATAGCTATACAAAAAACAAAAATAATTCTACTTACTCAAATCATATTTTAGCTGAAAATCATTCTTTTACAGACAACTTTGAAATTTTACATGTAGAAAATAAGAGCCTTAAATTAAACCATTTAGAAACACTTGAAATAAATAGATTTAAAATTCAGATAACTTACTAAATTATCAATTAGATATTAATAATTCACCCTTATTAAATCTCTTTCCCAGTTTTCTGTGAGATAATCCCGGTAATGGGCAATCTTATTGTTATCTGATGGATATTATAATTACCTAAGTACCCTTATTTACTTTAAATAGTTATTTTATTTTGTAATGTTATTGATGTTTTCTTAAGTACTTTGTTTTGTTAAATTATTTCGTATATATATTGGATACCGAATTGTAAATAGTCACATTTAAAAAAGAAGTTGTACTTCGAAACATATGTCATGTTAGTGTTTTTTTTTTTAATTTTTATTTTTAAAATAAAAGTGTGAAAATCTACCAAATTTGGTTAAACTCTTTCAAAAAAAAAAAAAAAAATCTATGTTTATTCCTAAGTATTTCGTCGAATTAAAATATGCTATTCTAGTATTATTTAATGTCACTGGTACGTATTTTACTGTTCTTTTATTAGTGAAGGTAACCTGAACTGTTTTAGTTTCGTTGAGCTTAATGCGCCATCTTTTTCCCCACTCATTAATTTTATTAGTTGCATGTTGAAGTTTTCTGGTCGATTCTTCTCTGGTTTTACCGATGCCAAGTATGGCCGTCTCTTTGGCAAATGTGGCAACTTTTACATTTTACGTTTGTTGTATGTCGGAGGTAAACTACAGGTAAAGAACTGGTCCCAGAACACTTCCTTGAGGTACCCCTGCTTTAGTTTCGTTAAGCTTGGAATATTCTTCTTCTTGTTTTTCTCGGAAGATTCTATCAGTCAAGTAAGATTTTAAGATGTTACAATATTGCCTAGGTAGAAGTTTATCTATTTTATATTCAAGGCCTACTTTACTGTAAATATTTGTATTACACCCTGTATAATGCTCTGTTAAAAGACACCTGTGCAGATATGATATAAAAAACTTTAACAAGTCACTCCTAACTCTGAATTACTCTATTTTGCTTTAAATACTTCGTCAAAAATACAGTCAAAGGCTTTGCTAAGATACATTTACCAGCCTCAAAATCTTCAACTACCTTTATCACTCAAACTGTTAAAGTAAAACATATTTACATTTTTTTAATAATACCCTATACTATAGTCTATTTTTATATATGAGAGAGTAATAAAACAGCATTTCTAAAGCAAAACTTAGTACGGTCATTTTAAATATTTTTACAGAATAATTTAAATATTTCCTAAAATTGTAATAAATGTACCTGAGCTATTAGTTTTGGGTCTTTTATTGGTCCTTTATAAACATAAGCTGTACAGAACAATAGAAAAAGGTTTGGACAGGCCAAAAGCCCTGTGTATTAAAGATTACATAGCCATATCTTAGGAATATTTTCAATAAGTACCTATTTGCCAATGTTGTTTTATTTTAATTCCAAGAATTTCTTACAGTTTTTGAATTATAAGTAGATAAATACCTTCCCAACAAATTTCACCGAAAATGCGATTATAGGTTTTCCATTTAGTAAGGAGGTCCAAGTTGTGTATTCTTGACAGTTTACTAAATGTCGTTTAGTTGCAACTTGCAAGGTGCAGTGTGAATTCTAGTGTGATCATGGAAAATTTGGAAGGGCCGCGTAAACGACAAAAAATCGGTCCTTTAACAGTTAATGAAAAAACATTAATATTTAATTGTTTTAAATCATTTACAGACAAACACTTATGTAAAAGTGTTAATGACACAGTGGAATTAGTTAGTAGTACGCTTGGTGTTGGGAAATCTACGATTTACAGAGTTGTTAAAGAAGAGAAATGTGGCGAGTTTCAAACAGCACGTAAAGCTCCAGGAAAACCAAAATTTCAATTAGAAAATCTTTTGAAAGAAAGACTTCGAAGGAAAGTGCATGCGTTTTGTGGTGCTCGCGTCCTGTTTGACGAGCCCACAAAGAACTTAACAGATTTGTTTATGACATTTTAGTTGTTTTTTCATGTTTGACGTTTTATGTCATTATTTTTACTTTTTGGTTATATGCAATGTTTTGGAGTGTCAACCATCTGGTCTCTTCTTTTTTAATAACGTCACCGTTGTTAATTAAGATATGTGTTTTCTTTTGTAAACCTTTACAGGATTTTCTGGATGAAAAGAAGATTCAAGTAGGCGGATTTGGAACGCAGTATAAAAGGACCGCCGTTGCTATGCTGCAGGGAGATCATCATAAACATTTCATCGATCGGTTTAATTTTTATATATTTCGAAAGTGTCTATTCTTTTTATATATATGTATTAAATAAAATTTATAAAAAATTATTTTTTTTTAGTTTTAAATTTAGTGGAGACGGTTACCGGACGTAATTGAAATCGCCCTAACCTCGTCCAGTCAACAAGATATATATCACTTGTTAACACTCGCGGATAAAATTTGGGAGACGATTAAAAAAAATTCAAATTCTGTTCTCGAAATTCAAGATTCTTATAAACAAAATGAAGTAGCGAATTTAAACAAAACTATAACTAATTTTATCGACCAATGTCAAAACATTTTCAAAAATATTTTAGATAAACAAGTCGAATTTGAAAAAGAGATTTCTTCTCTTAAGAATAATTTTGAAAAAGATATCTCTGCTCTTAAAGGTAATTTTTCACAAAATAATTTTTCATCAGACTGTTACCAAAATAATAAATGCAATTGTCAAAATTACAGAGGTAGGTCAAATAGCCGCGATAGAACAGAACACTCACATTACAATAGTAATAGGACCCGCGACAAATCAGGAAATTTGTGTTATTTCCATAGCATGTTTGGTAACAATGCAAGAAAATGTAATGGTCCACCTTGTCTTTTTTCAGATATTTTCAACAAGAAAGATTCAAATTCAAAAAAACTAAATAGATCAACCGTAAATAATTGTAATTCTACTACCAGTATTCCTATATCAAAACGACTTTTCATTTATGACAAAATTAATAAAATAAATTTTCTCGTTGACAGTGGTGCAGACATTAGCTGTCTTCCCCACAGTATGTTCAGTAATCATAAGAAAGACGAAAATATATCACTTACTTCTGCATCAGGTAACTCTATTTTTACTTATGGGAAAAAGTTCCTGAACGTGAACCTTGGTTTACGCAGGAAATTTCCTTTTTTTTTACAATTGCAGACATAACCAAACCAATAATAGGTGCAGATTTCTTATTGTAACTTTGGATTGCTATTAGATTTTAAAACACGCAAATTAATAGATAATGAAACTTTTATTATTTCTACTGGTAGAATACAAAATGTAAAACAGGAACTTCCAAAATTATTCACGGTTGAAAATCAATATACAGATTTTTTTAAAAAGTATTCTAGCATTTTTTCATCTCCTAATTTTTATTCTGCTGCAAAACATGATATACGGCATCACATAGTCACCGAAGGTCATTTACCTTTTAGTAAGCCTCGTAGGCTCGATCCTCAAGTACAAAATTGCAAAAAAAGAATTTGAAGACATGGTGGACTTAGGCATATGCAGGCCATCATCATCTTCCGTAACGTCACCATTGCACATGGTTCCCAAAAAGGACAGTGCAGATTGGCGTCCTTGTGGAGATTATCGCTTTCATAACAAACAAACGATACCGGAACGTTATCCGTTAACATTGATATCAGGCGTTAACTTAAAAATTCATGGATCCAAAATTTTTTCAAAAATTGACCTAGTTAGGGCATATCATCAAATACCCGTAGCTGAGGAAGACATTTATAAAACAGCAATCACTACTCCATTTGGTGCATTCGAATTTCTACGTACTCCTTTCGGGTTACGTAATGCTGGAAATACATTTCAAAGATTTATTAATGAAGTCACCAGGGGACTTGATTCCTTATTCGTTTACCTAGACGACATTTTAATTTTTAGTAAAAACGAAGACGATCACTTACATCATCTCGACATTTTATTTCAAAGATTAGAAAAATATGGCGTCAATGTCAAACCTTCAAAATGTATTTTTGGTGTCACTAAAGTTAATTTTTTAGGTCATATTATTACTCCAGATGGAATTCTGCCATCTGATGAACGAGTTAAAGTCATCTCAGATTACGAAATCCCCAAAACTTGCAAACAATTACAAAGGTTTGTCGGAATGATCAAATTTTATCACAAATTTGTACCTCAGTTCGCAGAAATCTTAATTCTTCTTTAGAAAATAATTTCCGACAGTAGACAAAGTTCTTGCCACGGTTCGAGATGATAAGGATTACCCTGAAATGAGTCGAAGCACACTATGGAAACTTTCAAAAGAAATAGGTTTTCTATGGAAAAAGCATTCCAGAAAGTCTATTTTAATAGAAAGAAGCGATATTGTAGTATGGAGAAGAAATTACCTAAGGACTATAAAAGAAATGAGAAACCAAAGAAGAAATATATTTTATTTAGATGAAACATGGATCAACGAGGGACATAAACCAAATAAATTTTGTCAAGATGAAACTGTTACAAGTCGAAGACAGGATTTTTAAATAATTTATCTACTGGTTTAAATTCACCATCAGGAAAGGGGCGCAGATTATTAATAGTACACATCGGTAGTTCAAATGGTTTTGTTAAAGGTGGTTTATTGACTTTTGAATCTACTCGTACCAGTGACTACCATGAGGACATGAATGCTGATGTCTTTAAAGAGTGGTTCGAACAAATTATAGATCTTCTTCCTCAGAACTGTATAATAGTAATGGATAATGCAAGTTATCACTCGAGACTTATAGAAAAAATGCCCACAACCAAGTGGTTAAAAAAAGATTTACAGAATTGGCTAAATTCAAAGAATATTAAGTTCCATCCCGGTTCTGTGAGAAAAGAACTGTATCATTTGTGTTCCCTTCATAAGGAGAAATTCAAAAAATATGAAATTGATGAAATTGCAAATATCGTTGGATGACGGTGTTTAGATCACCACCATATCATTAAAAAGTAAACCAGATTGAACTGATATGGGCACAGATAAAGGGAGAAGTTTCAAGAAAAAATAATTCTTTTAAAATGAGTGATGTTAAACAGTTGTTTTTGGAGGCTGTAAATAATGTGAAGTCTGAAAACTGGGAAAAGGCATTAAATCATACGATTAAAGAAGAAGAGAAAATGTGGAACTTGGAAAATATTACTGATGAAATGATCGAGCCACTCATTGTAAATATTGGTTGATTTGGTTGATTTGGATTTGTAGGTAAGAAGTAGTTTTTATATTAAAATTATTATTTATGAACGTAACGTTGTTTAAAAGTCAAAATTAAAACCCTTATACCTACATAACCCGTTTGACACAATGTTCTTAACATACCTTGTGGAAAAATAAAACACTTTAGAAAAAATTGCACTTTTTTACCTTCAGCTGTTTAGAAGTTATAAGCAGGTTAATTGGGTGAAAATATAAGTGTATACTCGAGGAATAACTTCAAAAAATATTTTAACTGTCTACTAAAAGAAGTGGTACGCCTATGGATTACGAACGCTTTAATATTTTAATACCAATGTGACGACTATAGCGGAGGCACTTTCGCGAACATTCTTTAGTCAACGTGATAAGGATTCTGGTATATTTAAGATAGGATATGTTTCGGTGGAGGAGCATTCTGGAACCCACCAATTTTTATATAAATATTGGTGGAGGATCAACAGAAAATGAGTTTGAAAATAAACAAACATCACAGTATTTAAACAGTTCAGATTTTATTTATATCTGATTGCCTAAAAATAGATATGTTACACCAAAACTAACTTACTCTAATTTCTAATTTTTAGTTTTATTTTTGTTGCATATGCAATAAAACTATGAAAATAAAAAGAAAGTCCGTAAAATTTATAAATTTTTCTCTTAATGGTTATCAACCAATTCACTGACTTTAACAAATAAAAGATACGTTATGGAGCGTGAGATTGAAACTAAGAACAATTTAATTGGGCTTAATTAAATAATAAATTTATTCTATTATTTTTTATAACTTTCTGTTCTAGTATTAGCTGGGTCATTTCATTTGGTTAGATACTTTTTCATTTCGCGATACCTTTCGAACAATTAAATTTCTATATTTCGACAATACGACTTTTTGAAACCACAGATTTATTGTCTTATGAATAATTCCGATAATTGGAATTAATGAGCGACTATTCAAATAATACTTTGTGCATACCTACTTTCCAATAAATTAAAAAATGGATAAAGAAAAAATACAAAAATTCTTAGTTTATTTTGGTTGTTAAAACACGAAATATTCTTTTAGGTAGCATTTCTTTTTTCTTTTTCTTTACTGTTTCTCTCAATTCTTAAATTTACTCAGAAAGAAGCTTCTTATCGATATTTAATAACTAACTAGCTACTAGTTAGCTTTCACCTTGTGTTAGAAAGACAGTACTTAGCCAGGGGGCAGTGAACGTACATTTGTACACGTCCCTAGGTCTCCGAGGTCGACAGGTTGACTGTTCCTATGAGCACAGTTAAATAGTAGCCATTAAAATCAACACATCTTTATTATTTTTAATTGTCTTTTATTTTTATTTTTCAACTATTAATCATTTACAGTCATAATCCCTAAAGCGAAAAATATATTTTTCTTCTTGGTAATTAAGTCCCAATAACTATAATAATAAAATATCCACAAGTACTATAATTCTACAATATTTTTTTTTGGTAATTGACAATTTAAATGATAGGAAGGGCCTCAGTAAAAGGGTAATAATCGCTTTGTTGTCAATTTTAACGTGTTAAACATCAATAATATAAAACTATACTTCATTGTTTAATTAAAGTTGCTATATAAGTACTAAAAACTGTAATCAAATAAGCAACAAAAAAAAAACAAATACAAATCAAATGAAATAACAAGTTCCGATTCATCTAACGATTATCACACTCTACTGACTCTCTATCTAGATCACTTGTAATTTCTTAAGTGTGTTATCTTTAACAAAAAATTATAGACCATCGTAATCTAAGTTTTTTTGTTCAGTTAAACCAGATTCACTTTCATTGATTGAATTTTAACAAGAGGTATTTAAATGTTTTTGATATAGGTACAGAGTGAGCTTGAAAAACTGCAGTGATAATAATGGTAATATTTATTTAAATAATGGTTTATATTATAGTAAATGTCAAATCTAGAAGCAAACAAGATGGTGTAAAATCACGTAAATAGTAATAGGTATGTATACAAAACATAATCATTCAAAAAATTTCAAATTCCTTTACCTTTGAGTAAAGTTACATGTAGGTTTACTTGACAGGTTAAGAATAGCCCTATAGTTTAATCAGCAAGCAGTTGCCTTTAACTTTACTCAGAGGTGAAAAGACTGCCCTATATGTAGTATTAAATAATTCACAGTCTAAGTGAAGCTTATTGTAAATGTGGCACATAAGGTCAATAAATGCTATTTGCCCATAGTTCGTTCTGTGTCTTCTGATAAAAAAATAATGAAGTATGACGTGTACGTTCAGTGGGTGCCAAAAAAGTAACTAATTGTAAAAGGACACTACAGTCGATCTTATCGTCAGTTCATTTAAAGAAAACATGCTTCCTTCTGGTTTCTAGGCTTTGCACGCCACATAAAAATAGTATACTTTTGTAACTCACAATTTGTCAGGGAAACTGGTGTTTAAACAACAAATAATTAGGGATTGTATCGAAGTATATTAAACGTTGAGTAGCGACAGCTGGGGAACCGAATTCTAGTGCGCCGACGCGAAATAGAGAGGCGAGACGTCTTCTAAAGATGTAAACAACCCCTTTCACTTTAGTCCGGCAGCTGATATAGGAATTCGTTGTTGTGGATTTATTACTGCTTTTTTATTGTATTTTTGTTAGGATTTTTTGGGGTTTTGTGGGTTTTTCATTATGCCAGAAAATGCATGTACTATAAGTGATATATATTTTTATATTTACTAGATAAGTTAAATACTCATAAATATAAAACTGCCTAATGACCAAACCTTTATTATAAATGTAAACTACAAAAGAGTTTTACTTCAAATTACGTCGAGCAGTGTAAACATCACAGTTAAAACCAGTTCATAATTCGAGCAGTGTTTTACTGTGTCGTTCCGTCAATAACGTCAAAAGAGAGAGAAAGAAAATTTGCACCACCCAAGATCAAAGGCACCGACGCTTTATGTCGCTACTCAACGGTTAATATACTTTGATTGTATACTTAACACGTTCTGCCTCTCTATGTAGCAGGTACAATTGGGATTTTTTGGATAATAAAATTCAATTAAATACAAGATACCACTGAAATCTGACATCTGTTTTGATTTTCAGAAGGAAGGTCATAGCAAAAAATGCTCATAATGAAATTTTTGTATTGATCTAAAACCATTTAATATTGGTTTACGATTTATTTTAATGTTTTACAACTTCATGAATATTCGCTAATTCAAGGGAATTATTGTAAATAAGTTGTAAAATTAATATAACCTTCCTTTTGGGTCCTACTAGTCAGTTATTATGGCTTTAACAAACAAATACTAAGAAATGGTTGCAACAGTCATTAAATATTCAACGTAGACGACGACGAAGTGTATCTATAATATATGTACTATGTACCATGATTGTACTGCGTCCAACTGAAAATAGACCGAAAGAAACTGAACGACCTCTTTAAACTTTGCCAGGGAGGTAGCATTCTATCTACTTATCATGACTTCTATCAAAAAAAGTTGGGATCTGAAGAAGGTCCTGTTAAAAAAAACAGCGGTTTAGAAACTGATGAAGTCAGGAAATGGAAATAATTAAAGTGTTCATTGATTTTGTAACTCGTAAAGTTAATTTTTCAGAATTTTTTTGTGACAAGAATGTTTTGATTTTTATTTATTTTTAACGTTAGCTCGAATAAAAATTTTGAAACTTTTTTCTGAGCAGGAGAATGGTTGAAAAATCATCAAAAATTAGTCAAAATTCAGAAATAAATATATTTAGTTTTAATGTAGGCTTTAAAAGATGCTATACAAAAATATTTATCTTTGTAATAAGTGTTCGAAATGTGTGTGAAGTTGTACAAAACTATAAATAACATTTTTTATCTATGGATTGATAAAAAAACGTTTTTAAAACTTAGTCAAAAAGTAGATTCTTTACTCCAAACAAAGCTGCGAAGTTACTCTGGAATAAAGTGTAATAGGCGACTAATTTAGAGCGAATCCACAAAATAGTACTGTGTTTTCAGAGTTGTCAACAGGTATAGAAGGCTTAACTCTTTTGGGGTCCAACCTCTCAATCAAGCCCGTGGCGTCACTGTCGTCGTTTATATCGACAAAAACAAACAAGTTGCAGCAGCTCGGAATCAGTAGCGTGTATCTTAAATTTATTTTGTTTGTGATGTTTGTATTATGTAGTTATTGTTATTTTTTTAGAATTATAGATATTTGTTGACACTTTTTATATAGTAGTTGTTTTCCAGTGTTAATTTGTTAACTTTTAAGTGTTTTACTATGTCTGGGCAAAGTTGTGCAGCAAAAAACTGTATTAAAAGATTTTTTCGGTTTCTTAAAGATCCTATTAGATAGGTATGTATGGTATACTTTTAAAAAAAACCTAGGTTATGGGTCAGTTTGTCAGTTTTTTTTGTATCATCGGCTTCAACTGCTAAGGATATTTCGCCTCGTGTTCTGTGTAGGCTTTGTTACTGTTTCCCAGCGCCACTTTAGGAACAGCACTGTTAATTAGAACCTAACAGTGAGTGGTCGAGTGGGAAATCCTACCAAGGCATCAGAATTAATTTTAAATAATTAAATTAAATGAAAAAATATCCTTCCTCCATGATGGTAACTGTGTAAACCTTACATCGGTCCAATTTCAAAGGACATTCAAAACATTGCAATGTTTAAATTTATTACATTCTGGAACTGAAAACTGCGAAACAGGTGGGGATGCTTTATTTGTAAGGCTACATGAAATTCCTAGGTCTAGTAAGGATGAGCCATTTTACAAAATCGCGTGTAATGGTGGCAATATTGTCGAAAATGTAAATATAAACAAGCATATTAATGAATTGCATGCACAAAATATTAATATTTTTTAAGAAAATTTTATTATATATGCGGATATTTAATAAAAAAATGTCTTAAAATTCAACCTTGTGATGTATGTACACAATATGCCTTATCACACGAAGACTTGGATACAAGCTCCATGTATTGTTATTATAAAGCATACAAAAAAGCAAATGAAGATATTTTTGGCAATTTAAAAATATCAAATAATAGTTTTGTATGTTTAATAACAAAAATTGAAATAATTTTTCAACACAATTTTGAATTATTTGTCACTAAATCCGGCGTTTTTTTTTTAGATTAAATTAATTCCGTGATAACATTTGACGCTCCTTGTCCCCGATTTCCATAAATATATGTTATTAAGGGTCGATTATTCCACCGTTGTGTTAAACGGAGATTAAAATGACATTGGTGGAATGACAACGGTGGAATCGGTCCTAAGTTATATGTAAGGCTGCTCATATATTACATTTTAAAAATATTAATAGAAATTTTAAGACCATCAATGTGTTATTCGGAGACACATAGTCAGACGAGCCCAGGAAAAAAAAAAAAAAAAAAAAAAGACCATCAATAAAAACAAGCTAATTATTTGGCGCAATCTGTAGAGCTTTTTTGTTTTAATACGATCCTGCCTATCAACACAAAATATTTAAATACGCTTTAATCCGACCCTGACTAAGACCCCCGAATGGCGTCGCCAAGGTCAAATTTGTATAATTTTTGTATGCGATCAGCGGCAAGTGAGCCTGTCGATTGTTTCTTATGCCGTGTAATGAGTTTGTTAGTAGATCAAAAAACTATTACCTTTTAATACATCATGCCCTCCCAAAAGATATTCCAAACCTATATTTCTTTACTTCTAGAACCTATTCTACCATTATAATGCGACTTAAACTAAATCACGGACGCTTTCCTCATCACCTAAACAAAATAGGAATTTTAAAGAATCCCTACTGTCCTTGCGACAATTCAAGTATTGCAGACTTGAACCACCTATTCTTCCTCTGTTTTAATAATAATAATAATAATAATGCTATAATACAATTAATATCTGAGCTAAAAAACTTTAATATATTCTTCCCACTTGACCCATATTACCACTCTTCTTAATAGCTTTGACAAGAACATATATGACCTATTAGTATAATTTATATATTAAACAAAAATAGTTATATAATATATTGTAATAATACCATAAACAATCTGTGGCAAATGTACTTTGAATCCGATGCCAACCCTCACCCAACACACACGCAACAAGAAAATTTAATATAAAAGTGTTAAAATTTTCTGACACATAATCTATTGCAAGACATTTTCTTGAAATTAGGATTTTGTGGCTAGGCACTCTTAACATAGCGACGAAATATATATTTTATGTTTCTATAAATGACATTAAAAATTTATTAAAAATATATTTTTCTTCTATAAAATTGTTATTAATGAATAAGAAATCTTTTAGTTTATTAAAACAAAAATAAAACCTGAATCGATACAAATTCATTGAAAATATTGCTAGAACTGGGAACGTTTTTATAAAAAAATTTAATGTTACTATTGCTACAGTTAATTTATTTTATCCTTTTATTTAAATGTAAATATGTTATATAAATGAAATTAATGTCACCAGTCAAGGTTTTAAGGCCTCGTCACTTCAACCTTTGTTTTGGATGCATTTTTCTTTAAATTTGTCCTTGTCAAAATATTTACAAAAGAATCCTTTAGAGAGACCACAACTGTCAAAAATTCGTAGTTACTGGTTTCAAACAAACCTATGTTAAACGGCGTCCGTTAGTTATCTATATTTCATTTGTTTATTTGAGGAATATACCTATTAAATATTGAAAAAAGTAAGTATTGATTCAAATCTCAACTCAAAAGAGTACAAAGAAAAAGTAATCGCAAAAAATTAACAGGCAAACCACTTCATTGATTTTATAATAATTACAAGCATAATAATATGTATAACAACTAGACCACTTGCAATTTCTAAGTGACTATTACATACACACAAAATAAAAAGAAACCACAATCTACGACTGTACAACAACATTCGTTTTCAACACTTTTTAGCCAAACGAACCAGATTCACTGTCTTTAAAAATAATTACGGCCGACCGACAGAAGAAATTTTCATTCCTCGACGGAATAAAAGTATACGCAGAGCAGGTGGGTATTGAAAAATTAACACATCCTCGACCCATGATAGGGTTTTGTAGGTCAGGTACCCACTGATGCGCAGAACAGTGTATTGCTCGCCACGGAGAGAATTCTTAGGAGGTCACTCGATGAAAAGAAAGGTCAACCAGTGCCAAGATATAGTATAAAACAAGAAACAAAGATCGGGATGATGATCAGTACGTTTTTGTCGATCAGTAGTGCAACGGGGCACCGCGAAAAAATGAGAAAATTAGTGTTAGTGTTGTTTTTTGTGATCGGTGCTTATGCACAGGAAAGTTTCGAAAGCACAGGTGTACGATTAGCGTTGAAAATATACGATGATTGTTTAAAATCCGATGGATTATCGCCGTGTTTGAAGAAAAAAGCCATCACTTTCCTCGACAGATTGGGCCGTATGGATAAACTCACCCTTTCCGAAGGAGTTATCGTACAAAAAACGCCCGACGCACCCAAAGAAGGACCCGTCATCACTGAAGAACAATTAGATCAAACCCTTCCGAGATCTTCAGACGCCAAAGATGCAGCCCTTACCGACATGCTCATGGACAAAGTCAGCAATTTCATCGGTTCAAGATCAATCGAAGTCGCTTTACCAAAAATTCCCGCAGCAGACTTGATCGAAGAAGGTAAATAATTTCCAAAAACTTTTTTTTAATAATAGTTTTAACAGTATTAATTTTTTTGCAGGACGTAAAGGCGGCGGTGGTGGTGGAGGCGGCAAAAAAGGCGGCATGAAAGGAATGATGGGCGGCATGATGATGGGAATCGCAGCAAAAATGGCAGCACTAGTTCCTCTAGCAATCGCTGGACTATTTCTGCTAGCCGGTAAAGCTCTAATCACAGCCAAAATCGCTCTACTCATCTCTGGAATCATCGCTCTCAAGAAACTCTTCGCAGCCAAACAAGGAGGCGGTGGAGGTGGTCACGGAGGCGGCGGTTGGCAATCCGGTGGTGGCGGCGGTGGAGGCGGATGGCAATCCAGCGGAGGCGGTTGGGACAAGAGATCGTACCAGGAAGCTCAAGCTCAAAATTTGGCTTACAACGCGTTTAGCCCAAAATAAACCATACGATTTAGTCACTAGATAATATTTTTTGTACAAATGAGTTTGACCGATTTTTTGGTCACTGTTATCTGTTTTTTTCTTCTACTTCTTCTTTCTATGACAGTTTGGACGACTGACATTTTATTGTACGAGACGTTACAGTTTCTTATTGTTGTTGTTAAATTATTTATTGCAAATATTTATTTAATTTATTTGACTTTTGTGACTTACTTGACACTGACTTTGTTACCATACATTTGTTTCCAATGAAAAGAAAATAAAGATTGTTAAAGAAATACGTATTTTTTTTCTACAAACTTTTTTATTTATTATAAAATAAATAGATACAATTAAATATAATAAAAAGGTATTATAACTATTATATAATTATAGTTATAAGTTAACATATTAATAAATATTATGCAGATTTCGTAATACATTACTAAGAAAGGTTTTAATTCATAACTGCAAAAATTATTTTGATTCCTAAAATTTTGTTGAAGTAATTTGGGAATAATATAAAAATTCAAAAATAATATCGTACTATTTAAAACATCAAAATTAAAACAGGAAAAAATGTAAAAAGTTTGTTTACAAATCAGTTTTATTACTATAAATTGAAGAATTGAAAAATTTTGATAACAAAAAATATTTGTTTGTGTCATCAGTTTCTATAAAAAAATGATACAATTATGTAAGAATAAAATCGTTTTTGAAAATTTTTAAATATTTATAATTGGCTGATTCTACAAATGAAAATAAATGTAAGTTATCAATTATAAATTAAATGATAATTAACAGAAAAAAACAATAAGTCTTACTAGATGTGAAAACTAAAATGATATAAAAAACTTTCTTTACCCAAATTTATAGAATAAAAATAAATGTATTTGTTCTAATCTAGTAATCACTTTCGTTCTTTTGTTCCAAATTCTACACAGACGCCAAATGATTTTTAAGTGGCGTATTTTCTCATCGAAAACCATATTTTTAATGATTGCAGCATTATAATTGGATTCTCGAAATTTTAGGATTTTTCGGGTGGGGTCCCCCCCTTAAATGCGTGCCTGACAAATTCACCGTGGGTGTCACGCACGGTATAAAACCACTAACAAATTTTGAAGGATCATCAGTTCGTTTTTGCCAACAGATGTGCAACGTGACAATGAAAATCATAGTGTTAGTGTTGTTTATTGTGTTCGGTACTTATGCAGAAGACAGTTACGAAAGTACCGGTTTACGGTTAGCGTTAAAAATTTACGACGATTGTTTGAAATCAGATGGATTATCGCCGTGTTTAAAGAAGAAAGCCATCACTTTCCTCGACAGATTGGGCCGTATGGATAAACTTTCCCTTTCTGACGGAATTGTAGTTCAAAAAACCGATGACGCAACCAAAGATGGACCGGCTATTACCGAAGAAAAATTAGATCAAATTCTACCGCGATCTTCTGATGCTAAAGATGCAGCCCTCACCGATATGCTTATGGACAAAATAAGCAACTTTATTGGATCCAGATCGATTGAACTCGCTTTACCGAAAATTCCTGCAGCAGAATTTATAGAAGAAGGTAATGAAAAATTTTTTACTATTTTCTTAAATTGATTTATTGACACTTCTTTTATTTCCAGCGCGCAAAAAAGGCGGTGGAGGAGGAGGAAAGAAGGGTGGAAAGAAAGGTATGATGAATGGTATGATGATGATGATAGGAGCCAAATTAGCAGCTCTAATTCCTATAAAACTAGCTGCTCTATTCCTGCTGGCGAAAAAAGCCCTTATTATAGCTAAGATTGCTTTACTTATATCTGGAATTATCGCTATCAAGAAATTGCTCGGATCCAAACAAGGAGGCGGCGGTGGTGGAGGACATGGAGGCGGCTGGCAGTCGGGAGGTGGTGGAGGCGGATGGCAATCTGGAGGCGGCGGCGGCGGGGGCTGGCAATCCAGTGGAGGTGGCTGGGATAAAAGGTCCTACGATGAAGCGCAAAATTTAGCTTACAATGCACATAGTCCAAAATAATTAAATTTTAGTCATTAGATAATATTTTTGTACAAATAATTGTGTAAGATCGATTTTTTGATCAAGTCAGTGTTGATATAGTTTTCTTTTACAACTGATAAGTGTGGAAACGTTAGAGTTTCTTGTTATTGTTAAATAATTTATTGCATATATTTATTTAAATTATTGTTTGTCTCATTGCAGGTTATATGTTGCCATATATTTTTGTTTCCTTAAAAAATAAAAATAAATGTGTTTTAATAAAAAATATGAATTTTATTTTTGTCAATCCATGTTTCTAGATCAAATTGAATATAGAAAAAATAAATTTATTACAAAATTTTATCTACTATTTTATTATAATAAAGAAAGTGTTAATATTAAGAACCCTTTCAATTTTTAATATTTTAAAACAGTTGTTTTATAATTCAAAGAATACAAAATCATAATTCATAATTTTACAATAAATTTAAATATTATTCTTAACGTAATTTAATGAATAAATAATAAGAATTAACAAAAATAATTTAAAAAATATACATTTTGGAAAGATAAAAAGTAATCTATAACTACCATATTTAAGGCGAATAAATCAAAAATTAAAATCAGAACAAAGAAAAAAAAATTAAAAATATTCATTAAATGAAGATATTTTAATAAAAATAAAATTAATCTATAATCACCATATTTTTTACAATTAAATTTAAAATACAAGCAAACGTTCTCTTAAAAATAAAAATGCATTACTAAAAAAATATAAGAAGCAGACAATTTCCAAAATATAAAGATATTAATGAACAAATTAAAATAATAAATACCAACAAAGATTTTATTTATCTAGGCACAATCAGTAGGTCCTGTTCTTAATAGTAAACAAACGTTCAATATAATAAACCTCAGCAACTCTGGGACAATGAATTTATGATTGACCTCTTTACCGCAAGAAGAGAGAAGGTTATTTTCATATTCATATTTTTGTCTTAATATTTGTGGGGGTACCCCCCAAAAATGCGTACATGTTTAATGACTGTTGGTGTCACGACAAGCTATATAACCCGAAACGAACTTTATGGTTGCCATTAGTTGGTTTTCGAGTATCAGAAGTGCTAGTTGTATACCGTGTGATAATGAGGAAATTAGTGTTGGTGTTATTTTTTGTGATAAGTGCTTTAGCACAAGACAATTTCGAAAGTTCGAGCGTTCAATTAGCTTTAAAAATATACGATGACTGTTCGAAAATGGATGGACTATCAGTGTGTTTAAAGAAAAAGGCTGTAACTTTCATCGACAGATTGGGCCGTATGGATAAACTTGCTCTTAGCGATGGAATAGTAGTTCATAAAACAGCAGATGCACCCAAAGATGGACCTGCTGTTACAGAAGATCAACTAGATCAAACTCTACCAAGATCTTCAGATGCCAAAGACGAAGCCCTCACAGAAATGCTCATGGATAAAATCGGCAACTTCGTTGGATCCAGATCAATTGAAGTCGCTTTGCCAAAAATTTCGGTAGCAGAACTTATTGAAGAAGGTAAAAATTAACTAAAATAGTATATAATTGTTTATACATGATTTTTGCAGAATATTTCTTTAAATAGGCATTATGTTTTTATTTTTTTCAATAAATTAAGTGAAGATATTAAAAACATGGCAATTCACTTTAAAAATAAGACATAATTTAGATTTAGAGCAAGATGAAGAAAAGTCAGAATGCTCTATTTTTTAGGAAAATATATCAATTATTTTAAGGCTATACTCATTAATACACAACGCTTGCAAAAATTAGGACCTTTATAACCAAATAACAATTATACCTACCATTTAATAAAGTACAGATACTTCCGTAAGTGGATTATGTGGACAGCACCAGCAGTAGTGAAAATTGGGATAACAACGAAAATTAACATCAGTAATACTCCAAATAATACACGAGAGTAGGAATATATCTAATGTAGGTATAGTGGTTTGCTCTACAGAAATGAATAATCAGAATTGGGGATACTAAATAAAAAAAAAAACAGCAGAGAAACTATAGAGATGATAAAGGAAAAATGGAACAAGGAATCAAAGATGAAGAATAAAATGTAATAAAAATATGTTGAAGATCAAAAAGCAAATGGACAGAAAAGAAAATAACTCTTATAAAAGTTATTAGGATACGATAAGTGAAACGGCTGGTAAACGTTGTGTTAAGAAAAATAGTTAGACGAAGTGTCAGAATATCTGAGCCAACTAGAGATATGGACTGAAAGATCAAAATCGTTAATATTAAACAAAATAGAAGTCACAGACCAAAGATGTGATAAAAAAATTAAAAGTTAAAGAAAATTAGAGAAATAGGACTAAAAAAAATAATATAACCAATTATTACTTAATTATACTGATTTTTACTAATTTTTATTAAGTTTTACGCATTTTTACTCTTTTTTACTCATGTTTACTAATTTTTACTCATTTTTATTTATTTTTACTTATTTTTAACTATTTTTACCCATTTTTACTCATTTTTACTCATTTTTACTCATTTTTACTCATTTTTACTCTTTTTTATTCATTTTTACTCATTTTTATTCATTTTTACTCATTTTTACTAATTTTTACTCATTTTTACTAATTTTTACTCATTATTACTCATTTTTACTCATTTTTACTAATTTTTACTCATTTTTACTCATTTTTACTTAATTTTACTTATTTTTATTCATTTTTATTAATTTTTACTTATTTTTACTAATTTTTACTCATTTTTACTCATTTTTACTCATTTTTATTCATTTTTACTCATTTTTACTCATTTTTACTTAATTTTACTTATTTTTATTAATTTTTATTAATTTTTACTCATTTTTACTCATTTTTACTCATTTTTACTCATTTTTACTCATTTTTACTCATTTTTACTCATTTTTACTCATTTTTACTCATTTTTACTCATTTTTACTCATTTTTACTCATTTTTACTCATTTTTACTCATTTTTACTCATTTTTACTCATTTTTACTCATTTTTACTCATTTTTACTCATTTTTACTCATTTTTACTCATTTTTACTCATTTTTACTTACGTTTACTAATTAGTTACTTATTTTTATTCATTTTTACGCATTTTTGCGCATTTTTACTCATTTTTGGCTGAAAAAGAAAAAGTGGTCAGGCAAAGTCTTGTAAGATCTGATTAAAATACTTGAAAAAACTGCAGTAAGAAAAATGGTAAAAAAATGTAAAAATTCGTTAAAGTCATGAAAGAATAAATGTACCTGTATATCTAGAAGCCATGGGCTCTTTTAATTTTCGATTTTTTTGAACATTTTGGCTTCTTTTTATTTACATTTAAATATTTTATACCGTACAAATAAATTGTTTTGTAATAGTAGTTTAATAATATTTAATTTATTTTCTAGGCCGCAAGGGTGACTTCAACTTCGGCGGAGGCGGTGGAGGAGGCAAAGGAAAGAAGAAAGGTGGCAAGAAAGGCGGTATGATGGGCGGCATGATGATGCTAATGGGAGCAAAAATGGCAGCTCTAATTCCTATTTTTATCGGTGGATTGTTCCTCCTAGCTAAAAAAGCGCTGATAACAGCTAAAATTGCTCTCCTGATATCCGGGATCATCGCTATCAAGAAACTGTTCGGATCCAAAAAGGGAGGCGGTGGAGGAGGCGGACACGGAGGCGATAGCGGCTGGCAATCTGGAGGAGGAGGCGGAGGTTGGCAATCTGGAGGAGGCGGCGGCGGTGGAGGCTGGCAATCAGGAGGCGGCGGAGGTGGCGGCTGGGATAAAAGATCCTACAATGAAGTACAAAGTCTGGCTTACAACGCCTACAGCCCGAAACAATGAAACCTATTTACTTAATAACTATTTTTGTACAAATGTGTTTTGTTCGATTTTGTGACAGTTGTGATGACTGACATTAACAGAAATGATAGAGTTTCGTGTTATTTTTAAATTATTTATTGCAGATATTTATTTAAGTTATTTTTTGTGAGTGTTTTTTTTTTTCAACAGCTACTGTGTTGCCATTTGTTTTTTATTAAAAATATAAATAAAAATGTTAAATAAAACTGAATTTTTTATATTAATTTTCCTTTTTCATATCGACCAAACTATATAATAAAACTACTCTAGAGAAAGCAAAACTAAAAAACTAGTAGATATATTATGTACTATGTTTGTTGTAATATAATTTCTCTCCAAAAAAAATTCATTTCTAAATATTTCTAAATAATATTTAAATAGTCAAATAAATGTAATTTTATGTTTTTCCAAAAATATTATTAAATAATTTAACAGTAATTTTTAAAAAGTAAAAAATAATTAAATGTCAAAAAAAATTAATTTTTTTTCGAAATATATTAATTTAACTCGTTTAAAAAAATTAATGTCTACTTTTAATGACCAAGTTGTCAAAATTCTGGATCAACGAATTTCTATTTTAAATGACATGGGGTGAAACTGACGTAAAATATATAACAAATATTAAAAAAAGGGATTTATAAATTAACCCTACACCCCCATAATAAAGTTTTAATTATATATTAAATGGGAGATTATAAGTGGTATGGGATGAACTGGGGTAAAATATTGAATATTCGAATAAAAAAGGGGTTAAAAATGACCCCCTATACTCCCTTAATTAAATGTATATTTTAAATGGCATGGGGTAAAACTAGGGTAAAAATATTTTACAAACGATCAAATAAAAAAGAGGTTAATAAATACCCCCAAACTCCCCGCATAATTTAATTGAATATAAAATGAGATCATTAGAAAAGCCTTTTAAATTATTCTGACCTAAATAAAATTATAAAATTTTAAAAGAGGAAATTTTTCTTTCAAATATTGTTATATTTGTTATTAAATTAATTAATAAAAACTATAGTATAGTTAGAATATTCGTTTTTTGGGTGATAATTGTAGATTTAGATTAAATATAATAAAAGAAACCATTAGGTACATATTAAAAATAGATACAGATTTATGTAGTTCAATCAAGGATGCACAATGGACCTAGTGAGGCCTAAATTCTGTGGGTTAATTCATCCTTTACACGTTACAGATATAGATCAAGTTAAATCACTAAATGAAAACGCAATTAATATCGTACAACGTTTAAGATGTACAAAAAAGATCATAAATGAAAGGCATATATTATAAATATGTCCTGTTTTTACAATAATTATGGTTAACCTCAAAAACGAATTTTAAAAAATTTGATTGACCTCTTATAACACTTTAAGGAATGTAGTTTCATTGTATTTTTCAATAAGTATTCTTGAGGGGTACCCCCCAAAAAAGGCTTACTTATCCTTGCCTGTGGGTATCAGTACATGGTATATAACAAGACAGAAATAGTGAGCGGGTCCTCAGTTTGTTGTTGTTTATTAGAAGAACCAAGTTTATACTATACTGTGTCATAATGAAGAAAACAGTGTTAGTGTTATTTTTCGTGATAGGAGCTTTTGCAGAAGACAGTTTTGAAAGTTCAAGTGTTCAATTAGCTTTAAAAATTTACGATGATTGTGAAAACGATGGATTAGGATTATCAGTGTGTTTAAAAAAGAAAGCTATCACTTTCCTGGACAGATTGGGTCGAATGGATAAACTTGCTCTTAGCGACTCAGTTGTAGTTCACAAAAATACAGATGAGTCTAAAGAAGAAGCTGAAATTACAGAAAATGACTTAGATAAAACGTTACCAAGATCTTCTGATGCTAAAGATGACGCTCTTACTGAAATGCTCGTGAAGAAAATCGCCAGCTTCATTGGATCAAGATCAATAGAAGTTACTTTACCAAAAATTTCTGCATCAGATCTTATCGGAGAAGGTAAAAAATAATGCTTTTTTTGTGAATTGAAGTTTGCTGTATGAATATAAAAAATCTACTGCTTAATGATAATTAAAAAGCTTCTTTAATATCGTTTTAATTTCATCTAAAATAGAATAAACAAAAAATTATTTTTGCATGTTAACTATTATTTTAGTAAAATTTATATAGATTATTATTTATTTAATAAAATTTGGCTTCAGTGCGATACTTCATAAGAATTCAGTTTCATATAGTATATTGTTTAACAAGTATACCAGGTGTCCGCACGAAAACTTTAAATGGAATTATTTCTGGTGTTTTAAAATATATCGACTTGAAATTTTGGAAGGTCATTAAGGAAGTAGGGGGTAAATTAGTAATGTATAAGATACCACTCCAACGTGATATCTGCCGCCCCCAGCGACCCCCGGTTCAAAAGTTTAAATGACACTCTGTATTTTTTTTTACATATTCTGAAAGAGCGTAGTTTTTTTAGTATCTCTATGTGAAAAAATTACTTAATTACATTATGAACTTTGAAAGATATTTACAGCTAAAGGTTCAGATACCAGATTTAAAAAAAAGAACTAGTAACCTTGGGCAGTAGACAAATTTCGAAATAATTAAAGCAGATAGAAACAAAAAAATCTAATTATCCAAAAAAATATAACTTATCACAAAAAAATACAACTTATCACAAAAATAGGCATTCTTATAGACCAACAAAATTTCGCTTTATAAACTAAAGTAAGGACTCTTTTTATTTTTTTAGTTAAATCAAATGTTCAAAATGATCACCGTTTACATTTAAACAATAGTACAGTCTATTCTCGAAAGCGTTTCGAATATTTTCAAAGACATGTGGTGTTAAATCTCTACATTCCTCTATGATTCTATTACGCAAATCATCAATGGATTGTGGTGGTATCCTGTAAACAACAGACTTCAAATGTCCCCATAAAAAGAAATCCAGTGGGGTCAAGTCTGGGGAGCAAGCTGACCATTCAATAGGACCCCTACGACCTATCCATTGTTCTGGAAAAACGGTATTTAAATATTGCCTTACTTCTAAAAAGTAATGAGGGGGAGCTCCGTCTTGCTGAAAGTATAACTGATCCTCCTGCATTTGATCTAAGTTTTCTTCCAAGCACTGAATGATAAGAGGATGTATTAATTCTTCTAAAAACTCGAGATATCTAGGCCCAGTTAAATTCTCGTGATAGAAAATTGGACCAATTATTTGGTTATTTAGAATTCCAGCCCATACATTAATTTTTTGGGGACGTTGCGTATAGCCTTCTCGGAAAACGTGGGGATTAACATCGCTCCAATATCGACAACTGTATCTATTTACGAAACCATTTATAGCCCAATCGGATTAGGTGAAGAACAGGCTTGAGATTCTGAAAAATTGGAAGCAGCAATTTTCCTTCGGAATTCGTTGGAGGGGGTCTGTGGTAGTCTAAATTCAAAAAGTTGGGATTCCAAAGTTGTCGTTACCTCCGCCAGCTTGATTTAAAGGGTTATTTTTTGTATCTTGAATAACTCATTTATTTTCAATTTTACACGGAAAATAGTTTTTACAAAAGTTATTTAAAATTAAATTTCCTACAATTCTGCTTTTTTTTGTACGATCGATTTTTTTGTATTTATCCCTGAGAAGAGTGGGGGTGAACCTAAGTATTGTATTGTCACGTTTATTATTGATGTTGTACCATTATTTTTTCTGTTTGTTTTTTTTGCTGATACCTGGAATTAAAAAGAAACGTGATAATACAATGATAAGAGTTTACCCCTACTCTTCTCAGGGATAAATACAAAAAAATCGATCGTACAAAAAAAAAGCAGAATTGTAGGAAATTTAATTTTAAATAACTTTTGTAAAAACTATTTTCCGTGTAAAATTGAAAATAAATGAGTTATTCAAGATACAAAAAATAACCCTTTAAATCAAGATGGCGGAGGTAACGACAACTTTGGAATCCCAACTTTTTGAATTTAGACTACCAGAGACCCCCTCCAAGGAATTCCAAAGGAAAATTGCTGCTTCGAATTTTTCAGAATCTAAAATACTAATCCGATTGGGCTATTAAGGAAAAGCAACTTTCGTCACTGAAACAAATATTTCGCAAAATATTTCAATTTTGCCGAATCATGCCTGTCATAGTTTCACAAAATTGGACTCTTCTATCGAAGTCATCGTCGCCCAACTCTTGATGAAGCTGAATTTTATAAGGATGCATTTTATTTAATTTTAGTATTTTATGGCACGTTGTTTTTGCCACTCCCGAAGCTTCTGATAATTTTCTAACTGAAAGCTGTGGGTCTAAATTTACGTGACCAAGAACTGCAACTTGCGTTGCTTCATCTCGTGCTCCACGATTATTCATATCACGTTTTTTATTATTTACCGATCCAGTTTCAAAAATTTTTTGTATTAGATTAATTACATAAACAGCAGATACATTTTTGTTGGGATGGTTTTCGTTAAATAATGCTGCCGTCTGCGAATAGTTTCTGTTTGCAATCCCATATAAAACTACAATTTCAGTTCTTTCTTCCAAACTGTAAACCATTTTTCTATTTTTTTTAGCTATTTAATTTAAAGTAAGTCAAATTTTTTCGAAAACTTTTGTACTAACGAGTAAACAAAAGTGTCACAAACAATATTATTTGGCAGTTCAAGCAACGAAGCAGCTTTCATGGCTTGCTATTATTTTTTGTTTTCGATATTTGAATATCTGGTATCTGAACCTTTAGGTGTAAATATCTTTCAAAGTTCATTATGGCATTAAGTAATTTTTTCACATAGAGATACTAAAAAAACTACGCTCTTTCAGAATATGTAAAAAAATACAGGGTGTCATTTAAACTTTTGAACCGGGGGTGGCTGGGGGCGGCAGATATCACGTTGGAGTGGTATCTTATACACTATTAATTTACCCCCTACTTCCTTAATAACCTTCCAAAATTTCAAGTCGATATATTTTAAAACACCAGAAATAATTCCATTTAAAGTTTTCGCGCGGACACCCGGTATAATGTAGATTATATTTTACTGTGTTATAAATATTTGAGTGTAATATGGTCCATTAAACACGAATTAAATGCTATACTTTATCTAGAACTGTATACATGGTGACCCACCGAAAAAAGAAAATGATTTTTGGAAATTCTATATTGTGAAATATGCGTTGTATTATGTTACCTCAGATACGCATATAATACATCCATATACAGAAAGCTGAAAATAAAAGTATTATAGCTGTAGTTTAATTTGCAGAACGTAGAACATGTTCAAGAGCTAGACATTTTATTTATATCTCATCCTTTAATTCTTATTTGCAGTTAAAATTAAAATTTTTAAACATCTGATCAGCCTACTGTAATAAAACTTTTCTTTTGACAGATAAGTTAGACTTTATTTATTTATAGCAGAATCGTATGTATTTTAATTGATTCGAAATTTTTTATTAGTATATATTATAATTTTAAACTTATATAAGAATGGCAAGTGCATTAAAACATATTGCAAGCACAAGTACTCGCAAACGATCTAGTGGGCATGAAGCATTATATTTAGAGAAATAAAATATCGTACTTTATTGAAACCGGGGTAGAGAATATAATAATTCTTTTTCTTTTGAAATGAAATTCCTACACTTCAAAAATTACACTCAGAAATAGAAGGTTTTTGATGAGTTGCTAACGCAGGACTTTGATAAACTAAAAAGATGTCTATATCTAGATATCTCTCAGCAAAAACAAGTGCAGGTTTTCAATAAGTTGAGAGGCATCCTCCAGGCACATATTCAAATTAGGCCGTGGTTTAAAGCCCACTCGTACTAAAGCTCCAGGCTTTTTGTACCCCTTACAGCTTCTATCCCATCACATTGATTTTTTTGATGAATTTCAGAATATGTCTGATGGGCGCTTTGGCGATTTCTTCAGGTTCCAGATATTGTATTCCAAAGTACCATTTTCTTTCTTGTTTAAGGTTTCGACAGTGGTATGTGCACAGGAGTTTCGTCCTTCTCTTTACATATTCTACATAGGGAGCCATAAGATGTCCCTAAGATATTAAGTTGCCTTCTAAGGCCGCAGTGTCCGGTAAGGAGTCCTATTACGGCCTTGCGTTCGCTTCTGCTAAGGTTTAAAAATAGATTGTGTCTGCTCGTGGATGGCCCCTCTGTGAATCATTTGGATTAGGTTCAGAAAGTTCCAGAGCCTATGGTGTTCTTTATTTGTTTGTTCCTTTATCACCCATTTAACATGTTGGTATAACATACCACACATGGGTTCTGGTCTCATAAGAGGGAATATTTCCTACTTTTGTAAGGGGTGCTCAAAACTCATATATTGATGTCACAATCTCCAACCCAATATCAAGAATTGTTTAAAACTGGCAGGTATGGAATGAAGAATCGCTCAGTTACCACAAATATTTTTTGTAGAAAGTGCCGCATATAAGAAATATAAAAATACAGTCCACTAGTGTAACAAACACTGTCTTGCCCTGGTATCCTATTATTTTTATTTTTCAAAAAGAGACTATATAACTTTAATATTTTGCTTGTTTTTTTTTTGAAGAAAAAAAAACAATTATAACAAATACTAGTAAAAATAAAAAACTAGATTTATTATAGTCTTTAATCCATTAGAACTTTAATATACTTGATTTGATTTTGATTCCTTTTTTTTACAGGACGTAAAGGAAGCTTCGACTTTGGCGGCGGCGGTGGAGGAGGCGGAGGAAAAGGAGGAAAAAAGGGAAAAGGAGGCAAAAAAGGCATGATGATGGGTGGAATGATGATGTTAATGGGAGCGAAAATGGCAGCCCTAATTCCTATGTGTATCGCTATAACCCTCTTTATAGCCAAAAAAGCCCTCATAACTGCTAAAATCGCACTTCTTATATCCGGGTTCATCGCTATTAAGAAACTCATGGGATCCAAGAAGGGAGGTGGTGGAGGTGGAGGACATGGAGGCGGTTGGCAATCCGGAGGTGATAGTGGCTGGCAATCTAGTGGCGGCGGCGGTGGCGGAGGAGGATGGCAATCTGGAGGAGGCGGAGGCGGTGGTGGAGGCTGGCAATCAGGAGGTGGTGGAGGTGGAGGTGGAGGCTGGGACAAACGATCCTACAATGAAGTACAAAGTCTGGCTTATAACGCCTATAGCTCGTAGTATTAAAAACTAGTTGATAATGTTCTACAAATCATTCACCGAGAGCAATAGTGGCAGAACTAAAAAATGTAGCATTAAGTAAATAATACATTTTCTTTGAACAAGACTGACACAATTTTAGTTGAAATATATTTCCTAAGGAATCATCTTAATTAGTTTTTTTATTCAAGCTGCACCAAAAGTGGCACATATTCAATATTGGCATTTAGTATTTTAGAGTAGGTTTTGTTATCTTTAGGCAATAGTGACACTTTTGAGTTAGGTGACTTGATTAATTATTCAAGTACCGAATAATAGTGACACATTTTTAAATGTGACAATAATTAATAATAAAATAGAGTAAATTATGGTCTTGTCAACGCATATTTTTTCAAATTCAATTAAAAAATAATAGAAACAAATATTTTTCTATCATTTAATAATCTGATAAATAAATAAAGTAAAATTAGCAAAATTTTTAAACTCAGTTTTCTTCATTATTTTTAAGATGTGCTATTATTGCTTTCGGTGAACGAAATGTGTTTAAACCGATTTTATTGGTCAATTTTACCATTTTTTAATTACAATATGACAGTTATGACAACAGTCATAAACAGAAATACTAGATATTTTTCTTATTGTTAAATTATTTATTGTAGATATTTATTTTTAAGTTATTTTTCGTATTTATTAAATGGCTACTATGTTGCCACTAATTTATTTCTAATAAAAATGTTAAATAAACCTGAGTTTTTCTTCTAAATCATTTTTTCCAGTGTGCTAATTTTTATGAAAAAGATTTCTTAAAAATGTCAAGGTCTATATTTAAAAAACTCACGTTGGGGAAAAAACATTTTAAATTAACTGATTTTAAAGTTAGAAGATTTTAAGTTAAATTTAAACTATAAGAAATTTGGGCAACCTTATAAAAATAAAAATTTTAAAAATTAATAGTTATTTATGGTACTAGTGTGTTATGTTGAAAATAAGTCACGCGATAAAGATTTATAAATTTTCAAGTGACTTAGGAAACATAACACACGAGTGGCATACAATGTTTTATATAACAAACAAGTGGAATAAATCGTTTTTTTTTAAGAGATAATAATTATTAATACGTTTTCTGATCAAATCAAAGCTACTAGCGTCTCAGTACCCTATAAATGTCAGAATGACTTGACAGGGACTATTTTAAATTTTGGTCAAAGTAGGGTGTTTATTTATATTCAAGACAAAGGGACATATTTTTACGTAGTTTTGTCAGACACTAAAACCAAGAAATCGAGAAGTTTCACCATACTTGAAGAAGGATTTCCAGTCAACCCGATCAATTTGTGTAAAAAATACATGTCTTTAAGACCAAATAATACTAGTTCTAGCCGCTTTTTTGTTTTTTACAAAAATAAGAGGTGTACCAGCCAGTGTGTGGAAATAAATACGTTGTTGAAGATTCCTTCGAAAATTGCAATGTTTTTGAAACTGGAGGAACCAACGCTCTACACCGGTCACTGCCTGAGAAGGTCTTTGGCGACTCTTTTGGCCAATGCAGGGGCTAACATAACTACTTTGAAGCGTCACGGAGGATGGAAGTCCTCGACGGTAGCAGAAAAATACCTAGAAGAATCGGTACATAACAAAATACAAATTGCAGAAAAAATACAAGGTTCTAATGTGTCGGCGTCTTCCAGCACTACCAGTAACTGTACCGAAATGAGAGAGTCTGGTTCCAATGAACCAACGAATTTTACAATGACTTCAAATTCGAATAATCTGTTGTAATAGTAATTAATAAATATAATACTACTTTAAATATGAACGTTTTAATTCATAACTCACTAGTGAGTTATATAATCCATAACTCACTAGTGAGTTACAGATTATACCACACTAGTGTATTATTTGATAGTTTACTTGTCTAAAATGACATCAATAATGACAGTCATAATTGTCATATGTTGGATAAAAATATATATTACGCACTAAAGACAGACAGTTTAGATTGTGTTGTGTCAAAAGTTAAAATACACATGCAGAAAATACAATAATAAAGTTAAAGACTTGGCTGGACCCCTTAGTTTTAAAAAATACACTAATAGTTTATTCAATGTTTTTTTTTATTTGGTGTCATATCAACTACTACGGTTATTAGCCTCGTGATCTGGGTAGGCTTTGTTACTGTTTCGCAGCGCCACTTTAGTATTACACATCAGTATTAATTTTAAATAATTAAATTAAATTAAAAAATCCTGTCAACATGTCATATTGTATCTATAAATAAATGGTTTCAATTTTCAAATTACATTTCTGGAAATCTATAAATAAACAGTGGAACCATAAGTATTGTGGACAACCCTCAGGAGAGGCTTTTGTGAGTACAATATACCCTTAATCTCATAATTTATTTATTAATTAGCATCCAAAACTGCCTTTTTCACTTGTTTTGAAAAGTGTTGATGCCGTATTGACTTTAAAATCTTGCACCAATTGTAATATTGTAATCGCTCATGCTTATGCCGCTACACCTTATGATTGATGTCATGGCGAAGTTCATCTCACCTGTGTAGGGATGAATTCAGATGATGTAGACTATATAGTTTTCGGTTCTGTATGCCCCAAAAGAGGACACAGCCTACAATTTGGCTCAGATAGCTAAAACCCAACAGTCACACCCCGAACCAGGACGTATTGCTATCATTTTAAGTAAAAAATAACTAAAAATAAGTTACCAGAAAAATGAAGGCGTCTAACTTTACACCAAAAAAAACATACACTTTTTCCTACTGTTGTAAGCACCCGATGACGATTAGGTAGATATCAACTAGAAGCATGTACTTAATGGTTATAAAGCTTATTTTAACACAAAAAGAATAAAGCACTAGTCGAAAAGCAGCAATCAAATATAAATAGACCACAATATTAAAATTCAAATTAAAAACTATAACTATAAAAGACAAATACTCTAAAAGCGCAAAAGATCAAAACCAAATAAAATGAATAACCATAATTATCTAAAAATCACACTAAAATTGCAAAAACTATTACTGCAAAATCATGAGATTACATCAATAATTCATATGCGTCGGAATATTGCAAATGTCAAAAGTACAGTGTTTCCATGAAAATTTAGCCATGATTTTAGCAGTATTATAGGACCATTTCTACCATGCGCATCCAACGATATTGGCGTTCCACAGTTCACTGTTTTTCCTCACACCTCTAGTATAAATGATTTGACATAACAAAACTAACAATAATTATAATTAATGTAAAGTAATAAATGTTTCGTGAATTCTAAATAAAATAATTATTATATAAAAGTGTAAAAGGAAATATAATTTATTTCCCTATTTTCTTCTGTAATATCTTCAATTATTATGTTTTTTTTTTATAAATAAACTAACTAATTAGGTGAAACATTGTGATATATGATTTTATTTATGTGTCCTATGCGTACACTTTAATATACAAAACACCTGGAACATTCTTTAAATAATTGTGGTCGTAGAAATAATTGTGTACATATCTCGTTTGAAAATGTATTTTATGCACTTGCCAAATATATTATCCATACTCACAGTTTAATCAGACTCTTTTTTTACTTAACTTCAGTATATCTCTTACTAATATATACTTAATATAAACTTTGGAATCATCCTGTATATAAATATAGTTAAAACGCATCCAATATGTTTTATTCACTTTTTAACTCACCACGGTAGTATGTACTCTTAATATCCTAAATAAACAAGAACAATTTCTTTATCAATAAACAACATGCTTAATTATCGGAAAATTGACCATGGCAAACAATCGAATGAAAAAGTCATTTTAGTAATGTGTTACCGTTTATAATAAATGTACCATATGCTTAGACATTTATTTCTACTAAGTAACTTTCACATGAATGGTATCACTGTGTATTAATAAACAATTTTTAAGTTTACAAAAGAGGTGGATCGAAATCTAGAGAAATAATGAATCATACTAAACTGAATTCTGCATAAAATTTCTATAATGAGTCACAGCTAGTACATTTCATATTTATGGTTTCAGCGTGCTCCCCTGATATACAAAATAACATGTCTCAGCGAGTTATTCAAGTAAGATCTTTTTAAATAGAACATTTTTGTATAGATATCCTCGTAAAAATGGGAAGCACCTCTCTACTTTAATCCTGTTATTCCTGATTTATGGTAAAAACTAAAATAAATTAATAAAAATAATTACAACTACATAATTTTTTTTTATTTATGTAAAGAAATGTGAAAATATTTTAATTTTTCTATTTTTGGTAAACATAAACCAAATATTCATTAACAGCTGACATAGAAATACACTCCCACAACAACATTAATTTACCGTTTCCAAACCAATATTTTGTTATCTACTTCATAAAACTTTAACTGCTTGTTTTATTTTACTTTTTTTTTAAATCCTCTGCATTTATTGAATATCAATATTTATTTACTAGTAAAAATGTTATATTTTCTGTTTTTGTTTCGAAATGCATATTAAATAAAAAAATATTACAATAAATAGCTGACCTCAAAAATTGTGCTAGTATTTGACCTTTTCAAATCCTTTAAGAAATATATTTTTACATATATTTAAATTTTTTATTAAGCTTTGTGGGGGTACCCCCAAAGATGCGAACCTAACTGTGCTAGTGGGTGTCAATGTATTGTATAAAACAAGACACAATAACAGGATAACCCTCAGTTCGTTATTGTGTCTTACAATACCCAAGCGTATACATAATATTTTGTGATAATGATAAAATTAGTGCTAGTGTTATTTTTTGTGATAGGTGCTTTCGCACAAAACAGTTTTGAAAGTTCAGGTGTTCAACTAGCTTTAAAAATTTACGATGATTGCTCGAAAACCGAAGGATTATCAGTGTGTTTAAAGAAGAAAGCTATCACTTTCATCGACAGATTGGGCCGCATGGACAAACTTTCGCTTAGCGATGGAATTGTAGTTCATAAAACAGCAGATGCGCCTAAAGATGCAGCTGCTATAACAGAAGAGGAACTGGATAAAACATTACAAAGATCTTTAGATGCGAAAGATGATGCTCTTACGGGAATTATGTTTGAGAAAATCAGCAATTTCATTGGATCGAGATCGATTGAAGTCGCTTTGCCAAAAATTGATGCGTCAGAACTTATCGAAGAAGGTAAAAATTAATTAATATTACTCTAAAATTATCTTCCAAAATTTTTTGTTTAGAAAGTTATCTCATCATTACTATGTTTGTCTCTGCAGCTTTACTTTTCGTATCTTGGAATCCTTTATTGGAAGCCTAACAAGCAATATAGTGTAATACCCACTAAGACTTTCTGATTGATTCAGTATTACCAGGCAGATAATAGATGACCCATTTATCTCTTTCTGTTCTTTAATCTTGATAATCTTCATGAGAAGATGTGCCACCATATCCCACTACTTTCACTGTAGACATGTAGGGTTCTGTTCTAATTTAACCCTATTCCAAGCTATAGAATTGACTACCACAGTGCATTTCAAAAGTTTCCTAGAGTATTTGCTAAATCATTTATGACTGATAAATACAAGCACCTGCAGAAGTTAAAACCCTGAACAGTACAATAAAACTATTTTGGGTCATTTAACCAATGTATCTTTATTATTACCTTTTATCATTTTATATTTTATATTAACAAAATATTTATTACAGTTTTCTTATTTTGGATTATAAAAAATCGTCGGTAGGAACTTCTTCTCAATACTTATCTTATCTCAGGGTATTTTTAGAATCCTTCTATATAATCACATCTTCATTGTCTTCAGTCAATTACCATTGTTATATTATTCTTTCGTTGGCTCCTTATATACTTACAGACTTTACAGATGGACCTGGTAAGCAATGTCCATGTCCTTTAAAAAGTTCGCTAGTGAGTTGCAAACAAATACTTCTCTAAAAAAGAAATTAATACCTTAATGATCAATTGCGATAGTAAACCCAAGGATAGAGCCCAATAGAAATCACCCTAAAATTTATGCTGGCTTATTCTGTAAAATATCACTTGTTTTAGTTGAATACTTCTTTGATCTTAAGGGTTTTAATTATATTTACTAGGAAATATATGATTTTTCTAAAATCATGTTATAAGAGCTATCCTCCAATGAATTGGGGCATAATTCACAAAAACATAAATAATAATACAGTTATTAAGATGGATACGTTTGTCTTATATATAACGGGACAGAGTCCTGTAGATTCTGAAGCTCAAAGAGAAATAGTAGGTCTTGTGAGTCTAAGAGTAATCATGTTAGATTGGGAAAGGTTTTCTTTAGCTGGTGGAATAGTAGGTGGCGCAGGGGAGCCATGGGGTTTTTAGTGTATTTTGGAAGTGTTTGTTTAAGCCAACCAGATTGCAAGATACATATTTTTTCCTAGAGTGATATAGTAGATACTAGCATCGTCGAAAGATACATCTCTTGAGTGTAGTGAGTTTGTTGGCTAGAAATGTACCATATGGTACTGCTCTGTATTTGAAAACGAAGCGGAAAAATAAATTGTATGCATAAATTAGTGTTTCTGGATTCCATCGTCCAGACGAAGTTCACTGTAATGTAATATTGTTGCTAAATACACTTTGGTCCTTAAATATATATGTATATTTTAAATATATTTTTTTTACAGGTCGTAAAGGAGACTTTGACTTCGGAGGCGGCGGTGGCAAAAAGGGTGGTAAAAAACACAACAAAGGTGGGAAAAAAGGTATGATGGGCAATTTGATGATGATAATAGCAGCAAAACTAGCAGCCTTGCTTCCATTAAAAATCGCTGCTCTATTCATAATGGCGAAGAAAGCTCTTATAATCGCTAAGATTGCTCTTCTTATTTCTGGACTCATCGCTGCCAAAAAACTTTTGGGAGCCAAGAAAGGAGGTGGTAGCAGCGGAGGCTGGCAATCCGTAAGTGACGGCGGGTGGCAATCTGGAGGCGGCGGTGGATGGCAATCTGGAGGCGGTGGAGGATGGCAAGCTGGAGGTGGTGGTGGTTGGGACAAGCGATCGACTAACGAGGCTCAACCATTAGCTTACAACGCATACAAACCAAAACAAATTTAATTGTAACAAATTAGTTGTGACTAATCAATATTTGATCATTTGTAGAAATGTTGTAGTTTCTTCTTATTGTTAAATTATTTATTTTACATATTTATTTAATTTATTTTTTGCATATTTACTGTGATTCGAAGATATTGTCCCCATCTCAGCTAATTTGTTATTTTTGAAATAGAAAATAAAAATTTTAAAAACAAATTGTTTTATTTAACGAAATAAAAATAATATAAATGTATAAATTTAAAATGTTGCTCTAATTTTAAATATTTTATATATACAGGGTAAGTTAAAAGTGATATTTTAGAAATAATCTAAATTGAATATTTTAGAATATAGAACTATTATAAATACGTCAATTTTTATTAAGAGAAAGATATTTTTCTATTATATCTTCAATTGTCTTAAGTAATTCGCCCCCCATTGATCACTCTAACCAATTTAATCAATATAATTTAAACTGGGATAGTACCAAGTATAGTACATCATTTAAAAAGTAATTTCATGCAAAACTCATTAATATAATTTTATCTAATATGTACTTAATAATTGGAAACTTTGCAGAGCTATAATGTTAAGAAATTCAAGTTACAAAAAAAATTGTTAAAAAATCAATACTATAAATTTAAAATGGAACAGTTTTCAGAAGATTGTAAAATATGGAAAACCTTTAATAAATATAACAACTAAGTTATAAAAAATAGGAATCAAGAACTGAAAGACATTTAATAAGGGAAAAATTAACAAAAAGTAATGAAATTGGTTTGACTAATAAAGACTCAATACCTCAGCACCTAGATTTTATAAAATACCAGTTAAAATACTAAAGAAATTTTTGAATAAAATACGAAACCAATTATTCATTGAATTACTTTATAATTTTTTAAAAGTTAAGTGTCCCAAATACTTTAAAATTAGCATATTTAAGCCAATTTATAAAAAACGTAACCCAAATGTACCATGAAATTATAGGCCCATTAGTTTAATTTCTAAAATATGCAAAAATTTTGAGAAAAAACTTAAAATACGTTTGGATGAGTTTTTTTTTTGAGTTAACATTAAACATTAACAACATTAAATTATGTTGAACACGCAATTTGAAAAAGTAGAAAATCAACTGATGACGCAGCTGCATATTGAGTAAATAAAATATACAAGAATTTTGATATTATCTCCATTGGTAAGTTATTTTTTGAAGATCTAAAATAAATAGTACAAATTAATTATACAATAATAATAAAGAAACAGTTATCCCTCAAGGAACTGTGATCGGCCCTATTATTTTATTCAAATTGTTTATTGAAGTATTTCAAAGTGATTCCCGTAAAAACCTTCAAGTTTGCATTAATAATATCGTCCATTTTTTCTAATAAAATAAAACTTAATTCTTGTTAAGAATGGGGCAAGCAACTGAAGATTCTCTGATTAAAAATAAGACGATTAAATGCAACATGCATAAATAAAATATTTTTTAAAATACAGGGTGTTAAAGTTGAACATTAAAAAAATATTAATGGCTATAATTTTTACTTTCCTATCTGTATACAGATAAGGAAAGTACAGGAATCATGATTTTTTTCGACCTCGAGTTTTCGACTGATTTTTATGTTTTAGGGCCCTCTGAATCCGTTTTGTTAAAATTATAGTCAGAGGAGTAAATTTAGAGGGGAAGAAGGTATTACTTTTATCCATGATGTACGCTACTAGCAAAGTTTATTTAAGTGATTGTTCTGCTCATAAGTGTATCGTATGACATTAACAGTTTTTGCCAAATTTAGTAAAATTAAATTGAGAAATACAAATATTATAGACATTAATATTATTTTTTTTTAATTTTCAACTTTAACACCCTGTATTTCGGAAATCAGTAATATTTTATCTAAGCATATTTTGTTTAATGGTCTTGTTTTTAATCACAGAATCTTAAGTTATTTTCTGTCCCATTTTTAATGAGACCCTGAATATTATAAACTTAAAATAAGTAGTATGTTTTTGATCGTTTTTTTATGTATGTTAATTAATTAATACATTTCTTAAATTTACGGATAATTAGAATTACATTTTTATTCTAATTGGCATTTTTTCCAGTTAAATTTAAAAATATCCTAAACCTATTAACCCTAGGAATAAGAAATGCATGACTGAATTATTAGGGTATAGTTTTATATGATACAAAACAATTAAGAAAATAATATATTTAATTTACCCTATGTACACTTGTTGCTACTTTAAAAATGTATCAGTATACAATTAATAAGAAGATAATTAGAAATCATATGTTCAATTATTTATTCTCGGGTATGCAAGCCATTGAAAACAATACGATTTTCACACATACACGCACACACACGCACACACACACACACACACACACACACACACACACACACACACACACACACACACACACACACACACACACACACACACACACACACACACGCACGCACGCACGCACCCACCCACACACACACACACACCTTACTTGAGCCCAAGTCGGGTAGATTCCCATCCTGTTTTACTGGATCGAAACCCTCCTGACCCCCCCCCCCCCCCCCCCCCCCCCCCCCCCCCCCCGACTACTTCACTCAGGAGGTCTCAAGATGTTCAATCCATCTGATTAGTACGACTTTTATTTGTTTTCTAAATATTTATAATATGGAATTGGAACGAGTTATCTGCTCAAGCAGGCCAAAGAATCATCCCTATCCGGCCTACTCCCTTTAAATATCTAGTTTTACAAATATCCCAAAGCAATTCTATAGCAATTCACTCAAACTAAATAAAAAATACCAACCAAAATGCTGTCCAAGAGTCCATCGGAGCTTCCGACATGGCCACAGCTGGCTATGGAAATACCTCCCCCTTATATCCACATTGCACAGTAGTAGTAGGCCTGTTCTGGTTCTTTAAAAATATATTAGAAACTGTTCAAGTTACTAGGTGACCAGTGGAAAATCGAAAAGTTTTTGCCATCGCATACTTTGATATTCAACTGTTCTACTGGATCTCGAACGGTTTGCAGTACATTTTGAAGAAACCAGAACGAGCCTAGTATTTTAATCATTCTGAATCATATTCTTATCGACTGTCCATTTTACCAAGCTTCGCGAAAAAAAAAACATTGTGTATTATTTATTTTGAAGTATGCAGGCCACTGAAATCAGAAGGATTTTTGTTTATGTTGTCAACCAGCTGAGGTTTCAACAATAACAGTAGCAGAAACGAAATTATGTATTGTTTATACTCCGTTTCACGAGAGAAGAACCCAGCTGAAGTTGCAACAATGACAGTCGCAGAAACACAATAATGTCTTATTTATCTACGTCGCGTAGTACCGACAGGGTCACGCCACTGGCGTAGAACGAACATTTTTATGCCAATAGCCATTTATTTATTTGTTAGCAACGTTAGCGTTTGACATCTAAGGTTATGTTTTTGGAATCGCCTATTTGTTAAATACTTTTGATTTTTGACTATATTAAGACGTTTTGTTAAACCATGCTTCCTAAAAAAACTTGTTGCTTCAAAAGGAAAAATTATCGATAGTCACGGTCGGCAGATTATAAATAATGTCGCATATTTTATAAAATCCGAAGCTGAAGATGGAATTTAAATTCCTTTACAAAATCATTGGTAAGTAGAATAAAAAAGTATATTACCTATGCAATAATGTAATTTATTATTCCCAACCAGATCAGTCGGAATTTACAAGTATTCTTTGGCGAACTTATATACTTAGTAATAGACTAGATCTTTGCCAGATCTAGTTTTTGGACAAAACATCGGTTGTTTTATTATGTTATTGTAGATTATAAATCGTGCCTTTATTGCAAATACCACCTAATAAATTATATTTTCTGTAATAAACATACGAAGTTTGGGTATAAAATTTTATCTGTAAAACAAATATTTCTTAATTTTGTAAGCAGTTTGTAGCATTGAGATTGTTATAAAATCTTTAGAAAAGTAGTATTCTAATTTAAAAGTAATTGAATTCTACTAAAAAGTATTCGACTTATATGATTTTGCCTATAAAGAAAATATTTGTTATTTTATACAATGAAAAATTATGTGTCTTGGTATATTTGCAAGTCAAGCTTACAGTGTTCTTTAATTCGTAAAATATTTATCCTGATTGAGTATTTTTAATATACGCAAGCTTCATTTTCCTTGAGAATAAAATTAGAATAAATTTTGATAAAATACAGATATTTATTTATATCATTTTAAAATGTGATCTTATTTGTTTTTAGCCATAATTTATTTTCAAACGGAACATTGTATCAGCAACTAACTTGTTTAGGGACTAAAAGTATTTCCACAACCATACAATGTAAAAATTGCTGATTTTTAATACCTATATTTTTAAATAGCAGAGAACGAACTCTAAAAGCAACTGGTGCGAGTAAAAGTACTTACACCAGAATTAAAAAGGAAGCCTTAGCTATTGAAAGAGGAGCATTTACTTCGTTTGGATCTCCTCGAAAAAAGAGACCGATGAAAAAATCAGTACTGGAAGCACTAAAACTTGGAGAACTGGAAAGGATTCGGAAGATCGTTTATGAATTTTAATCCTGGAGAAAAGGAATCCTAATTTAAAATGTAGATTTGATAGAAATAAAATAATTATTTTTGTATTAAGTGAAATTAGGTTTTTTATATTGTACCATTGACAGATATTAAAATCTCCAAAATAAACGTGTCAGTTTACTTTTAACCGTAAAAATTTTTAGACTCGAAAGTATTTTAATAATTTTTATAGAAAAAAGTTTTTTTATTAAATATATTAAATATAAATATATTTTTCTAGGTATTCTTTACAAAGTACAAACTGTTCTACCTGAATTTAAAGTAAAACTTCTTTATGGAGGCTGCTAAAAAGTATGGGGTTTATGTAGGTAGTTTTTAAAGTTAAACTGTACTTTTAGTGGGCTTTTTAGAAGAAAAAATAATATAGGACTACAATAGACATTGTGACATTGAAAATATTAATAAGTAACATGTATAACTATTTAATTAAAAATCTGATGTATTCAACACATGACTTTCCTATCTAGTTATTATAGGCTTTTTCCGGTTATTTTGTACAACCTATTGCAGCATCTCTATAAATGTTTAGATATATACATTGTCCACATACCTCGAAACATTTTTCTATAGATATTCATTAAAAACGAAAATACTGAAAAATTTAAATTTCCTACAATTTTTTCATTACGGTCTATTTTAGAAAAATTATGTATAAACAAAAGTTATAGAGATCGATATCGCAAACAACTTTTAGTTCAACAATTTTCATAAAAATTAGAATTTTGCACATTTAGCAGAAATTATAGATAAAATATTAGAAGTAACTTTTATTTGACCAATTTTTTTCTCCAAACATAAATAACAGATATATTCCATAAAATATAAAAACGGCCTCCCATAAAGTACCCCCCCAGATGTTTCGACTTTTCCAAAATCTAATTATTTTACGTCATGCCGAAATAAAACTTAAGTTTAAAATTTAATGTTTTTTTTATTTATCCGTTTTTGAGTTTTCTTCAAATTTCAAAATTTACAATTTTCTCAAATTTCTCGAATACGGTTTATTTTAGAGAAATTATGTATAGGATAAAAATTATAGAGAATTATATTACAAACAACTTTTATTTGAATAATTTTTATAAAAAATATTTTTTTACATTTTGTCAAATTTCTCGAATACGGATTATTTTACGAAAATTTTGTATAATACAAAAATTATTGATAATTATATAAGAAGTAACTTTTATTCAAAGAATTTTCTTCCCCAAACGTAAATAACAGATATATTCTATAAAATATAAAAATGACCACCCATAAAGTACCCCCCCAGATGTTTCGACTCTGCTTAAAATCTAATCAGTTCATTGGACGCTGGAATAAAGCTCAAGTTTAAAATTTGGAGGTCGAAAAACATCATGATTCCTATACTTTCCTTATATCTGTATACAGATAGGAAAGTAAAAATGATGCTATAATTCTAGATGGCAGCGAACACAAGATAACAGAAAGATGATTATGGAATCCTATGATATTCGCCTCAAGAGAATTACTTTCTTAGAAAATGTTATAAAATATAGAAATGAAGGCTGGAATATTATATATACTGATGACACACATCTACAGCTCACATGTGCAATCTAAGGGATGGTATGATATATTAGGAAAAGGTTTGAAGAAGCCAATCTCAAAAGGAAGGAGACTTGTGATTGTACATTGGTGCATTGGTACACAAGTGGAGAAAATGGATTTATTTCTAATGCCTTATTAATATGTCGTTTAGGTATGTCTCTACATATATTGAAAAGTGTTATTTTTTAAGTATCGATTGTCCCAAATATTTATAAACACTGTATATATCAGGTATAACATGTTTTAATTTAGTTTAGGAAAAAACGATGTTTAATAGTAATGACGTAATGACCATAGCAGTAAAAATTATTTAATTTGAATGTGTGGAAAAACGAATAACTTCACTCATTAGCGTTTATAAAAATGTTGCGCTAGAACAAAAAACATGTTCTGATTTTTAGTTAATTTTTTGAAAATTATACTATTGTTATTTATGGTTTATCATTGGTTTTAAAACAATATATAATAAAAGATAATTGTAACAGTCAAATTAGGCAACACAATTTTCCATGTCTTAATATGACGTGTTGCACTGCTATTTTTATTTTTTTTTTATATTAAATTACATTCAAATAAAACTTTTAATCCTTCACTTCATCTGTGTACTAAATGTTTAGTTATTATGTAATTTGTTTACAAAATAGTACATTTTCATGTGTATCCAGATTAAATTTGTTCTATTTTTGTTAGGTTCTAAAAGTGGAGACTTCCATGATAACATGAATCATTCAAACTTTATGAAATATGTTCAGGAATAAATATTGCCCCAATATGCCTGAGAAATCAGTTCTGGTTGTAGATAATGCTTCTTACCACAACGTAAAAACTGAAAAAAGTATTACTTCAGCATCTAGAAAAGCAAAAATGTTAAAATGGCTTAGAACCCACAAAATTGTAATGCTAATAAGACAAAACCCGCTTTGTATTAACTAATAAAATCATTTCAGTTCGGTATTCCTGTTTCCTATTGAAAGAACATGGGCATAAAGTCTTACGGTTGCCACCTTATCATCCAGAATTCAGCCCAATAATAAATATCTGGGTACTGGTTAAGAACTGGGTGGCAGAGCACAATACCACAATTAAACTGTATAATGTGGAGAAATTTTCCAGGAAGAAATTGTCTGAAGTGTTTGTGCAAGAATGGTGTTTTATTTCCAACTTTTCAATAATTTTTACCAATAATTGAATAAATCATTTAATTAATGTTACCAATATTTTTCAAGCATTCCTAAATTAAAATAAACAAATTTATAAGTTCCTAGTGTGTGTGTGTTTTTTTTACCTTTTTTATTACCTAAACGTTTTACTTAGGACTTGAAGTAATAGGCTATTGAATATGTCCTAAGAAGAGAATAATATCTCAGCTAGTTCATAAAAAAAAAACGTGTATAACCCACAATTTTATTGTAAATTTAATCTACTTTTTTTGTATAAAGCAATGCATACACCTATCTCTACTAATAAAGCAATTATAAGCATAAGAGTAAAAAAAAACAGACTTTTTGCATTTTAAATTCTTTTTTTATAGTATTTACATAAAAAATTAAAATGAACAAAAATTTCATATTAACTGCATGAATTTTGCTTCGCTAAGAAAGAAATTATACGCAAAAAAGTAAAAAAAATATTGATTTTTGGCCTTTTAATTTCTATATTTATAATTTTTACGTAAAAAATTTTTAAATAAATAATTCTACATGAAATCGCTTTCCTTACAAAAAAAATTTGAAATTCTATACCCACATTTTGCTTCGATTTCAAGATATAATTAAAAAACTCTAAAGGCTGCATTTTCGTAACTATCTCCAATTTTCACCCGCTAATTCAATAGCATTTTTATTGATTATATTTGAATAATTTATGCGACAAAACTTATGAAAGTGATCATTTCTTTCTATATCACATATTAAATCAGTTTGCTAATTGCATTTGTTTTAAATTTCTTACATTAAAACGGGTGAAAATTGACGTACACCATTTACATATTAATATTTATTTAAACATTAAATTTGTAATGCTATTGAGTTGAAGTCAAATATCTAATTTTTAATAAGCCGCTGGTTACGACTATGTTATGACGACATGTTTGCGCATATGACTGCAACTTCAGATGGTTTCTAAATCTCATGAAATGGATTCTACTTTCAATTAAAGTCTCTAAAAGAACTGCATTTCTGTTATACCTTAATAAATGTTTAGTCAAACTCACTTCAATTCCTAATTAGATTCTGTAATATCAATATGTTGTTTCTACAATTATTGTTCTATATTGTTCTTATTTTTTTTGCTTTTATACCTTCTGTATTTCTTTATAACTTCATTTATACTAACTTCTTTATCTTCATCTGCTTGCGCAAATTTATTTTTAAACATAAAATTCTTCAAAATGTTTCAATTAAACTCAATAATGTCAGATTAACTCTTACACTTTCTTCTCTATTAACCATTACCGAATGAAATGGTATACTATTAAACAATGTTTAAACTAATACAAGTGCACACCTCTCATGAGCAACTAAAGAAATCTTAAATACAACTAACCGGAAAACATCACGAACAAACAGTGGGTTCTTAAATTGAAGAATATTAAAAAAATAAACAACAGAAGCTCGCTTGGCAGGTATATAAATTTTCACAATTTTATTTTCAATAAAGTCAATATTTGAAGAAGAAACTAACCTACAAACCAAATTCTATTTGTTAAGAAGTACATACATTTTTAACGATTATTTCTCTTTGCATATCCATATTTTATTATGAATTTTGTGTGGGGATACCCCCTAAAAAATACACACATTTCGGTGTATCTGGGCGTCAAGTTTTGCTATAAAACAGGAAACAATAAGTGAGTTGTCATCTGTTCGTTCTTGTTCAACGGAGTGCAAAGTGTATTCAGTGACCATGAGAGTAATAGTGTTATTGTCTGTAATTGTGATTAGTGTTTATGCCCAGGAAAGTTACGACAATACCGGTGTTCGATTAGCTTTAGAACTTTACGATAATTGCTCGAAAGCTGATGGATTATCGCCGTGTTTAAAGAAAAAAGCCATTACTATGCTCGATAATTTGGGTCGAATGGATAACCTGACTCTCGCTGATGGAATTGTGTGTCATAAAAATTTAGATGCACCTAAAGATGGACCAGCTGTAACGGAAGAACAACTAGATCAAACTTTACCGAGATCTTCAGATGCTAAAGATGCAGCTCTTACCGAAATGCTTTTTGATAAGATCAGCAACTTCATTGGATCCAGATCAATCGAAGTCGCTTTGCCGAAAATTTCTGCGTCAGAACTTATCGAAGCAGGTAAAATATTGAAAATATTTTCTTTCAAAGCGTCTAACATTATTAATTTAAAATTATTAGCTCTTTCAGGCAATTTATTTATATTTATATTTGAAATTTTTGATTATTTTCTGTTATTTGCTATGTATCTTAATATTTGTATGTTATTTCAATTTTTCTCATATTTTCTGGGTACTTCCAACCTATTTTAACCCTATTCGTTGCTGTTCTTTTCTTCTAAAATTGTTTGCACTTACCAGATCCTGTAATACTGTCTCTTTCCAATTTCTCTTAAAATAATTCGAACTTCTACCTTCTGGTTCTTTTCAACTGTTTGCTCATCTTTCTTTCTTTCATATTTTTCAAATACATTATTACTATCTTTTCGAATCCTTTTAATCCTTTTCATCCTCACTCTAACTGATTCTGAGTTTCACAAGTTAATTTGCATTGTTTACTTTAAACGCCATTCTAAAGCTTAAGCAGCTTAAATAGCTTACCTTTTTATACTAGGTAGTTTTACATAAATTAACCGAAAATTCACTGCTGTGGTCATTATCCATACTCTGCTTATAGAGTTTGTTTAATATGAGGCTCCATTCATTGTTTCGCGATCTTCAAACGATGATTCTTCTCTGTCTAATATTATTTGTACTCGGAATGTGCCCCAGTCGTTGGACTTGTTTTTTTGTAAGTCTACTTTTTTTTATATTGATCTAAAATACCCGCTTTCAAGGCAAAATTTCCACAATCCCAAGCTGTCCATTAAATAATTTTGGTTTTGTATTTTAAACTATATAGCTCCAACATTTCTTATTACACTGTATGTTTTTTTAGTATTATCACTAGTCATTATTGATTAACCCTATTACTTATCAAAGAAGTCACCATCAAACTGTATTAATTGTTTCTATTAAAGTATTATAGGTTGGCGTGACGATTTACTGCAATATTTTATACTCTCACTAAAAATAACGTCTACTGCACGAGTTCAACTGACTTTTATTCTTTGAGCCTTTAGTTGAGTGTAAAGTTGTCCAGTAATTGCAGCACTTCTTCATTGACGTGTGAGTTGAGTCGACCCTCATGTTTCGTAGCAAGCCTCTTTACTTATTCTTTGACTGTCAACATCTTCAAATCTCTATGAAAATATTTGTTTCCATAAAACCATTCATAATTTTTATATAAAACTCGAACGATAATTCGTGATAAATCTATTTTACTCTATATATTCTTAAAATTTTCTTTTGGTGCTCTGATAAAAATCATTTTTGCTCATTGTTCAGTCTTTTCCAGATATTTCATTCAATATTCTCTTATTTTGCTTCAGCATAATATCTACACTTTCATTGTGTTTTTTTTTGTTATATTTTACAGAAATTTGCGATATTGTTAATATTGTGTCATTTGATTTTAAGTAATATTACAGAAAAAACAAAAACACGAAACAAAACAAAAAAATATAAAACAATACAAAATGTACAAATCACCGAAAAACACATAAAAACAATAAAAAACAATGGAAAACATTGAAAAATATATAACAAACAGAAGAGAAAAAACTTAAAAAACAACAAAAATAGTTTACTAAAAATTATTCTTATCCACAATATTTTTATACATTAGGAAAAACAACACATCTTCGGGAAACTTTTCTTGATTTGTTGGTGATTCATTTGCCATTCTTGTCATTTTCTCTTTGAAATTTGTCTGATATTCTTGTATTGTTTGCTTAAATATCATCTCTTCTCGAAAAATTTTTAGTTTTACATCAGCTGCTATCTTTACTTGTTCTATCTTATCTTCGTGCTTTATTCACATTTTCTATTCCTTCTTTCAGCTCCTTGTTACAATCATCCATCTGTTTTTTGTTTTTATTTATTTTCTGTATAAGTACCTAAAATAAAGGTACTTAAAATGACTGTTTGCTATTATATTTTTTCTTTCTTTATATTTTATTTGATACAAAAAAACACCAAAAACACAATAAAAAATCTTAAAAACTAAAAAACTGAAAAACCAAAAAATTTGTGGTACTCCGCTTGTTCTAGAGTATGTCGTCTAGCCTTGTCTTTTTATTAGACTTAGTAGCTTTAACAGTCGCTTCCGCATGTAGTTGCATGCATTTGGCTTTTCTTCGCCCAATGTTAGAAACCTAAATCCAGCCAGGCCTTCACATTGGCGCAGGACGTGGAATGATGCTTCCTCTTCTTTTTCACAAAACCTGCACAAAGTTGCTTCTTCTGCTGGATTTATGACACTCATGTGCATTTTGATCCAATAGGTCATTCGTGAACTTGGCCGATGGTTCCTTAATTAACTGTTTGGCCTGTCTCAGTCTTGGATAGTTGTTCCACCATTCCTGAGACTCTTCTTGCATCCATTGTGTAATGGATGTCTTGCACAATGCCTTAGCAACTCCACAGAAGGGTTCAGGGCCTATCATGGCCTTATCTGAGCCTTCTCGGGCTAATTCGTCGGCCTTTTCGTTGCCCTGATATCCTTCATGACCTGGAACCCAGGCTAGGGTCACCTTATTTTGACTACTTAGCTCTGCCAGGTCTTCTAGACAGTCTTTCACCAGTCGATGAAACACACTAAAAAAACACTAAAAGAACACTAAAAAACATTAAAATACACAAAAAAACACTGAAAAAACACTTTAAAACACAATAAAAACGCTAAAAAAAACGCTAAAAAACACTAAAAAACGCTAAAAAACACTAAAAAACACTAAAAAAAACACTAAAACACTAAAAACGCTAAAATAACACTAAAAAGTACTAAAAAAACACTAAAAAATAACAAAAACACACCAACAAAACACACCAAAACACACTAAAAAAACTAAAAACTAAACAACACTAAGAAACTAAAAAATCAGTCTATAGAATTTAGAAATAAGAGCAGTAAAAATGCACATTAATACTAACAAACACTAGGAAACAATAAAAACATAGAAAAAAGTAACTAACAGAAAACACAAAATTATTTTTATCTTTTATTCAATCGATTGTTACATCAACAATATTTTGTTACAGGCCGAAAAGGAGACTTTGACTTCGACTTCGGCGACAGTGGCGGGAAAAAAGGAGGAAAAAGACGTAAAGGTGGAAAAGGTGGAAAGGGAGGCAAAAAGGGCATGATGGAAGGCATGATGATGTTGATTGGTGCGAAACTAGCAGCGTTAATTCCTCTATCCATCGGTGTTATCCTGTTTATTGCTAAGAAAGCCCTCATTACAGCAAAAATTGCCCTTCTCATATCTGGAATCATCGCTTTCCAGAAGCTTTTCGGAAATAAAAAAATGGGAATGGGTGGAAGCGGTCATGGTGAATCTGGAGGAGGTATCAGCAGTTGGCTTCCTGGAGGAGGCAGTAGCGGTTGGCAAGCTGGAGGTGGTGGTGGAGGATGGCAATCCGGCGGTGGCGGCTATGATAGGAGGTCGTCCAATGAAGCGCAAACATTAGTTTATAACGCTTATAGCCAATAATGAATTCAATTTTAGTCACTGAATTTTGTTAAAACAATATAATTGACCGTTTTGTGGTCAATGTTTATAGAAACGTTTGAGTTTCTTGTTAGATTATTTATTGCAGATATTTATTTAAGTTATTGTATCATGTTTTTATTTATTGTAGAATAAAAATTTTACCAATAAATATGAATTTAATTTTCATCTCTTAAATAGGATTGGAAGGGTCGCTATAGGCATTGAGACATTTCCTTAGTGCAGTGGCGACAGAAGGGGGCACAATAGATCTTTTAGGTCGCAGTGTATTAACACCCCATTATCAACATAACATAACATTCATCTCTTAGGTAAAAATATCATTAGTTGTTAGTAGTTAGCCTTAAAAAGTTTAATCAAATTTTGAGTAAAATAAGAATTAACGAACATATGGTTTTTTGAGATTTAAAAGCGGATAAAAATATGTCTGTAAAGTTGATAGCTAATTTTCTCAATAAATTAAAGCTTGCATAAATTTATTTTTTTGGTTGTTTACCATTAAAGTTTGTGTTTTCTTTTTTTAATTTTTTAAGTTCCTGTTTCATTTAATTATATTTTGTTATGTTATGCAATAAATCTTGATCCTCTTATTTATCACGTATACAGTTCTTCTTTCACTAACATTCTCCTTAATCTCCGTTATCTTTGCTTATTTTTAAAAATTTATAATAGTTATTAACTTATGATAATTTTCTTTACATGCCTCTTGCTAAATTTAATTTTACAGGTTATTTTGATTCATAATTTAAAGTGTTTCATAGGCTAATGTCATATTAATATTTATTTATTGTTTCGGCCTTTACTTGATGAAAATCCATTTTATCTTGAATGAGTAAAACCAAATTTGATAGATTTTCACAAAACTTTTATTTTAAAAAATAAAAAAAAAAAATTAAAAACTCTACACATGAAATGTTTCGAAGTACAACTTCTTTTTCAAATGTGACTAATTTACAATTCGTTATCCAATATATATGCGAAATAATTTAATAAAACAAAGTACTTATGAAAACATCAATAACATAACAAAATAAACTAACTATTTAAAGTAAATAAGGGTACTTAGGTAATTATGATATCAATCAAATAACAATAAGACAGTAACATTACCGGGATTATCTCACAGAAAACTAGGAAAGAGATTTAATAAGGGTGAGTTAATAATATCTAATTGATCATTGAGTAGGTTATCTGAATTTTTAAATCTATTTATTTCAAGTGTTTCTAAATGGTTTAGTTTATTGCCCTTATTTTCTAAATGTAAAATTTCAAAGAATGATTTTCAGCTAAAATATGATTTGAGTAAGTAGAATTATTTTTGTTTTTTGTATAGCTATTATAATGTTCGGAATAGCGCTTTTTGAAAGTACGGCCTGTTTGACCAATATACAGTTTTGGACAACTACCACAATTTAATTTATATACCCCCGATTTATCATTAGGATTAATTTTACCCTTATTGTTTTTAATATACTTCCCAAGCGTATTATTGGTTTTAAAAGCTACGTTAATATTTTGGTTTTTTAAATATGATGATATCTTTTCACTAGGAGCTCCTATACAGGGTGTTATTAAAATACACGTACATATTAAAACTGGGTATTGCGCAGATCCCCACTGAATGTAGAAAAATATTATTTTTTAAAAATACCCCTTATTAAGGGAGTTATTAATTTTTGAAAATTAATTCTAAAACAAACGTACCTCACTGATATGTTGAGGATGACCTATATAAATTAGGTTTATTTACCTATTTTAAACATCAACAGTAATTAATATGCAAGTTTTTGTCAGATGATAAGAAAACTAGTCTTGTAAGAAATAACCATGTTGCCAAGATTTTCGAATTAATTTCTATTTCCGAAGACTGGTTTTTACTACCCTCGTTATCAAAGAACTAGAATATTGGATAAATGATTGTTTTTAAACTATACATTTTTGAAACTATAGATTATTAAAATTTTAGTTGATTTACGAATCTGGCTAACACGAGCGCGTCATTTCCAAGTTGGTAAAAAGTGTTGTTACGATTACTTTTAAATATTTGTTTACGATGCCACTATTTACGAATATTGAACTAACGGATATAGTGCTGGTTTATGGGGCAGCTGGAGAAAATTCTCGGCAAGCACAAATCCTGTATTGCGAACGGTTTCCAAATCGGAGAATTCCGGACTGTCGTACGTTTATTTCAACTGTTCAGCATCTAAGAGACCATGGAAAATTTGAGAGTGTCAATGCAGATCGAGGGAGAACAAAAACACAAAGAACATTGGCGGCCGAAGAAGAAATATTGGAAGCTGTTGAAAACTGGCCTCAATTAAGTTGTAGAAGACTAGGTCTTGAAATTGGAGTGTCCTCATTTGTTGTGTGGCGGACACTTAAAGAACAAGGTTTACATCCTTATCACATCCAAAAAGTCCAGGCCTTATATCCAGGTGATGAAGAAAAGAGAGTGGAGTTTTGTGAATGGATGATTCAAAAATGTGTTGATATTCCTGATTTTCTAAAAATATTATTGTATACTGACGAGGCTTCATTCACTCGTGATGGCGTGTTCAATATGCACAATCGCATATTTGGAGTGATGAAAATCCTCACGCCATTAGGGAAACTGGGCATCAAAGAAAATTTTCAATAAATGTTTGGGCTGGCATAATAGATCAGTATTTAATCGGGCCTTATGTTCTCCCGAACAGATTAAATGGGCCAGGATATCTCCACTTTTTAGAAGATATTTTGCCAGTACTCCTAGAAGAGATACCGTTACAATTAAGGCAACGGATGTGGTACCTACTAGATGGCGCTCCTCCTCACTTTGATTTAAACGTACGGCAGTTTTTGAACATTAGATTTCCTCAAAAGTGGATAGGCAGAAATGGACCTACTAAGTGGCCTCCGAGATCTCCGGACTTAAATCCATGCGATTTCTTTTTGTGGGGTCACATGAAACAACTGGTTTATAATGAACCTATTAATAGTGTTGAACAATTAACCAATAAAGTTAATGCGGTAGCCGAGGAACTACGACAAAATCCAAGACTAACTTCTAATGTTCAAAGTTTTTTGGAAAGACGATTGCAAGTGTGTGTAAATAATAATGGACGGCATTTTGAACAATTACTGTAATAAACTTTATTTTAAATTAATTGGTTTTGCTACGGCAACAGTGCAATTTCTATGGGTAAGTTCAATTTCGATTTATTTTACTTCTTTAAATATGGAAACTAGTAGGTCGGAAAAGGGGACTCTTCCCCAATATTTAAATTTTAGAATTAGAGTTAAAATTGGTGCCAATCGTTTTTGGTCATTACATACTATTCCCCATTTTAATATGTACGTGTATTTCAATAACACCTTGTATATGTAAGACTCTTATATTTGCAATTTTGATCTTTAATTATGGGATAAACTAGTTAAATAGCATGTTTAAAAAGTTTTTTCTCTAGAATGTTGTCTACTAACTTTGAATTAAAATTATTGTTTACTGCGATTTGTTTAATGATATTTTTTTCTTTTGTGAAGTTCTCTTTGGTAAGGGGGATATTAACTAATCTATGGATCATACTGTTGTATGCTGCCAGCTTTTGTTTGTATGAATGAGATGAACTATTATTTATTGTAATATCAGTATGTGATGGCTTATGAAATATCCCAAAACTATGGCCTATATCTATATCTCTTCTTAGTTTTTGAACACTTTCGGCAAATACTTCATTTCTACGACTATTCTGTTTGCTAGACATCTCGATGCTGAGGAAAAAAGCACCCATTTATATAAAAAAAAAATTTGTTTTGGCTTGTTTACTGCGTATTAGCTATGAACTGCCATTTCCTATACTTCCTTGTTTTCTCATTCGAATTAGACCAATTATAGCCGAAATATATGTTGTGGGTCCTTTTGGCCTGTCACTGCGCATGCTTTTTTTCTTCAGCGTTAATATAAATTTAATTCCCCATACTCACCCATTTTCAACCAATAATAACGGAGATATAAGCTTAAGGTCCTTTTGGCATGCCGCTGCGCATGCTTTTTCCAACTTTAATTTATGTTACGTCACGACAAGAGTGCGCGCTATATTGGATTGCGTAGTCGAGTCGCAAATCACTTATCTAAGTTTCGATTCTCAACACAGACAGGTAGCGCCATCTTGTGGCGACTATTGGTACAAGTGAGGCCATGGTAACTAAGTATATCTACTGACAAAATATTTACAAAACAATCCTTTGGATTCTGATGAGAAACTATTAAATACGCCCATGGAAATCACAGTTGTCAAAAGTTCGTAGATACGGGTTTCAAACAAAACCTCAGTTAAACGGCGCGGCGTCCGTAATTTATTTATATTTCATTTGCTTATCTGAGAAAATGAACCGTGTTCCGACAGGAACTGGTTAAAATGAATCTGTTACTAGACGATTAGTTTTCACTCACCTCTTCAGATCACGTATTATCGTATTTTGTCCATGGGCTTTTTTCTTTGTTTACCCGTTGCTGTAGTATTATTTCTTTTTTCCTTTGCTCTTTCCTTATTTCCATATTCTATTATACTACCCGTACATGGTTACTTTCCGAAAATGTGGCGAGAATCAGTAGTTTGTCCCATACCTAAAATAGCTAATCCTAATACTGTATGTGAATTACGTCCAATAAGTCTTTTACCTGTCTTATCCAAAATACTTGAACGAGTTGTGTATATACAGTTATATGACTACGTTACAAACAACAATATCATACCTACTCAGCAGTCTGGCTTTCGCAAAAATCACAGTACTACTTCTGCATTATCAAATCTAACTGACAATATTATAAGATCTATTGATAAAGAATTGGGTGTACTACTAATTACAATAGACTATTCTAAAGCCTTTGATTTAATTGACCACGACTTACTTTGTGCTAAACTGAAATACTATGGCTTAAATGACCCTGCACTATCATTTTTTAAGTCCTATCTATGGAAACGTAGTCAACGTGTATGCGTTGATGGTAGCTTTTCAAATTCCAAATTTATTGTCTCAGGGGTGCCTCAAGGATCCATTTTGGGGCCCCTGCTATTCCTTATATATACTTCAGAGTTGCCAAAAGTTGTTAGAAATAGTGAAATACAATTGTATGCTGACGACACACAGATTGTTCATTCTTTTGAACCTGCAGATATTCCTAATACCAATAACAATATAAATATGGATTTAGATGCCATTTTTCAATTTTCCAGAGAACATAACTTAACAGTTAATCCATCTAAAACCACAGCAATCTTATTTTGTAGTAAGGCCAAAAGAAATATATGTGAAGGTTCATTAAGGCTCGAGTTGGGTGGAGTTAGAATAAATTTTTCTGAGAAAGCCAAAAATCTAGGATTAATTATAGACCAATCACTTAGATTCAAAGACCATATTAAAATGTTACTTCAAAGATGTTATGTAAGAATACGTATGTTATATGTCAACAAGCATATCTTGAACTTCAAAATGCGTAAACAACTTTGTGAGTCTTTGGTTCTCTCAGTTCTAAACTACTGCATTACAGTTTATTACCCTTGCATTGATAAAACCTCACAAAACCAGCTTCAAAGTGTACAAAACACATATCCTTTAACATTAATGAACTTAAGTGGTTAAAAGTTAACAATTTATTTCAGCTACATTTTCTAACTTTCTTGTACCGTTTATTTAAAAATAGGATTCCTTCATACTTGTTTGAAAAGGTAATTTTTAGAAATGCCGTCCACAATTGTAACATCCGATTTAATACTCTTACAATGCCACACCATTCTACTGCACTGTTTGAGCGTTCTTTTACCTATAATTTAGTTAAGTTTTATAATTTGTTTCAGCATCTTATGTATCTCTACCTTCAATTAACAATTTTCGTTACACTATTAAAAATATTCTCCTTAACAGGCAATAAATAATTGTTTTCTGAACATTTAATTTAAATTCTATTTTATATTTTTTACTTAATTACTATTGTTTGACAACTCTTTCAATGCTTTTGTCCTTTTTTAACTACTTTTTTCATTTTTTCATTTATTTATTTTCATTTTCTTTTATAAACCAAGAAGGTTAAGAGTTAAAGAGTAGCTTCAGCTAATCTTCGCCTTCTTGGTGCAAATGTAATGTAATAATTTATTTAATAAAGACATTATTATTATTATTATTATTATTATTATTATTACATTATTTGTCTTTTATTTTACTTCAGTTCCGTTATATTTGTTATTATTCTTGAAAATTTCGCTAATCTGTCCTCTGCCTTCTTTCTTACGTATTTAACATTGTCAAAATATCATTTTGTAACCCACTACGGCTTCCAACTTAATTTTCTTCTGGTATTATATTTCGGCCCTACTAACCCTAAACTGTTTCCCCTAAACAACGACCTGGTCCGTTGGAAATTACTTATCTTTAATTATATCAGATGAATAGATTGTGTATTATAAAATAGTTAATTAGTTAGTTACTCTATTAAAGTCATAAACAGTTCTATTTATTATTATGCAATCTTTGGCGAAAGAAAATAACTTGAATTGAATTAAATTATATTGATATAATATAATAATTATAGAGAAAGTTTACTAAGATACACCTATTTATTCGGTTTTTGAAAATTTCCTTATTTTATAGTCAAAATTAATATTTATCATATGTAAAACCATTCTCAAAAATTATTTCTGGGACATCGTCATAGTCACATATGCCGTTAAGATTAAACTCTTCAAAGGTAGGTGATCTGAAATGCTAATTAATTTTTTATTTTTTAAAAATTTATAATTATGCACGATTTTGTGGGTTGGCCCCACTTTTATATGCAATGGATGGCACCTATAAAACCCGAAACAAAAGTTGAATATGTGATTTGTTCGTTTGTGTGTGGTACGTGTAAACAGTGAAAATGAGACAAATAGTGTTAGTGTTGTTTTTTATATCATGTGCTTATGCACAAGATGATTTTGGAAGTACCGGTGTTCGGGTAGCTATAAAAATTTACGACGACTGTTCAAAATCTAACGATTTTATGAGGTGCTTGAAGATGAAAGCTGTCACTTTAATAGAAAGATTTGGCCGAATGGATAGTTTAGCTCTTGCAAACGGAGTTGTAGTTATGAGAACTCCCGATGCACCTAAAGATGAACCTGAACTTACTGAAGAACAAATAGACCAAACCTTAGAAAGATCGTCAGACGCCAAAGATGCAACCCTCAACAAACTGCTTATGGAGAAAATAAGTCATTTTATTGGTTCGAGATCCATTCAGGTCACTTTACCGAAAATATCTGTATCAAAGCTTATCGAAGAAGGTAATCAAAAATATAGATTCACTTTAACTTTATGGAAATCCGCTTTTCTGTTTTTTCTAAACCTTTTTAAAACTTCTGGTAATAGAGGACGAGAAGTAACATTTTTTGATATCGTCTTGTCAGCAATCAGATTTTAGCTAGGCTTTTGACAAAGTGAGAGTCGGTCTTTTCACCTTTTGAAAAATAGACAGTTTTTATCACCCAAATTATTTAAAAAGTATTTTTTTTTCTTTTATACAAAACTAGCTGGTAGATAACTGGCCTTATATGAAGTTCCTGATAAAGTAGTTATAACAAATGGATTACTAAGTAAATATTTTTTCTCTTGAAAAGACGGAAACCTTATCATCTTTCAGTTAGTAACTCTAAGATGTAGTAAATAGTTTAAATGAGCTTCTTTATTAACTCCATCTTGTGACAACTTGGTCTACTGATATTTACATGTTTTAGTAATGGCTTTAAAAGATATTTTAGTTTTTTCTATGATTTATAGGTCTCATACAAAATAAGATCAGTTCAGAGCTATTTTAATTTACAATCAGATATCAATCATCTTTTTACAAATACTGCAAACAAATGCAGCTCTCATCATTAAATATGTAGAGGTAAATAGAGAGGATCTTTAACAGTAAATTAAATTTAAATCTACGTATTGATACTTTGTAAATAAATGTTTTTAACTAAGAATTATAGAGAACCTATAACGCATCTATTATCTTCACCTCTTTCATTAAGTAATTGAATTCTTTTGATTTTTAGGTCGGAAGGGAGACTTCGACTTCGGATTTGGTGGCCATGGGCACGAAAAAAAAGGTAAAGGAAAAGGAAAGAAGAAAGGTCACGACAAAGGCGGCTTGATGAAGGGAATGATGATGTCAATAGCAGCAAAAATGATAGGCCAAATTCCTCTATTCATCTTCGGTCTCCTAATATTAGCCAAAAAAGCTCTCATTAGTGCTAAAATTGCACTTCTCATATCTGGAATCATCGCTCTCAGTAAATTGTTGGCGTCTAAACGAAGTGGTGGAGGTGGAGGACATGGAGGCGGCGGTTCTACCATCGTCGAATATGGGGCCGGTGGAGGTTGGCAACAAGGAGGCGGTGGAGGTGGCTGGCAGTACGGAGGTGGTGGAGGTGGATGGGATCGAGCGCAAAATTTGGCTTACAAAGCTCAAATCCCAAAAGTTAATTGAATTAGACAATTAAGTTTATATTTAACAGTTTTGTAGTAATATGTTTAACTGATATTCAGTATTTACCAACTTATTTAGGAGAACTGGTATTAGCTCAAATTGCTTGAGTTTCCTGTTATTTATTGTTAATATTTATTTATGTTATTGTTTGTCCAATGATTTTTAGCTACTTGCAGGTAGTAATTATGAACTGGTTTTTATTTAAAATGAAAAAGAGTACTTTAAAAAAATTAGTTTTATTTAACCTTTGCCTGTTTTAGTTGCAATAAACATGTTGTAGTCGAAAGTGTTGAGGCGCTTAGTATTTAATATTACCTTCTTTTTATTTATCATAGTATATAAAAAATGTTGTCAGATATAATTTCATATAATGTTCAGCCAGAACCGTTAAATTTAAATAATTGAAATAAATTCGACCATTTATTAGTCATTATGAATAAACATTCTCTTCAAATACAGTCAGTAGCAAAAACTGCCCTCCTTTGAATTTTGCCTGTTACCGTGATAGGAAATAAAAATCCATTAAAACTTTCGCTCATGGATAGTAGTCTTGCTAAAAAAGTGGGAGTAGAAGGTAACATCGATCTGCTGAAGATGTTTTCGACAAATTCAACATCATTTACCGACAACCTTTCAAGAATAATAAATGTGAAAATTCAGGGAAACCTTAATAACATTTATGAACTTTTAATCTTCGTATTGTACCGAATTTAAATCTTCCCACTCAGTCTGTAAACGTTAAAAAACTTTCAACAAAATGGCCTCATCTTTCACAAATTCCCATTGCTGATATTCTACAAGCAAAACCATTATTACTAATCGGGCAAGATCATATCGATCTAACCATTGTTAGAGAGTTAACTCAAGGTCCAGTAAATGCCCCAGTTGTGTCCAAAACCAAATTAGGGTGGGTAATTCATGGTAACCTTTCCTACATCAAATACAGAATCGAGCCTGAATTTTATGTGTACTGTAAATAAAAACGATAACGAAATCAAAGAACTAGAAGACCTAATACGACAAAGTTTAATTATTGACAATTTAGGCATTAGTAGTGAAGACAAAAAAGTGTTTTCCGATGACGACAAGTTTTTTTATTATGGAAAAAACCTGCAAACAGTTAGAAAATCGCTATTGGTTTACTAAGGAAAAACGAAAATCCTTAGCTGCCAGAAAACCGAAGTTGCTTTAAAAAGATTTTATACCATCGAAAGACAGATGGACAAAGATGACTTATGTGCAGAAAAATACTGCAACAAATAGATGCATTTGTAAGAACAGGATATGCAATCCTTACCGCCGAAGAAGCTGCAGTTGTCACAAATAAAACTTGGTTAGCATCCCAGCAAGCCCGAAAAATTTTGTTTTGTTTTTGACGCCAGAGCCAAAGTAGAAGGAACCAATTTAAATCAAAATTTGTTCAGGGGTTCTGATTTGTTAAATTCTTTAATACATATTTAATTCAATTTTCTCCAAAATCCAGTAGCTGTGTTAAGTGACATCTAAGTACAAATAATACCAGAAGATTAATTTTCTCAACGATTTCTGTAAAGGGGAAGAGATAGAAAAGGTCCTGTGATTACTTACCAAATGCAGATTATGATTTTCTGTGCAATTTGTTCTCCAAGCTGCGTAATTTACGTTATCAACAAAAACGCCAAAAAATATGCCAAAGAATATCCTCAAGCAACAGAAGCACTTGAAAAATTTCACTATATGGATGATTACTTGGATAGTTTTGAAACAGAGGAACACGCTATAAAAACAGTTAATGAAATCATTAATATTCATAAACGTGGCGGGCTTAAAATGAGAAGGTGTCTCAGCAATTCTCTCATAGTTATGTATGTTATAGTAATATAAAAATAAGTAAGCAAAAACTTGCGGTACACCGTGACTTCTTTCTGGCTGAGAAAAATTCTAGTAAAGGGTTTCCTACTATCTCTGCTTCGGCGTACAAATCGAACTGCCTGTCATAAAGGTTGCTAACCCGTTACACGAATACTAGCTAGTCACAAGAAATACTAGTCCGTCACAGGAACTACTGGCGCGTACCAAGAAGTGTTGGCCCTTCACAAGAAATATAGGCCCGTCACAAGAAGTGTCAGCCCGTCACAAGAACCCTAAAGAAAACGTGTAAGATAAAACACAGATATAACTATTTATCCCTGGTTAATAAAGTTAAAATTAAATAACAAGGTACCTACAAAGCTTTCTCTTTAAGCGAGATCTAGAAATAGGTAGTAACTACTCAACGTTAACTAGTTAAATTAAGTTCGGCTTATTAATTTATGTAGGTAATCTTCAGATTTACAAAGCAACAGGATAGACAGCTTGTGAAGCGAGTTCTACCCAACAATTACATTTAATAGGCAAATTACACCCTTAGATTTTAAAATACTACCTCTTAATAGTCAATCCCATGTACTGAAAATATATACAACGAAAAGAAACATAACTTAGGGTTATAATCGTCTAGGTAAGCATACTAACTAAAATCAAAACATATTTACCCACAGCAGCAAGGGGCACACGAAATCACCAATTTCGTGGACAGCTTATTCAGAAAAGATTACATATATATATATGTGGGCACTGAAATAGAGGACAAATGGCTTTACAAAAAGAATTACTACGTCGTAAGCTAAATGCTAAACAAAAAAACTCACCTATGAGATTCAACACGTGGTTAAGTATATCCTCCTAAAAGAGCCCTTACAACATGTGGTCACCAAAAATACAACCAAATCACACTGTTGTAACTTTAAACAAAAGGTTGTTTCGCAATATCCCAATTATAGATTGGAAAATAGTTCCAATAAATTTCGAAACAGTACCTTCACAAATCCACGTGAATGTATCTCCAAATTCTAAGAAAAAAGAAACCGACGTCACTTAAAAAAAAACTAGTAATACCAACATACCTTAGTGACAAATAGGTGTCCTATCAGCGCCCTCTATTACAAAATAAATTCTTGACAGAAAGGACTAAAATAACCAATCAAAGCCTCTGAAACCTATCTACCCCCAACTGATCATACACCCACAATTACCATCAGGGCGGAAACGCTAGACCGACATCTTGAATACAGGGCAGCCACCTACTCGCCCAGAGTGTCGCAGAAAAACCCCTGAATCTATGGAAAAAAATCCCGCGAAGAAACGCCTTCGACACTCAGCTGATAGAAATCCGGTCGCTAGTCGATTCAAAAGCAAGTGGTTTAAATGCGGGTATAAAAGGACCCATTTATTAATTACTGAACACGTACAAAAACAAATGTATTCCCATTTTAATGAAAAACCGCTATAAGGCCAAATCTAAACGTTACAATATTCTATTTTGTATCAGTTTTATGTATTACAGTTAAAATCCCACAATGTATCTATCTATCTATTCTATAAATATTTCTTAACTAATTTCAGAAAATTTTATTTTACAGATTTTGAAATCCTTTATAGAGTATCTGGTATTCCAATTGTACTAGTTGGTACCAAAAATAGTACAAAACGGCACTGTTTTTATTTATTATTCTGTATCGTTAACATCTGAGTAGATTTCGTCCTTTGTAGTGAGAATATTTAATGAAGCTCACTCGTATATTTCGAGAACAACTTTTTGTATGTCCATTAACGTTCGGCAGTGTAACAGTACGGCTAAAAGAATACATAAAAAACGATACAGACTAACCACCAGGTCACTCAACATCACAATGTCGATCTTCTTAATCTCATTTGAATAATTATTGAAAAAGAATGCCAGTGAAATCAAGACCATTCACAATACATGTATTTGCAATTATCTTGCTATAGTATAGAGGATGGGATGAAAAATTTCCAGCTTTGTCTATAATGGATTAATGTTATTTTCTTGTTTTGATTTTCTTGGGTTGTAGATGTTTAAAATGAACTGCAGGTTCTTCTTTTTGTTAAATGGTAAATTCCTTAGTATTTTTATTTTTTCAGTCTGTATTACTTTCTATACATTGGTATTATTTTTTAGTTACGTAATCAGTTTCTGTATTGTTTCTTTTTTTATATAAAATAACTATATTATGCATAATTTAGGTATTTTTCATATCAATTAGTTTAAAATTATTGTGGAGTGTCTGCAACAACAAAGAACACAATTTTTCCAATATTAAACTTCTGGTTATTTAATCTATACATTAATTATATATATATATATATATATATATATATATATATATATATATATATATATATATATATATAGGTCATATAATAAATAATTTTAATATGTACGAAGTGCGTTTTACCTTTTTGGCAGGAGCTCTCTTTCTATGTTCTTTTCTCTCGCGCACAAACTGGGCCCGTAAGTGACCCGTAACCATATATTCTTCTAGACTATGGGTGATATAACTGCTTCCCCTAAAGATCCAGATTCGGAGGGCTAACGAAGAAGATGGACTTCTTGTAGGTTGAAACTTTCTTTTGTCCCTCTTGGATTTTCCTTAAGGTTTTCCATATTTTAAATTGATATAAAATAAGGATGGAAACTAATATAATATAAATAATAATAGTCCATGGGCTTGGTACATATGGAATGGTTTTGGATTCGACATTTGGTTGATTTTGAAATACCTATGTTTTCTCGTAGAGTTTGAAGGTCATACAGATTGATGGGTTGCAATTCGACGTTGAGAGTGGACCATTCTTTTTCGGCAATTTGGTCGTCCATTTTTGGAAATAGAATAGGTTGATTCTCGAATGAATTTGACTCAGCATTAACAATGGTTTCTTCCTCAGTTATAATTTAAAAATTTGTGGGAATTACTGTTAGGAAGGTTCCAAACAGCTTAATTATTATTAATCATTTCTTTGGGTAGGACCAAAATCCATTGATTTGTTTGTTCTACCTCGTGAAAGAAGGGCATGATATGGCTATGGATACTTGTGGGCATGTAAAGGTGGTTTCGTAGTTTAGAAGTTGGATCTTGCAGGAGCTGTTCTGATTTATTTTTCTGAGACTGGTTGGGTCACAAATGTAATTTTGGCTGGACAACTTGGTGCAGGAGTTACTCGAATAAGCATAGTAGAATTTATTTTGTACAACATATTTATTATCCGGGTCAATCGCCTGAAACTGACCTTTTTTTCAAAATAGATATAGGATATAAATTATATAGGGTTAAATCTACAGGTATAGTTATTGGAATATACAATAGTTACAATAGTTACGTTATTCTTTTATTAGAAAGAAAGCAGAATATTTTTATAATCGTTTGCAGAAATAATATATTACGTAACCTTAAACTAATGGATATTTCTCTTTTATTATAATCTTTAAATATGGTTTCCAATATTCTGAATAAATCTTTGATTGTAATTATGTTGGGATGTAATACTTCAAGTTGTGCAAATGATATCGAATTTTCAATATCTTGCAGTATTGAATTTAATAACTCATACATAATAATAATAATAATAATAATAATAATTAATAATAATAATAATAATAATAATAATAATAATAATAATAATAATAATAATAATAATAATAATAATAATAATAATAATAATAATAATAATAATAATAATAATAATAATAATAATAATAATAATAATAATAATAATAATAATAATAATAATAATAATAATAATAATAATAATAATAATAATAATAATAATAATAATAATAATAATAATAATAATAATAATAATAATAATAATAATAATAATAATAATAATAATAATAATAATAATAATAATAATAATAATAATAATAATAATAATAATAATAATAATAATAATAATAATAATAATAATAATAATAATAATAATAATAATAATAATAATAATAATAATAATAATAATAATAATAATAATAATAATAATAATAATAATAATAATAATAATAATAATAATAATAATAATAATAATAATAATAATAATAATAATAATAATAATAATAATAATAATAATAATAATAATAATAATAATAATAATAATAATAATAATAATAATAATAATAATAATAATAATAATAATAATAATAATAATAATAATAATAATAATAATAATAATAATAATAATAATAATAATAATATTAATAATAATAATAATATTCTGATGCCTTGGTAGGATTCCCCACTCGACCATTCACTGTTGGGTTCTAATTAACAGTGCTGTTCCTAAAGTGGCGCTGGGAAACAGTAACAAAGCCTACACAGAACACGAGGCTAATGGCCGTTGTAGTCGACGCCGATGACACCAAATTAAAAAAAAAAAAAAATAATAATAATAATAATAATAATATTAATAATAATAATAATAATAATAATAATAATAATAATAATAATAATAATAATAATAATAATAATAATAATAATAATAATAATAATAATAATAATAATAATAATAATAATAATAATAATAATAATAATAATAATAATAATAATAATAATTTGGATAATTGTATCTTTTTTATACCTACTATTTTCCCATTTAAATTGGTCTTGTACCATAATGGTTATTGCATCAATTTTACTAGCTAATAAATCTTAATTATGTTTTATTGTTCGAACTGTTTTATTAAAATTATTTACTAATTTTTTTATACATTTCCTAAATTTTACTAAGGATGATTTTAAGTGTTTATTACAATAAACACTATCAGTTTGTTTACAAACAAACTGAAAAAGGTTTATGAAGGGTAGACTCTTCAAAATATAAATAATATTCTACTCCTGAAGAAATAGTCAATAGTATCTTGTTGGGTATTGTTTTGTGAAATTTGTAGATAAACTCTCTGCTTATTACCTAAAATAATTTTTATTTTTGGTTTCACCGGTGAATGAAGGACTGAATCTATTATTATTTGATTTTTGCTATAATTTCACTATACAGGGTTGGCCAAACCTCTGTCGTAGTTCTATAACTCCTATTATGCAAATCTTAACGATTTATTCGAAGTATACCTGTCAATGGTGGTCAAAACCAAATATCTCAAAATTATTTTCTTGTGTACATGGTGGCCCAATAGTAAATTAGGCAAATCACTTATTTTTTTTTAAATGGAATGACCCAACTTTTTTTCCAATTTTAGGTACTCTATGGTCACTAGTGCATACCCACAAAATATTGTTTCTAACATCGCAGAAAAAAAAGAAATACCAAAAAATATTACATTTTCAGACGCCTATTAAAATTTTAAGGTGAAGGGGGGAGAAAAAGTCCTTTATATCTCACAAGGAAAGTCCAATGTTTAATTATTCAACAAAACATTGAGTGCGACCGGTTTCGAAGTAAGGTGTACACCACATATTCTCCTTTCCACTAGGCGAGCCTGAAGATGAAGTGATGTTACTTCGAAACCGGTCGCACTCAATGTTTTGTTGAATAATTAAACATTGGACTTTCCTTGTGAGATATAAAGGACTTTTTCTCCCCCCTTCACCTTAAAATTACTTCAACTCACACATGGCTACCCCCCTTGTCAAGCCTATTAAAATATGCAGTGCTCTCTCGAATTTGACGTTAGAATTTAAAAAACTACAAACTTATAACGCCAATAGACCAAAGATTTTTTTAGACCAAGTTTTAATTTTTTATTTTGTACAGGGTGGTCACAAATTAATTTCAATTTCCAAAAATTTCTAGGACATTTTTTTCAAATTTTTCAAATAGAACACCCTGTATTACTATTCATCGATGAAACGAGAATTTTATACCCTTCGACTTCCCCATGTACTTTCTTATACCTATCTGTCGTCGTTTAAAAGTAAATTCCAAAAAGACATTGATCTATCAAAAATTCCAATTTCTACCAGTGGTTTTATTGAAAGTGAACATTCAATCAAGTAGGCTGGGTCTTAATGAAGTGTAAGATTATTTATTAATGAAGTGTCAAGTTATTTTTACTGTTCGCGATAATTCTTTTATTAATAATGAATTTTACGAAAAACGAATTAATTGATATGGTCTACGTATGTTTTGGGAGAATCCGACAGAAATTGTTTATTGGCAAAAAGAATTTATCATCAACGATATCCCGATAGACGCATCCCTGATCAAAAAAGTTTTGAAAAGTTACATGAAAGATTTACCGAAAAAGGAAAGTTGCTTATAAAAAACCAATAATTGACAAACGTGCTACTGATAATGATAACCAATTATCTGTAATTTTGACAGCGATAGAAGATCCTCATGTAAGTCAAAAAAAGATTGCCGAAGTAGTAGGTATAAGTAGAACATCCGTTAGAAGGATTTTAAAACAGCTTCAATATCATCCTTATAAAATACAATTGCATCAAGAGCTGAAAGACACCGATTTTGATAATAGAATGATGTTTTGTAACTGGGCACAAACTAAACTGCAACAAAATCCATTTTTTTTTTATAGAGTGCTGTTTTCTGATGAATCTACATTCCACAAGAAAGGATTCGTTAATAGACATAATTTCCACTATTATTCCACGGAAAATCCTAACATCATCAGAACACATAGCCAAGAAAGATGGAGTGTAAATGTTTGGGGAGGTATATTTGGGGATCGTGTTATTGGGCCGTATTTTTTTGAAGGCAACTTAAATGGTCTGATGTATTTAGATTTTTTAGCAAATCATCTTCCTACTTTACTTGAAAACATTTCCCTTGCTGTAAGACTAACAATGTGGTACCAACATGATGGGGCAGCAGCGCATTTTTTACGCGAAGTGGCAGATGAATTAGATGAAAAGTTTCCAAATAGATGAATTGGTAGAAATGGTCCAAAAAAATGGCCAGCTCGATCACCTGACTTAACAAAACCCGACTATTTTTTGTGGGGTTATATAAAAAATCTAGTCTATCTTACGCCACCTACAACACCTGAAAATATGAAAGAAAGGATAGTGCAAGCTTTCCATTCCATTACACCTGATATGCTTAGAAACGTTTCTCGATCATTCGCCCAACGAATAAATGTATGCATTAGAGAAAATGGCAGACATTTTGAGCATCTTTTATAAAATGTAAATTTATGTTTTAGGATAAATTTCAAATAAATTTTATTATCGTAATTTTCTTCCTTTTGAATTTATTTTATAACGGCGACAGATAGGTATAGGAAAGTACATAGGGAAGTGAAAGGGTATGACATTCTCCTTCAGTTGATGAATAGAAATACAGGGTAATACATTTGAAAAATTTTAAAAAATTTCCCTCGAAATTTTTGGAAAGTGAAATTAATTTGTGACCACCCTGTACAAAATAAAAAATTCAAACTGGGTCCAAAAAGATCGTTGGTCTATTGGCTTTATACAATCGTAGTTTTTTAAATTCTAACATCAAATTCGAGAGAGCACTGCATATTTTAATAAGCGTCTGAAAATGTAATATTTTTTGGTAATTTTTTTTTTCTGCGAAAGGGGTGGGATGTTAGAAACAATATTTTGTGGGTATGTACTAGTGACCATAGAGTACCTAAAATTGTAAAAAAAAGTTGGGTCATTCCATTTAAAAAAAATTAAGTGATTTGCCTAATTTACTATTGGGCCACCCTGTACACAAGAAAATAATTTTGGGATATTTGGTATTGGCCACCATTGACAGGTATACATCAAATAAATCGTTAAGATTTGCATAGTAGGAGTTATAGAACTACGACAGAGGTTTGGCCAACCCTGCATATAGCTACTAATGGAATTTTCATTAGAATTATAGTTTTTATTTAAAATTTAAAAATTTTTATTTCCCTCTGTTATGTCTATATTTTTGTGTAATTTTAGAAATAAAAAAAAATGAAATATGGTTGTTTTTTTAAAACTAATTTTATTTATGTTAGAGTAAAAATAGTGTTTGAATCTTGTTCTTTTTCTATTGAAATTTGAATATTTTTTAAATTTTATTCTCTTTCTGTTACATTTATAAATTCTTGGCTTTTTCATTATATTAACCTTTAGTTCATATACTTGAACTTTGTCTATTTTTTGATCCAATTTAGGATGTGAATTGGCAAATTATTGCAGAACTATTTTTTTTACATCCAAGTATGCTGTTTCTAAACTGTTAGGTTCTGTTTTAATCTGTTTTGAATTTCCACCTTTTATTTCTAAATTAGAAACTTCTTTTTCTACAAATTTTTTTACCAAAATATTAATAACTGTGTCTAACGCAGTACCATCTTTTGCTGGAGTCATATATTCCAGTGTCTCACATTTATAAGGCTTTTGAGAAAGAATATTCTTTATTTTATTTATTTGCTGAGTTCTGGGTTCAATTGAAACTGTGTTATTATAGTTAGACTATTTAGAAGCCCCTGTCTTATGATAATAAAGTGGAATATTTTCAAATGGTGTAACAATACATCCTTGTTGAATAATTATATTTTGATTTTGAAAATTGCGAAAAGAATTTTGGTTTTGAAAATTGCGAGGAGAGTTTTGAAAATTGCGAGGAGAGTTTTGAAAACAAATTGCAAAGCCCCACTAAGTGTGGTTGGCTTCATGCATCTTATTGTTGTCCCTAAGGGTTCTTTTAATCCTGACAAATATCTTTTTAGGTTTAAATTTTGATATAATTCTCGTTTAGAATTTGGTCATACCTAATTTTCATGTTATTTAGATAAAATTAAATAATGAATAGTAAATAATGTTTAACATAAAGACTCATATTTAATTAATACCAACAGTATTTTCTGTACTTTAGTTAGCAATTAACACAAAGACTTATTTACAATAACTGAAATCAACAGTATTTTCTGTGCTTTAGTTAGCAATTAACAATTTGATTTTTATTATTTTCATAAAATTTTGTAAAATCCCTAACTAAATATTTTCATCTAAACCGTGTCTTAGTATACCCTCAGCCCTATTTAGCTTTAATTAAAAAATAATTAGCCCTACCCATCAAATTACATCAATAATTTGCATTTTACTTAAATAGGAATAAATTTTTAATATTGTATCAATTAAAATATGTAAGACTTATTTAGCTAAAAACACGTTTATTTTTATTATTTTGACAAAATTATGTATAATTCCCCTAAGAAGCTATATATTTTGAACTACGTAAACCGTACCAGCTCCCATGCAATTAATTATAAAAGTTCAATTAACGTGTGATTTTTGAGACCGTATTTTGAGCATGCCGATTCGCCTCCTCATCTCTAGTCTTCATACACGACAGTAATGCCAAGTTTTACAGCAACGCCACCTGTTTTCACAAACAGCTACTTATTGATGGACTCTCGTATATTTTATTATTATTGACTGTCACTACTCTTTTGTCGCTATAAAATATAATATTATCATCGGTAACAATCAAATTTCCAGTTACCATACGAACAGTTATAAAAAATGTCGAAGATAGCATTATTTTATATTGGATCACCCTGTATTTCTAAATGTTTCTCGTATAAATCACAGTACGAAAACATTACATTAAATCTGCAGAAAATTTCACACGAAATTTTTTTATAATAACCCATCACGTAAACCACCAAATTACTCACTCTATTTTAGAGGAAATGATAACAATCACAAAAATTACTCTTTAATTATCAAACAAGAAAGAAAGTTATTTTTTTAATACTTATTCGTTAAAGAAAGTCAGGTAATATTTTTTTTTTAAAACAGACATGCATAATTAATATTAATTGTATGTAAAGCTATTCTTAAAAAACTAATTCTGGGACATCATCTGTCTATCTGAGCCATTAATATCGATGAGATATGTATTTATACTTCAATGAATTTTTTTTAATGTCTGCTTTTTTGCCAGGTCATTGTGGGTTACCATACCCATTGAATTCTTCCGACTTTTTCTAATTTTTTCATCTCAGTGGGTGTGAAGATTGCGTATAAAACTAGAACGAAAATTTAAATTGGATTCTGTTGGTTTTTGACCAGCGAAAGTGAAACATAAACGGAGTGGCTATGAAGAGCATAGTGTTAGTGTTGTTTTTAGTGTTATGTGCTTATGCACTAGACGATTTTGAAAATACCGGTGTTCGGTTAGCTTTGAAAATTTACGATGATTGTTCGAAAACCGATGGATTTTCACCGTGTTTAAAGAAAAAAGCCATCACGTTCCTCGACAGATTAGGCCGCATGGATAATCTGTCCCTAGCCGATGGAGTAGTAGTTCAAAAAACTGCCGACGCACCCAAAGATGAACCTGCCATTACCGAGGAACAACTAGACCAAACTCTTCCTAGATCATCTGAAGGCAAAGATGCAGCCCTTACCGAAATGCTGATGGACAAAATTAGTAAATTCTTTGGATCAAGATCAATCGAAGTAGCTTTACCGAGAATTGATGCATCAGTACTTACCGAAGCAGGTAAAAACATTAAATATACTGTATAAATAGTTATTTTCTCAAATTAGATTCATCAAAAAATGTTTTAAACTTTTAGATTCTTAATTGAAGTTTAAATCTTCATTTAGGTAGCTTCGGAACGTTTCAATATGTGTATTAAAAATAGATTACAACAGACTAAATTTTATAGTATGTTGTATTTAAGAAAAAAATAAATCTGTGTAACTGGGAAATCACATCAATTATTGACGTAGCTATACAGGGGCTATGGGAGAACACAACTACCCTAGAAAGTTGCGATTTATTGTATCTAATTAAAAAACTAAAAAAACCTCGATTGCGGATAAACATTACAGTCAAGACGTTGTAAAAGTATTCTTAAAACGAATCCGTGAAACCCCCTGTAAATTAGTGGGATTTGTAGTGATTATATTAACTATTTTCTAGTGCCAAATCGATCACTGATTTACCCAGTCATAGACCTAACACTGAAAATCACACAATCACTAAAAAGACACTGATTTATTTTAAGAAAGTATATTATGTTATGTTGGGACTGGGGTGTTAAATGACTGTGACCTAAAACATCTATTGTGTCCCCTATGGCCACTAATTTAGCAAGAAAATGTATCGATTCCTATAAAGTCCCTTCCAATGCTATCTTCTCCAGGAAATATAGGATTCGGAGTAGCTTTAAGTTAGGTAAATTTCCCTTTTCTATTTAATATGCTCCTAGAGTGCCTTTGGAATCTGGGGTGCTACAAACTCAGTAAGAATGTGAATGAAAATTTTGTCCTCCTTACAAAATTTGCAATGACTATCTCCTACTACTTTCAGTTTAGTAACGTGTCCTTTAAGTCGGCAATACCTGTTACAATGCGTAGCCTGTTCTTGCTCAGGTAGATACAGGATTCTGGTTATATTTACCAAGACATATCTTAGCCTGTTTTAGTCCCAAGACATTACTTCAGTTATCAGTTCTTCTACTCCCAAATTCTGTTTTTTTCTCTCTCCTAATATTGTGTTATAGCTGACATCGCCGAACGGCTTAGGTCCTACAAAGGGTTTTGAGCCCCTTTCCTTGCAAGACTATCTGCAATCTCGTAACCCTTTACACACGTTATGTTACAAGACCCAAGTGAGGGTAAATGTATTTTCCTCGCCTAGCTCATTCAATTTTTTCTAAGGATCCCAGACCATTTTTGAGGTGATTACGTAAGAGCTTAGCGCTATTATGGCTGCTTGACTATCGGACATGATGATAATCTCTTTTCTACAATAGTTTCTCTTGATGTTAAGCTTGATAGACTTCTTAATGGCGTGAATTGCCGCCTAGGTATTTTACCAAACTTTTAGAGTACCTGGTTCTAGGCCCATAAACTCCTATTCTAGTTCCTAGTTCTATAGTTTTAGAGCCATCCGTATACCACTAAATAATATGTATTCTGCTTGCAAGCACGATAAATTCTTGGCTACATTCTTTTTTGCAGCCCAAAATTGTACTTCTTTCTTATTTCATCTTGGGGCATATGACTTTCTTCTAATTACTCCCGTTCCTGATCATTCTATATCCTGTTTAATTTGTCACGTTTTCTGTCATTAAATGTAGAATGATGAAGTTACGCTAGCCTTTGTACTTTTGAGATAAATGATGATTCGTCTCACAATTGCTGTGTACATCCATTGCAGTATGTTTGGGTAACTACACCTCCATCTGTTACTTGCAATGTTTCTGCATGCCACTGGGGCTTTTGTGGCCTTATTTCGTAATTCCTTTTTATGTATATGCCAGCGGAAACTCCCTAGCCTTTAAAATGAACATTCCAAATAAAAAAAAATGTTCATTTAAAGCTATTCTACGTTAAGTAAAAAAAAAGTTTCTATTTGCTCAAATACCATAACCAATAAATATATATTTGTTGACCAGCTGCCTGTCCATATCTTCTGTCTGCTGAAAACTCCATACTATTCCTATTCAATCTTTAGGAATGCAATGGAACTATTCTTTTGGTACACTAGCGCAGGCTACACCATTTTCAACGAAGGATCCAAAGAAGGAACATTGTACATTTGAAGTGAAGGAAAGCCAGTAGATCTATAAAATGGATTTTCTTCAGTTATTTCTTTCAGGTTTCGGAAAAGATAATGAATTAAACTTAAATGAATTTTTCAGTCATATCAAAGAAGAATTGTGAAAGAACTTCAACGTATGTTATGTCTAGTCTTGTTCCCAACGTAATATTAAATGACTAACGTTATTTTATTAATAAAGTGATTTGTCAGTTCTCTTATCGGTATATATTGCTTTTTCTGACTTGGATACAATATCCATATGTATAGTACCATGTGTGTGTGAGAGAAAGAATGTCATTAGACTAAGTCTGTTTGCCACAAAATAAGAAATATATATTTACAAAACCTGATGAAGCTATTTAAGTAAGAGATATAGAAATATTCAAAATAGGTTTGACCTGACTTTATAAAAAGTACATTCATAAAGGAAAAACTCAAAGTATTTACCACAAAGTAAGCTACTTTGAGTATTATATTTTTTTATAAATCCAAAAGAAAAATAAAATGCATTCTTTCATTCTCATTCCTATACCTGGTTTGACAAAATAAACAATTTTTGATAGACCATTTTTTTATTGTGAAAGAAAATTTTACCAACCATCAGATTTTCTTCAAACAGTACACAAAAAGTTTAGAATTCTATTTTAGTGTAAAAATAAGTATCCTTAACATAAAAATATTAGTATTCGAAATGATGAAGGTAGGTATTCCCAAATAATAAAATAAAAACTTTGAAAAATAATAGACTAAAGAAACTATATGCTTTTTTTCCTTTAGTGCCTCTGTTATTAGTTTTTTACTATTTTCATACATAGATATGGGTTCAGAATGCTAATACATTTTTCATATACACCGATACTATATAAAGGTATTTGAAGATTTAATAACGAACCTGAAATGGCGTTTGGCCCAAATTAGCACATCAAACTGCAGACTAGGAATCTTGACAGTCAATGTCACGATGGTCTAGTCTAGAGATACAAAACAAAGATATCTGAGTTTGAATCCTAGCGCTGACAGGCTTTTTTTCAAATCTATAAGTATGTATTTTCACCTTTGGGGTTTGGGGATGGTCTTAATAATTTGTAGGGGCATTTTTTAAATTGGTTTTTAAATTTTATAATTATTTCAACTTTACTATTAGTTTCTAAAACCTTGATGAGTTACTTTGTGGTATAGACTGAGTTTTGCCTTTCCTTTACTGATATATTGCATTTAAGATATCGATAACATTCTTATTCTCAAGAACATATATGTTGAAATAAATGAACTAGACAATATTAAAGTAATATAGGTCTCATTAGTATTTTCTCATATTACTAGGGGCTACAGATCTAGAATCATTTATTGTAACTAACTAACTTTTTATGATTCGTCCAATTTTTTGGCTGCTATCGTTCCAGACATCTAAGAATCAAAAACGAATAACAGAGGAAATTGTGCATGGAATTCAAACATTTATTACATTTATATTTTCGGGTTGATGTACACAAAATGGAATTATGCTGTTTTGGTAAAAGCAAGTAGAAGATATTTACAAAAAACTTCAAAACTATGCATTTTACTAGGAAGTTAATTCAATATCATATCAAAGAAAATTAGGATTTCTACATTTTATGTATTTAAGGTTTTTTATACTCAACAGTTCAACCTTTAGAATAACCTGAACAAATTCTCAACGCAAAAATCTTGAGGTTGAATCAAGCGTTGTTACTGTTAGAAAGGCCATACACTTTTTCTCCTCTACTAACTCTTCTTTAGGTCTGCCAAACGTACAATTCATGATTGGTTTCTTTGTCCAAGTAGTCGATCTCATTTTCAAAGACTACTGGGTTTTTATCGCAGCTTCACTCGCAATTGCGGCACATGGAGTAACAAAGCACCAGCAGGACATCATTTTCAATATAGCTGGAGATAGTTGAATATAACAGGATTGTAACAGGATTAAGAACCGTTGTCTTTTTCCATCTTTTGTTATCAACTCCCTAGTAAATAATATATGGGCGATGGAGAGAGTTCAAGTTAATTTTCTGCTTTCTGCTAAAATTTTACTTAATTTTTTATCAATGTCACAACAAAAGTTGCATTTTTGTTTACTAGTTACGTTAGATTAGATTATAAAGGAGTTAGGCATTATTTTTCCTTTTACACCGTGACCTTTTAGATCTATTGTGTGACGTTATGTAAGTATTTCGTTTAGCTTGGTCTTTTTGACTAGACTTAACAACTTTGACAGTGGCTGCTACATGCAACTGGCCTTTTTTCATCTAGCCTTAGAAATCTCAATCTAGCCAGACCTTTACACTAGTACAGGACTTGGATTGATATTTCCTCTTCTTTTTCAGATTTTCACAAAAACTGCACAATATTGTTTCTACTGCTAAATATATCAATGTACTTTATAAGGCAATAGTATTCAATAAAGAAGACCTACTGTTATAATAACAATTTATTGTTTTTGATCCAGTGCGTTTTTCGTGAACTTGGCCAACGGTTTCTTAATGAACTCTTTGGTCTATCTCAATCTTTGGATAGTTGTTTTACCTTTCCTAAGTCTCTTTTTGCATGCATTGTTGAATGTCATAGCAACTCCAAAGAAGATTTAGGGCCCTGTCATAGCCTTATCTGAGTCGTCGCGGTATTTTCATTGCTATGGTATCCTTCATGGCCTGGTACCTGGGCTAAGGTCATTTTGTCTCTAGTTATTCTTTTATTATCAGTGGTGGTTTGATTTGTAGGAAGTGAATTGCCTTAAGAGCTTCTTGGTTATCAGAATAGATGGCAATAGTTTTGCCTGATACTTTATAATGTTGTACTTCAGTCTATTGCGCAGTCTCCTAGACTCATCTAAATCGTTTATTTCTTACTGTTTCTTAAGTAAAAAATCAACGCAATAAAATGAAAAAGATTAAACCTCTCCAATTTTCGGAGGCTGTACTAGTAATAATTTTCAAGATATATTAACTATTTTTGTACGGCTTGTATTGTTGAGTATATACATTGACTATCAAAAAATTAAGGTGTCATTGAAGTTGTCATATATTCTTTTTAATTTTCGATTTTAAGCTTAAATTGTAAATAAGCCTATAATATTTTCTTAACAAAATTTAACATTTATTATGAATTCAAACAACTCTCTTAAATGGAAATGAAATAACGTGTATTACCTCCTCTTGCGTTAATGACTATTTATAGTCGACGAGACATATTTTGAATTTAATTAAAGATCATATTTTTATCAATGATATTCAACTCCTACAAAAGCAACTCTCTTAGTTCCTAAACAGTTCTTAGAGATGGTGTACGCTTCGAATACGTCGTTCCAACTTATCTCAGATATGTTCGATGGGATTCATGTTTGTAGTGCGTGCTGGCCAATCAAACCGCCTAATTTCTACTTTATCCAGGTATTCACTTAGACAACTCTGGCAGCATGTGACATGGCATTATCATACATAAAAATGATATGCTTGTCCATAGTAACCATGAAAGGTACAATATGGTATCTAAAAATCCATGTACGTGTGAGCTGCTAGAATACTATTTTGTATAAAAATCAACTCTGAGCTATCTTGTAAAGTGATGTCTTCCCAAACATGTCAATACAAACTGGGACATATCTTTCTCCGAGTCTTCTTAATATTTGCCGACGTCTGTTTGATCCAGTGAGACAAAAACAAGACTCATCTGTAAACCGTACGTTGTTCTAGCCATCATAATTCCATACCAAGCTGATTTTGTAGCAAAAACGCAGAAGGTATTCTATTCTGCAAAACTTGAGATTACTAAAAATTGATAATATCTTTGGTTGGTAGGATCCAGGCCGCCTGGTTATAAGACCTGTCTTCAGATAGTGATGGAACACATTTTGTACAGTCCATAGACTTTTACCAACAATTCTTGTTATTTCACGTTCTCCTCGACCAACTTATGTCAACGTTACAATTAATGGCATAACAATAGGATCCAAAAGCATTATGATCTGGTAAATAGTCTACGAAATATACCGTTAAAGATATAAGTTATAGAAAGGGAAATTAATTACTTAACTGCAAAAACTATGCCTACTGTGCCAACTAGACCAATGATTCTTTGATTAATTTTATTTTGAAAATTATTTAAAATTTCATAAATGACCAAATTTTTGCTCGCCGGTACATGCTGCTGTACATACAACCGAGGATATGTATTGCACACTACTAATTCTATACTTCTGCTATACGAAACATATCTCCAAGGATATGTACAGGATGACACTTTTTAACTGTATAAATAAAGGTCAATAAAATAAACAACTTTTTCATATAACTATCTCAAAAATACTTAAAAATAAGAAACTTATTTATTTATTTATTTAAAAATGTATCCAGTATGGTCATATCTCTAATTAATCATATTAATAATAACACTTTTCCTAATTCACCCCCTTAGTAGTGAATTTTAACTCCAAAAGCTAAGCATGTCCGGGGAAGGGACGGTTATTACAAAAACCCACCTCTCATCATATCTAACTTAAATCATATGTTCATGGCCTTCCAAGATGTCCTTCATGATGTTCCCCAGTCCGTTGAGCCTTAATAAGAGAAGTTCTGGAACTAGGATAAGCTTGTATAAAATCGATACCGCAGCACTTTGAAGACATTCGAAACAAATAAGCAACATGTACACAATTTTGTTATTGACCTAATTTACCAAACTGAATTATTTAAATTCACTATTTTCGATACACACGCTACCGAATTCACACGCGACTGAACTATAGTAACCGGTAGACAATGAAGTCTGAGTCATAAGATAAACCGAAAACAAAAAGGGTAAAGAGAAAGAGAGAGACCAAAAAGAAGAAAAAACCTAAACAGACAGTTAACTTTTCACATACAAGTTCAGGCTCGGATTAAGATTTTTTATATTGTTTGATTTATTTTTGAGTTTTTTGAAAAAGATGTTTATTTTAACGACTTTCATACACAGTATCGACATGTATCGACTTTAGATTCACCCTATATATGACCGTAGTCATGTTAAATATTGAGTCCCATTTATGTTGCTTCTTTCACTCGCTCTGTACTAAATATTATGTGTATTTTAAATATTTATTTTGATATAACTTTGAATCCATTATTTTTCAGGTCGTTTTGGTGACTTCGGCGACGGTGGTGGAGGACATGGCCATCACGGTGGTGGTGGCGGCGGAGGCGGCGGCGGCCATGGTGGTGGACTTGGCGGACTTGGCGGACATCACGGTGGCGGCGGCGGCGGTAAAGGTAAAGGAAAGAAGAAAGGAGGCGGCGGAGGAATGAATGGAATAATGATGTTAGTCGGCGCAAAAATGGCAACCTTAGGATCCGTAGCGATCGCAGCTTTATTCCTTTTAGTCAAGAAAGCGTTTATCGTTGCTAAACTGGCCCTTCTCATATCCGGAATAATTGGTATCAAAGAACTTTTAGCTAAAAAACAGGGAGGCGGTGCCAGCGTAATAACTGTAGGTGGAGGAGGCGGTGATCATCACCATGGAGGCGGCGGTACGGAGTATCACGTCGCTGGAGGTGGTGGCGGCGGAGGTTGGCAATCCAGTGGAGGAGGCTGGGACAAGAGGTCGTATGATGCAGCCAAACTAGCATACAACGCTTTTGGTCCGAAATAATTGAACTACGTGATTTAGTTAGTATAAATATGCGTTTTAATTATTTTTTAAATCCAGGGTGGCTATGAAAGTCAAATATCGCTCACTCTGTCTAGTAATACTGAAATGTCAAAGTTCTACTTGTTCGTAAACAGTCCCATCTGAAAATGTAGGGTTGTCATATTACTTTACGTTTTTCTTTAAATATTTTAAACCTTTTACATTTCTTACTCGTTACATTTCATTTTTGTTGCATTTAATTTTAATTTTTTAACTTGAACTAGTCACTTTATTGAACAATATATACCTTTTCATAATTTGCACCCGAGGAAGATAAAAGAGTATCATTTGCGTAAAGATTTATTAATATTCTTTTGTATCATGCATGTGAACAAAAAAGAGTAACGGGCCCAGTACACTACCTTGTGGAATTCTATATTATAAACACATTTGCCACTCTATATCTTAAGAGGAATCAAACAATTTTAGACAAAGTTGTTAAAACAGTGGTTGAACAAAAAATTCTCTGTTGACAAAAACATATTGCATTTTTTTTCATATTACAAATTGGCACGATGCTTCAAATGTAAACATATTGATTTATATTAAAATTACATTAATTAAATCAATATTATACACAATGAATGTTAAATTTCCACATACACTTTGGATTTGAATAGTAAACAAACAGCATATAGCTAAGAATTTTGTACAGATATATTTGACCGATTTTTTGGTCAGTAATTTTTAATTTATTTTATTATAGTTTGAAAAACTAAAGTTTTTGTGAAAATCATAAAATCCATTATTATACGATGGGTACATTATTTATTACTGATATTTATATAATTTATTTTTGATTTTAAACTGTTATGTTAACTATGTTTTTATAGAATTTAAGAAATAAAAATGTTAAATTATTGTTTGTCTTTATATTTTTACCAAATCCTCCTGCTAGAGGTGATTGTACCTTTACACTCGTGCCAACCTTTAAAAATAATAGATTCGTCCTTTTCGCCGTCTTAACTGAGAACACGCTTCCTAGAGTACGGTTTTTGTTTTGATTGTTACAAACGTATAGATAAGTTGTTAATTGTAGGCATTCAAAAAAATAAAATCTGTCAAAAATCGTATCATTTTTTACCTTTTAAACACTAAATAAATATAAAAAAAAATTAAAATACAAACATAAACTTTGGTCCTTCTAACCAAGATACGAGCACCAGTGATAAGTGGTCAAATTCAACAAAGGTAGTTATCGTAGTTGCGTGGCTTGCGCGGTGCAGCTTGGAGTTGGTGAAACTTGGGAGCCTTCTTCAGAAGTCGAATTCTAAGTGATGTCTATTTTATCATCAATGTGGTGTCAAATACACGTTACCGATTACGATATTGTGTTTCGGATAAATTAATCCCAAAAAATCACGTCATAATGGGAACAAACTGGAAAGACCATCCCAATCCACTACCGCAGCTCCTACTATAATTAACTGATAACAGAAGACTCAAAAAAGTTGACCAATGAACCTTAATGAACACTAATGTAACAGCATATGATATTAGCATTTCTATGACATTAAATGTACTTACTATTATTGTCAATATGTAGAAGCCATCATATTGATTCATAGATTGTAGTTAATCTGATTCCCAATAAGAAATTAAAAAAACTAAACATATAGTGAGTACTGCTACCTACTGTATTTAATATTCTTATTGCTATGTTTATAAAATTGCAATTCATTAAATGTAAATCATATTACATTATTATACAGAACACGTTGTCTTTGTTATTATTTGTCATTATCATTACGAAGACATACATAATTATGTACGTACTCGTACAATTTGCATGCACGCATGTCTTGATGAGAAGCTTTTAAAGTGATGATGGTCTTTAATTTTCTATCTTTATCAATAGAAGAAATAAAAAAATCTTAAAGAAATAAACAAAACGTTTCCAAATTCGATACCCAAAAACTGGTTGAGCAAGGAATAATTAATAAAAAAGAGCAATTTTCTCTTTTCTGTCCTTTAATCAATATTAATTAAACAAACAAAAAATAAAAATGAAAAGAATAAAAAGTTATAAAATAAAAAACATATCTATTTTATTTATCTATCGATGTCTTCGGACCCAATGGTACGAGTAGCTGTAAATCTACATCATCCTCCTCTAGAAATTTTAACTAAAATCTGTTCTACAAACAAAAAATTCCTAAACAATCATCTACATCTTATAATTTTCGCAAAGCAGATTTTCCTAGAATGTATAGTGAGCTACTAAAAGTAGATAGGTCATTCCTTGATATTATAAAAAATGTTGATAATGCGTGTGTACAATAAATTAAATGAAATATTTTTAGAACATGTTCCTAAAAAAATTATCAAAAACTTTAAAAACTCTTTATATCCTGCATGGTTTTCAGGAAATATAATCAGGAAATTAAATAAAAAAAAAAAAAAAAAAGCTATGGAAAATATAAATCAACCGGGAATGTAACTTATTATGTGCAGTTTAAAATAATTCGCAGGGAGGTAAAAACGGAAATATCAAGCTCCGATCTAATTTTTTAAAAAATGTCGAGAGAAATTTATCTGATAATCCTAATCAATTTTGCGTAATAAATCAAGTCTACCAAAGTCAATGAATTATCAAGGTTTTAGCATGTCAAATTCTGTAGACATAATTAATTCGTTTGCAATTTTTTTTCCAATCTGTCTTTATTAGCTCAACAACCTTCGACAATTGTGATGATTTTCAAGTACCTAATGTACCTACTTTGTCAATCCCCTATGTATCCGAGGATACTGTCTTTAAAAAACTAAAATGTTTGATATCGAAAATGACCACTGGACCAGATGGCATTCCCTCGTTCATTATAAAAGATTGTGCTATTATTTTCGTCCAACTTATTACCAAAATTGTTAATCTTGCTTTAAAAACTTGTTCTTTTCCTAAAGTTTGGAAGCAAGCTAAGATATGCCCGATAGTTAAAAAAGAAATAACATAGAAAACTACAGACCCATTTCTATCTTATACAATTTTTGTAAAGTATTTGATATGGTAAACTCACAGATTGTGAAGGATCAACATGGATTTGATTTAGGCAGATCTACGGTTACTAACTTGTTTAATGTTACACAGTTCATCTCTAAGGAATTAGACGGTTCTGGTCATTTATACCAATTTTTCTAAAGCATTTGATAGACTAGACCATGGTATTCTTCTTAAAAAACTTTCACAGTGTGGCTTAACAAAATATTTAATTGCATTTTTTAATTCTTATCTATATAGGAGGATTTTAAGAGTTAAGTACTATGGTCACAAATCTACCGAGATAACTGCAACATCTGGTGTTCCTCAAGGGCCAGTCCTTGGGCCATTGTTATTTATAATTTTTATAAATGACATCTGCCTAAACTTGAAATGTCATATTCTTTTATATGCTGATGATTGAAAACTTTACACAAAAATAAATTCCATCAATGATTCCATTAATCTTCAAGACAACCTAGTGACATTGTACAATTGGTGTAAACATAACTTGCTGCCATTAAGTATTAAAAAATGTAATTGTATATCATTTACTCGTAAAAAGCAACCGGTAATTTTTGACTACCACATTAATGGCACCAATTTGATAAGATGTACTAGTTTTAAAGGCTTGGGAATTATTTTTAACAGTAAATTCACCTTGATTGAGCATAGCAATACCATTGTCTCATCATTGGTTTTTTAACCAAGAATTATAAATTTTTTGTGGAAAGCAAATCCGTCCAACTTCTATTTGATGCGTTTTTAAGACCGAAGCTTGAATATGCTTTCATATGTTGGTGTTCTTGGTACGGTGTACACATTAATAACATTGAATCTGTACAGTGACGTTTTCTCAAAACACTCTGTTATAGAATAGATAATGTAAAATTATCTTTAGTGATGAGGCTCACTTCCATTTGAATGGCTTTGTGAATAAACGAAACTGTCTGATTAGGGGGAAGAGCATCCAAATGCCGTGCACGAGTTTCCAATGCATCCTCAAAAAGTGACAGTTTGGTGCACCATTTGGATAGGAGGGATCATCGGACTTTTTTTTTTTAAATAAAGAATGTGTTTTGTGACTGTAAATGATGATCGCTACCGTAGCATGCTGAGAGACTTTCTTTGGCTGGAATGAATAGAATGGACATAAATAACTTGTGGTTTTAACAGGACGGCACGACCTGTCACACCGCACGCGAAACAATGGCGTTACCGCAAACAAAATTCCCAGGTCGTGTCATTTCTCGATTTGAAGACCAAAACTCGCCACCGAGATGTTGCGATTTGACGCCCTTAAACTATTTCCTCTGGGAGTATTTAAAAAGTAGAGTACATGGAAACTATTCCGAGATGATTCGACAACTGAAGGAAGAAATCGAACGTAATATTCGTGAAATCCAGCCGATTTTACTCGAAAACTTCTTCCAAAATTTTGTCAAACGAATATACACCTGCCAACGGAGCATTTCCATTTGACAGATATTTTGTTTTATGTTTAATGTCAACAATTTCTCTTGAAAATCCAATAAAATATTCGCATAATTTTTTTTAATTAATGTTTTCTTTGTCATCAAAAATTCAAGTTCTTGTTGGGACACCCTTTACTTCAGAGGTTCAATTCGCATAAAAATGAGCTGTAAAATGTTTAATGGAAAGATGAATTTGAGACGTACATAGAGAGAAGAGAAGGGGACCAAGAATAGAACCTTGTGGAACCCCATTAAGTAATAGTTTTTAGATGAAAATAAATTACCTACTAATACTCTCTAAGACCTAGGGCTTAAATAACTTCTTATAAATAAGGAAGCTTTTAGACAAAAACCAATATGGTGCAAGATAGATACAAGTTGAAGATGATGCACCCTATCAAAAGCTTTACTATAGTCAATTAAAACTAATACATATAACTTCTTATTATCTATGACTTGATAAATATCATCAGTTATGTTAGCCAGAGCGGTGGAGCAACTGTAACCTTGACGAAACCTGAATTGATTTGCTGGAATAATGTTATTTAGATTAGTAAACGTTCGAATTTGTTTATCGATATTTTTTTCTAACCCCTTAGAAAGTGTGCACAAAATACTAATAGGTCGAAGATCTGTAAACTCAGCAGGTTTATCTTTTTTCGGTAACGGAATTACAATGGCTTCTTTCCAGATGTTTGGAAATGAGCTATGCTCTAGACAAAAATTATAAATATGTGTAATCACTGACACAATGAGTAGACAATAATGTAATATAATCTTGATATTTATTAGATCTAATCCAGTAGCATTAGATTTGATGGACAAAAGTAATTTGTACACCTCTAATTTGTTTACCAACTCGAATGAGAATAGGAAGATGGAGTTATTTAGGTACTTTTTAAAAATAATTCACAAATATCACTATTGTTTACATTACTTTCAGAGGTTGAAGCTAAAATAAAGTAATCATTGATAGTGTCAGGTGAACATAAGTGACTAGGTAATTCAGTAGTTTCTTTTACATTAAAACATAAATTTTGCATTTTGCAAAACGATGATGAGAAATATGACAATCAATTGCATGTATATCATTTGATTTTAGATTTTGAGAAGTCATAATAATATCAAGAAATTTAGAGTTTCTAGTGGGTTCATTCATTATTTGTTTAAGACAGTAAGATTCTAGAATATCATCAAATTTATTAACTGATATTAATTGAAAGTTTAAGAAGTTGATATTTGTATCTCCTCCACATATTACATAATTAAACATAGGCACAATTTCGCTCAAAGTGTTATCAATAAAGCAGGTTTCAAGGCAAGTTTGAGGCCTACAAAAATAGCAAACCACAATGGATAATTTACGTATAGTTATAGCAACTCATATCTGTTCCAAATCCTTACCAGCAACATAAATAATAATTTTATGTTTAAATTGGCTTCTTAAATATATAGCTACACCTCCCCCTCTGCCACATAATCTAGCTTTATGTATAAGTTTATATTTTGGAAGTTCAATAGTGGCATTGGTAATTACAGGTGTCAACCAAGTTTCTGAAACAGTTATTACATCACATTTTTCACAGAAGATATCTTTGAAGCTGTTTAAATCAGAAGTTAAAGATATGACAAAATGACTAGTGACATTACGTACTAATTTATTAGAATAATTTTTATTTAATGATAAAAGTAAAATTTTAAATTATAAAATTATAATATTTATCGTTCACAAACATAGAAGGCGGTTAAATTTAAAATACGTGGAATAAATACAACTAAGTCTCTTCCTTTAGTCTTATTTGTTGGAATTTCACGGAACTCTCTTGGAAGGCATTTCTAAGGTTCTATCTGACACTGATTCCTTTCTTTTTTGACCCGTAGATAAGTTTTGGTGAACAAGTTGTATTCTATTTAATTTCAAGATCCTTTCTAGAAGAGTTGGATGTTCTGCATCTTCCTTAGAGTAACTCGTGCCATTTATAACCAGTTTAATATTTCGTATTTTTTCAATTACCTTATTTTTTCTTAATTTCTTTAAACAATTGTATACTTTTCTATTTTTATAATCTTCTTGAGTGTAATCTCTTGATATAACCACCCCGGATCCTTTCAATGCAGAGGAATTTACAAAAACTGCAGACAGTTGTTTTTGATAAATAAATTCGATAAGTAATGGCCTAGGTTTATCTTGATCTTCGTTTTTTTTTACCAATTCTATAAAAATCTCTAATATCGTGAAACTTTGTATTAAATTAACATTTAGAGTTTATAAGTTCTATAAATTGTTGTATTCCAGTTACTTCGTCATCAACTTCTTCTATTAAACCATAAACAATTATATTATATTTTGTAGTTTTTCTTTCCAAATTTAGAACATGAGATTGTAATGTTTTTACCTCGTGTTTTAGCTTGAAACTATGAGTCTTAGCGACATGACATAAAATGAAAGCATATTAAATTGGCTAACAATTTTCATTTTTTAAGTTTTTTGGTATCTTGTACAGTTCTCGATATATCAGCTTTACATATTTACAATGCAGCAAAAAAATAAATGGTTACGGGTTATAGAGAATTAAATTCCCTTCAATAATACATATATTATTTTACTATTTTATTTATTTTCCTTCAAATGTTAAAGCAATTTCAAAATTAAGCATGAAATCTGAAATTTTTCCACTACTCTATGGTCGGCATTTATTTTTTGGGTGCTTCGTTGAAGAGTTATCCGGTCAAGAAGAGCAAAATATGTGAGGAAAAATGTTTTTTCCAAAATTAGAGACTTTCATGAGCTCATATATAGAAAACTATACAAGATATCGAAAACTTGACCAAATAAAACTTGTAGCAAATTTAATAAGCTTTCATCTTTGATCTCCAATTACATAATTTTAATAAATTGTTGGTTAACTTAACCACTTAAATTTTTGTTGATTATTTTATTATAGCTTTCTGATATTTTTTGAAATCTGATTGTTTTTTAATTACTATGTTTAATTCAATTTAAATTAAAAATATGATTGTAAAATTTAAACTATTGTTTTATTATTTCAATCGAAATTATAGTCTACCCTCTTCCCTCAGGGACGTTGACAGCTGTGCTAATGACTATTTTAACAAAATAGTAGGAAAATATTGTTTTATTAATGTTTTAAAGTGTGCTACTTCTCTTTTAATATTTTCTATCTGTATTATAAACTTCTATTTACTTAATTTTCGAATGAGTATCAAACTATTTTTATCAATTATTCGAAAGCTCATAACAGCTTAAATACGGATATCTTACATCTAAAAGATTGTTTATGAGATATAGCCTATGATGGGAAATAAAAGAATAAACAATTAGTGAAATCGACAATAAGGTGTATGTCATCTTATAAATAAAACATCTCCAAGTGGCACAACGTCGTTATGAGTTCCAGTTCCGTTAAAGATATCTCGTGTGTTCAGTGGCGCAGCCTGAAAATGCATCTGGGGGCTCGTTGCAGTAAACCATACTTTACTTACGCTTTTAATACAGATTTAAGGAGCAATCAAAACGAGATATATCGGAAAGAACAATTCTTCTTCTTCTTAAGTATTAGTTTTGATATCACATACATGACTTATCTTTGACGATCGTTGCCTAATTTAGAAACATTTTTGGTGGATCTCTCACTATTTTTATGCTTTAACCTTCAAAATTTCTTGTTATTATTACTATATTAAAGTTGAGCCATTTTTAGGTCCAAAATCTCTATTGACGATCAAACAAGAAGATCAACTCTGTCGAAGAATTTTTAGACTCGTCGAAATCGGATGGCCCCTGACGTCTAAAATGTTAAGAAGAACCGTGCATTGTTTTTGTAAGCAAATACTGTAACCCTTCCTGTAACAAAGAAAAACTGCTTCACCATGATTGGGAGAAAATGGTTAAAGTTGTTTTTACGCCGACATTCAGAAGTTGACAAAAGAAAATCACAAAGTGTTAATCCTGCTCGAGCTGCCAAAATAAGCAAATTCATTGTCGATGACTACTTTAATACTCTCAAAAGAACGTTGACCAAACTTGATATTATGGATAAACCACATCTGATCTTTAACATGGATGAAAAAGGATGTCAGTTGAATCTTCACAAGGAGCCTGAGGTTTTAACTCGAACAGGTGTCGCAAGAGTACAACTTATCGCTCCTGATCATGCAGAAAGTGTATCAATTGTGTCCTGCGGAAATGCACTGGGTCAAGCGATTCCACCAGTGATTCTATTTAAAGGCAAATGCCGTAAGCCAGAATATCAAGACAATTTTCCTCCAGGTAGCAAGGTTTTTATGGCGTTCAAGGAAAGTATGACTTGCGAGATCGTCATCATTTCGCAGAGTATAATCCTGCAAGAAAGGTATTGCTCATTTTCAATGGACCTAAGTCTCATTTGGATAAAGCTATTGTGGCTGTTTCTGGCAGTCATAACATAGCACTTCTCTGTCTTTCGAGCAATTGTACACACGAATTGAAGCCAATAGACAAACTAGTTTTAGAGCTTTCGAATATCATTGGGAAGATGAATTGCAAAGGTTCTGGGGAGTACATTCTCGGCGAAAGCTTACAAAGTCAAGTTTTGGTGTGGTGTTTTCTAAAGTATGGCCTAAGACTGTAACCCATTCGAATATAACTGCAGGATTTCGTGCTACAGGAATTTACCCCTTTGATCCCACGGTCATTCCCGAAACTGCATATGCTCCATCTGTATTATCCCAGAAAAATCGTCCGCCTTTAAAAACGTTACTGGAAACTTCTTCACCTCAAGCAACGTCTACTCCCAAGCAACAGTTGCAAGGAAAAAAAAATAAAACGTAAAGATTCAGCCAGCGAAAGCAGTGACACAATTTCATCTGAAGATGTCGAAGAAGACATTGCATCGACTACATATGAGGAATTTTCAGATCGCAATAATAACGACACATGTAGCAACTCTTTCGATTATTTGTTGCCAACGCGAGATTTGGATCTTGCCAAGCAAAACAAAGGCCCATCCAGAAAAGCAAGGCTGTCCAGTTAAATAAAGAAATGTTTTCGGACTCTCCATCGGCAAATCAAAAACAATCCAACGCTCCAAAAAAGATAGTCCAAAGAAAGAAATCTTTACTTTTAGACACAAAAGGATCTGCTAAAACTGATGGTAATTAACCTCAGCCTCAGCCTTCAACGAGCGGAACCATATCCAAGAAAAAGAATCCTGGTATTGCTTTCGCTGTAAGGAAGAACGGCAACTGGACATGAGGCAGTGCAATGTTTGTGATCAGTGGGTACACGAAGAGTGTTGCGGTCTAACAGCTAATAATGTATTAGTTCCATTTAAATGCCCTGACTGCGCCGATGATTTTCAATAGTTTTTTTTTTTTGACTTAAAAGGTAACAGCCGTACACCATAATGTTCTTTAAAAAAAATTCTTTTAGGGTGCCCATATTGTGACTGACACATGCCCATATTTGGCTCTTATGTCCAAAATAGGACTAGCAGACCTAAAATTATAAAATTTGAGTAATAATGGAATGCTAATCTTTTCATTCATTTCTCTTTCATAGTCATTATTACTTTTGATATTAATTTATGGTGGAAAATTAAGCTTGTTAGAGATAGAATGCTTAAGTATGCACATATTTGGTGGAGTTCTTAATATAAGTTTTTCAACAAGACTTGACAAAAAGTTGTTAAAGTTTTTTCTTTTGAGATTATATCTAAGTGTTATATTCCTTTTTATATTAATAGAAGTTCCACCTCTGGCAGATCCATATGTTGTGTCTCTAAAAGTCATTTATATTTCTTGCTGGTGTACGAGTTCATTTGGTTTCATCTAGAATCCTGAGTTTAGGAGCCATTTTGTCTTTGTTGCCTTTTTATATTATTTTCTACTCTGTCTGGTCTTGCTAGAACTGTTTGTCCACTTTTTGCAGCATTGAAATTATAGGATCAGTACTGCTTTGTACTGCCAGTTGTACTTCATTACTTGCTACTCAGCCATAAGGTACACCAGCCTCCATTAATGTCAGTAGCCTTCTTAGAGTTTTTTTTAGATTTTCTTGGTTTACTGTGTCTTTCTGCAACCTCTATAATTAGCTTGATTCTCCCCGCCATAGTGTGTGGATTTAGGTGCTGTACTGCTTAGCTTTTATAATCTTGGGCTGTTTGTTTTTGAACACGTTTGACACATGTCATCTGGATTCACTTTTACAGTAGTTTTGAGTATGTTCATATTTTTTGCATCGTTCACAATGAGTTGCGGTTTTTGTAGACTTCTATTTGCACTTTCAAATAGAGTATTTTCTGGATATATACATTATTTAATTTCTTCATCTTTGTTAAAGTATAGAGTGAAGATTATGTTTTATCTTTTCTGCTCAGCAGCTGACTTACTTTAAGTATTTTAAATCCTCTTTGTTTTAGGTTATCTTTGCTAAGGTTGACAAGATTTGTGCAATTTTCTCACAACTACCTTAATTGGTTTTGTCTGCTTATTTTCAAATAAAAGCTATTCTCTGGCCAACTGCTGGCTTTCTTTTTCTTGGCTTTTCTCACTTTTGATTTACATTATTTTGCTAAGGTATTTATTTTAAAACATTTATGATAGGTATTTAAAATAAATATAATTCCTAGTAAAATTACAGAACTAAGAATACTTTGAGTTATTTTAATTTGATTAATGTATATACAGGGTGTTCCGAAATTTGACGGTCATATTTTAACAGCATAAACATAGGTCCGAAAACGTTTTTTTTTTCGAGATACAGGGTGTTAAAAGTAAGTCCTGATGACACTCTTTTGTAAATATTTTCTAAACGTTTAAAGATAACTAAGTGAAATTTAGTATAAATGCTTACCTTTTTAGGCTCTATTTAATGGATTCAACCCCAGTTTTTGATCATCTTCATAGGTGGGTAAATTAGGGGAGATATGGGGTAAAATTGTTAACAGTTTTTAACATTTTTGACTATAAAATTTGGAAAACCAATGTTTTCTTTATAATAAAGCTACTTTTGTTGCATCTCTCTAGGACGCAATATTTTCAAGACAAAGCATTTGAAAATTTTATAATAAGTGTAAGAAATAATTAGTAGGCCTATAAAATCCGAAATTTTATTTATTTTTTTTACATTAAAAACACCGGTTTTTTAAAGAAATTTTGGAAAATATTTACAAAAATGTGCCATCAGGAGTTCACTCGTAACACCCTCCCGAAAACGAAACGTTTTCGAACCTATATTTATATGAACTTTTATTCCTATTTTAGGATGTAGATTGCGCTGTTGATATATGACTGTCTAATTTCGGGACACCCTGTATATATATTACCATAATTTAAACAAAAACTCATTTATTTAAAATAATATTAGTTTTTTGAGTGTAGGGATAACTCCCAAAGTAAATTTTCATACTAAAATAAGTTGGCTTAGCCCTCTCTGGCTGCGCCACTGCGTGTGTTGGCTTAATCCGCGTTTTGTCACACCTGCATACAAAAAAGGAAACGCGCCATTGTCAATCGGCGACTTGTTTGTTAGAAAACGTTCGAAGATTTTAATGGATGGATGTGATTCAAATGGAAAACCGGCACAGTTTGTTTCACTGTATTGGAATGTTTTACATAAATACAAATACTATTGGACTGTCAAAAGATGATTTATAGTTGCAAATAGTGTTATTGTATGTCATTGCTCATTTTATTAATAGGAAACAAAGAAAATTAAGAAATTAATCAACTTGTAAGAAAGATTAATTTTAATCAATAATTTTCATTGTAATTTTACCACCCATTTGTAAATTGCTGCAGTGTGAATATTAAATAAGTCTTTTAAGTACTCCTCTATAAACTCTGTTATTTGGAAAAATAGTGGAAAGTTCGATTTTTTTTAAATAGCACTCCATTTTAAAGGAAAAATTAAGATGATATTAAGTTTAAGATCTTAAATAAAGATAAATAATATAAAGTTATTTTTTTAAGACAATTTTTTTTCTAAAGAAGAACTCGAAAAAATAACTCGATGATTACATTTTCTTCTTTTTAAAATGACATATCTGTCTTTGTTAATCATTGCTTATTTTACAAACACTTTTTGGGGACTAAACTTTATTAACTAAAAATTGGTATGATAGGGCATTGTATAAAGAACTATAGTAGGATAATCTCCATGTAAAAGTTATTCGAGGCAATCGCGACCGATTATTGGTACAATAATTCAGCTAACCATTTTATTTGCTGGTCAGATACGTCAGATGTTAGAACTTAATGAGCGACAATTCTGTCAGATTAATTGTCGTTCAGTTATTGAGATTAAATATAATTCAAAATTTGTGATTCTTGTGAAGAATCGATAAATAATAAATAGCATTTCTAAAGTTATTTGACTATATTTAGAAATAAATCGAGATTTTAATGAAACTAAAACCAATCTGATTATTAGCATTAAAAAGTAACATTTAAAGATTATGTTTCAATGACAGACGGTTAGAGTCCTCGCCTGTGATGCGAAGGGTCCAGAGTTCAAACCCATAAATTGACTTTTTTTGTTTTTTCCTTTATTATTTATTTTATTTTATAAATTAGTAAACCTCATAAATTATTTTCAAAAAATTAATTTTATGTTAATGACCTCGAAATCGTCGTGCTCAAATTTCGTCTTCGTGCGATGGACACTCGAGATCATCAAATTATAATAAAATGATATGAGGTACAGTAATTTTTTTAAAATCTTGAGACAATGAATTAAATTATTTCTTGTTTGAACTAAAAAGGATACTAAAAATATGTGTATCTAAAGGAGAATTATACCGAAAATAACTAGTATTTAACTTTTGGAAATAAATTTGTATTAGTTATGTGTTAAAGGAGAATTACACCTGTTTGGATTTGAATATACAGTATGTTTCAAAATGTCTGCACCAAGAAATCTCGAAATTACATTTTTCTTTAATCTACCTAAACAAGTGTAAATTACAATTAGGTAAATAATTTTTACTGAAAACTGTTACAGGGTTATTCATTATAAAATACCCACCCTTTATACCATAATTGTTATTGTATATTTATACTGACCGAATATTGTTAAAATGTCTTTAAAAATACAGTGATCACATCAGTGGCATGCATCTTTCATGAGATACAACATGAATTATATTTTTCAATAGGAATAGCATATTATAGATATATATTTTATTCAATCTTCGGAATGATCTTTCCTTCCTGATTAATTAAACGTCGAATATCTTATATTAGGTAAATAGTTACACTTTTTCTGCCTCACTGTATACTACATATTTAAATTAATTTATTACCAACCATAACAGTTGTAATTTTCATAGCTTTTACTTTAATATTTACATTATAGACATTTAAATACTCGAGAACATTCGGTATGAGATAGATAATATTATTACTTAGGTTTTTGGTATTACAATTTATTTTAATTTAACTTTTAAAATAACAATGCAACTGATAACGTCTATCATAAAACTGCCAAACTGATGTCAGGATCACTGTATATATAGCTTGCTTTTACCTTCTTGAACTTTATCGAACTGTCTAGGCTTTTCCTTGACGTAGAATAACATTTCTAGACATTTCTGGACTATTCTATCTTCTTTTGCTAGTATTTTTACTTATGACGACCACAGCACACTGTAGGGCGATGACTAACATTGCACTTCTTTTTGTATTCGCAGACTCCTGCAGGGTGCTGCTTAACAATATTGCATATTTTTGAAAATATAAATTTTTATTTATTAATATAGAGGGTAAGTATCCCATTTAAAAAAAGTTTATTTTTGTTGTATTACGTGAAATCTGAATACAAATGTGGTTTTTATGGTATATTTACAAAGAAAGTCAGTCATATCCAAACAACTTTAATGCCTTTTTGGAATATGCAATAGTGGTTATAAAAGGTGTCTAATTAATAACGAATAATCTTGTACATGATCTCAAATAAATTTGTTGAAATTAATTTTAATCCTTTATAAATATTTCACATAAATACAATTTTTCAAGTAAAATTGTCCTGTTTTTGAAAATAAAGGTTACTGTTAAGCCAAATCATATTTTTTTGGACACACAGTATGTCTGTATAATATTAAAAACTTCTCCTACCAATTATTTTGGCTTAATCAAAGTAGATATCTTAAATTAATTATCGTTGTGTCCAACACATGAATTTCCCGTCAGGCTTCTTTCGGTTATTTTGTACAACCTACTGTATCACCCCTGTAAATATTCATTGCCAAAGAAAAAAACTGAAAAATTTAAATTTTATACTTTTCCTCAAATTTTTCTATTACGTTCCGTTTTAGAGAAATCATATAGAATAAAAATTATGGATTGATATGACCAACAACTTTTATTTGAACAATTTTTTCAAAAGATTTTTGCAATTTTTGTCAAATTTCTCGAATACGGACCATTTAAAGAAAAGTTTGTATAGAGCAAAATAGAGAATAATAATAAAAGCAATTTAAAGAATTTTCTTCTTTAAGCGTAAATAACAGATATATTTCATAAAGTATAAAAACAACATCTAATAAAGTGTCTCTCAAATGTTCCAACTATGCCCTAAATATAATCAGTTCACTTTAGGATGGATTAAAGCTTAAATTTAAAGTATGAAGTTTGTCTCGTATTCCGTTTATGAGTTATCTTCAAAATTCTAATTTTGTACTTTTCCTCAAATATTTTGAATACGGTCCATCCAATGTGCCGATTCCTGAAATAAAAAAATAGGCGTAGAATATGTTTATATTTTCATAAAATTACAATATGATAAACCTTAAAATAATAATTATGCTTTGATAAAGTAACAAATTATCAACTTTAGTTCCCTAAAATAAAAACGTCTTTCAAATGCCAAATATATTTCCAGTGCAATTTCGTGTAGAGTAGGGGAGAAAGTGCCACTTGCCGCCATTTTTTAAATTTAAACGACATACGCGCGAAGCCAACATTCCAACATCAGGTCTATTACTCTGCCCGTCGGGCACATGCATTTAGTGTCGAAGTAGTCGTGTACGGGAGAGTACGTCTAATTTTTTGATTCATAGGCTCTAAAGTAAAAATTTGTTGTCGTCTATTTTTTGTTCTGCAACAGTTAGTTTTCATCGAATTTAAACAAGGTAAGCTTGCTCTGATACCTATTTTAATCTGTTTTCTTGCATTGCTGTCAAATCTTCAACATTTCAGATATTTTTTTCGTTATGATCAATAGTATTCAAAAAAAAAAGGTGGGGTTAAAAGTGCAACACACGTTTTTTGTGGCACTTTTTACCCCCCTATGGAGAATAAAGATATGTTTTATTTTTTTTGAATTTTTTTAATTATTGAAGCTTCATTATTAAATCATTTCAGAATGCGAACTTACACCAGGAAAACTGCGAGGGGACAAACTTCTTTAGAAGATATGCATCGCGCAGCTGATCTTGTTACACAAAATGGACAGTCCATAAGGTCAGTAGCCAAAGCTCTTTCGATATGTAGAGTGAGTTTAAGTAGATTCATTGAACGCCGTAACACCAATCCAAACACGACCTTTGGCTATCGATCAGCACGTAGGGTTTTTAATAACGAGGAAGAGACAGCACTAAATGAATATTTGACACAATCTGCGCAAATATATTTTGGTTTAACCCCAAAAGATGTGCGTAGTCTAGCATACGAGTGTGCAGTCCAATTTAAAAAAGATATGCCAGACTCATGGCGACATAACAAACAGGCAGGTGCTGATTGGTTTGCAGCGTTCTTACAAAGAAATCCACGACTTTCCATTCGAACACCTGAAGCAACAAGTTTGGGAAGGGCAACATCTTTTAACAAGAAAAACGTTACTGACTTTTTCGACAAATTAAACAATGTTTTGGAGCGCTACTCATTCACTGCTTCCTCTATATGGAACACAGATGAAACATGAGTTTCAACGGTCGTGAAACCTCCGAAGATTCTAGGACTAAAGGGGTCAAGGCAAATCGGTGCCCTTACTTTAGGCGAAAGGGGTACAAATGTTACACTAACAACAGCAGTTTCTGCAAGTGGGGTTTGTATACCTCCTATGTTTTTATTTCCCCGAAAGAATTATAAAGAATATTTTATTCGGGGTGGACCCCACCTGACAGTATTGGAACAGCAAACTCATCCGGTTGGATGACAGAAGATAGCTTTCTTGTGTTCATGAAGCATTTCATTAAACATGTGAAACCGACAAAGCAATCACTAGTCCTTCTGTTATTAGACAACCATAGTTCGCATTTGGCAATATCAGTTTTAAATTTGGCGAAAGAGAATGGCGTTGTTTTATTATCTTTTCCGCCCCATTGCTCGCATCGACTACAGCCGTTAGATGTGGGTGTATACGGCCCATTCAAAAAATACCTATCGTCTGCACAAGATTCCTGGATGAGAAGTAATGCCGGAAAGAATATCACAATTTATGATATTCCATCAATTGTCAATTCAGCTTACCCCCTAGCGATGTGTCCTAACAATATTATAAATGCCTTTAAAAAGAGTGGCATATATCCTTATAATCGGAACGTTTTCTCAGATATTGATTTTGCTCCAGCATATGTCACCGATCGGCCAGTTCCTCCTGGCGAAAATGACAATCAGGGCAATCAACTTCTTGAGAATGAACCACAAGTCGTCAATGAAAATCTTCAAGAGGTAATTCCTAGTGAAAATAGTCAACATCCTACCTTTAATGAAAATTCGCAGCAATCTGCCTTAGACAGAAATGACCAACCACAAAATAAAGAATGTACAAAAAACATAGACAGTGCCGAAAATCCAGTTGCTGGACCATCTAATCTGCCAGAAAAACAAGCATTTTTTCCACACATAGTAAAACCGCTTCCCAAAGCGGGACCTCGAACAGGATCGACAAAAGGCAGAAAACGAAGATATACAGCTGTGCTCTAGAGAAGGAACAGGCAACAAGATCCCAGAAAAAGATAAAACAAATTAAGCAAAAGGCAAAGCAAGTTAAAAAACAGGTTTTCTCAAGAAAAAGTAAGCATGATCCGGAGTCCTCAACCGATTCACCAGATGACTGCCTTTGCCTAATATGTTGCGATTCATATTCACAGAGCTTACCTTCAGAGGAATGGGTGCAATGTAGATCTTGCAAAGAATGGGCTCACGACAAATGTGTTACGGGTGACTCAAAATTGTTTGTGTGTCTTAACTGTGACAGTGACATGGATTAATCACCATCTTATTATTAAACCTTTTATTGTTCAGTTGTTCACGTTTTAAAAATGTAATTCATTTCTTACTTTTATTCGAACGCATTAAAAAGCAGCTTTACTTACATATTTTCTATCCTATTCTATCATGGCACAACTTACCCCCATGGGCGGTACTTTTTACCCCATGTATGGGGTAAAAAGTACCATTTACCAGAAACCATAAAAAATTATATTACCGGCTATTTTATCCTGTTACGCATTCGTCTCATGTAATTTTGATAACTTAAAGTTAAAGCTATTAAAAGGACAAAAAATAATAAAAAAGTAATCTGCCAAAGATTTTTTACAGCTCATTTTACTATAAATGGCACTTTCATCCCCGGTCTACCCTACCCAACAAAATTTCCAAAAATTTTTCATGCTTTTCATGATAACTTTATAAAATAAGGGCATTTAATTGATTGCAAAATAGAAGTGCAAAATTTTTATTAAAATACTTTATATATTTCTTAAATATTTTTTTTATTCCTAAAGGTACCATTTTGGTAGGCGCGACAGACGACGCGACCGAGAAGTGTCGCTTCACATCTAAAATACATACAATTATATGACGTCAAGACGACACTTCCTGACGACACTTCTGAATCTATCTCGGGACAAAGGTTTGCTGCGTGTCGCACTCGGGGTCACTGTCCTCGAGCATTGCTTCATTTTGGAGGTGATTAGGTTGAAAATTTCTTTCGATCTGGGCAGTGTTGCCAGATTTTGGAACAGTATGGGTGAAAAAAAAAAACGTTTTTTTATCCGTAAAATACTTATGTACACTACAAATTAGACTACATCTAACACACGTCTAGGCATTTTTAAAGTTTACAATATACATACAATGTCAACACTTCCAAAGAATTAATTCAACTGCAATATTTGTAACAAATTTAGTACCTACCCTAATGTTATTTTAATTTAAATCTGACCATTAGGGGAATTTTACCTAATTTCTTGGGAAGTGGCTTATTGGAACTGGTTGTCAATGACTAATTTGCATAATTTTGTTAATCCGAAACCCGCGTAAGTATAGCAAACCTACTGTACCACAGAATACATTTACACTGTTAGACCACAAAACCTTAGCAGATCTAATTAATATTTAAGTTCTTAATTATTTACCCATATTTTATTAAGATGGTCTTGAATATGTTTAATTAAAATGCAAGTTGTTTTAGACATATTTTAAAATTAAGGAATTTTCTTTAAACCGCAATTTATTATTGACGCACAAATATTTGATGTATCCTATAATTCTTTCTTGCTGGATGAATAAATATTATCATGTACATAATTTATTAATGTTACATAATTATAGTCTAACATTTTCTAAGTCATTGATGTAAATCAGAATAAAAATGAAGATACTTATGCAGCATCCTGTATATGTCTTCCATTTAATTGTTGTTGTGTTCACATCTCTTGAACAACAGCTATTTTTGATTATTTGCCGTAACAATTTTGTACGTATTCCATTTGAATATTTCAGCGACATCTACTTGCGATTTATCACTAAACTAGATCAATTACTGTATTTCTTTTAGTTGATTTGTAGATGGCACTAATATATTTTCAATCGACAACAAAGTAGGTAAAACAGAATTCTAGCCATTTACATGAATGTTAACTGTAACGCATAGAAATGAGTTCACGATAAATACGCAAGTATATAGTGAGTGTGTATTAAATCAAAGATTCATGCTCCATAGCTATCATAAAAAACGTAATTGGTTATAATTTTGGTCATAAATTTGTTTTGCTACAAGAAGATAATATTAACAAACTCCTTTATTTGCATGTAATATACATAGAATGCACCAAAACTCGAATTCTAGATTACGTTAATCTAATTAATCTTTATATTCTATATAACACTTAATAAAAAAAAAAAAATTTAAGACGCACAAAAAAATTGTTACCCTGTACTACAAGGATTTTTAATTCAAATAAGGATAGGTAAATAAATTTCACAAGTTTCAACTGATTGCAATCTCTATCATCATTATATTTATTTTTTTAAGTTTTTTAATATTTCTTTTCCAATTTAGTTAACCTCTTAGTACTTGAAAATCTGTAGGCAATTCACACGTGCTTAATTTTTACACTTTCAACATCATCTCTATTATTATCATCTTTAAAGTTTGTACTTTCTCCAAAAAGTATCGTTTCCAGCGTGGCATACGGCTTCTAGTTCTTCATACGAATATCTATGAATAAAACATGATTTTTTCTTCATTCTTTCATTTATATCTTTGACCTAGACCTAATGACATCCATAACGACCGCTGATTATCTTGGTTTTAACATTACTTCCGCCAGAAAAATCATCGTTCTACATGAAAAGCACTAAAAGCATGCGATTTTCATTATCATTTTTGTGTTAAATCATCCTTTTTAGAATAGGTCAACTGCAAAAGCCTAAATGACATCGACATATTAATGTATTGTATGTCGATATGTGTATCAGAACGCAAGCTTTTGTTATTATGCTTGTTCTTTTCGCAATGGTGCTGTGCGTGGATGGTTTCAGCTGGTTCAGTTTTGGAAATGGGGTGGAAGAGTTTATTTGGAATAAAACTGCTCCTACGAAAGGTACATTTTTGATTCATTCGTTTAGTAAAAATTAACTGACCATCAAAATCAGATATTAAATAAATGCCCAATATACTTTTTCATATTAGAACATTAGATCAAATAATCGCTGTTTTTTTTTTATTAAACTAAGTTCGCTAAACAGAGATAGCGTCATTATTCATTTAAGACAAACCAGTCTAATATTTTTAAAAAATATGGACTCTAGACTGGGCCAAAAAAATAAAACAATTTTTTTTCTTTGCGGAACTATGACAATATTGTTCATGACGACAAAAAAAATTTTTCCTGAAAGTTTGCGCCCTTAATAATAATATTAAGAGGTGCATCATTGCAGTTATTAATTTTTCAACAGTTGTCGCGTTTTTGCATAAATTTCGTACTTGGTCAATTTTAAAAAAAAATTTCATCTCTTATCCTGGTAGGAAATTAAATTCCCCACAAAAAAGCTCTCCTAGTAAATTTTGGTAAGACGAGTCTATTCTTTGTAATCTTAATATTTAAGTTCATTTTGGAAATCCCAAATGCAAAGTGAAAAATTGAAAATATATACCAATGTTTAAGGCTCGATTACAAAGAATAGACTCGTCTTACGAAAATTTACTAAGAAAGCTTTTTTGTAGGGAATTTAATTTCCTACAAGGATGAGAGATGAAAATTTTTTTTTTAAATTGACCAAGTTTGAAATTTATGCAAAAACGCGACAACTGTTGAAAAATTAATAACTACAATGACGCACCTCTTAATATTATTATTACCTGTATGTATTTAACCAGATCTGCGATTTTAAACAATAAGGCCCCTATACCTACCATACCTGAGATGGGGTGTCACTAAGGCCAAAGTGGTGGTTGCGGCGGGCGCTTAGGTAAGACAAGTATCGAATACTGGCAAATTTTAAATGCACTTAACCACGTCTGCCGTTTTGAAATTTGAAAATATATTATTATTATAAAAAAACAACAATGTCAGACCATTGTCGCGCATTTAACATTGTGGCAGACAGTTTTGAAAGTGCTAAAAATAATAAAATTAATTAGGATCTTAAAAACTTCGTCAGCAGACAACAAAATCTTAGTTACTATCAGGCCAGGCGTATGTATAGACTGTGTATAGCTCTCTTTCTTTTTTCCCCTATGGATTACTAGTGTACTCATTCTAGCCTATAGCATTTTCTTTTATTGTTACTGGTAACTGCACGAGTTGATTCCGAGCAGTGTTGCCAGAATATATTTTTGTAATGTACCAGATTTATCTAAAAAATGTACCAGATTTCATAAAAATGTACTAGATTCTATAAAATTACCAGATTTTTCTAATTATGAAGTATGGTCATTAAAGAGCAAAAAAAGGTTAATAGAGAACACGAACACAACAATTTTAAACAATATTTTATCTCTCCATAAATTTCTGACACTATTTTATCTCTCGAGCAGTTTTTGAATAAAATTTTAATACCTTTTGATACTCTTTTATCTCTTAAACAGTTTTTAATCTTTTTTTATCTTTTGAGCTATTTTGAAACAATATTTTATATCTCGATAAATTTCTAACAGTATTCTATCTCTCGAACAATTTTTAACAACTTTTTTTTATCCCTCGAGCAATGTTTGTACAATATTTTTTGTTCAATTTTTAACAGCTTCTTTACCTTTCAAACTATTTTTGAACAATATTTGATCTCTCGTGTAATTTTTGAGCAAAATTTTAACAATTTCTAACACTATTTTATCTCTCTAGCAATTTTTGAAAAAGATTTTAATACCTTTTGATATTATTTTATCTCTTGAACAGTTTTTAAATCTTTTTTTATCTCTTGAGCTATTTTTAAACAATATTTTATTTCTCAATAAATTTCTAACAGTATTCTATCTCTCGAGCAATTTTTAACAACTTTTTTTTTATCCCTCGAGCAATGTTTGTACAATTTTTAACACTATTTAATCACTTGCGCAATTTTTAAAAGCCTTTTTTATCTTTCAAGCTATTTTTGAACAATATTTGATGTCTCGTGCAATTTTTGATCAACATTTTAACAATTTCTAACACTATTTTATCTCTCGAGCAATTTTTATTAACATTTTCTATCTTTTTAACAATTTTTAACAATGTTTAACAGTATTTTTTAATTTTCGAGTAATTTTTGAATAAAATTTTAATCACTTATAATACTATTTTATCTCTCGAACTATTTTATTTCTCGAACAGTTTTTAATCCTTTTTTAATCTCTTGAGCTATATTTAAATAATATTTTATCTTTCGATAAATTTATAACATTATTCTATCTCTCGAGCAATTTTTAACAACTTTTTTATCTCTTTATCAAACTGCACAATATTTTAACTCTCGACAAATTTATAAAAATATTTTAACTCTCGATAAATTTTTAATATTGTTTTATATCTCGAGCAATGTTTGTACAATATTTTATCTCTCGAGCATTTTCTAATAGTATTTTATCGTTCGAGGAATTTTTAAACAATGTTTTATCTCTCGAAAAATTTCAAATGTAGGTATCTCTTGAGTCAATTTTGAATAATATTTTATTTCTCAACAAATTTTTCAATAGTATTTTATCCCTCGAGTAATTTTTGAACAAGGGTTTAACATTTTGTAATACTCTTTTACCTCGAGCAATTTTTGAACACGATTTTAACAATTTATAATAATCTCTCAAAAAATTATTAAATATTTTCATCTCTCATTAAATTTCTAATAGTATTTTTATCCTTTGAGAATTTTTTTAGCAATATTTTACCTTTCAAGCAATTTCTAATACTTTTTTATACTTTGGCCAATTTTTTACCTCTCAAGCCATTTTTGAACAATATTCGATCTCTTGTGCAATTTTTAAACAATGTTTTATCTCTCGAGTAATGTCTACTATTTTTTCTCTGAAGTAATTTTTAACAACTATTTTGATTTCTCTTGCAATTTTTGACCAATATATTTTACACTTCAAATGGAAACATACCTACGCTGAAAAAGTACTAGATTTTGTTTCGAGTGTACTAGAGTACCAGATTCTTAGAGAATGTACTAGATCTAGTACAATTGTACTAGACTGGCAACACTGATTCCGAGGCCCGAGTCGAATAAGTTCTAAATTTGCATAAAACAAATCCGGAACCTATTTGACCCATTCCGTCTACCCCCCTGCTTTGTACATGACATCGCTGCAGGGACCTCAGTGGCAAAAGGCATCAAATTTGCAAATCCAACTTTCGAAAAGGCATGAAAGTTAGAAATGTAATCATCATTTATGCAGAGTGTGGTTTAAGACTTTACTCTGCCGTGTCGTCTATGCGTGCGTGCAGTTAGGCGTCCCCGTCTGTGAGCGTTCCCCTAATTTCCTCAAGTGGCAATTGGGGCGACAGCTCTTTAGCAGGCGGTTGTCGTTTGTGTGTACAGTCTGGTGTCTATTTCTCGTGTTTGTTGTCTGAAATAAAAATAACCTCTGAAAAGCAATGTTACTGGTATTCAAATAATTCAGATTTTATATCTGAGAGGGCCCAGATATCTCTCCACCATAACGGTTAGTGCCAGATGTTTTCAGTATATTTGTGAACCTTTATACAGATACCTCGTGTTTTGTGAAATTAATAAAATACATAGTGTTGCTTTCTTTTATTTTGTTGATTAGTCTATTATTTATTTAATATATATGACATTATGTCGAGTAAAAAAAAACTGGAGATTGTTTTTTGTGACACGGTAAAAACTGATAAATTATTGATATTTTCAGAAGAGACTATATCAAAATGTCAAAAGATTTTGATGTTACGAAAATTTCATAAATTGAAACATAAATAAATGAAATTTATGATTCTGCATATCATAGTAGTTGTTAAAAGACATTTACAGCATTAAACAGCTGATAGCTTAATAATTGATGATATAATTGTACATGACTACCTTGTAAAAGATGTTAATCTTCCTAAGACAGAAGAAGTTGAAAACGAAATTGGCGCTGAAGCTTAACAGCCGTTGTAGGAAGAACCTTTTGAAGATTTAGCAGAGTCAATGACTGTTCATACTTCTGATAATGTAGCTTCAGCAAACTTAGTGTGTTTTTTTTGCAACAAAAAAAGAAACAATATCGCTCTAAGAATCAGCCATTACACACTTCAGGGAAGGATCAATTTGAAAAGAGTATTTTATTATACTTTAAGCCAGATACTGAAATTTACAGTGAAACTTTGACCAAAATACAAAGTGTTCTCTCTTGTGAAGTCTATTATCATGATATTTTCCGGCAAAATTTCAGGAATCAGAAAAGATCACTAGTGAAAAGTCCTCTCCGTACTTCGTGGCACATCTCCCGAGAAGTATATTAAACTGTTTATAAAGAAATATGTTGCTTAATTAAAGAGAATGTCATAAATCAAGGACATTATTACTTTTTAAGTTATTTACATAAGGAGTATATACCGTGTAGATGACAAGATCCAATCAAGTGTTGTTAAAAATTTATGTTGTACTTCCACATACTTTGATTTTCTTTTACTATACGAAGAATGGTCGCACTGTGCAGCTTTCTGAGTGCCTTTTAAAAGGAGATAGAAAACTCCACCATTTTGAACCCTGCCTACATCTTGGCGCAATATTTTTAATAAGTGCGTTTTAATCTTCCGCTTCTGCTTCGGAATTGTCGGTTTTCTTGTTTTAATCTGACAGGTTAGAACGACTGAACTGACAATTCCGGAAGCAGAAGCGGATGATTAAAACGCTTCTGATATTTTGCTTGCTGCTGTCAGTGTCAGTGAATATTATTTTTGTAATCACAGTTTATTGCTAAAGAATCAATTAGCTCACTCGGACCAGTTGAAAGTTCCAAAATAACATCCACTCCAGGGATACAAATTCAGGATACGCAGAAGACTGCTGTTTAATTATAGGCGGTTGTCATATATTGTATTATCTGAGTTGCGCAGTGTATAAAGTGGAACATTGAGATAAAAAGTGCCGACGCAGAGTGAGCGATCTGATTCATTAGCTATAAACTGTGTCATAGGATTCAAAATGGCCGCGCCCTATGTTGGGCGTCTCGGACCTCTCTCTTGCTCCGTATAGTAATCAAAGTATGTGTGTACTTCACATAAAGAAGCTGATACCAAAATAATTTCTCATGCTTGCAATATGACCGAGCAGTCAAATATTGTTATTAGAGCCCCTGATGCCGATATTTTAATTATAATGATTGGTAATATGACACATTTACAAAATTCTAATTATAATATTTGGATGCTCAATGGAACAGGAAATACGGAAAGGTATATTGACGTCACAAATATTTACAAGGACCTTAATGAATTGTAAGCCAGAAGCTTAATTGGCTTTCATGCGTTCACATGATGCAATTTCAATCCGCCTTTCTTTAATAAAGGGAAAAAAGACCTCTTAAATTGCTAAAAAAAAAATATTGAATGTCAACAAGCATTTGCTACTCTTGGTGAAGAAAATTTGACAAAGGACCAGTTACAAGAGGTATTTAACAGTATACAGAAATTTATCTGCCAGCTCTATAATACAAAAAATCTATTGACTTTGATGAAGGAAGGTACCAACTTTTCGTCAGCAATTATAAAGCTTCCGACGTCAATGTAAATTTTAGCAAAAAAAATTTGAATTTTGATGCCAGCTCAATACCACCGTGTAAAAGTGAGCTTTACCAGCAACTTCTAAGAGCACAATGTATTTCAACAGTTTGGAAAAATGCTTACAAAAAGTATCCTATCACATTGGACCCATTAGAGTATGGTTAGATTTAGCAAGACAACAAATTGGTATTTAAATGATTCGAAGGAGATCAACTCCTAACTTCCGTGAGTGACTTGATTACCCAAGTCCCTGGTAAGTTCATAATAATCAATTCTTTATCGAATATAATCGGATTAATTTAAAAATTACTTTTATTTTATAATTTACGTTTTATATGTTAGAACTAAAGGGACTGGTGGAAGGACGAATTATTCCTTGTTCAAGCATTTTATTAATTTGTTTACAAACTTTTTGTTTGTGAACTTCTGAGAAACGATATGATTTACAATAAATTGGTTTATCGTCAGTTAAGTTAATTTTGTGTTTGACTTAGAAAAGCTCAAAGGAATACATTCTGAATAAAATATATCCCTGTATTCAAAACATAAATTTGAAATTGCTGTTTCCTCGTCATTACAATGATCTAAACTTAATAATTTATTTAGGTTATTTTTTAAAATATTATCCCAATTTGTATGAATATTTAAATTTTGGGTATTTTGAGTATTTTTTATAAAATTTATTTCGTTAATAATTAACTCCTGTATTATAAAAGGTTGTGTAATTGTAATTTTAGATGGTTTAGTATTATTGTTTGTTATTGTAGTAAATGCAAAGAAATTTTTTATGTTTACAATTCCATCGTGTGTCTCCAGATTGTTGTCTAAAGTTATCTTGATCGATACCTTCCTTCTGATAAACTGGCAACTTAACTACCATTTCGGTATTTCCAAGAATTATTACTGAATAATTATTTAATTTTGGCTTTTGATTTATTTTAAGTCCATTGTCAAATTCTAAGGAAATATTAGTATAGGGGGTGATTAATAATTTGGCATCTACATTTATTATTGCTTGAAGATTTTTTAACAAGTCCATTCCTATAAGTACTTGATATTTATCATTAAAATTAAATATATAAAATTTATGTGTACCTAGTGCGTTAAAATCTTCAAAAATGGGTATGTACACTACCTCATTATAAAAACTTATATTATGAGAAGTTCGAATCTGAAAATTTTCGTTTTTAATGAATTGAGAATTAAACTTACTAGCTAATTCGGAGTTTAATAAACTTCGAGAACTTCCAGTGTCTATCAATAAGTTTGCTTCTAAGTGATTTATATAAATATGGGGTAGTTCATTTTTATTAAGTCTTTTCGCCATTCGTCGTGGCCTCCGAAAAATTTACATGTTCACCATTCTGAATAGAATTATCAAAATCATAATCGTAATTTTCACATTGACAAATTAAATTTTCGAATTGATTTTCAAAATCAGTAGAATAAGCATCATTAAATGTTTCCATATTATGTAACTGGGGTGCAAAATTCCTAGATCTGTTTGATTGGAAATAATTTCGATTATTATTTGATTTTTGGACTGTAGGATTTCTAGAACTAGTAGACATTGGTTCCGGTTTATTAGCAGGGATTTGACCGGTTGGTTTAAATACGTCTGCCGGAGGTCCGAAAACTTGTCTATTTGTAAAATATTGTTGAGGTTGTAAATTTTGTCTGGGTTGTATGTTAAATGGTCGAGAAGAAAATTGATTGAATGAATTATTTCTAAAATTCTGATTAATATAACCATTATAATTATTTTGGAAACTATTATTAGGACCTTGGTATGAGTTTGATCTTTGATTATTAAAATTTTGATAATTATTTCTACTTCGGTGACTATTTCGGTGACCATTTCGGGGGTTAGATTTACTATTATTATTAATATTGGAATTTTGAAAAAATTCATTTTGTTTTTGACTTAATATGAAATTTTCTTCTTCTAAAACATGAGACATTGCCATTTCCAGTGAATCAAGATTTCTTAATCGTACTAAATCTTGTACACGGCCAGTTAAGCCACGAATAAAAGTTTTTAAAGCTAATTCATCATAATTTTTAATTCTAAACGTTCTTTCTTCCGTAGTTAAATTCATTGAAATTAAGTTTGAAGCAATGGCACTTCTGGATTGCTGAATACGTTGTCCAAAATTTATAAAAGATTCATTTCTTAATGGCCTTAAAATAATTAATTCTTGAACTAAACAATCAAGGTTTCTTTGGTCTCCGAAACTAAGTATTAAAAGATTTTTTAAACTATCCCAAACTCTTACTTCTGGTCTAGAACCTACTAATCTTAATGCATTACCAGATAATTTTCCAATTATTGCTCTTAATAAAAAACTATTAATTGGATCGTTCCTATTTTAAGTATTTTTATATTGGCTAATTAAACAATCACAATGTTCTAAAAATATCTCCAAGATTCCACTGTCTTTATCAAAAATTGGTATTGTGTCTATATGCATTTTCATTAAAGAGTGGTTAACACCACTAACAGGAACAACTGAATCTTAACTACCGTTACCCAATGTGTTTGTTTTTAGACTTAAATTACTAATTGTTTCTATTAATTCGTCAATTTTTGCAAATTTAATTGAAAGTTAAAAATCTCTTAAAATATTATATACACTAATATTTAAAGTTTAAAACTTGGACTCATATATTCAATATACATGCAAAAATTATAAATGTTTATTTTATTTCTCAAAATTACTTATCTCCTAAATTTCTTTTAAATATATTATAATCGTTAATAATTTAAAAGATAAAAATCATGGAATTCTATATTTACTAGTTATCCACAACTGATTCCCTAATTTTACCAAAGATAAAAAATGTAAAAAGGAAAAGAAAGGATTGGCTTAACACGTCCTTGGTTGATGGTTCTGCTCCACGAAGAATTGAAATTCACGACGTCTTCACTTTGTTCACAAGAAAAACGCCTTGAAATATCCTACTGACTGCGCCAGATAAATTTAAGGAATGGAAAAATAACTTTTTAAAAATTTTTATTTTACTATACAAACGTTTTACTTTGATAAAGAAATAAGGAATGACAATTATACAATTTAACATATATTTATAAGCTAGCTTGTGCTGACGAAGCAGGTCGAAGACCGGCTTGCAAGCTTGCATATAGAGTTCATATAACTAGCGACATGCACAAAGCATTGTTATAAGTTATAACCTACAGAGTGTTGTTCAATAACTATTAATAACCAATTTAAAAAAAGATGGCCTGTTCAGTTTAATTTAGTCCAAAATAAACTGTTTCAATTTTTGTAAACAAAATTAGTCTAGTTGTTGTTTGTCATTTTTGTGAATGCAAGATTTTCTTTAAACGGAAATTTTCTATTATAGAGAAAAATAGTTTTTATTTTAGGCTGACAGATAAATATATAAAAAGCTACTTATCTTTTACTATTTAATTAAAGCAACGTCTTTTGGAAATAAAATATACAAGCCTTGACACATTTAAAAAAAATCTTTTAAGTTAAACTTTGGTACTATAGTTTTACCGTTGCATTTTTGATTTTATGAGTATGAAAACATTTTCTTCTGATTCTCATTCATTCAGAATTCGTTATCGTTTAAATAATTTTATTGTTTTCTTGAAATCCGAAAAATGAATCAATTTTCTTTTACATTTAAAAGCATATCTCAACTTTCTTGGTCAGAATATTTGCTTAATAAATGTAATACCAACTTTGTCTACTTCTAGTTTTTCTCTATGACTACTATTTCTTATTTTTGTTTTAGGCCCCATTGAGGAGACCAGAAAAAAGAAGAAAGGAAAGAAGTTCATGATAAATTTGGTGCTCGCTCTATTCATAATAAAAAGTGTCCTCATGCCAATCGCCATCAAAGTGATGGCGGTTATGTCCAGCGTCTCCGTGGTCTTAAGTACCATGAGTTTGATAATTTCTTCACTGATAGGTTATTCTAAATTAGCCTGGAGACACGCAGGACCAACTATAAAATTCATTCAGGGTAAAGATCCTTGGAGCAAGGACGAAAACATTGTAACTGGCTTAAGCGATGGGTTGGACTACTTGGGGCCGAGTAGTGGTTTGGGACACGATATCGGGACTGGTACATTGGAACATTTACACTACTATCAGAAGTAACTGTTTAAAAAAATGTTGTTTACTGTTTAATAGTAAATTAAATTATTTGTGTTATTTTATTTATTGCTATTAAATATTTATTCAGACATGGATTTTTTTTTAATAAGATCTAATTTTAACAACTGTTAAATTTAGTAATTGCAAAATTAAGGTTTTTGAACTAAATTTAGGTAACTTTTCATGAGAAATCAAAAAGAAAAAAATTATTATTAATTTCTTTGGAAATATTTATGATCAAAATTTAAAAAAACGCTACTTTTTCTATGAATAAAGTTAATTTTAATTAAATTTATGTTAATTCCGACATATATAGCAGTTTTCAGATTTTCCATTAGTAATTACATAGTTGATAATAAGTACTGTATCCACTAAAAAACTTTAATGTCAATAAAATCGACCCAACAAAATTAATAATTTCTAAAAATTAAGGCAAGCCAACATTTAATTAAAATCTAATAGATAACTCTAATAACTGTTGAAATGTATTCAACATTGCTCAGTATTGCATCGAATTCTTTTATTATTTCTGAAGACGTATCTGAAGACGTCTCTATCGCACTGCCTTGGCCGATAGGAACGATCTCGTAACTAATAACTAAGCCGCATGCATAATTCACTTCTTGTCGACTTCTCATTGGCCATCCATACAAGGCAACCTAATTGGTCAGCTTCAAGCGTCACTCTTATGCAAGCTGAGCGACTTCTCTTCCGACAGATCATAAAAAATTGTCACAAACAAAACATCGTTTTGCGGTGTAAAAGAAGACAACGCTTTCGGCGGCCATCATGATATAATTTTTAACTCATAAGAATGGCTTAAGTAACAAATTTCCTAAGGAAATTCTGTACATAGTGTAAAAAGTATATAGTGTATAAGTGCACCATCTAACAAAATTAGCATCGTTTAAGAAGTGTTTTAAATAAAGTGTATGACTAGAAGGATCCAAGCACTAATCCTTTCAGCTCTTCGGATCGCACAGGTATTTCCAACATTATTTATTACGGTTCATAATTTTCCAAGGTCCGAATATCGGTCTTAGTTTGTTTATAGAAGCGGAAACACCTAGCTTTTGGCAAATACACAAAAATAACTATGAAACTTGGGATATTATAAGCAAAAAAATTAATGCAAATGTAAAAAAAAATTGAGCTAATTATATATAAACATTAGAATTTGATTTTAATGTTAAAACCACTGCTTTTGATGACATAGTTTTTACTATAAATGAGCGGAGCTTAATTTCTTGATATGGCGCAGATCATAGTACAGTTCTTAACTTTTCAGACTCCACATGATCTTTCTATGTCTACTAATGTCTTTATTTAACAAATAAAAATTAAATAATGTATACTCTTTGAGTATTTTTAGGCTTCGCTAAGAACCAATAATGAATAAAATCGATTTTACGCTAACAAACAATTATTATATTTACTGTTACTACTAATTCCAATTCTCTTATTTCAAAATTATACATGGTAAATTAACAGCAAGCAAACCATCACCATTCGTCAGATATACCATCTGGTAAACAAAATTCGGTTTAGGAAAAATCACTCGTGTGAGAAATTTTATTTAAATTTCGTTAACTGTTAGGATTCTATTACGGAATCGGGCAGATGTATCAAATTGAATCAATAAAAAAAAAACTATTGCGATCTGTTATTTAATTTCTTAATTAACTTTGTTTGAATTATTGTTTTTTGTTAATGGTAGAAATTTATGGATTATAAATAGTTTAGTAGTTCTGTATGAAACACTTTATAGAATGTTTTTACTAAGTTTTGTTAATTATTTTGGAATAATCATTACATTTTGCATAAAACGAGTGAAAATAATATTTTGACAAATATAACTAAAGATCAAATACCAAGGATTTATATATAATATAATTTCCTTCTTTGTTTTTCAAGTTCTTTCTCTCTTTTTGTTTGTATTAAATCTTTTGACAATACTATTTTTAAAATCTTCATTTTTATTCTGTCGCCTACTTTTCTTATTATTTGATTTTCGATAAGTTGATAAAGTATTGGGTTACCAGATTACTTACGTAACATATTGATCGACTTCTCGTATATATCAAGTTCTTTGCTTAGCGAGACGTTGAAGAAGGGCCTGGAGATTCAAAGACAAAGATAATGAGTCGAAAGAATCACACAGAGCCAGGGGAGACGTTAAAAAATCCTTTGGAGACCTATAGACGAAGAAGAGAAGCTAGATAAGTAATGTAAAACCATCGAGTTCTCTTAGGACGAAGAGGAGACAGAAATATCTTATAAACATGCTCAGTAGCATTGCCAAAAGTACCAAAGCTTAAATCTGCAAGAGTATTCGTTTGATTTGATTGGGACGAATGGTACCTTTGTAATTTGAGGTCAGATTTTAAACAAAAACACAGTATAGTGGGTGATTTTATTAATAGTTTTATCCATAATGTCACATAAAAAGTAAAGTTGATCATTTTATTAGAACAATTTTTTTGGATTAGAGTACCAGTAGTAGATATGTAATAAAAAGAATCATCAAAGTATCATCTTCATCAGGCTAATGTAAAATGATATATGTCATCTATTTCATAAATATGTCAAAAATTTTCTGACAGCATTGGTGTATAGAGATATATAGAGGTATTTGAAGATTTAAGAACGAACCTAAAACGGTGCTAGGCCCGAATTAGCATATTAAACTGCAGGCTAGGAATCTCGACGGTCAATGTCGCGATGGTCCAGTGGTAGGGCATTAGTATACAGAACAAAGATGTCAGGGTTCGAATCCCAGGACTGACAGGATTTTTTTAAATCTTCAAATATGTGTTTTTATCATTGGGGTTAAGGCATGGTCTTAATAATTCGTAGTGGGATTTTTGAGATTTGTTTTCGAATTTTCAAATTATTTCTACTATTGCAATAGTAAATGGTTTGCAAAATAAGTAGAAAAAGTTCTATGTGCACATATTTTTTTTATACTATACTTTTTTACAATTAAAATAATTTGAAAAGCTTATAATGCATATTAACATATTAAGTAATATAACTAAGTATATAATATTGCAATATTCCCAATCTTCTTCCTCATGGTTTACGACTTTCAAAACTTAGCATGTGCTATGGACCACTTTAAATTTTTCCAGTAGAGTACATTGTAAAACAAACAACTTTAAGTCATGGCATATCATAAATGTTCATATTCTTAATAAACTCTAGTACATTTTACAATATAAAATAAATCATGTAAGTAGATGAATATTAAATAAAGTTAATGTAGATAAAGTCATAGAAAACAATATTTCCTGAATATTGATTAACTTGGAAAGTGAGCCTCAAAATAAAATATAAAGGTCTTCTCATAATCTTATTGTTTAAATTGTTGAGTTTCATTTTAGAGTTTTTATTATATTTTTGTAAAATTGTACCAAGTGAACACAATTTCCAAAACTAACAATTTAAAAAATGGAAATTAATATGTAAAGAATTTAATCAACATTAAATCCAAATTTTTATTATCATCCCATGTGAGATTCTTAATGTTTATGTTTAGAAAATTCTACAGCCAGAGTTTACCATATAAAAACATACTGTAACTTTGTTCAAACATCAGATCTATGACTTTTTCTTAAGCATTTATCCACTTTAAAAACGGTTTGTTTTGATTCGTGATCCTAATACAATTACTACGACTACTACTACTACTACTACTACTGGGAATGCTTCCTTTCTAACAAAGAAATAAAACAACACCTTGTTTATATAATTTTATTTTCATAATAATAACCCAAAACATCAGCGGAATTGCACCACCTGTCCAGGAAAGATTTAGTTGACTTATATAGTAGTTTAATCGTAATCATATTGATGTCTATAAAATATTATAATAGATATTATAAATTCAAATCTTTATGTCAATAAGTTGACTTACCTACCTTATAAACATTTAAAACAGTTACACGAATGTATTTATTGGGTCATTGAAAAAATATACTATACAGCTTTAGAGAATTGTCTATATTGCACTTCATAATCGTGTGATATGGCCATTATAACCATTGTTGTTGCAAAACCTATTATTTTGGAGCTACATCAGAAACAATTAAATTATTTTAGTAATATGGCAACTTAAACACCAAATTTCTTTGATATATGAATAGCTTTTCATAGCAAGCTCGAAGACTACTAAAATAAAGTAATTATTATAAATCTGACATTCAATCATTTCAAATGCAGAAGGAGTTCCTCTGAAGGTCTACAGAACTGTGATTCGATGTATTCTATGTTATGGAACACATAGCTACAGTTTTCACTTAGGTTTCTTTCATAAAAAATTTAATTATTTAAAAATACAAAATATTATTTATGATTATCCCATAGCTCTTTGTAGTTTGTTAGAGGGAACAGGGGTGAATAACATGTACGATTTCCCGATTGTGGAAGCTGTCAAATTTAGAGTACAGTAGCTTATCGATATATTTTTTAGTTTTTTGCTGGGAATGAAATAATTTGCTTCTAGACGTCTGAAACAAAAACAAAAAAACTTCCTTTGCAAGAATTTTGTATCGTCTGGTTTTGCTACTATTGATATAGGCAAATACCTACATTACACTGAAAGTATCAAAACCGGGCGACAAAATATGCTTGCAAAGGGATTTCTTTATTGTTGTAAAATTCTAGAAGTTAAATAAGAAAAAATCGATAAGAAATATTATTTCGAATTTGACTTGTTATACGACAGCTTCCACCACCAGGACATATTACAAGTTCACTCTTCTCTCCTGTACCCAACTACAAATAGCAAGCCAAAAACACGACATGTCACTTTTTGCACAAAATCTTTCAACCAATGATTCCAATAGATTTGTAAAAAATTATTTTTGCTAGTGCTTTCGACCTTACAGAGTCATTATCGGGCAAAAAGTATTAAACTTGTTACAACTAAACCAAGTTTTCACCGTTTTAAGTCATTTTGCATCTCTTGACAAAATAGTAGTATCGTCCTCAAAGGGAATACATTTAGTTTTACCCAGATGATGGGAGGTTGTTAGCATAGATGATAAATAAAATCGGACCAAAGATGTAGCTGTGAGTCCATATTGTTAAGGCTTGCAAACTATTTTCTCCGCGATAAATAAATTTAATAAGTTCAGTACACCTCCCGTGTGAATTATAATTATTATTAAGACCCTCACGTATGTCATTAATAACTGCAATTAAAGCTTTCATTGCTGAGCTTTTTTTACGAAAATGAATTAAGCCCATATCAATAACGATCTTAGATAATACAAACCGTAGATAAAACATAAGACACTGAGCATTATCCCACTTCTAAAGTATTTACACCGACCAATCACAGTTAAGTACATTACATGTCGGAGTGTTGTTCGTCCAAATTTAATTCATATCCATTGTGTCTACATGAATTAATTTGGTATTTTAGTGACTTATATTTTGGAAAACGCCAAGGCGTGTTGTAAAAAGCCGTATTTATAATAAAGTGCGAAGTGTGACGACGCCGATAAAGGAAACTTATATTTATTTTGGTAAGTTGTTTAATTTTTAGAGATTCTATCGACGGCCATTTTTGTTTATTTAAAAATAAACAAAACAGGACTTGGTAATGGGCCATGTTCACATATGAGATATGCTGTTTTATAAATTATATTGTAATAGTTAGTCGCTATACAAGTTATTCTAAATAGTCAGTTCGTTAAAAAAGCCAAAAGTTTTTAAATTGAAAAAAAGCCCAATTGAAATTTAATATTTGAAATTATACGTCATCGGGAATAGACCAATCATCTTGTGTCGAAGTTTTTTTTGTTATACAAAACCAAGCCAACGAACAAACCGACACACAGAATGTCGAAGTGAACGCACATCTAAGTGACATTAACATTGACACCACCTAACACCTAACCTTAGTTTTTTGTTTTGGTTTAATTTTATTATTAATATGGATCAGCTGGATTTATAAAAGTTGAATCAAGTGTTTTACCCATTGTAAACGAAAATATAATTACCAAGATGATTACTGCATTTTTTAACAATACTCAGTTTACAAAAGTCAGGAAGGTAAGACTTTGTTTTAATAGTAGGTATTTACAGTTTAAATGGAGCCAATACACCTTATAGTAAAACATATTTATCTCAGGTTTTATTTTTAGATCTGCCAAGCAAGAATATGGGGATAATTTCTTTTTCCATAAGAGAGAAGGAGACAAATTACACCTAAACATAAAGTACGGCAAAAACCTTCTGATGTGCTTGTTGTAATTAACAAAAATGAAATTTTTAGTGCACAATGCTTACGATATGCTGCATGTCAAGGTTTGTAATATTTATTATGCTTTTTTGTTTTTATATCACATATAATAAACAGTGTATAAGGCCTTTTATTTCTATAAATATTTTTTTTCTAATTTTGACATATAGACATTTTTTGTAATAGCAGCAAGTGTTAAAATAATCTAGAAATAGATTTTGTTAGTGAACCTTGTAATAATTATGATACCAAAGAATGCTGCAGAGCACCTATGAAATTTTGAGTTAAAAAATATGCCATATTTTTAGGCTATTTTTATACCCTTTTCAAAAATTTTATGATCCTCGTTTTTTGCAAAACTTAAAATGCTCTGATAGCCTTCGAACGAAGTCAGCAAAGCACCTCTGTTATATAAAGTTTTTTCTGTAAAAACAGCAACACCATATATTTATGCACTTGAAATATTATATTTTTAAAAAATACATGGTGCTTCTTGCTAACCTTCGAAAGAAGCCAGCAGAGCAATTCGGTTTTTTAAAGCTTTTTTCTAAAAACCACACCCCATTTTTAGACTCTTGAAATATTGTAAAACTTTACTAAAAAAAATTGCTATTTTTAAATAATACAGGGTGCTTTGTTGGAACAAAGTCAGCAGGACACTTCAGTTTTTTAATTTGTTTTTTTATATATAAAAACAACTACTTATGACACATGTTTAGGCTGTTTTAAAATCCTAAAAATGTGGTAAGTATATTTGTTTTTAGAAAAAAAACTTTGAAGTCAGCAAGGAATTGCGAATTTTTTTAAAAATACCAAATTTCGAATATTTTATAATATTGTAGGAGCCAAAAAACGTGGTGTGGTTTAAAAAAAAAACTGGGGTGCTCTGCTGGATTCGTTTGAAGCTAACAAAGCATCCCGTAATTTTTTATTTTATAATACTCAATAGCCTAAAAAATTGTACTTTTAAAAATAGCAGTTTTTTTCGAAAAGCTCTATATTTCAAAAATGTGGTGAGATTGTTTTTTTTTTACTTTTGAAAATCCGAGGTTCTTTACTAGATTCGTTCAGAGCATTTTGTAGCTGGTTATATAGTTATTTTGTAACTGCATATCTCTTTTATTTTTTTCAGGTGGTTACAAACATGTGGCTTCATAGAAGAAGTGAGGAACCATCTGTAACATCTACTCAGTGTTATTGGAAAGGCTCTAATTTATCAAAATGCGTAAATATTGATGTACACTTGGCTAGATTGTTAAAGAAACCTCTTCATCCACTACAGGAAAATGAATCAGTACTTTTATATTCTTAGGATTCGTATATATATATTTTTTATTTGTAAATAAATTGTTTTTTACTTCATTTTTCTCATTTTTTATTAAAAGGTTGATAAATAAAATTTTCACAGATTTTTATATTTTTGTTTGTAAACAATAATTGAAAAGTTTTTATTAAAAATCGCCAATGTTAATAATAATAACTTAAGTCAATATTATTCTTTCTCCTTTTTTAAAGCTACTATCAATAAAGGTATTACTTTAGCTTGACCTTTGATCAATTTTTATTTTTGTGATATATTTGGTTTGACAGAAAAAAACTTATAACCTTTTGACATTGGTTTTCACTTAGATTTTCATAAAAAATAAATGGAACTGCAAACATGTTTTACTATCGTAATAACGAATAGCAACATAAAATTTTTTTTTTCACATTTATTACTGTTGTCATTTTCATAAAGGATTGATAAGAAGGCACACTTTCTGGTTTTTTGAAAAAGGTAGCAAGAATTGTGATATTTTTAAATTTATCACCAGTGATACCACATGTAGTTACCCGATTTATTGGAATATATAGACTTTGCTACCACATTCAACTGAACTTGGTTGTTTTTAATATTTATCACCGCGACATAGGCGTTTTTGTTAAAATGTTTCATTTTAAACTGCTGTAAATAGGTGCCTTTGTTTTGGTAGTTTTAGTCCCAAAAAAATCTATGCATATACAGGTACTCGTTCCTCTTTGATTTGCTCGAAAAGTTAAATTTTTATCAAAAATTACATTGGCTGTTTAAAAACTCATTATAATACCTGAAATGTGATAATTAGGTAAATTAAATTAAAAAACAAACAAAAAAGTTTATTAAATTAATATTTACTCTTACAAAATAGGTTCTTGTAAGTTAACAAGCAATTATGCAGATATTACTAAGTAAATGTACTTGCTTAAAATTCACACACGAATGTGGTTTTAACATGTTAAATTAACTAACCCTTCTTATAACTCTTTCCACATGTATGTATTCTTAGAGATGCTATTCTTTTACTTAATTGTACATCTTCTGGAGAACTTTTTTCATTCTGTGATACACTAGGTGTGGCTTTACTAAAGTGCATCCCATGTTTTCAAGTAGCTGAATATTCTGAAACCCCTATCTGCCATTATATGGGATCCAGGAACCAGTTTGTTTAAATACCCACATTTTTCTATTATTTCTTTATCACTAGTTCTTCCACAAAATGATGAATAAATTCGGTATCTTCAAAACTTTCAGGAGATTCTGCATTTTCTTCCAGAAGGGTTTTTAGGTTATACACCTAAGAATTTATAGTAGCCTCATTTTCAATTTCCTGAAGGGGACAATTCGCAGAAATTGCTACTACATCTTGATAATCCGGTGTATTTTTATTAAAAAGTTCACGAGAACATCGCCAGTAGAAGGTTGATTTTCTTCTTTCCAAATTTCTAGGAACACTAATAAATATTTTTGAAGATGAATGTGAATCATTATCACATTCTGGAACAAAACACTTTTTCGTAGTCATAATATTTATAAAAAGTACAAAATTAAACACACAAATTCCAAATAAATTCTTGATCGAGACACTATGACAGATGCCATATACAGTGCTGCCATTTTGCCATTTTCTGAATTATTAAGTGACTTTTAAAACAATGAAACTTTAAATATGGTAAAAGTTTAAACAGAAATAATACTTTTAAAAAACATTTGATATTATGTATTTAAAAGATATTTGTTTAACAATGTTTTAGAAGTCTAAAATTAAGAAGGAGTACACAAACGAACGTACATCACTTCTCGTAAACCTTCTAGCCGGCAACGTTGTGCGCTAGCTCCTATTGGTCTATTCCCGGTGACGTCATAAATTTTAAAAAAATTCATAACTCCGGCAAATGAATAGATAAAAAAAAATAAAAAAAATGTAGTTTTATTTTCAACTCTATTATTCATAAAAAAAATTTCAAAATTTTTGAACATGCCCCATTGATACATGTTATAAGTAACAAGGTTTTTATTGTAAATTGTTTACTATTTCTTGTTTTATGGAGAATATTTTTTAAGAAAGTGGAAAAAGTAACATGCAATCAAATAAAAAAATATCAATTTCATTGGTAATTCATTAGTTTAAAACTTCACAACTGGTTTTAATAGTTTTCAATAGTTCTTTAAAATAATATGGGATCAATAACAAGGAAAGCAGGTTACTTTTTATATGAATTTCTTTCTTAAGTAAATTACAAATAAGTTTAGATATATTTTTAGAAATATAAGTTACATTTTTACCTGTTTTGTGTTTTACCTCTTTTTTTGTAAGTCTATATTTATTGCATAAATTGTAAAAAGTTTGACAGTCGTGTGGTGCTTTACTTATTTTAAAATTTCATCTACTAATTTTTAATCGTTTCTTGATATTTTGCAGCCCACTAAGTCTGTTACATCCTTGATTTTTATAATGAAATAATTTTTGGTGTTAAATTCCTATTTATTTATTTTTATGGTGAACTATTCAAATTACCTTTTATTGGTTTTTATATTGTATGAAGAGTAAGTTGATTTGAGATCATCAAATTTTCTAAAACATATAGGTACTCGAATTTTGGACACCATGTATATTTTCTGTTTATATATTGTAAAATGCATCCAAGTTCTTGAACCATCATGTATATTACTGTTAGTGTAACCATTTGTGCACTCATTCTTCAATAAGTTTTATGTAACTTATTGAAAAGTCGTTTGCAATTAATTTAACTAGCATTCCTGTACTGATCAATGGTAATAATTATAGCGAAGCCCCTATAAACATAATTTAAAGCACGTTAAAACGCATGACTAACCAATCATCTAGCTAGACTTCACTGTAGATGACGAGCACGTGCGTGTCTTCATTCCAAATGAATAACATCAAATTTAATATTCAAAATAAAGGAAGTCAGGATGCGATGCGTGTCCAGACAGGTTTTTCATATCGATGTTATGCCACTTCAAATTTATTTCTAATAATTAACATAATACAATTACAATAAATTACTGTATTACAGATAGATAACATATTTATCGCATTTGTATAATTCTACTATAACGTTTATAAATTGAGCTGATTTCTCTTAAATTAAATCGCTATATTTATGATAATTTAATTTAAAATGCATTATTTATAGAAGATTCCACAAAAACCTTTTATTTTAAAAAACAAGTTGTATTTTATATATACTTGTACGTACGAATGACAAATAAAAATGAAGATCAAATACCAAAGACAAATATAACTGTAATAAACTGCTCTTAAAATTTTAGTTGCCAATGACAAGACTTTTTTTTATTATACTCAATTGATTGCGTGATTTTCTCTTATACAGTCTGTCCTTTTTTATATGAATGTTGCCTCATATACTTTACAATATCTATCTGTGTCTCTCATTTTTTCTTTTAAATTTGTTGACAATACTATTTTCATAAGACTGTTTTTTTGTGATCTAGTAACCTTATTCTTGAAATTTTGACACTAGGCACTAGACACTCTAATTTTTGAAGGTCTTGTAATAATTGGCATTATTTAAAAATATAAATTCACCAAAAATTCTAAACAAGTATTTTGAATGTTTTAAATTAAAAATTCAAAAGTAAACACATATATTTCAATATCGTCAACAATTAGGTTATTAATCTAGTCAGGTAGGGTTAATAATAAGAATTCAATTTACTTAAATGGAAACATTATATATAAACAAATATTTGTAAATCAAATTTAACTGAAAATTAACCAACTATAATTCAAATAAATTAAAACCCATTGAACTAGAGAATTCAAGGTAGAGCGTTGACATTTTTAAAAGTAAAACTATCACTTAAATTTTAAGTTTATATAGAGAGACTAAATAGAAAGAAAAGACTCGAGTGAGGACTTAGGTCGCCGAAGGCGAGATCTCTCGTTTTCTCCTGAAATAAAGTAATGTGTAATGTAAAGTTATGGGTAAATATCTTTAATTTATTTAAAGTGTTTTGTTTAAGATAATTGAGTTACATATAGTGGCCAATTTTACATATAGTTAAAGTTTCCAGTACGTTTTTTAATTTTTTAGTCCAAACTTTTTAATTTAATAGGAAGTTTATATATTTGTCATAATTCATAGGTTCTTTTACTAAAAGTATGGATATATTATGAAGTAGTGCTTAATTCCCTAAATATAATTTTATTCATTTATTCTTGAGTCAATTTTGTACTTATTTTAAATATATACATTTGTTAATGTTTTATTACTTATTATTAATCTCTCATCCTCTTTCCAAAAACAGTGAAATATTTGTGAATCCTCAGCATTTTCTATTCCCTTAAAAATAGAGGAGTCTAAAATTAACTGCAAAGAACTGCACGACTATGCTATTAAGGGATAATTTTTGTTCTTTTAATTTAATTTTTTATTATTTTTTTTGCCACTGCTGAATAGATGTTCCTTCTGGACTCCAGGACCATTTGGCTGGTGACAGTGCTGCCTTATCTCCTTAATAGTATATTAACAACAATAGCTAAAGACTTATCAGCAGTTACAAATGGTCTTTAGACTTCCTGAAGTCTTTGAGATGATCATATATGACCATGTTTACCCCGTTATCTCAAAGCAGATTTCTTCATCACATCATGAATACCTCAAAGAAAGATTAACAGTCACTAATCTCGCAATAATCATTCAGTATGTACCAGATAGATAAACATGGCCAACCAGGCGTGATCTATATACAGACAAATATACCATTCTATTCTAATAAATAAATTGCCAGAATTTGGATTTAACTCTGATGCCTTCAGTTTTGTATATTGTCCTCTAAGACATACCATTAAGAAAGAACAATACCTAGAGGTTTTCAATAGTCAAGAATCTAGATTTATAATTGGAGGCGACTTTAATGCAAAACACACCCATTGGAGCTCCAGACTAACAACAACTAAGGGTAAAAACCTAAAAGAAGCAATGACACATTCAACTGGCAAACCAACTTATTGGCCCACAGATAGGAACAAAATACCCGACCTAATAGACTTTTTGTTTTAAGAAATATGTCCGCAAACTACGTCCAAGCTGATGAGGCATAGGACATGAATTCAGATCATTCGCCCATTCTTCTCACTCTTAGTGACACCATTATCTAAAAGGAAAACGCTTCTAGACTAATAAATAGGAGAACAGACTGAAAAAGCTTCAGACTGGAAATTGAAAATAAAATCAATCTTTCTGTTCTGTTAAGAACAAAAGCACAGCTAGATGAAGAAGTAAAACTACTTGTGTCCAACATACAACAGGCAGCATGGGAAAACACGCCACCTATTATGCAGCGAAGAACCTCATAGAAATCTCATAGAAACTAAAGTTTCTTTAGCTCCTTAGAAAGTAAAGCTTCTTCTGGCATTACTTTCTTAGAAAGTAAAATTTCGTCCGATATTTCTTCCTTAGAAGAAAAGGTGACTTGTAACAAATCTTCTTAAAAACCAAAATTTCTTCCGACTTGGGAAACAAAATCTGTTCAAAGAAAGATGCAATTTATTCTGATATGTCTTCTCTAAAAATGAAATTTCTGCTGATGTGAAAAATAAGATGACTTCCGTTGAGGAGAAAATAAAACAGATGGAAAAGAAGATAGAAGAATTGGAACATACAGAACCAGCTAAGCGGTGAAATAAAGTGCCATGAGGTAGAGTCGAAGTTGAAATTGGAAGAAGCTGTAAATTCTGCTTGTGTTAAAGCCCTAACTTTAAACGAACAGATGTCAAGGACCAACTACCTTAAACAGTTCGAAACAGCGCCAGAACAAACGAATGGTCTGAACGAGAGAAGGAAGTAAATTTGAACAGCGCCCTTCGAGGAGACACTTTAGATGTTTTTCAGACAATGTCTGTGGAAGAGACGGATAATTTTGAAAAAACTCAAAAAGACACTAAACATGCGATATAGCCACGAACAATTGGAACATTTAAACCACTTACAGTTAAAGAATCGCAAACAGAAACGAGACTCTTTATGAATATGAAGTAGATATTGCCAGGTTGGTGCGATTTGCTTACCCATGAGCTCCGCAAAACATGATGGTATGTTTGTTGATGGAATCTGTGACTACGAGATTCAGAAAACACTTCGCTTAGCCCGCCACAAAACATTGGTTGATCTCTTGTCCTCTGCTTTAGAGTATGAAGCAGCTACGTAAGCTTCTGGAGGATACAGTAAAGTGAAGACTGTAAAATAAAAAACGTAGAAGATAAACTCGACCAACTAATTAACATTTTGAAGAGCATTACTGATAAAAAGATGAAGACAAAGACCATCAGGTTCTGGAATTGCGGTTAACTGGGACATGTACGCAGTTCGTGCAAACGCCCTAGGGTCCCAACAACTAAAGACAACACGCCGCAGGAAAACTAGAGCGGGTCGGCCAAGAGGGGGCAGCTTTGACCCGAAATCGTTCCAAAGACCTTCTCATACTGATAGCCTCTTTGAAATGTCGCGATGATAGTAGTAGAGGTAGGGGCGCTTGAGGCCGACTGGATACACCGCAACCCGCAATACACGGTCTAACATTCCAAGGTATCGCAACCCACAATACACGGAATGAACTCATGCGCCGCGGCCTGCTCCATTTGGCCTAGACATTGAGCGTAATAGGTGTAAGATAAGAGGGATTAAGTTTGTATAATTATTAATAAATGTTAGGTGTAAGAATTCAAGATGGCGGCCGTCGTTCTCTTGCTCGAGCCTTGTTCTGATATTGTAACCTACTGAGAGAAGAAGACTTTAGGGTTCGTAGAAATTCTTGGGGGTTGTTGAAAATAATATGGGGAGGTGGGAAGTAGGTTTATATGTTGTAGTCTAAACAACAAAGGGGTGCCTTTAAAATTAAATTGTTATAATTTCAACAATTAATAGGTTGGGATATGGGATATTTTAATTTTAAATAAGTCTAGAGTTTGGAGGGTTTTAGGTTAGAGGCGTTAAAGTTTAAGGCTGAGTATTAACATATTATAAGACGTTTGCAACTCAGATAATTATTATTACCGGTAATACAGATACCGATAAGTTTCAAAATAAAATAGAATTGAAAAGCTACTTCGGTAAGCGTTCCAAATGTATCAAATATTAAAGATTTATTTCTTTTATAATCGAACTAACATATCTATTAGATGAAAAATATTCGGTGATCTACTCCAGAATACCTGGCCCTTCGGCCTGGCTTTTCGACAAATTTTTCATGTTGAATGGTGAATATATTTTTTCCTTTTAAAATTTAATCATGTTGATATATTTACATATAAAAAAAATGATTCGCACACACTAAGATTAAGATCTAATCAATAGATAAGGGTTTCTATTTTTAAAGAACAACTATGTCAGAACTAAATATTAGTATGTAATTTAATTTCACGTTTGGAATTGGTGATTGTATCTCCATACAAAAAAAATATATATGGGTATTAGTGGTTGAACACTACCGAGAATATCCATTTTAAATGTTTGAGAATTTATTGACCACCTTAGTAGTTTTATTATTAGAACGTTTAAGACCCAACCACGACCCCTGTAAGCTACATATCTATATTGTTTTAACTAATTTATCTAATCTTTATTATATACAATCAAGGCCGTATACATCAACACTAGTAGGTAGAGACATAAGTTTTTTAATTTCGAAAAATTATATTGTCCCAACACCCACTTTTAAAAAATATTAATACATATCTAAATTTTACGATTTTTCGAAACATTTCAATAACAGGATTATCCATTTGAATTACACCTCATTATTACTCAATACCATCTTAGAAGGAGGAGTACTTAACAATGGATATTTATAAATCAGAAAAATCTAGCTTATGTGGTTTTTAAAGACAGATGATTGTTTTAACTGAAAATAAATTACTAGCAGACGATACATGACTATCACATTTTACAAAAAGTACTTACCTTCAACCATAAATAAACTATCATTTTTAAAACTCATCATACATATCCAAAGAAAAAAATAGCGTTAACTATCATTTCTGATGAAACATTACACATTTTTTTAAAGTAATAACACCAACACCTACATATCTGTACAATATGGTATTCAAACAAAGAATGAACTATAATTAGATTATTTTCTTAAAATTGAAGGTCAAACACTGAAGCAGTGAAATAAAAATCGATAATGGTCCAAAATTTTATTAATAATTTCGAAGGTTAGTGCAAAAAAACAATTGTTTAAAGGAAGTTATTTTAACATCAAAATATATCGATAACCTAATCGGCTTTAAATTACTAGGTCACCGAAATAATTTTTTCTAAGAATAGGACACAATTCAGAAATCATCAATCTAATTTAAATTAATAAATACGAAAATCTTTTTTTAAAAAGTTGAGGGAATGTTGTCTTTCTGCAGTTTCTAGTATATGAATAATCGACCATATAAAAATATGTATAGTATTCATAATTTAAAATGAAAATATATAATCATTAAAGTTTATACCAGTATTACTGTTTTTAAAATTGGATTAAATTGGCATATCATAGAACTAAATCTAAAATTAATTTCTGCTTAAGAATAATAAAAGCTATTTAGCTTAAAAAATATTTATTGCCATTGGTTAAGTAAAATTATTTGAAAAGAAAATGACTAAAAAATATTTGAGGCTTTGTTACTATTGGTTAAGTAAAATTGTTTAATAAAAACAAAAATACGTTTAACAACAAGCACCAACGGGAAGGTTGTAACAATAGCTTGTCAGGATGGGATGGGGTAAAAAGGATGGGGTTTTTTGGTAAAATACAGGGACTTTTGGCATATGCGCTAATAATGTCTAAACTTAAAATCTTAGATTATTTAAACTTTTTATTGTTGTATTTAAACAAAATCAAACGACACTTAATTTGATAAAATATGGCCTAATATGTAATTATCGTAGTTGTTGTTATTTGATAAGAGCTAATAAATCGTATGATCTTAAACTTGGAACTAATAATAAAAATATAGGATTATTACCGTATAAATTTATTGCAAGGTCAGATACTGCTACCACCATAATCACAAATTTTAAAGGTTTTATTTTAATCTTCCACATACCTATTTCGATATTGTTTTTATAACGATTTTATTATTTAATAACAAGTTTATACATTTTTACTTTGGCCAGGAAAGATAGGGACAGTCATAATAACATAGTTTTGTAAACTAAAAAAATATTTCTATAGGTTTTATTTGACAACAATAACTTTACGTTCTGTCACGATAAATTGTCTCTTACATTTTAATATTGTTATTTTGCCTCTTTTATATTGTTTTTTATTAATATTTTTATATTTGCCTCTTTTAGGTTGTTATATATGGGTCTTTTTTTTGTATATGGGTCTTTTTTTTGTATATGGGTCTTTTTTGTATATGGGTCTTTTGATATTATTGTTTTTTAAATCGTAATTTTCGTATATGGGTCTTTTTTGTATTGTTTTGCCTCTTTTATATTGTTTTTATTAATATGTTTATATTTGCCTCTTTTAAGTTAAGTTAAACATGAGTCTGTTTTTGTCAATGGGTCTTTTGATATTTTTAAATCGTAATTTTCGTATATGGATCTTTTTTGTATTGTTTTGCCTCTTTTATATTGTTTTTATTAATATTTTTTATATTTGCCTTTTTTCAGTTAAGTTAAACATGGGTCCTTTTTATATGGGTCTTTTGATATTTTTTTGTTTTTTTGTTTTTATATTTGTATTTTTTATTGTTTTTTCAACTATTGCCTCTTTAAAATCTCTCTATAGTTTACATAACTACTTACTTTTTGACCTTAAGGATAGGAATCGAAGGAAGAAAATGACTTTAAAAAGATTTAGTTTTTAATTATTTAGCAAATGATTCAAATTTTTGTTTTTTATAACCGTAAGGTACAGAATCGTAATTATCAATACGTTTTCGTTTGGTAAAATTAGTACGAAAGACCTTTGTTACTTCTTTGGTAACAACAGTATGATCAGTATTTCTTAAGATATTTTTAGTTGAAATATATTCGTTAGGGGCTTCATTAAGTACCATGTCTCTTAGTTTTTCAAAGTTTACTAGTTCGCTCGTATTATAATTTAAGGTGATTCCTTTTACTTTTATTAGGTCCAGCGTTTTATTTTTTGCTGTAGAATAGACACGGTACGCGTATAATTTTGGGCCACCAGAGACAAAGTCTGTAATATAGCTACCCTCTCCATATTCAGCCAATTCGTCGGTCATTTCACCCAGAAAACTACCTAAAGGTACTTCATATTCTCCAGGTCGAGAAACATATATGACGGAATCTGTATCGTGGTAAAGAACTTTTTTATCTAACTTTTCCAAGAAACTATACAACTTCAACCTCGCTAAAGCCGTTGTATATGCTGCCAAAACAACATTGACTGTGGGGAGAACATCATATGCCTCATTTTTAAACACCCAATTAACTAATAAAGTTTTTTCATTTACTGGAAAGACACTATTTACTTCAATAAACGGTTTCGATAAAATATCGAAAAATTCAGCAGTATCTGAGACTATTGAGGTTTTATCTTGATTGTCTTTTTGTCCTAATTTTCCCCAGAAACTTGTGATGACACTTTTTCCTATCTGTCTACGCCCTGGGTTATATTCAATTTCATCAGCACATAAAGAAACTCCTTCCTTGTCAAAATACTCTGTGATATATTTTTCTTTCTCCACAATAGACTTACAATCCACAGGCCACCCCGAGGCCTGTTGTTTAATTTTTAAAAAATTGGAAATATATTCTGAAAATAGACCACCTGTTTTAGTATTAGGATCGTACTGGACAGTTTCATACTTCCAAATTTCGTATATTTCAATCATTTTATAGCCTTTTTCTAAAGCTTTTAAAACTTCATCTATCACCCAAGTACCTGAGATAACCCTTTCTTCGTGATTATGAACACATTCATTTGACATATTTTCACAACATGTCCGACAAAGTGAAAACATAAGTTTATTGTTTGATTTAATAGGTAATACTGCGTGATAAAGGTTCTGCGGTGGTAAAATTTTACATTTAATTAATCCGTCAGTTTTGTATAAATCTAGTGTTTTGCACTTGTCTCCAACAAATACCTGTGGATGTCCAATAGGATATTTTCCATACTTGTTCACCCAAGGATAAAGAGAACATACATCTACGTATTTTATTTTCTCTTCTTTTGCACATTTGTGATACAATTTCGTTGCGTCAGTTCTACCACCATAGAATGCGTCACGAGGTTCTAAAGGTAAAAAAGAAATAAGAGGGTGATTTTCAGTAAATGTAAGAATTTCTTCACTTATTGTAAAATCACATTCCCATTTTTCTATTACTTCGTAGCCTAAAGAGAGTAATCTTTGAGTTTTCATTAAAGTTGACTCATACCGCGCCTCTATGGTAGAGGTTGGGTCTTCATGCAACGGTTCATCCCGTTTGTATTTTATACACTTAATACAGCCATGAAAATAACATCCATGAAATTCAAAAATCTGATTAGTTTCTTTACAAAAACCATCTACTTTCACTCCAGCTAGCACAGCTTCTGTTCCATTTGCTGCATGAATAATGTTAATACCTCTCTGATGACCTTCCCAAATTAACCATTGTACGGCAATTTTAGACTGTTTGTCTCGGTATCTATAGCCATTTTTAGGCACAAGTCCGATCATATTGGGTTTTAGAAAATTCCTACGGAATATTTTATTACACGCCCCTGGAAGTGTAATAGCTTCAGTAAAAGGGTCTACTCGTCCCTCTTTAATAATCATTTCTCTGAATTTTAAACATGCACGGCTTAAAATATCTACGTCAGATATACAGTATGCTATGATTTCCTTTTGGAAATCAAAGACGTAATTTTTATTTTCTTCATGCCAATCCACAAGCTGTTGTCTACTATCAGTATTTTCATCGAGGGTGGGAGTGTACTTTAAATTATCAGGATCATAATATTCCAGAGCTGGTAAAGGACCTATATAATTCCAGTTTTCTTTTTTATTAAATAAATGGGGAAAATAACCCTTTTTTACATCTTTGAGCCCAAAAGCTTTAGGTAATTTTGACAAAGGCATTGGAAAATAGTTAAGAGAGTCAATAAACTTAACATTTCCCACACTCATTAAAAGTAATTTTGTTCCTCGGGTAATAAGTTCTGGTTTAAGGTCAGTAGAAGTTAGAATATAACTAAGCATAAACTGGTTATCGTAGAGTCCACCAGCGTGCCCAATCACGAATATTTTTTTAAACTGTTGTCTCTGGTTCATTATATACTCCATAAATCGTGACACTGGGTCAATTTTTAAAACTTGCTGTCTAATACCACAAATACATATTCTTATATCAGTATCTATACAGTACTCACAATGTTGTTGGTACACACACAAATTAGGTTTATGTAGAAATGAGCCGTCCGGCATAAGTGTTTCTTGAGTACTTTCCAAGTCGTAAAAAACTAATAGTACTCCAGACAATGTAGGTTTACCATTATCAATAGGCATAAAGCAATTGTGAGGCGAAGGTTTATGAGATCTGCATATTTTACAAAAAACTTCCCCACAAACGTGATGCCTACTCGTGAGAATTGTTTTGAGGCAAAGCTTACAGTTTCGAATTTGTTCACATTTTTTATTAGCAATATGATTGTCAAAGCATTGCTGGCCTCTAAAGTTTCTGTTACATATATTACATAATAAGTTTTTTTGAAAATGACAAGGTGGCGACTGACGACATGCCGGACACTGCCTCTCACATTTGTGATCGTTCTTATTATTGGAGGGTGTGTGGCATTTATCACAGAAATAACTACAACAAAAGGCAGCCGTTAATGACGTTATCACGTTGTAGTGCTGTTCGTAATATAATAGATTAAGTTTCCTAGGGCCCCCTACCCCTTCATAAATTATATCCCGACCCTTGTTTCCGTATTTATAAACAACTATGGTATAGTCTTGTAGATATTCTTGAAATTTTTCTAATTCTGGTATACCTGCACCATCTTTAGTTATAGAGACATTAGCGATTTCCATTAAATCTTTTGCTCTTTGCCCCTGCAATTTGCCAATGTCTTTTCGAACCTTAATGTAACTTGGGTCCTTATCAATGTACGCTTTTGCAACTACTACAGCTCGAGGTAGACAAAGATTATCTTTATTTTTAATTACCACAATTCCTCGCCTTTCAGCACATTCCTGGTTGAAGGTATTGTATTTGTCACTTTTACCAGTACCTTTAGGCATTTTTACAAATGTTGCACCAAGACAGAACGTTTCAGTATCTAAACCAGACGAATTTGACTGGTATACGGAAGAAATCATGTCCCACACATCGTTAAATTTTACCTCAGAAACAGGTTTAAGACGTAGCCACCCTTCACCACGACTAAATTCTTTTGAACAAAATGTAAAACCGATTTTATCGTTAGAATCTACACCCTCGGTTATTTTATTTATAATATCTTTTATACCTTCTTTTACCCACTTAATTGGGTCGGCATCTTTAGGAGCTGTACGTAATTTAAACTCAATAGTTCTACCCGTTAGTTTAAATTTATGTATTTTTCTAATACTATCTTTTACAACTAAGAATTTCTCCATTTTAGAATGAAAAACAAAAACTAAAAAAGTCAAAATTTTAAAATAGACTAAAAAAAATCGGAAAAATATTGTCTCGAAGATTAAATTATATATAAATTTTTCAAAAATAAAAAATTTAAGTTTTAAATTTTAAAAACTTGTAATAAATTTAAGACAAATATCAAAAACTATATATTAATTATATTTTAAATAAATCCAAATTACTCACATGAACACAATAACACTAATATAAAAGCACTTTTTACTGTTCAGAACAGACTAAGCCAACAGGTGTGTAAATAAATCTTTTATACTTTCGGAAAGAAGATTGTATTAAAATTATTTATATTCAACCTTGCAAAAAAAAAGATTAGTTATTTTTAGTGCCAAGGTGCTCAAGGTCAAGGTCAATTTCAAGGTCAAGGTCGAGGTCAAGCGCCAGGTCAAGGTCAAAGTGAAGGTCAAGGTCAAAGTCAAGGTCAAGGTCAAAGTCAAGGTCAAGGCCAAGGTGATATTCTTAAAATATTTATAGATCGTCGTTTTTCTGCTTTATAGAATATATCTGTTATTTACGCTTGGAGAAGAAAATTCTTAAAATAAAAGTTATTTGTAATATTATTCTCTGTAATTTTTGTCCTATACATAATTTTCCTAAAATGACCAGTATTCCAGAAATTTTATAAAAAGTGCAAAATTTAATTAATTAATGGAATATTCTGTTATTTACACTTGGAAAAGAAAATTCTTTAAATAAAAGTTATTTGTAATATTATTCTCTATAATTTTTGTCGAATACATAATTTTCCTAAAATGGGCAATATTCGAGAAATTTTACAAAAAGTGCAAAATTCAGTCAATTAGTGGAATATATCTTTTATTTACAATTGTAGAAGTAAATTCTTTATATAAAAGTTATTTGTAATGCTATTCTCTATAATTTTTGCCCTATACATTATTTTTGATAAAATGGCCAGTATTCGAGAATTTTTACAAAAGTGTAAAATTCAATTAATTATTGGAATATACCTGTTATTTACACTTGTAGAAGATAATTCTTTAAATAAAAAGTTATTTGTAATCAAGGTCAAGGTCAAGGTCACGGACGACCCACATGCCCGTATACACGCGGACAAGTTCAGCCACCGACCACACACAACCCACGTGCCCGTACACACTCGGACAAGTTCACACACCAACAACGCATGACCCAATCACACAAGGACCCGTTTCGCGCAATTTCCACGCAACCTCACATATTTTTAGAAATCCATTTTTAAAAATCTAAAGTAAAACCTTTTCATTATTGTTTTAAGAGAACTATTTTAAGAATTCTATTTTAAGAAATCTATTTTAAAAAATCTATTTTAAGCAATTTATTTCTAAAAATAGATTTCTTAAAATAGATGTCTTAAAATAGATGTCTTAAAATAGATTTCTAAAAATAAATTCCTTAAAATAGATTTTTTAAAATATGTGAGGTTGCGTGGAAATTGCGCGAAACGGGTCCTTGTGTGATTGGGTCATGCGTTGTTGGTGTGTGAACTTGTCCGAGTGTGTACGGGCACGTGGGTTGTGTGTGGTCGGTGGCTGAACTTGTCCGCGTGTATACGGGCATGTGGGTCGTCCGTGACCTTGACCTTGACCTTGATTACAAATAACTTTTTATTTAAAGAATTATCTTCTACAAGTGTAAATAACAGGTATATTCCAATAATTAATTGAATTTTACACTTTTGTAAAAATTCTCGAATACTGGCCATTTTATCAAAAATAATGTATAGGGCAAAAATTATAGAGAATAGCATTACAAATAACTTTTATATAAAGAATTTACTTCTACAATTGTAAATAAAATATATATTCCACTAATTGACTGAATTTTGCACTTTTTGTAAAATTTCTCGAATATTGCCCATTTTAGGAAAATTATGTATTCGACAAAAATTATAGAGAATAATATTACAAATAACTTTTATTTAAAGAATTTTCTTTTCCAAGTGTAAATAACAGAATATTCCATTAATTAATTAAATTTTGCACTTTTTATAAAATTTCTGGAATACTGGTCATTTTAGGAAAATTATGTATAGGACAAAAATTACAGAGAATAATATTACAAATAACTTTTATTTTAAGAATTTTCTTCTCCAAGCGTAAATAACAGATATATTCTATAAAGCAGAAAAACGACGATCTATAAATATTTTAAGAATATCACCTTGGCCTTGACCTTGACTTTGACCTTGACCTTGACTTTGACCTTGACCTTCACTTTGACCTTGACCTGGCGCTTGACCTCGACCTTGACCTTGAAATTGACCTTGACCTTGAGCACCTTGGCACTAAAAATAACTAATCTTTTTTTTTGCAAGGTTGAATATAAATAATTTTAATACAATCTTCTTTCCGAAAGTATAAAAGATTTATTTACACACCTGTTGGCTTAGTCTGTTCTGAACAGTAAAAAGTGCTTTTATATTAGTGTTATTGTGTTCATGTGAGTAATTTGGATTTATTTAAAATATAATTAATATATAGTTTTTGATATTTGTCTTAAATTTATTACAAGTTTTTAAAATTTAAAACTTAAATTTTTTATTTTTGAAAAATTTATATATAATTTAATCTTCGAGACAATATTTTTCCGATTTTTTTAGTCTATTTTAAAATTTTGACTTTTTTAGTTTTTGTTTTTCATTCTAAAATGGAGAAATTCTTAGTTGTAAAAGATAGTATTAGAAAAATACATAAATTTAAACTAACGGGTAGAACTATTGAGTTTAAATTACGTACAGCTCCTAAAGATGCCGACCCAATTAAGTGGGTAAAAGAAGGTATAAAAGATATTATAAATAAAATAACCGAGGGTGTAGATTCTAACGATAAAATCGGTTTTACATTTTGTTCAAAAGAATTTAGTCGTGGTGAAGGGTGGCTACGTCTTAAACCTGTTTCTGAGGTAAAATTTAACGATGTGTGGGACATGATTTCTTCCGTATACCAGTCAAATTCGTCTGGTTTAGATACTGAAACGTTCTGTCTTGGTGCAACATTTGTAAAAATGCCTAAAGGTACTGGTAAAAGTGACAAATACAATACCTTCAACCAGGAATGTGCTGAAAGGCGAGGAATTGTGGTAATTAAAAATAAAGATAATCTTTGTCTACCTCGAGCTGTAGTAGTTGCAAAAGCGTACATTGATAAGGACCCAAGTTACATTAAGGTTCGAAAAGACATTGGCAAATTGCAGGGGCAAAGAGCAAAAGATTTAATGGAAATCGCTAATGTCTCTATAACTAAAGATGGTGCAGGTATACCAGAATTAGAAAAATTTCAAGAATATCTACAAGACTATACCATAGTTGTTTATAAATACGGAAACAAGGGTCGGGATATAATTTATGAAGGGGTAGGGGGCCCTAGGAAACTTAATCTATTATATTACGAACAGCACTACAACGTGATAACGTCATTAACGGCTGCCTTTTGTTGTAGTTATTTCTGTGATAAATGCCACACACCCTCCAATAATAAGAACGATCACAAATGTGAGAGGCAGTGTCCGGCATGTCGTCAGTCGCCACCTTGTCATTTTCAAAAAAACTTATTATGTAATATATGTAACAGAAACTTTAGAGGCCAGCAATGCTTTGACAATCATATTGCTAATAAAAAATGTGAACAAATTCGAAACTGTAAGCTTTGCCTCAAAACAATTCTCACGAGTAGGCATCACGTTTGTGGGGAAGTTTTTTGTAAAATATGCAGATCTCATAAACCTTCGCCTCACAATTGCTTTATGCCTATTGATAATGGTAAACCTACATTGTCTGGAGTACTATTAGTTTTTTACGACTTGGAAAGTACTCAAGAAACACTTATGCCGGACGGCTCATTTCTACATAAACCTAATTTGTGTGTGTACCAACAACATTGTGAGTACTGTATAGATACTGATATAAGAATATGTATTTGTGGTATTAGACAGCAAGTTTTAAAAATTGACCCAGTGTCACGATTTATGGAGTATATAATGAACCAGAGACAACAGTTTAAAAAAATATTCGTGATTGGGCACGCTGGTGGACTCTACGATAACCAGTTTATGCTTAGTTATATTCTAACTTCTACTGACCTTAAACCAGAACTTATTACCCGAGGAACAAAATTACTTTTAATGAGTGTGGGAAATGTTAAGTTTATTGACTCTCTTAACTATTTTCCAATGCCTTTGTCAAAATTACCTAAAGCTTTTGGGCTCAAAGATGTAAAAAAGGGTTATTTTCCCCATTTATTTAATAAAAAAGAAAACTGGAATTATATAGGTCCTTTACCAGCTCTGGAATATTATGATCCTGATAATTTAAAGTACACTCCCACCCTCGATGAAAATACTGATAGTAGACAACAGCTTGTGGATTGGCATGAAGAAAATAAAAATTACGTCTTTGATTTCCAAAAGGAAATCATAGCATACTGTATATCTGACGTAGATATTTTAAGCCGTGCATGTTTAAAATTCAGAGAAATGATTATTAAAGAGGGACGAGTAGACCCTTTTACTGAAGCTATTACACTTCCAGGGGCGTGTAATAAAATATTCCGTAGGAATTTTCTAAAACCCAATATGATCGGACTTGTGCCTAAAAATGGCTATAGATACCGAGACAAACAGTCTAAAATTGCCGTACAATGGTTAATTTGGGAAGGTCATCAAAGAGGTATTAACATTATTCATGCAGCAAATGGAACAGAAGCTGTGCTAGCTGGAGTGAAAGTAGATGGTTTTTGTAAAGAAACTAATCAGATTTTTGAATTTCATGGATGTTATTTTCATGGCTGTATTAAGTGTATAAAATACAAACGGGATGAACCGTTGCATGAAGACCCAACCTCTACCATAGAGGCGCGGTATGAGTCAACTTTAATGAAAACTCAAAGATTACTCTCTTTAGGCTACGAAGTAATAGAAAAATGGGAATGTGATTTTACAATAAGTGAAGAAATTCTTACATTTACTGAAAATCACCCTCTTATTTCTTTTTTACCTTTAGAACCTCGTGACGCATTCTATGGTGGTAGAACTGACGCAACGAAATTGTATCACAAATGTGCAAAAGAAGAGAAAATAAAATACGTAGATGTATGTTCTCTTTATCCTTGGGTGAACAAGTATGGAAAATATCCTATTGGACATCCACAGGTATTTGTTGGAGACAAGTGCAAAACACTAGATTTATACAAAACTGACGGATTAATTAAATGTAAAATTTTACCACCGCAGAACCTTTATCACGCAGTATTACCTATTAAATCAAACAATAAACTTATGTTTTCACTTTGTCGGACATGTTGTGAAAATATGTCAAATGAATGTGTTCATAATCACGAAGAAAGGGTTATCTCAGGTACTTGGGTGATAGATGAAGTTTTAAAAGCTTTAGAAAAAGGCTATAAAATGATTGAAATATACGAAATTTGGAAGTATGAAACTGTCCAGTACGATCCTAATACTAAAACAGGTGGTCTATTTTCAGAATATATTTCCAATTTTTTAAAAATTAAACAACAGGCCTCGGGGTGGCCTGTGGATTGTAAGTCTATTGTGGAGAAAGAAAAATATATCACAGAGTATTTTGACAAGGAAGGAGTTTCTTTATGTGCTGATGAAATTGAATATAACCCAGGGCGTAGACAGATAGGAAAAAGTGTCATCACAAGTTTCTGGGGAAAATTAGGACAAAAAGACAATCAAGATAAAACCTCAATAGTCTCAGATACTGCTGAATTTTTCGATATTTTATCGAAACCGTTTATTGAAGTAAATAGTGTCTTTCCAGTAAATGAAAAAACTTTATTAGTTAATTGGGTGTTTAAAAATGAGGCATATGATGTTCTCCCCACAGTCAATGTTGTTTTGGCAGCATATACAACGGCTTTAGCGAGGTTGAAGTTGTATAGTTTCTTGGAAAAGTTAGATAAAAAAGTTCTTTACCACGATACAGATTCCGTCATATATGTTTCTCGACCTGGAGAATATGAAGTACCTTTAGGTAGTTTTCTGGGTGAAATGACCGACGAATTGGCTGAATATGGAGAGGGTAGCTATATTACAGACTTTGTCTCTGGTGGCCCAAAATTATACGCGTACCGTGTCTATTCTACAGCAAAAAATAAAACGCTGGACCTAATAAAAGTAAAAGGAATCACCTTAAATTATAATACGAGCGAACTAGTAAACTTTGAAAAACTAAGAGACATGGTACTTAATGAAGCCCCTAACGAATATATTTCAACTAAAAATATCTTAAGAAATACTGATCATACTGTTGTTACCAAAGAAGTAACAAAGGTCTTTCGTACTAATTTTACCAAACGAAAACGTATTGATAATTACGATTCTGTACCTTACGGTTATAAAAAACAAAAATTTGAATCATTTGCTAAATAATTAAAAACTAAATTTTTTTAAAGTCATTTTCTTCCTTCGATTCCTATCCTTAAGGTCAAAAAGTAAGTAGTTATGTAAACTATAGAGAGATTTTAAAGAGGCAATAGTTGAAAAAACAATAAAAAATACAAATATAAAAACAAAAAAACAAAAAAATATCAAAAGACCCATATAAAAAGGACCCATGTTTAACTTAACTGAAAAAAGGCAAATATAAAAAATATTAATAAAAACAATATAAAAGAGGCAAAACAATACAAAAAAGATCCATATACGAAAATTACGATTTAAAAATATCAAAAGACCCATTGACAAAAACAGACTCATGTTTAACTTAACTTAAAAGAGGCAAATATAAACATATTAATAAAAACAATATAAAAGAGGCAAAACAATACAAAAAAGACCCATATACGAAAATTACGATTTAAAAAACAATAATATCAAAAGACCCATATACAAAAAAGACCCATATACAAAAAAAAAGACCCATATACAAAAAAAAGACCCATATATAACAACCTAAAAGAGGCAAATATAAAAATATTAATAAAAAACAATATAAAAGAGGCAAAATAACAATATTAAAATGTAAGAGACAATTTATCGTGACAGAACGTAAAGTTATTGTTGTCAAATAAAACCTATAGAAATATTTTTTTAGTTTACAAAACTATGTTATTATGACTGTCCCTATCTTTCCTGGCCAAAGTAAAAATGTATAAACTTGTTATTAAATAATAAAATCGTTATAAAAACAATATCGAAATAGGTATGTGGAAGATTAAAATAAAACCTTTAAAATTTGTGATTATGGTGGTAGCAGTATCTGACCTTGCAATAAATTTATACGGTAATAATCCTATATTTTTATTATTAGTTCCAAGTTTAAGATCATACGATTTATTAGCTCTTATCAAATAACAACAACTACGATAATTACATATTAGGCCATATTTTATCAAATTAAGTGTCGTTTGATTTTGTTTAAATACAACAATAAAAAGTTTAAATAATCTAAGATTTTAAGTTTAGACATTATTAGCGCATATGCCAAAAGTCCCTGTATTTTACCAAAAACCCCATCCTTTTTACCCCATCCCATCCTGACAAGCTATTGTTACAACCTTCCCGTTGGTGCTTGTTGTTAAAAGTATTTTTGTTTTTATTAAACAATTTTACTTAACCAATAGTAACAAAGCCTCAAATATTTTTTAGTCATTTTCTTTTCAAATAATTTTACTTAACCAATGGCAATAAATATTTTTTAAGCTAAATAGCTTTTATTATTCTTAAGCAGAAATTAATTTTAGATTTAGTTCTATGATATGCCAATTTAATCCAATTTTAAAAACAGTAATACTGGTATAAACTTTAATGATTATATATTTTCATTTTAAATTATGAATACTATACATATTTTTATATGGTCGATTATTCATATACTAGAAACTGCAGAAAGACAACATTCCCTCAACTTTTTAAAAAAAGATTTTCGTATTTATTAATTTAAATTAGATTGATGATTTCTGAATTGTGTCCTATTCTTAGAAAAAATTATTTCGGTGACCTAGTAATTTAAAGCCGATTAGGTTATCGATATATTTTGATGTTAAAATAACTTCCTTTAAACAATTGTTTTTTTGCACTAACCTTCGAAATTATTAATAAAATTTTGGACCATTATCGATTTTTATTTCACTGCTTCAGTGTTTGACCTTCAATTTTAAGAAAATAATCTAATTATAGTTCATTCTTTGTTTGAATACCATATTGTACAGATATGTAGGTGTTGGTGTTATTACTTTAAAAAATGTGTAATGTTTCATCAGAAATGATAGTTAACGCTATTTTTTTCTTTGGATATGTATGATGAGTTTTAAAAATGATAGTTTATTTATGGTTGAAGGTAAGTACTTTTTGTAAAATGTGATAGTCATGTATCGTCTGCTAGTAATTTATTTTCAGTTAAAACAATCATCTGTCTTTAAAAACCACATAAGCTAGATTTTTCTGATTTATAAATATCCATTGTTAAGTACTCCTCCTTCTAAGATGGTATTGAGTAATAATGAGGTGTAATTCAAATGGATAATCCTGTTATTGAAATGTTTCGAAAAATCGTAAAATTTAGATATGTATTAATATTTTTTAAAAGTGGGTGTTGGGACAATATAATTTTTCGAAATTAAAAAACTTATGTCTCTACCTACTAGTGTTGATGTATACGGCCTTGATTGTATATAATAAAGATTAGATAAATTAGTTAAAACAATATAGATATGTAGCTTACAGGGGTCGTGGTTGGGTCTTAAACGTTCTAATAATAAAACTACTAAGGTGGTCAATAAATTCTCAAACATTTAAAATGGATATTCTCGGTAGTGTTCAACCACTAATACCCATATATATTTTTTTGTATGGAGATACAATCACCAATTCCAAACGTGAAATTAAATTACATACTAATATTTAGTTCTGACATAGTTGTTCTTTAAAAATAGAAACCCTTATCTATTGATTAGATCTTAATCTTAGTGTGTGCGAATCATTTTTTTTATATGTAAATATATCAACATGATTAAATTTTAAAAGGAAAAAATATATTCACCATTCAACATGAAAAATTTGTCGAAAAGCCAGGCCGAAGGGCCAGGTATTCTGGAGTAGATCACCGAATATTTTTCATCTAATAGACATGTTAGTTCGATTATAAAAGAAATAAATCTTTAATATTTGATACATTTGGAACGCTTACCGAAGTAGCTTTTCAATTCTATTTTATTTTGAAACTTATCGGTATCTGTATTACCGGTAATAATAATTATCTGAGTTGCAAACGTCTTATAATATGTTAATACTCAGCCTTAAACTTTAACGCCTCTAACCTAAAACCCTCCAAACTCTAGACTTATTTAAAATTAAAATATCCCATATCCCAACCTATTAATTGTTGAAATTATAACAATTTAATTTTAAAGGCACCCCTTTGTTGTTTAGACTACAACATATAAACCTACTTCCCACCTCCCCATATTATTTTCAACAACCCCCAAGAATTTCTACGAACCCTAAAGTCTTCTTCTCTCAGTAGGTTACAATATCAGAACAAGGCTCGAGCAAGAGAACGACGGCCGCCATCTTGAATTCTTACACCTAACATTTATTAATAATTATACAAACTTAATCCCTCTTATCTTACACCTATTACGCTCAATGTCTAGGCCAAATGGAGCAGGCCGCGGCGCATGAGTTCATTCCGTGTATTGTGGGTTGCGATACCTTGGAATGTTAGACCGTGTATTGCGGGTTGCGGTGTATCCAGTCGGCCTCAAGCGCCCCTACCTCTACTGATAGTGTATACGTAGATGGCGAAGTAAATGGTAAAAAGTATACATTGTTGGTAGATACTGGAGTAACTAGGACCATTATACGACCAACAACTATAAATACCCGTAAGAGACTTCTACCAACAAGATCGCGACTGCCAACTTCCTGGTGAAAGTGCTAGCATCCATGGGGAAAACCAAATTAAATTAGGAATTGGTACAGAAAAGTTCAATCACACTGTTATTGGCGCTGATATCAAAGAAGATGTTATACTTGGAATGGATGTAATGAACTTACATGGTTTCCAGTTAGACTTTAAGAACAGATTAATCAAAGTTATTGCCAAAGGGGTATTCCTGCATACATATGGGAACAGTAACGTGCCAGTATCTGTACAGGAAGACACGGTGATACCTGTTATAGTACCACGGTTTCAAGAAATTGTGAAAGAAGAAACACCTGTCATGATGGAACCTTTGAACCACGATGAAGAGGTTGGACAAGGTATTTATGATCAAAAAGGGGTTGGTCACGCCTGCTAAAGAAATTCCAGTTCGTCTCATAAACGTTAATGATCACCAATTAACATCAAAAAAGAGACCAGAATCGAAACTTGTGTACCAGTCACTTCCATAATTCGTCTCAGACAATAACTTCTGATAATTCCAATGACAAATTCAAGCAAATAATTTCAGTTGCTGGTCAATCTTTAAATCAATTAGAGAAAAAGAAAATAAAGGAATTTCTTCGACTATATAGTGACATTTTTTTACCAAAAGGAGGAAAAACAGGAAGAACTTCTGTTGTAAAACACAAAATTGACGCTGGTGACGCCAGGCCGATTCGTCAATCAGCTCGAAGATTACCAAAGGGCAAGTGAAAGGAAGCTGAAAGGATTATTTGGGAAATGGAGGAAGACAGAGTGATAGAACCTTCTACTAGTCCATGGGTCTCTCAGAGTGTACACATCTATAAAAATTCAATGCTAAACCATGATAAACCCATCGAATTGTTTTTATAAGAGATGTTTGTTCTAACTTAGATAGCAATTGCGTAGTTTTAAGATCTTGTAGAAAAACTATATAACTATAAGATTTAAATATTTTTTGAAAATTTGGGTACTAAGTCAAGAATCTACTTAAAAATAAATTTGCGTTCTCATAAACTGCGTTTTAAAGTATTTATCTTTTAAAAGCGTTTCTTAGAAACAATCTTCTTATTCTTCTTCTCATTTTAGTTTAATGACTTCCACCATAACGGTATTTAGTTAGAGCAGAAAAATTAGCTTATTGATAGAATGCTTGTTTTGCTCTAGGCAATACAACACCCTTAAAACTTGATGAAGTCAAAATAATAATACATTCACCATCACACCATGTGATAGTGTAAATTCATCAAATTTAAAAATATTATTACACTATTCTTGATATAAAATAAATAAACACATTAAGACAAAATTCATTTATCGATGGCCATTCTTATTAAAGATTTTCTTCAAAAACACATACCGCCATTCCAATTTTGACACCACGGTGTCAGAATCAGAAGTCCCTAGAAACAATCTTTTGTTACTGCTATATTTAAAAACCATTTATTTTAAAAACTAAAATTCTTTTTATACTTTAAAAAACTGGTTTTTACATAATTAAAGTATATCTTCACTTTATTACTATATTATAAATCGCTTCCATGCTTCAATACCAAAATTACTGGACAATAATCTATTTTAATTGTCGCTTTCCTCAGAAATGTTACGAATTGTTTGTTTGAACACTGACAGATAACCTAATATTTAAAAAATAACAATAATATCTGATTTAATATAAATAATATTACAATTTTATTTATTAAATACCTACCACTATTAATTATATTTCCCACAATACATTTTGATGATACCTGTAATTCTTTCTTAAACAATAATCTCTACAGTTCATCAAATTTCTAGAGGTGTTCGACGCCCAGACAGAGAACGCGCTACGTGTGACTAAGATAGCTATTGTACAGTCTGCTAAACAAGTTATTTTAAATAGTTTTTAATATTTTTAGGTAATTAAATTTTAAAAGTGTGTAATTGTTTAGGGATTAAATTGGTCTGATTGGACTTTCTTAGAACGTTTTTAAAAGCAGCTAAAGGTAGTATGTAGAATTGAAAATAATTATTATGCCATAAAAGGTGTTTTGGAATTCCTTCAACCTTTTGAAATTGAGTCAAAAAATACAAATTTTATAGGATAGCGGAAAATACCTATAATTTTTTTGTAGGCCTTTGTAAATCGTGGAAATAGTTTATATTTTATTTCTACCTTATTAAGGAAAATGGTACCTATTATTAATAACGGTTGTTTCTGAAACATTACTAAAATTTTCGAAATTTTGTTTTTCTACAAAATAATAAACTATACTATTTAGAAAAAAATTTATTTCTCTTATAATTTTATAAAAAATAACAGGGGAATATTTACATTTCTTGATCTATTAAACAAAACGATAAATTATCTCGACGAATGACACCATGTTCTAGTACGGAAGCTAGCTTTACATTTTTGTTGGTGGTTTCATGGGTTTCATATCAATTTTTTGTAATTGTAGTTTACACGTACATATACCTCTTAACACTTGTTTGCTTTATTAAAAAAGTGTGTTGTTGTGATTTACGTCGAAATAAGTCAAAAACAACTTGAAACCCCATATAAAATCAAAAAGGAGAAACGGAAAAAAATTGAGCCTGTAAATGAACACAACTCAGAAACAAAAATAGCTATCTAATAAAAAAATAAAATTTGATTCTTGTGCAGCTTCATCTATATCATTAACTGTTTTTGGTTTTTTAATGGTTTTTCTTGGTGATGAAAACTCCGATATCTCACGGTTATCGATTCTTTTTTTCTCTCCAGAAATGCGGACGACAGTGTTTTTAGATACTCCTGTGGCTGCAGCAACACGATCATTTACATTTTTAAATGGTATTGAAGGTGAATTAAAGTTTCCTTCTCTTCTCATAAACTCTATAACATTGGCTATTATTTCGCGAGATTGACTGTTAATCACGCGGCCTCTTAATTTGCTATTAAACTCCATACTTAGGTTCTATTAAACTGTAATGAGCAAAAAACACAAACGAAAATAAAAGAAATGTTTTAGCGAAATTTACATCTGACATTTACGTCTGAATGAAATAGTGAAATACTTGATGCGCAGAGTGTACTTTCATTGCGTAAATCCGTCGGGATGCCTGTCAGTAGTGCTTTCTCTGTCTAGCCGTCGAAAGCCTCTAGAAATTTGATGAACTGTACTAGTATAATAATTTTACCTAAGAAAATTATTTGCATTTTTTAAAAATCTTGTGATCTACTAAAAAAAAACTAAAATAAAGAAATATTAAAAATTTGTCACCATTCTTAAAAAATGAAAAGTCAAGATAAGAAATTAACAAAATAAAAATCGTTTCAACTTTATCATCAATTCCTTTGCTTTATTTTGAATATCTTCGATGAAAGTGTTGCAAAGAAGTTCATTTTTATATTAAAAATACACTAAAAATAATTATAAATAAGCCAATAAATAAAATAAATAATAAATACAAAATTTTTAGTACGATTTTTTTCTTCAACGAACACAACACTTTATTCACTTAAATATTTAATATTTAATGTCTAAACGCTCTATGAGTGCTTCCGCTTGATTTAAGTCCCATCACTGCTGCAAATAACGCAAAGAAAAATCCTGCGAGTCCTGTAGCTCCAGTTAGAAGTACCAATCCTCCCAGGAGTACGGGTATCAATGTGAAAAACTTGAGCTTGTATGCTAGAAGTAGAGGTAGAATGAATCTCTTGAATTTCTTTCTGTATTTGCCTCCTTTCTTTCCACCTACGTCTCGACTGGTATCAGCAAATTCTGAAAAAGTAATTCACTTTTAGTTTTGTTGACAGATAACTAAGTATATTAAAAAAAAGACAATGAATATTAATGTGTGAAAAGTAAAGCTTTTAAAATATTCTTGTCATAAAACTGTCAATATTTCAGATCAGAATAGAAGTTAACTGTTATTTTATCCATCAACTCCATTGTGTTGACGCACTGATGAATCAGGTGACATAACCTTAAATTATTAATTATTATTAGACACTAAGAAAAGATCGCTTAAAATTCTTTGCTCAAAATACTCAATATGAAAGAAGAAGGTTATATTGATCCATTTTTCTAGTAGGTAACATTTAAAACAAGATTGCAAAATGCTCAAATGTCAAATGTAAGTCGTTCTTAAGTAATTTTTATCAGATAAAAATCAAGATTGAAGCAGTTTGGCCATTTATTAGTCACGTAATCGATCAACAGTACACCATTTTCTTGAATAGAGAATGCCTAATGTAAGATTGTGTGATTGTGTTTGCCAAAGCCAAGATAATGTAGTATCCAAATAAGAATGTATGTTGGTAGTCGGTGGTAGAGATAAGATTCAGTCTATATCTCAGAAACTATAAGTCGCAAAATTTTTAGAATTAAACTCTGGATAAGAGACAGCGTGGAAATTATAAAGTAAAGAATAAAAACTAACACCGCCCAAAGTTTAAATATAAAACACAACCTCTTACATAACAATCCTAGCTCTGCGTCATAACACAACAAATAATAAGACAGTGACAGATTACAAATGACATGATAGTTGTTGGACAGAACACATTTGTTGATAGATTTTGTATGTTTTTAAAACCATTAGTACTTCATATTATATTACAACTATAATCTAAATAAAACATTATTATACAGCTATTATATTACTATTACAATATTATTATAATACTACTATTACAATATTATTATAATACTACTATTACAATACTAATATAATACTTTTATATATATACAGAGAGCATCATAAGTCTTACCCCCCTGACTAACTCGTTACTGGAGTCTTGTTAGGAAAATCGCCTAAACAGGTTGATTTTTGATTTCTACAATGTACATTTTTGTACGATTATTTTACCCTTAATTTCATTCCTTACTGGAGGGGAGCAACCCTTTCGAAAAATTTAAATGGCATGGGGGTGAGTGATAGCTCATTTGAAAGGGAGTTTTATTCTCTATTCAACCGTGCAAAAAAAATTTAAAATTTGCTTTATTACGTGTTGATTTATTAATGTTTAAAAATAACAAAACCTCATAAAATAGGAAAGCAACTAAACTAACAGTGACCTTCTAATGGCAAAAAGTCTTACTTCACGTCTGAACTAAAACCGAAATCATGCAGGGCCGAATTTTAATTCTAACGATGAGTGCGCTACGTTAATTTCCGTTATTCTGAAACAACAATTAGTCGAGAATTAATGAAGCAAATTTCAAAATTTTTTACAGGGTTGAATAGAGAATAAAACCCTCTTTCAAATGAGCTATCACAGAGTATATTTCAATTTTGATAACACCATTTTCCGTTAATTGTTGTTAGTTCTAATGTAAATATTTATTGTCATATACTAGTTTTCACTTAAATAGAAATATAAATTTAAAATAATTTAATGGAGGTGGATTAGAGTCATGACTTTCAGATCGAAGGATTTCGGGTTCGAATCCTGCCGGTGACATTTTTTTTTTTTATTGAAATTAATATTACTTTTAATGAATAGGTAGGTAGTGCTGGGAAACAGTCACAAATCCTACACAAAACACGAAACTAATAACCATAGTAGTTGATGCCGGTGACACATAAATAATAATAATAATTATAATACAATAAAACGAAAAGGATCGCGTTCTTATTGAGATATTATTCATTGTCGGATATTTAGTGGGTAAATCAATACTGACTCTTCTGGAAAAGTAAAGAAACTTCAGATTTTAAGAGAGCTCTAGATAATTCCTTTAAGAACGCTGTCCATTTTAAAATACATAATAAATAAAAAAGTTCAATTATTCTGTTTATTTATTGAATAGCTTGAGGTGAAATTTAAAAGCAGATTTGCCATTTCTTCAAGCAGCCACGTCCAAGCAATTATGTCTTTATTAAAATAGGAAGCATCATATCAGGAAGAAGGTACTTGTTAAACAAAAAAAAAACCTTTGTGTCTTAAGTTAATCGCCGTACATGGTCTGCTTTCCATTTGACTAATTCCACTTGATAATTCCTGCATACATTTCTAGACAATCTAATAAACTAGTAAAACGATGGATAATTAGCTTGCTGGACGGATGGTATTAAATCATAATTTGTTCGGATGCTTCCTGGGAAAAAACTGTTATATATTTTTTTAATTAAGGTTGTAAAGTAACGAATAAATTTATGACAGCCTAAATATCCGAAACAATAAGTGATTGCGGTTAAAATTGTTTTAAAATAGTAATTAACAGGAAAACCACTATCAACTTCTTTCATTCGAAATTAAATTCACTTCTTAAATTCAATGATAAAGAGAGAAAAACCAATCAGGTTGCGTTCCCTTTTGGTTTCACGCAAAATTTAACTGTCCAATCATAATAGCATAATATCCAATAGAAATGTACATCTTGCTTAGACTAATAAGACTACTCTTTTATTTGTTTAAAGAAATAAGATGCGATAGATACTTATTTATTCCATTCTAAAACCTGTAGATCCTCTTAAATGATACGAAATGGTTTCGGAATTAATATTTTTGTAGGCAGGTATCTTTCAGAAGAAGGATATTGGTCAATCAGTAATGCAGAAAGTGCTCATACTAATTATTCCATTAATAGCATTTTTCTACACCCGTATTATAATAATGCACTTATATGCCCATAATCCGTTTCATAATGATACCCATTATGATACAGATTTTTCATTACGATACAGATTTTTCATTACGATACAGATTTTTCATTACCATACAGATTTTTCATTACGATACAGATTTTTAATCAATAGAAACCTACAATTTTTCAATCAAGCATGCTGTTTGACGTTTGTCCTAGGTTCCTATGTATTTGTTTTAGTTGTCAAAACGTATTAAATTTTGGTAGATAACTAAACTTCGTTAATTATAATATTAAAATGTCTGATATCAGCGATATAGAAGACTCCTCCACACATATCGGAGAAAGCAGAAAATACAGTACAAAATATTTTGCCGCAAAAATCTAGGGAAATACCAATACCCGAAGTAATACCATTAATTACAATTTTGTAGAATTTTTTATAGAAATACACGAGTAATTATTGTTATTGTGTTCAATACCAATATGAATATAATATTTATAGTTCTTGATTATTTATCGGGTGTAGAAAAAATAGCGTATGCAACTCTCATGTAATGGTTATTAATACACTCGCATAAACCATACGAAACTCGCCTTTGGCTCGTTTCGTATCCCGGTTAATGCTCGTGTATTAATAACCATCATTACATGATCGTTGCATAATATACTATTTCGTACAATCACTATTTTTGAAATCGGCTTTCTAACATGTCAGTTTGCAGTCAAAAGTGTCACTTTTAAGTAATAACGTTAAATGAGATGTTTTTAAGGCACTATTATACACTGTTAGGCATTTCAAACAAAATTATGGCCCGTAGGTTATGATATAGCAACACTGTGGGTGCGGTGATTTGTGAAGGCCAATAATATAGATAGTTGTATAGATTGATCAAAATAAACATAAGCTTACTATGATATCGCGGGGTTCTGCCGTAAGCTAGCGTTTGTTAGAAGAGTGCGCGTCACAGTCTGTTGAGCGTCGCGCATGTCAGAAGAAATCTAACAATATTAATATTATGGGAACGATTTATTAGAGTCAGCAGAGTAAGGCAGTCCAAATCAATCTTAGTTTAATTTGAACGCACTCGTTCAGTTGATTATACAATAGATAGATGCTCAACCCGCCCTAATTGAGTTCGATCCAGACTTCATTGGAAACTGGAGTCGAGAATTTCTATTTCTTGCTTAAGAGTCCTAATAAGGACGAAACCGGTCCAAGAATGACTATCTCCTTAGTGGGCAAAATCAAAGGTAGAGTGTTGAAAATATTTTCTATCTCTGCTATTTTCTTTCGACGTATTTCAATACCTGGTGAGGTATTAGCCAAAGGAGAAGTTGTTGTCAACAGAGAAACGGTCGCACATATATTGTTGTGACTATGGCTTTGAGAATTATTTGATGTATTATACAATAGATTGTCAAGTGAAATGAGGTTAGGATAATTTGTGTTATAATTAAAGTAATAAAATGTTGAAATTTTCTTCTGAAGAGAATGAAATATTAATTTACTTGGTAAAGGAGCATTCCGCATTATATCAAGCAAAAAACGGAAGTAAAGACAATATTGTTAAAAATATTGCTTTATTTTGGTCAATACTACTTAAAAACTAACTACTACTTAAAAACTAACAATTCTTCCTTGCCGTCTTTGTCTTCTTTGTCTTCTTTGTCTTCTTTGTCTTCTTTGTCTTCTTTGTCTTCTTTGTCTTCTTTGTCTTCTTTGTCTTCTTTGTCTTCTTTGTCTTCTTTGTCTTCTTTGTCTTCTTTGTCTTCTCTGTCTTCTTTGTCTTCTTTGTCTTCTTTGTCTTCTTTGTCTTCTTTGTCTTCTTTGTCTTCTTTGTCTTCTTTGTCTTCTTTGTCTTCTTTGTCTTCTTTGTCTTCTTTGTCTTCTTTGTCTTCTTTGTCTTCTTTGTCTTCTTTGTCTTCTTTGTCTTCTTTGTCTTCTTTGTCTTCTTTGTCTTCTTTGTCTTCTTTGTCTTCTTTGTCTTCTTTGTCTTCTTTGTCTTCTTTGTCTTCTTTGTCTTCTTTGTCTTCTTTGTCTTCTTTGTCTTCTTTGTCTTCTTTGTCTTCTTTGTCTTCTTTGTCTTCTTTGTCTTCTTTGTCTTCTTTGTCTTCTTTGTCTTCTTTGTCTTCTTTGTCTTCTTTGTCTTCTTTGTCTTCTTTGTCTTCTTTGTCTTCTTTGTCTTCTTTGTCTTCTTTGTCTTCTTTGTCTTCTTTGTCTTCTTTGTCTTCTTTGTCTTCTTTGTCTTCTTTGTCTTCTTTGTCTTCTTTGTCTTCTTTGTCTTCTTTGTCTTCTTTGTCTTCTTTGTCTTCTTTGTCTTCTTTGTCTTCTTTGTCTTCTTTGTCTTCTTTGTCTTCTTTGTCTTCTTTGTCTTCTTTGTCTTCTTTGTCTTCTTTGTCTTCTTTGTCTTCTTTGTCTTCTTTGTCTTCTTTGTCTTCTTTGTCTTCCATTAAAATAATTGCTACCAACTCTCATTTTCTCCAGCATGTATCAACAGATTAAGTTAAACTACTTTATATTTTAACTTTCGTGACGAAAAATCGTAAGAAAGTTCTAAACATACCCATCAGTACGCAGTACGCAGATTTAACATAAGGATGGATCGGGTACCCACTCTTCAGTTTCGGGACCCAAAAAGACTATTGTGGATACAAAAAGTCTCTCCAGGAAGGACTGGGAAATGTAATTAAAACCATTGAGATTGTAGTGCCAAATGATCAAATTCAAAATGCCCTTATTACTGCCTGTCAGGATAACTGTTTACTAAAGGAGTGAGTAGACCTAAGAAGAAATGCATTGTGATGCAGAAATCTAAACCAACAACAGAAAGAAGTTCGACATCTCTTCAGTCGAGCTAAAGAATTAGGCTGCTGGGACAAATACTGCAGGTCCCAAATCTAGCACAACAAGGCCATCAGAAAGGCCAAAGTTCTGTCAGAGTATATAAGAATTATCTGCAAACACCGGACTTCACAAGAGTATCGCCAAAGATGCAAGACAGGATGTTGACTCGATAAAACGACCCAATGACACATATACGGACTTTGGCAAGAAAAGGTTAGAGATTCTTTTACAGAAAGACTTCCCAGGCAGTCAAATTCTGGAGGTCAGGCAAATTGTACACCTTACTTCTAGGGAATTAATCGTACGACCCAAAAAGAAGTACAGGGACTACGTTGCTTAAGTTGTCTGTCCAAACGCAGAGGAATGGTTAATGATTTCATTCTACTTTTTTAAAATGAACCGGAGAGGATCGCATATTTCCTGCCCTTATGCAAAAAGAATCAAAAATATGAATTGATGTTATTATAACAGTCTTAAAAATATTTAAGAGGTTAGAGGTTCAAGAATGAATGTTATTAAACTAAAGTACAAAACAAAAGGTTGACCGTTGACAATTTACAAAACATTCTAAGGATCTCTGTATCACAAAGTAATGCCGACTTGAATGAATTATAAAATTATTGGTTCTATTATAACTATATATTATGTTATGTTATGTTGATAATGGGGTGTTAATACACTGCGACCTAAAAGATCTATTGTGCCCCTTTCTGTCGCCACTGCACTAAGGAAATGTCTCAATGCCTATATATTAGAACAATATATATTTCAGCTTCAAAATTAGGCTCTTTTTAAATTTAAAGATGGTACCATGAATACTGCAAAAGAGCCTTTATTGTGAAGGTATATTTAGCAATGAAAATCACAATTTTCGGCAGGTCGTATATTGAAAACTACAAATAATTGGTGGCCACAACGTAACTGTTCTTTATGTCCTTCAAACTTTAAATTTTATTAAAACAGTATGTTATAAAACGAAGCAGATATTAAAGAATATGAATCACGGACATTATCAAAATGTAAATCCAAATAAGAGCAGATTTGGAATGGATTTTCCCTTGCTAAGGATCTACAATTCAATACAAAACTGAATTTAAGCATCTATAAGATGTAAAAGTAAATGAAGCGACATTTTAAAAATAAAAATTAGTCTGTATACCAATTTAAATTATCACACAAAATTAACATTTTTTGTTTGTTAATTAGTGGTGACAAAATAAAGTATTTTTTTTACGATCACTATCAAAAATAGGCTTTTGCGCTTCGAAATACAACCGCAAAGTTAACATTTTTCGCGAACTGACATTAAGTGACAGCTTTATCGCTCGCCGACCGACAAGGTTGACAGCTTTGTTGCTCGCTTTATTTAAATAAGGTATATTATAATAATATTTCTTTTTAATAAATAATTTTTAATTTATTTATACGTAGTTTGGCTTTATTAACCTAATTACATTGACTTTGAACATGAACTCCTGTTTTTATAATTAATGTAGACATAGGCAACACATTATACACTACTTAAGACAAATTTTCAGTTTTTATATCTATTTCTTAAAATAATGTGAACGTATAAAATGTCTTGTGTGTATTTTGAGTGAAAAGTTCGTTGCCGCTCTCAAGCGACAAATTATTACTTTCCGGTCTTAATCCACAATCAGCTATTGTTTTTTGTGTTGCTAATTATTAATAATACTTTCCCTAATTCACCCCCTTACGTGTGAATTTCAACCCCTAAAGCTGACTAAGCGGCTTTTCTATGGGAAGGGACAGCTATTATTATTTACCGTGTCGCTTCTAGCTAGCAAGAGACGTCGTTTTACGTCATAGTCACGTCGAATTTTGATCAAATACGTCGATGTGAATATTTGGCGCAGAAGTAACGTAATAATGACGTCACTTTCGCACCAATTTGACACGTAAACACAGTAGTTGCGATCAAAATAAACCTATTTATGTCATTCATGCACTGCGAGTTTATGTTATTCATTATTAAATAAATAGAAGGTAATTCATACATCGTTTTTTAGCGATCATTGTGATACCAAAATAAGACGTACTATGACGTCATTTAGGGACCAGTTTCTCACGTTCCGAAATGAGGCGTTAAACTGCACACGTATACGCGTCGATTCTAGAATTCCATTGTTTTACCCTCTATTTATCTTTACTACTGTTTACATTGATTTATGGTTCTCATTTTAAATCTAGGAATTTTTGGGAATTTTTCTTTTCATAAGAGATTTTATGTTGACGACACTGTTTGGAAATATCAGATGTCATGTCATTGTCCAAGCTTCGCCGTTGATGTTTTTTTTTTATAGCTTTTTGCAATATTCCCCTTAACTTATATTTTATCGTTTAACTTTGCAAGTTTTTTAAAGGTAAGTAGTTAAGTGCGATGATAATTGTTTATTTTTAGTGTTTATAGGAATTAAATACGCCGACAAGCACGGCATTATTAATCTATGGCTGACATCCTGAAAGCTAGAGCTTCTTATAAACAACAAGAATCTTTAAACAAGAGCTTGAAAACGGGCGACTTCTCAGGAGAAAATTTCACTCTTTTTACCAAAAGTGGGTGATTTTTTATATTGTAAATGAATGCAAACGCCATAGACACCTACGTCACTGTTTAGATCAAATTTATTACATAGAATTAAATTAAATAAAAACGTATATAAAAAACTTACAAATAAACTGTCAAATGAACTGTTAAGATATTCTGTTAAATAATCTGTTAAATAAACTGTGATGTAAACTGTTAAATAAACTGACATATAATCTCTCAAATAAACTGGTAAATAAATAGCCAAATTTTCACACAAACTGAGTTGTGCATGGATTTTAATTTGTCCCGATATAAAGTTGATAGGACTCGTATGCCTATAAGAAAAAAAGTTCTATTGAATTTTAACGATTAATTTCCAATAACATTATTTATTTTACTATAATAATTTAATCTTCATTATTATTTTTAAACATTTTAATAAAATTGCCACGAAATAATGTTTTTTGACTGTGTGGCCCGCCCATAAATATTTCTTATAAAAGTGGCCCACTGTCCCAAAAAGATTGCTGACCCTTCATTTAAATTATCATTAGTTGTCGAAAAATATTAACAAGCCTCTTCTGAATATTAAAAGAACTATTATTTTTTTTTATTGACAAGACCTATAATTTACCAAAACGTAAACCATTAACTACCAATTTAAATAACAGATTCTTTTTAATTTAACCTCAACATTAAAAAATAAACATTACATTACCGATACTATCAAATGTTATGTTTACCTTAAAATTCTACCAAAATTTGAAACACATGGTTAACAGAGCATGTTGCAATTTCTTGCCTTATGTTTAAGCGGTGCTTTTAGCGTTTCAATAATCAACATGGAAAAAAAAGAGACGACACAAATCAAGGAAAGTGTGCGTAAAAATCGCCTTAAAGTCCGTTATACATATACTTACGTTGGGTCTGTTGATAATGAAAGTATGCGTTAAGTAGGTAGAAATACATTACACATATTGTTAATGAATAATATTTTATAGCCATTAAAGAGACGAAGTACAATAGACGAAGAGAAACTCATACTATTTACATTTCATAGAAGATATTTTATAATAAATGTATTTATAAAATAATAACAATAAAATGCGTATTTGCAATATGTTAATATAATATAATTGAATAAAGTGTGTAGAATAATAACATTATATTTATAGAACAAACATATTTATATTTTGTTAACACTGCCAGTGCCAAGGCATTTCTAATAGGCCGAGAGTGATTATTAGTCATACATTAAAGCCTATTTCTTGTACCAATTTTGTTTTTACGACTATATTTTTTGTATATGTGTAAATTGGTGGGGTGTGTTTTAAAGGATACACCCGAATTGACACTGTACTTCACAATACAAGTCATGTATATCAGCCTTGAAAAACATAGACCTTGCATTACATAAGTCTTCTGAATGAAGGTGAAATATTTGATGTCAACAACTTCAAATTTACGCGAGACTGAGGCAGCAGACAAAGGCAAGCGACCGCTACCACGACCTACGTAAGCAAAGCAAAAAGGATTGGTTAATACAAAATAGCCCTTACTTATCCCACTTTTATAAACAAAATGTTTGCAAACAATAAATTCAGTCACGGAGAGGGTCGGAAGTTTTGAGATTCAATTCAACAGCTCTAGCAATTTAAATTCCGTAAATATTATTTGGTGGTTATGTATAAACGGTAGGTATTTTTTTAATGAATAGCGTGTTCTAAAGAAAATGTGTATTTCCTTTGATTCTTTTAAAATGGTTTAAATATATCAAATGAATGAAAGATTAGAATGTTCGGTTATAAATATATAGAATTTTCCAGGTTATTCCCGAACACTAAGAGTGAGGATGTTCTAGGATAAGTTCTAGTAGTTTTTTTCGTTGCCATTACTATATGAAATTGGAAAAGTTTTACCTTAGAGTTTCATTGTTACAGACGTATGCCAGGGCTTAATTCAAAGGCTTCACTAGAGTCGTTTCGTCTCAAAACAGCCTATTGATCTTCATGGTAAGGCTATGTCCTGTTGCTTTCAACTCTAAGATCCAATTATAGTTCTTTTGTTTATTTTAGATTAAAAACATTGAAAATTAGTTTAACAGAACTGTCACTTATTTAAAATTAAAAGAACAGAGAATAGTACCCGGGAGATCAAAATATGGAATGTAATTGGTGGATTTAATTTTTTTAGTGTTCTTACTGGTAGAATGGATATGAAATATATTCGTTCGGTTGAACACAATGGCATACTTTTTCGTTTGTAGTATGTGCGTAGATAAGCTAATTTCCAAGTGCGTGTAGAAAAATATAATTATTCTATATTTTTCAACTGAACAAATATATTTCATATCCAGTCTAGGTAGTCAGAACACTGCAAAAAATCTGTCCAACACATGACTTACCTATCTAGTTATTATAGGCTTTTCCGGTTATTTTTTACAACATATTGCAGCACCTCTATAAATATTTAGAGGATAAACTAAATATATACATTTTCCACATACATCTACCTCGAAACATTTTTCTATAGATATTCATTTAAAACGAAAATACTGAAAAATTTAAGCTTAGCACTCTTCCCCCAATTTTTCCATTACGGTCCATTTTAGAAAAATCATATATAAACAAAAATTATAGAGATCGATATCGCAAACAACTTTTAGTTCAACAATTTTCATAAAAATCAGAATTTTGCACATTTTGTCAAATTTCTCAAATACGGACCATTTCAGGAAATGTTGATATAAAGCAAAAATTATAGATAATAATATTAGAAGTAACTTTTATTTGAACAATTTTCTTCTCCAAACCTAAATAACAGATATATTCCATAAAATATAAAAATGACTACCTATAAAGTACCCCTCCAGATGTTCCGACTCTGTCCAAAAACTAATCAGTTCATTGGACGATGGAATAAAGCTTAACTTTAAAATTTCGTGTTTTTCTGTGTATCGGTTCATGAGTTATGGACACACAGACACACACACAGAGAGACACACAGACGTCATCGCGAAAATAGTCAAAACGGATTCAGGGGACCTCAGAACGTAAAAATCCGTCGAAAACTCGAGGTCGAAAAAAATCATGATTCGTATACTTTCCTTATATCTGTATTCAGATAGGAAAGTAAAAAATGAAAGTCACCAATCACAGTTCATATTTTGAACACCCAACTTAACAATTATGTCAAACTAATAATTGTCAGTATATATTTCAGTTAATAAGATTAAATATTTATTAAAATTAGTTTTTTTTGTGTGGAATCGATAAATAATAGCATTTTGATTCCTATTAACAACCGATTTGTGTTTGGTTGTTATATACAGGGTGTACCTATAAAAACTCGCAGGACAGATATTTTGGTAAGACATAGAAATATTTTAATTCTGTAAAGGCTAGTTCACAGAGCACTAAGAGAGCTTCAGGTATAAATTGATTTTAAATAGGTCAATCAGTATGTAGATGGCGCTGCGCTCAATAATTTTTTTCTTTTTTGATCGGAGGATCTTTTTTCTGTAGTGCATCTTGAAAAATGCAAGCAGATTTTATTCTATGAACCAATTCGATAAATCTAGCTATTTTTGATATACAGAGTGGGTCACTTAAAACAGTTTCATTCTATTTTTCAGCATTATTCATTGGATTTTTATTCCAAATTAAAAACATTTTTACAATACAAACATCTGTCATGTGTCAACCCCCTCCAACACTTTAATTTCAAATAGGTAATGTACCATGTATGTTACATCACTGAAAAGGTTATTTAGTAGAATGAGGGGTGTGAAACAAATACGGTTTGTGGAGTCTGGATTTTGGATACTGGATTTCATGGATTGGCTGGATTAGGCTCGGGATAAACGCCAAACTTGCATCTGCCTTTTCACCCACTCATTTTATCTTAGGATTTCAGCTAAATACCCTTCATCAAGTTAACTTTTTAAGTCTCTTTTCATTTGTTTTTAAATTTTTAGACTACTGCAAGCGATTACACTCAAGAGCCACGTTTTACCGGCGAAATTGGTTTTATAGAAACCCAATTTCAAGGCTAACTAGATGCAATTTTCGATTAATTTTAAATTTGTTAGCCAATTCATCAAATTATTTTATATTATTTCGGACTGATTTGAGTTCATAGGATTATGTACTTTCTTTTTGTGATCATTTTAATACAAATTTTATGTTGGTCGATCTTATATTACCTTTACAATTAATAATTTTCTCACCCCTATTTGGTGAATTATAAAGGGCTTTAATTGTCATTTAATTTTCTTTTTCCGTGTTAATTTCATTATGTATTTAATAATCTTATTTGGAAATATCCATTTATTCTAATTTTATACCTTAAAAGCTTTTTACATCCTTATATTTTACATGGGTTTTTTAGATTATGTGAGATTTTTAGTTTGCTTATAATTTAATAAAAAAATTGTTTGCTGTAACTTTTATTGCTCCAGTTTTATCTAAGGGTCCCATACTTTGTTTTATTATTCTCATTGGTATCATAAGTCGGGTCTAATATATTATTTTTGGCTGTAAAGTTGCCTTATGGCGTTTTAATGTTAAATTTTATTATAAATGTTTTTCTTGAAATTTTTATAATTTATTTAATTATAAATTAACATTATTTGTTTGCATCCTCCTCTATCGTAGATTACACAGGCTATGAACATAGTTTTTAAATTTAACCTATATACATTATAATTTAAATGATCTCAGAAGTAAAATGGTAACTAAAGTGAAGCAAATTCAGAAAAGGGGATTTTGTAAATCCACGATTAAGCTTAGATGTGAACTTTTATTAAAAAATTAACTGTCAAAAATATATTGTTTTGGGTTATACGAAGTTTTAAAATAAGTTATGAAAGTTATTTTAAAAAACCGGCTCCAATATGGTGCAGATGCCATCAGAAATTCAGTTTCTTGATTTTCTCATAGATCCCACCATCAGATCTTGACCATCCTCAAAATACCTCCTTTATAACAAAAAAAAAATCACAGAAATAGGACAACTTGGTAGAGAATTATCACTGAAAATACATAAAAAATATTTCGACGAATTGAGAACATTCGTTTAAAAAGTGTTTTATTTATTATTAAGTAGTTTTTATGTTTTTATGCAACTGGCATAATATTTTGATCCATTGAAATAATATTTCCGATAGATCAAAGCAAATCTGTATTCCAAATAAACTGATATTAGAATGAAAATCATAACAAACGAAGTAAAGAATGCACGACAGCTCGTGACACATAGCGATTGGACGTAATCTAGTGTATCATTACAGTAATCAGACTTCTTGAAGTACAGTTACTTAAACTGTCAATTATTGTTTGATATCACCCGTTAAAATCCATATTTCTATTAAGTACTATGGTGTTTTCACTTAAGTCTTTTATTAGCATTTTCTACCTCTTCTATGTTAAAATATAATTCGCTAGATAAGTATTAACAGAGATGAAAGTAAGTAATGAAATTTTCATTTTAAGTATAACACTTCTGACATTTTTTTTTAATAAATCGAGCTTGGCTATGAAAGTGACATATTTCACTTCGTTTTTACAGGGAGATTCGTAAGAAATGCATAATATTTTGCCTTTGGGGTCTATATGATTTTTTTGCTCAATAACTGGGGGTCAACAACATTAATAATGAGATACAGGGTGCTACAGTTATAAAAGCAATTCAGTATTGTTAAATTTAAATTGTTTTTTACCACGAAATCAAATTAGTGAGTACAATTATGTAAAAACATAAACTGTGTTTCTAATTCTTCTGGGAGGCGAAAAATCTATAAATATTTTATCGGGTGATGATAAATTGATTCAGAAGTGATCGAGACATATAGAAATAGTAGTGATGATTCAGAAATTAAAATCAGTAACCATAGAGGTACATTAATAATGTTAACCTTTTTAAATCAATTATTATATTGTTAATTTTCATTTTAAACAGTTTTAAGAGGTTTTTAATAACGTTATATGCTTATTTGAGGTCAAATTGACCCCTCATGCTGAGTATGTTTCGAAACATATATATGCACGTCGAAAGTTAATCTCATCAAATCTTTATTAATTCAGTATGGCTTGTCACAAGTCATCGTATGAGACTGAGACACAACTTTTAAGATATTGTTTGACTTAAAATGTCTACTTAATTTTGATCAATGATCAAGTTACCATTAAATTGGTAAAATATTGCAAAGAGGGTGTATCTACCGAATATTGGGCGATTTCATATTTTCTTATCTCGCTTAGAATATAAGATCGCTTTAAGTCAAAGAGAGTAAAGGTGACATATATCTCTAAATATTATAATATTATTCAATGGTACCGCCATAAAAGACGGGACTAGTAACACATCGGGTCTGTATTCTAGAACTCAAACAAAATACCTATATTTTATACAAATGTCTTGTTATTTCCTGAGAAGCAATCATTTCTAAACTTAGGCGTTACTTAGTAATAGTATCTAGATTCTAGTTATACAAGCTGTGTGCCTGAAAAGTTCGAATGAGTTTATTCCTGGTAAAAATTAGGTTAGAAACATTAGTTCCTTTAGTGTAATGAGGACGTTATTCCACATACTTTTTATCAACATTTAGTATATAATATAAATATTTATAAAAGGTAAGATTTTTTTCATTACGTAATAAAAAAGTTATATGGGATACTTCTGGAGATATTTTAATTGAAAATTTTGATAGAGTATTTTATTTTAAAACATCAAGCTACCCATGGATTTCAACTTAAATTTTAGTATGAAATCGATTTTGATAATTTTTAATAGGTATGTCATATTTTGTGACTACAAGTCACCTTTTGGGATAATTTTGATCTTAATAAGTAAGTAAAATCTGCCAGTACACATTTTATGCTAACTTAACTTTTTAGAGCCTACACTATAAACTTAATTTTGTTAAGATAATTTCATTAGAAATAGCCTTTTCATAGCTCTTAAAGTTTTTCCTGGAATTATACTTCCTATTTAAACGACAAATCATTATTTACATGTCAAAATCACAGAAGACCTATGTGCAAAATAATTTTTCTTTTTTCAAAAAACTGTCTTTCCTTTTAGCGTATTAACCAGTTGCTTTTGGATATGGGTAAGTTGGTTAAATCTTTTGGGTTAAATGTAAACTATACCTTATTAAGTATTAGCACATATTATTACTTATTATACGAGTAGTAAATTAAAATTATTAAATTGCTTATAGAAGTGTGAGGTTAGAAGTAAAAAAAAACTTATATTAAACTGTAAATATCACCAATTTATTTGCAAATAAAATTCCTCTGCAAAGAAATAGATTATTCTTTATTTAACCTCAAAACCGACCAATTCAATCTTGAACAAACAAGTAAATGGCTATATTATTTTTGTTTGATAAAAACTGTAATATATTTTCATCTTATTAGATAGATACGTTTTAAAAGCAGATATACAGGATGTTTCAACAGACAATGGTACAGCTGATAAAATTTCTGGGATACAGAAGATATTACACCAGAATTTTTTTTTTCCTTTATTTGTCCAATTTGTCACTATTCTCAATACTGGTAAAGTCTTTAGAGATAACATTCAGGGGATGCAAATTGTTGTAGTATAGACAGTTGATAGGAATATTTATGAGAGTGTCAGAGTTGTAGATGTATTTATTGAAAAGTTTGTTAAGAATAAGTTAGAATTTTGTATGGACGAAAAATAAAATTGAAAAAACAATTAAAAAAACATATAAACGTAAATGTTTTATTTGTATATTAAAAGACAGAGACGCAGGGCACACATTCTAAAATTTTCAATTTCAAAAATTGAATAACAAAATGGCGCTGCATGATATACATAATAATATAAAACTTTAAAATGCTTTAATAATATTTCTCTGCTAGAGTGGATATTAATCAGCTTATAGAGACATTATGGCATAAAATAAAATGTAGTTTCGTGCAGCATACGCTAGTTTAGTGCCAGAATTAGAAGCAAATATTTGAAAAATAGGGAATGTGTTAACTGCACAGATTCTAAAGAGTTTGTAAATACAACGTCTCAACAAACGACTTCTCCGGTATTGATGCTAAATGTTAAAATTTTATGGGTATTTTACAACAATCTTTGAAAATGTTTCTTGTAAAATAATAATAATATGTGCTTATGAATAAAAAAATAAAACAAAAAATGAATGAATGAATGAATGAATTAATTTGTCCTATTTTTTTGGTAAATATCCATGATTTTGTGTATGTTATCAATATTAATATCATAGAGATTACATACTTTGTTAAATATTGTACACATATAAACTATTGGAGACTTAATTAATATATTTGTTTGGCAATATGGATTGTAAAAAAAAGATTTATTGCGAGATTCAATTCTGGGCAACAAAAAGTTAATTTTCCTTAATATATATGAAAAACCAATTTAATTATATAAAAATTTATGGAAAAATAAGATTTCTGCGTGATATCGCCTATCCATTAGAAGTTCTATGTCAAACATATTAGCAAATTCTCATGATTTAATCATCTTTCAGGATAATGTCCACGAAACTTAGAAAAATATACTTTAGGAATTTTCTTTGCACAGCTTCAAGTTCTGGTATGTTATGTTGGGAATGGGGTGTTAATACACTACGACCTAAAAGATCTATTGTGCCCCCTTTTGTCGTTAATGTACCAAGGAAATGTCTCAATGCCTATAACGACCTTTCCAATCCTATTTTCTCAAGGAAGTGTAGGATTTGGAGTGGCTTTAAGTTAGGTAAATCTTCCTCTTCTATTTTATATCCTCCTAGGTATATTACCCTTGGATTCTGGAGTGCTACACATTCAGTTAGAATGTGAATGAAGGTTTTTTCCTTCTCTCACAGAATATGCACTCACTATCCTCTACTACTCTCAATTTGCTAAGGTGTCCTTTTAGTCGCCAATGCCCGGTAAGGACCCCTGTTACAATACGTAAGCCTGTTCTTGCTCAGGCAGATGCAGACTTCCGATCTTTTTTGGTTATATTTACTGAGAATTATCTTAGCCTGTCTGAGCCCCAAGAAATGGTTCCAATTATCGGTTCTTCTACTGCTTAATTCTTTTGTAATCTTTCTTAATGTTTTGTTACTGCTGATACCGCAGAACGCCTCAGGTCCTATAAAGGGTGTTTGAGCTACTTTCCTTGCAAGACTATCTGCAATTTCGTTACCCAGTACCTTGTTATGTCCCGGGACCCAAGTAAGAGTAACTTTATTTTTCTTGCCTAGATCATTCAATTGTTCTAGGCATCGCTAGACCATTTTTAAGCTGATTACGTAAAAGCTCAGCGCTTTGATGGCTACTTGGCTATCGGATATGATGACAATCTCTTGTCTATTATAGTTTCTCTCGATATTAAACTCGATACATGGGATGAGTTTCCGCCTATATACCACTAAATAGCATGTTTTTCGGTTGCAAGTGCGATGGATTCTTGGCTCTATTCTTTCTTGCAGCCCAGCTCTGTGGTTTTCGCGTTCTGGTAGTTATGCGACCATATTACGGAACAATATTCCAATTTGCTTCTTACAAATGTGATATACAATAATTTAAAAGTTTTAATATTAGCAAAACTATACCAATTTCTAGCATAATATCCTAGCAATTTAAATGCTATATATATCCGATATGGCCACTAATAGTACATTCGTTGTCAAATTTTACGCCAAGGTTTTTTAAATGTGTCACAACGTTACAGAACCCTGTGTTAAGCAAATAATCAAATTCATAGGGTTCTTTGAGAAGAGAAAATTGGTCAATTTTTCATTTAGAAATATAGAGTTGTAACGATTTTTTTAAGCTATCAACAGTATCTAATGATAGCTGCAATCTGTACTATCCTATGGGCCACTAATTGTACAGTAAAGTTTTAGGTCATTAGCAAATAAGAGACAAAAGCAGTCTAACTTCAAAGAAAGATCGTTTATGAATATTAAAAATAATAACTAATTTAACAGTAAAGTTTGAGGTCTTTAGCAAACAAGATATAAAAGCAGTTAAAGAAAGATCATTTAAGAATATTTAAAATAATAACGGTTCTAGATTTATTCCTTGTGGAACACCTGAAGTAGTTACATGTGGATAAGACCTAAACCTATCGTATTCAACAACCTAAGGACGTCCAACTAAGTAATTTTTAAGCTGAAGTAATGGCAATGATATCCACGCAGATCTTAACTTATATAATAGAAAGAAATCGTTAATTTTGTCATCTGGTTTTTAAAATCCGTGTCAATTGCATCTACCTGTCCTACCGAATCAAGAATCTCAGAAGTATACTGGGCAAAGCAAACAAGATTTGTAACAGTAGATTTTTTGACATAAAACCGTGTTGTTATTTACTGATTGAAGTTTTAACTGAATAAGGAGTAATATTTTAAAAATTACCAGATGGCGTTACTGTAATGTGAGGTCTATGGAATGACCTGTCAAAAAACTTTTTAATTTTAAAATTTTAATAACCTTATTGAACTTTATTTTATTTGAAAAATAGATGATTCATAAGCATGTTTACTGATGCCTCTCTAACGAGAAAAAAGTAGCCTTGCCTAGATACCTATATCTGCACATAAGCCCAGTTTCTTTCCGAATCTTTGAATGTAAGAAGCTTCTTCCTTCTTGGAGAACAGGGTGCGAGAAACGACTTTGTTTTGTTTTCGAATCCGGAATGCGAACTATTAAGAGATCTTTCTTGTTCTCTGTATCATCGATTTTTATTTTTACTAACTCTCCCTTCATGCTCCAGCAATGCCATAAGTCCGTATAAGATTAAGAGTGTCGGAATTAAAAAAAAATGTTGCAATAAAAAGTACTTATTTTATATAGTAAATCTCTAAAAAAAAATAAACAAAAGTTGTAATTTAATAGGTTATTTTGGTTTTATCATACTATATGTAGGTGACAAATTTGAAGTTTTACCAATAGTGTAATTGAAGTAACTTACTTTTGTTACATTTTAACTGAAATTATGGAAAATTATATTTCACTTGCTAATTCAATTTATATTAAAATTAAATGCATTGTATAGACTGTTTAACCATTTACTTCAACAAAATATAAAATGAAAAAATATATCATCGAATTACTTTTGTTGGCACATAACAAATGGGATACTTGTTTGCAACGTTGCCATATTATCAAAGATGAGAGTTCAGAGCTAATTTGAAGCACTTAAAAGTACTTGTTTTTTACAGTAATTTAAATATGTATGGAAAATAACGAATTTTTAGGAAAAATTCAATTAAAAATTGTAATTTTATAGCTTATTTTCCTTTGACATCGAATGTGTATGTATTATTTACAAAACAATTATGGTAGTGTTTCATATTCATATAACTATAGAACACAAAATATAAGATATGAAAAGAGATATACGTATCTGTGATTTTTTACTTTTAAATTTTCGTGGTGGGGCATTTAAATCTTTTAAGTAGTAATTACGGTCTTTATGTAAACTGAAATATAATTACATAATTAATGTTATGAAAGTTTATTATCAAACTGATGAAGAGTTATTAGAATGGATGAATAGGAATAAGTTATTGAAATTACAATTTAGATGCCAACAACGCCATTTTCTAACGTCGGCCGGGCGCGCCCTTTTTCCATACACACCATAAGAGCACGCTACCCTCTAGACATGGGTAATGCAGCGCTGCGTTGCGTTATTGCGTTAACGCAGTTGTATGCGTTACGAGCGTTGATACACCAGCTGTTACTGTATCAGCGCAACGCAATTTTCGATACTGAGTCGAAAGGATCGCGAGTTGTTGATGCGCCATGCGCCAGGCACTGATTCCGTTTTCCGTGGCGAGTTGAGAATTTAAATTTACCTAACTGATGCAACTCGTAATGCAGATTACCCAAAATCTATCAAGTAATTATGTTCTTTGCAACATGTCACATCATTTGTAGGATTGTAAGTCGAATTTTTTGGATTTTACCCTTGTACACTGTCAGTTTTTAGTTCTTCCCATTTTGATTGGCTACTAGTATACAAAAGGTATAACCTTTTTATATAAATTGGAATTTTTGTATTCTTTGTAAAATCCGAACACAATGAAATAAAAAAAAATGGGTGCATTACCCTGTTATATTTTCGTTTATTTTTAAACATATAATAAAAAAAATTGGTTAAATTCCCAATTGAGTTATTGCCTTGAACACGGTTTGACCCTTATAGAAGGACATCCCGCGCTGAATAACACCGGTATCATGCGATACACCGAGGTGCATCTGCATCGACTTCATTCGGCGCCGGCAGTGGTGCAACGCAATAACGCAATTGCGTTAACGCAATGAGTTGACGCAATAGAGTGCGCCGAAGTTAGTGTATCAACGCAAAGAATTTTAGTGCGTTACCCAAGTCTACTACCCTCGTTCCACCCACCTCCTAACCACTTCGCTCGCTCTTTTCTGTAGTGGTTAGGGGGTGGGTGGGACGAACGTAGCGTGCTATTATGGTGTATCTGGAAAAAGGGCGCGCCCGCCCGACGTCAGATTAGGCAAAGACGTTATTTGCATCTAAATTGTGATTTCACTGACTTATTCCTACTCATCCATTCCAATAACTCTTCATAAGTTTTACAATAAACTCTTATAATATCTATTATGTAATAAATTAAATTCCATTTTACATAATTACTACTTAAAAGATTTAAAGGCCACACCACGAACATTTAAAGGTTAAAAATCACAGATAAGTATCTCTTTTCATATCTTATATATATCGTGTCCTATAGTTCTATAAATATAAAACACCACCATAATTGTTTTGTGAATAATACATACATTTTCGATGAAAATAATAAGGTAAATAAGCTATAAAAATACAATTTTTGATTAAATTTTTCCTAAAAATTCGTTTTTTTCTTTAGATTTTTAACTTATGCATAAAACAAGTACTTTTTATTTCTTCAAATTAGCTCTGAACTCTCATCTATCTATAAAGTCTAGATACATAAAACCTGGAGAAACTTTGATAATATGGAAACGTTGCAAACTCAAGTATCCCATGTGTCTTGTGACGGCAAAGGTAATTTGATGATGAATTTTTTCATTTTATGTTTTGTGGAGGTAAATAGTTAAACAGTCTATACAATGCATTTAATTTTAATATAAATTAAATTAGCAAATGAAACATAATTTTCCATAGATATCTAATTTCATTTAAAATGTAACAATTACTTCAATTACACTAAAACCAAACTAATCTATAAAATTACAACTATTGATTCATTTCTCTCAAAATACTATATAAAATGAGTACTTTTTATTGCAATAATTTTCCGACACTCTTAATCTTATACAGACCCCAAAACAAGCTATAAATAAATTTTAAAATTAAATTTTGATATATTTTAAATCGCATAAGAATCTCACATTACTAAATTGGTTAATGCTAAGATTTTTCTGGCTTTGTGTCCCACTGACTGTTTTTTTTTAAATGCAATTAATTTTTTATTTTGACCAGAGGGTTGATGTTATAATATTTTTGAATAGTATCCAAAATATATATAAGAGTACATTTTCTGAATATTTTTTAACTTTTGTTGACTCACACCAACTTATAAAAACACTGTGTCCTTTTCATCTGTATCTGTAACGTGTGGAGGGTGGGTTACCCCCACGGTACTAAGGCCTCTTTAGGCCCATTGTGCATCCTCCTTCCTGAGATGATAGGCACCTCCTAGCTCGTGAGCCAGCCTACAGATTTTATGTAGTTGACAACGTCGCCAAGAGGTGCTTCTCTTATATCGGCCGGTGTTAGCCGATACTCGCCGAACACAAATTTTCTAATAAATGAGAGCGTCGGGCAATCGTAAACGATATGCTCGATGGTCTCATCTTCTTGTTCGCACCCTCTGCAGAGTGTGGATTCTGACAGCCTCATGATATGAAGATGCTTTCGTACTTGGCAATGACCAGTCAGAATGCCTCTGACTAGGCGCAGATTCTGTCTAGTCATAGTCAAGTATTTGTTTGCTGCAGTGTTGTAAGGATAACTTAAAAGCTCTTTGGCAATTCTGCAGTTTCTTGTTTCATCCCATCTTTCCTTGAACTTCACAAGGGAATGTTTTTTGATTAGGTATGTCAATACCGATTTTGTCAGGCCAATAAAAGGGCCAGGTCCAAAAAGTATTTGGTTGGCTGCTTTCTTGGCTAGTGAATCAGCAAGACGGTTACCTTTCGATGTGGCGTGACCTTTGATCCATCTTAAGGTGACCATATTGTTGATGGATACTTCGGCCAAAGCTTCGTGACATTCTAGTACTAACCCTGAGTAAAGTCGTGGTCTGTTTAGGTTGAGTAGTGCTTGTCTGCTATCTGTATAGATGAGCATGTTCCTTCCAGTGATATTGTTTCTGGTTATTTCTTTTGCTGCTATGAGAATACTCGTTAGCTCTTTTGGAACTACTACTATTGCTCACAACCCATTTTATGTTTAGGTTTAAGAATCTGGAGTATATTCCACATCCTGAGCCTTGTTTTGTTTTAGAACCATCGGTGTAGATATGAATCGTACCTGCCACTTCCGGCTCTTCTATTTGTTCTATTATAACTTTATATGGCTTATGGAAGATATTCATATTTTTTTTTTATTTTTTTGGAAGCAGATTTAATGTAACATTTCTTGCAGCATCAACAATTTCTGGAGGTGTATTTGAGTCACTTTCACTTATATCCAGTATTTTTAGTTTCTAAAAGTAAATATTTTGACAAATACATACACACAATATTGCCGAATTTAAATTTTGCTACGTTAATTTGACAGACACGGCTAACTTGACTAGCAAACGAAAAGTATATTGTGCTGCCTGCTTTCTCTAGGATTAATTTTATGATATGCATAAAAAATATTTGTTAGTAAGTACATCTTAAAAATAACTTACAATATCATCGGTTAGAATACTCAAATCGCAAATTAAAGGCTCATACATTGTTTTAAGTTTTATTTAATTTAACAATCAAAAAACTAAAATTTAAAAAAAAAATAAATAATAACTTGTGAGAATGAAATTCAAGACCATCAGGTTTAAAGACAAACGCGCTAGACTCTACACCAACAAGACATGTTAAATATGAGTGTTAAAAACAGGGTAATTTATTTTTAATATTTTAATCACCATTTAAGTATTAAGGAAAATGAGTTTGGGTATTAAATGTTCAACTAAAAGATTCAGATTAGTCTACATTTTCTTTTAAAATACCCATTAGCTTTTTAATAACAACTTTTCTAATGAAATTTTCCAATAAAAATAGACGTGTGCAAAAAGTAACTTTTCGCCTATATGCATCAATAATGTCAAACTATGACAATTCATGGAAAACGTCAACTATTCAGTTAGATTTAAATGTGCAAAAGCCTACTTTGGATAGTGATCATAGAAAAAAAGCTTTAATATAAGTTTAATAGTTATAAGTAATAGGCCTTAAAAATGTTTACAGTCAAATAATTTTGCTCTTTTAGAAGTGCCTACCATAATGTTCTTAAAACTATATAGTTCGTTGGATTTTCATTACGATATCAATATGGGTGTTAGTAAATAAGTGCGACAAATTTCAGGGGGTGATTCAGCATGAAAAAATAATGACAGTTTGCTATATAAACGCATGTCTGAAAATGCTTCGTTTTCCGAATACGGGGTGTTAAAGTTTTTCTTAAAAACTGACGATTTGTTTATTGCTCTGAAACCGGTCAAGATATGCCCCATACGAAAAGATTTTTGTCGCAGATTAAACGAGGAACTCAAAAGTGATTTTTAATTTGAAATATCTCAGTGGCGTACCATTTTTTTCTTTAAAATAATTGAGATCATTACCCATATGCGCGCCAATGATGAACATAAAGTTCTTAAATGCATGTCAAAAAATGCGCCTCTTAAAGCCCGCCAAATTTCATTTGCATATCTCGACGGGATTCAGAGCAATAAGTAAATCATCAGTTTTTAAGAAAAACTTTATTCGGAAAACGAAGCATTTTCAGACATACGTTTTTATAGCAAATTGTCATTATTTTTTCATGCAGAACCACCTCCTGAAGTTTGTCGCACTTATTTACTAACACCCCATATATCTTTTCCAGGGAATATTGCAGATCTGTGACTGAAATTAATAAAATATGATAGAAATTAGCTAAAATAAATCACTTAAAAATTTACTATGTACTTTTCAATAAGTGTTTCTATAGTTTCATTTATCAATTTTAATCATCATTTTCTTTAATATTTTATTTAAAACACCATAAAATTAAAAATCGCACACCATCCACATGAAAGTGACGTTTAATAATGACCTCACGTTTCAATAGAACCCTCTGGTGGTGACACTTTACCTGTTACTCCTCATTATAGATACTGTCATAAAGGATATTTTTAAAAAGTTTATTAAAATTACACAAAATTGCTATGTAATTCCAGATGACAGTGGAATAGCTGTTTTAAATGTTGGACATATTTTTTTTTATTTCTATACTTCGGTATCTTAACTAGAACGTTTGTACAATATTTTTTACCAGAAAGCTAAGAATGTTATCACAACCAGAAAACATTTTAGTTTTTAGTTTCTTGATGCATTTAGTATGTTAAGTTCAGATATACTAAAGCGATATATATGTGATATTAACGTTGACAAATTCTGATGCAAGATAAAGAGGTTTGGAGTGTAGAAAGACACTCGAAAAAAAGCGGAGAAGCCATTAATTATTGACTGGAACAATTGAATGCTTCGGATCCTGGTATTCTTGATTTACCACGTTCTATATATACAAAGAACCAACATTTTTTGGAATCATTAGTGATGACATCTTCACTGCTTTGTACATATGCTGCATATGAAACTTGGATTTGTTGTTTAATAAAACTTCTTAGCTGTTTAAACTTATTTTAATAAGATTCAGCTTTGAATTTTGTGTAATTAATTCTCGCATTCTTTTTAGCTTTAATACCATCAATAATTTATTTTGTAAAACAGGTTGGATATTTAAGATAAACCTCTCCAAATCATCACGGAAATCTTGAAACCACTATCATAATTTTGAAATCGTCATCGAAATCCCAAAATCATATTTAAATCCCGAAATCGCCACCGAAATCCTAAAAATGTCATCTTAATCCCGAAATCAATAGCGAAATCCCGAAATCATCAACGATGTCACTTCAAAATCAATATTTTTCGCGCCCTAATCAACATGATCCCGTGAATCGGTCATAGTAACCCGGGGTGACCGGGTTTAGCGATTATAATCCAGAACCCAGGTTAACATTAAAGTTTTCTGGGAAGAGGCCGCCGATCTGGAATAAAGGTGGATTCAAAAAATATAAAAAAAAATATTCCACATTAAAATCATATGAATTTTTGGTGATTTTCAAAATACGGGTAAGTTTTGACCTTAGTGGTTTATCCCTCGCCTAATTCTCATTTAGTTTTCAATACCCTCAATTCCTTTCCAATTCCTCACAAATTCATTGCCAGTTCCTCGCTAATTTTGAGCCAAAATTCTTCGTCAATTCCTCGGCACTTTTTCTGTTCCCGGTATTTTCTAATTAAATCCCTGTTCATCCCTTATCAAGTCTTATAATTCCTCGAAATTCCTTGTAATTTCCCTGCTTAAACACCTGATTCCTTCTACATCTTACCCCCTCGTCGTCGACTAAAAGTTTATAATAATTCAAATTTGTCTTTTCAGTAAAACATTTTTATTCCACGGTGGAATATTTCTTCCCCTTCTTACTAGATTAATTATGAGATAAGTGATTAAAATAATAGTTATTTTACTAGATGAAGTGCAAAAACCTCTAATACAATCAACATTAAAATTTTTGTTCTAATATTATTATTAAACACCATACAGTTATTTTAATTTTAACTAAAACGGTTAGCCATTTTTAATTGTTATACGTCATGTCAATCTTAGACCATGTTCAAGAAAAACAAAATGGTAGTTTGGCGCAAGTATGTCAAATTAAACAAAATGAAGAAATTTTAATTACTATTTGTTAAAATAATTTAATAAATTAAACACTGTATTGGCAAAAGTAAGTCGAATTAAAGTAACCAAATATATAGCTAACTATAAAGAAGAAAAAAAAAAGAAATAAGTACAAAATGTAGTTTCTAGGTCATGTCAAACTTATTAACTAGTACACCCACTTCAAAAATGTTCATAATTTACCCCAGAACCCATCATAAATATCTAAAGAATACACATTTGGTTTATACATAATTAACGTTACCATTCATCATATTAATTTAAGGGTGAACTTAACATTGTTATTTAATTAAATACTACAAAAAATCTATCATAGTAATTTATACAAAAGTGGCTATATTTTTTAAATAAATTACAGTAATAAAAACTTAGGGCTATTTGTACTGCTAGCCAATAATAAACAAGTACAGCTTAAAATGACATTTGTAATGGTAAAATGTAATTTTGTGCTTTGCTTATTTCTTAAGGACTAGCGGTATAAATGATCTTAAAAAAATTATGAAAAAATGATGTTCTTTACTTATTAGTATTTAATATGAGAAACATTTTTACCAGGAGTCATAGGTATCCTAGTTTGTACGGACCAACTGCCCATAGTAGGATAAATAGACCAGGATCCACCCCACGCCGCCAAATCCCTGCTCTCCCTGTCCTTATCATTCTGACAACTCACTAACTTCAAACAAAAAACCATCAAAACTAAAATACACCAGTTCATCTTCAATTCACAAAAACCCTCGTACTGCCGCGAAAATTTACATATCCGTATCATTTAACTATACGACTGCCGCGTTTACGGGAAGTCCGTGCAAGAAGGAAGAATAACCGCACTATTGGAGTCAGTGGTGCCACTACTGCAAGCACTTGGCAAGATTGGCTGGATGTCTAAGTCGTGTAGCCGACTGTGCTTTAGATTTTCATGTTCTTTGTAATGTAATGGGCATTGCTAATGTCAAATATTATCGAGCTTTACGCTTCAATTCGTTTGGGTACAACGTACAACGGGGACCGGGTGCGTAACGTTTTCATTTACGCAGGGACGTAGAAAAAAGTTTTTTCAGCATAAAAAATCGTTGTTGGTATGTCAGGGTATGGTTTAGAGCTTTGGAACTGGTCTAAAAGTTGAGATATAAACATACAGGGTATAACGAAAATGTAGGACACGCATTTACATATTTTGTCAAAAATATTCAAAGAGGTAGAGGTAACATTGAAATAATATGCCAATGCGCAAAATTTGTCAAAACAGAAAAACTCGGTGAAAGGACTTGGGAGATGTTCTGAATCGTACATTTAAACATTTAAAAGATAAAAAATTATAAGAAATTTTTGAATTCTGTAGGATTTATTTATGATAAGGGCAATATTGTTGAGAAATCCTTAGATCCCTTAGTAACCGAAGATAACCATCATCCAGCTTTAGATATCAGTTGTGAATTAATGGAAAAACTTGACAACAAAAATAACCTAGAATCTTTTTATACAAATTGTTATAATTTTCGTAAGGCAAATTTTCCACTTATGTATAATATGATATCAAATATTGACTGGACTTTTTTAGAAAGCTTTTGTAGTGTCGATGATACCTGTACATATTTTTATGGCAAGTTGTATAATGTGTTAGATCGTTGGGTAGCCAATTATTCAGTGCATAATAAAAAAACATATCCTCCTTGGTTTAATACCAGTATCATTAAAAAAATAAGAGATAAGTCAAAATTTTGGTGTCAATATAAAAAAGACAATGATATCAGGGCTTTCGAAAAATTTAAGCGCATAAGAGCTGAAGTTAAAATTGCAATTAAAACAGCACATGAAAATTATCTGTTAAAAGCAGAGAATGATATATCTATTAACTCTAATAAGTTTTGGGCCTACGTCAACAGTAGTAAAGATGCTAATAACATGACCGATGAAATTAATACACTAGATAATCCTGCTGACATACTAAATAGTTTTGCTGGTCTTCTCAGCAAGTCCTACGTTCATTCTAAAGTTTCTCATGTTGATGTGAATGAACTTTAATTAACTTGTTTAAATATTGACAGCTTTGACAAAAGCCAGGTGCTTGACGCATCTATAAAACCTAAGCGTACTACGGGACCCGACCATATTCCTGCATTCATTTTGAAAGATTGTGCCCAAGTACTGGCTTTGGTGTGGTGGCCAAAGACACAGCAAAGGAAAGCAATAACGAGGCTAAGCAAGGTACAAAGACTTACCTGCCTCGGAATAACAAAGGCAATGAAAACAACCCCCACTGCTGCAATGGAAGCACTAATAGGACTCCCACCTCTTCACTATGTAATACAAGGGGAGGCAAGATTAGGTGCTTACAGATTAGGGAATACACTGGGAAATCTTGACATTAGGCCAGGTCACATGAATATCTCAAGGTTAGTGACAGGAGACGTGCTAGACATGAGATCAGACCACATAACCAAGAGGTACTCTTTTAATACTCCCTTTGAGGTTTTAATACAGGAAAGAGCGGAGATCAGCATAAGGGAGCCCAATGCACAACGACAGGAACAAACCTGGTATACAGATGGGTCTAAGACTGCGGAAGGCACTGGGGCAGGAGTATTCTCCAAAAACCCTGATACTAACCATAGCTATGCTATAGGAATACATTCCTCGGTATTTCAGGCCGAGGTATACGCAATTTTGCAATGTGCAAAAATGAACAATGAAAGAGCTGTCGAAAATCAGCGTATTCAAATAATGTCAGACAGCCAAGCGGCACTTAAGGCCATATCGAGTCAGAAAGTTACGTCGAGGCTGGTATGGGAATGCATCGAAGAACTAAGAACACTGGCAGACCGAAATAGAGTAAAACTATTTTGGGTGCCAGGTCACAAAGGGATCGAAGGCAACGAAAAGGCTGACGAACTTGCAAAAAGAGGGTCAGAAGAAACACCGGAACTAGACACAAACCCAGGAGTACCAAAAAGTACAGTCCGGGGTTTTATAAATGACTGGATTCGGGAACAACATATCAACTATTGGGGAAGCACCCCAAAACAGGCACATGGAAAAGCCTTCATAGGCAGACCATGTCCCAAAAGAACTGGAGAACTACTCTTAATGAATAGGAACCAGTTGCCTGATCAATATTTGCATCCGTTCTAGTACTATTCCGTGCATATGGAATCCATTGTATCGTACACATTGGTCGATTGCAAGGAATTGAGAGACAATTCCTAAAATATTTAAGTTTTAGACATTATCTAGTTTATGTACCCATTGACACCCCACACGACGCCTTATTAAATAAACATGGATTTTCAAGTCTCGATATTCCTAGGTAGACAGAGTCGTTATAATGTACTGAATGAATAGTAAAATATATTGTTTTTGTTACGTTTATTATATATTATTTATACGGGGTGATTTATGTGAATTACAAAGAAATTATTTTTACGAGGTGATTTATTTAAATTTTAAATAAAGTAACTGAATAATCTGTAAAAAAATGCTTGTAATTTTTAAACAGAGTTATTTTAAATCAGACAACCAACCAATTTAAATTAATTTTAAAGGGCAAACAATAAAAAAAAAGCCTTTTAAAAAGTGTAGATATTTCGACATCTTCATGAAAGAATAGTGATTAACTGTACTTTTTATGCAATTTAAATTGTCGCTTACAAAGCTTCCAGTTCGTTTTATTCACGATTCGAATTTTAGTTTCTTACAATGACTAAATTAAACCACAGGCATTCTTATTACCTTTAAACTTGTATAAAAATGTGATTTTATATATTTGGGCGCCACCCCTTTTATCATGACACCGTTAATAATAAAATAAATTATCTTATCTTATGGAAGATTACCACACAGTCGCCTCTATCCCATTATACTTTTTGACATTTATTATATTTACCGATATTTTTTAAATTTTGTTCTATTTAATTTTAAAAGAGACAAAAATTGTACCTTCTAAAATGATAAATTTGGTAAAACTGTTGCAAATTTGTCAAAAAAAAGATTGTTAGAACATGTAAAAAACTAAAAATTATTGACAAAATAATTTCTAAATATTTTTATAATAAATTCACATCGGTTCATTTAAATATTCATACAAAGTTGATTGGTTAAATTACAAAACCAATTTCTTTTAATACAAACATATCTTTGTAAGTTAATCGTTTTCATCACACTCTTTTTAAATAAAATTTGGATACCTACCTTCAGTAAGTCATTATAAAGCAATTTTAAACAGAGAACAAATGACTAATGCGTTTTAAATAGGAGTTTCATTAAAATAAAAAATTTCTTTTTAAACATAACACCCTGTACTTAACTACAAATAGCAAGCAAAACAGTCGACGTGCCACTTATTGCAATCAGGTAAGTGACTATAAGATAATATTGTTTGCAACTTGATTTTGACGATAGTCGCTATTAGTGGCTATTAGTTTGGCAGCTCCGTCATTTTGTTAGTTAAAAATATATTTAAAATGCCTGAAGTAAGGAAAATAACGATCAAAATGGAACATGAAGACTTTTCATATGATTCATGTACACGCTATCAGAAATTGCAGCATTTTGCGAAGACGTAACTAATAAATTGTTGTAGAAGATATAACAGAAAAACCGTTTTCGGCTATAGATCCATTTTCAAGCCCATAAAATTTTGACACTTTACAAATATATGAAATTAATAGAAGAATTACACAAATTTAATATCTTAAAGCAGTGTTTCCCAAACTTATTTAAAGAACAACCACGTTGTGCACGACCCCCTATTACCCCCTACTCATCACCCAACCTACAATAGCGACAAAAATAGTGTGCCCAATTTACAAGTAACTGACGGTTTGTCAAATTTTATTTCACTTTACTGTTTAAGTTTAAAATAAATAAATTAAAAAAGTTTAACAATTATTTTAATAATTGTGATCTGCCCCACTAGTAACTACTTGTACTTCTGCCAGACTGGCATTTGCAATAAAAATAAATAATAAAAAATTGTCTGCACATTGTAGAGCGCAAAATCTTTGTTTCTGTCTACATTGCAATACTTATCCATGATATTCACGCAAGCGCTACTCCTTACTTCCCTACTAGATAGCACTCTGGAACCTGATAATCCACCTGACAGGCAACATCGATCCCCACACATTCACTCTAGGTTTTTAGAAACCTACTCACCGCTAACTTGACTCAAAAAGCAATTTTTAACATCTTAAACACAAACGAATTATTCCGACAAAACTTAACATTCGTTAAAGCTAACTTCAACAGGACAGCCCTAATCAAGGCCACCTCTACTAAAACCCCCACCGAACTCCAGACACTCATCCGACACCCATGCGGACCCTCCAAACAAAACCCCCTGCCTTCCATCCCCAAATCTACGGAGTCATCCACTCAACCCCCGACGAAAAAACCGTAGCCTACAAAACCCACTTTGAAGCCACTTTCAGAACCTCTGACAACCCTCACTTTGACGAACAATTTAAACACAAGACCAAACAAAACGTCCTTTAGACACTCCCCGCCCCAGTCCCACCCTTGGATGTTGAAAACCCCCTCACTTCCATATTCACTCTCCAAGACATTCAATATGCTTATCAAGCAGGCCAATACATGACCTCCGGCCTGATTTCATTCACAGAAAAACGCTGAAGCATCGTCCTGTAACCATCTTTCCCATCCTCACTCTTCTCCTAAATCCCTGTTTTTCCCTCTCCTGTTTTTCACTTGCCTGGAAATCTGCTAACACCATTTTGATTTCCAAACCAGACAAAGGCCCCAAATCCATAAATTCATACAGACCCATCTCTCTCATATCAGTCCTAGGGAAACTCCTCGAGCTTCTGCTTAAGGAAATAATCTGGTAATTTTGTGAAGAAAAAAAAAATATCATCCCTCAATCCGAACATGGTTTTAGACCTCACCAATCCACACAGGACGCAATCTCCTTCCATCACACTATCGCGGTCACTGCACTTGCAGTAAATTCCCAACAAATTTCTTCAGCCGTTTTCTTAGAATTAAGTGTTAGGGTTAAAGAAAAGGTCCTTTATTTCTCACAAGACTTGTGAGAAATAAAGGACCTTTTCTTTAACCCTAACACTTAATCCCTACTACTCACATATGGCTACCCTCACTCCAAAAAAAAAAAAAAAAAAAGTTTTCTTAGAAGTTCAAAACGCCTTTGACCAAGTTTGGCATGCCCAACTATTCAAAAAGCTTATGAACATAGGTCTCTTTCCCCCAAATCTCCAAACTCATACTTCATTGACAGAAAAATCACCGTTAAAGTAGACAACTCCCTGCCAGACGCTTTTACCCCACTCGCAGTCGTCCCATAAGGCTCCGTCCTCGCCCCTCTACTCTATCTCATCTACACACATGACATTTCCCCCCCAAATCACCTTACTTTCAAACGCCTCCTATACGCCGACGATACAGCTCTAATCTCGGTAGCCAAAAATTCGAACCAACTAAATACTCGAACCCAATATCTGTTAAACCAGTACTCTCACTAGTGTAGCAAATAGAGGGTCTGATTAAATTCACAGAAAACACAATTTATCGTCTTTAAACACCCATATTCTCAAAGAACCTCACAGAATCCCCAACTCGTAAATGTAAATCTCCTTGGAGTCAGGCTCGCTCAACAGACTGAAGGTGACTATTTGGGGGTACGATTTGCTCGTACACTCAACTGGTCCTCTGATGTCCAACACTCTTTTGATAAGATGCGAAAACGATCCAGTCTCCTACAATTTCTTTATCCGCTCCGTTGCCAAATACAAGCTGTACCCTACGGCGTACTTCCCACACACTTGTCCCACAAATACACCACACTCCAAAGACGTATACTTAGACGTTGCTAGTATTTCCCTTATCGCTTCTCCCAGCGGAGAAGTCTTCGAAAACATCTCCAGCACCCCATCCTCACACGTTTCCAAACCCACAGGAAACAATACGTCTCTCGCACGCTGAAAGGCACCAACAAACACTCACAAGACACACTACAAACCCTTATGGTGCCTATGTCAACTTCTACTTTTTCAAGAACCGAAAAGAAAAATTCCCCAACCAAATTTAAGACTTCTCTCAGACTCATAAGACCTCCCCCTCGCCCCTGAACTCCAGGATCTACTGGAATCAGCCCCCCAAACATCAAATAAAACCCTTGCCATTCATATAAGTAGAAATTCATACTATTTGTACAATGTCGTAATTTAAGTTTTCGTGGTTTCCTTAAATCATATTCCCCACCTTATATTTGGCGATATTTTCGAGGAACACAACCTACCACACAGATCCCACATACGCACACGACAACTTAGGTTACTTATTGTAATCAGGGAAACCACTCTGAAAAGGAGTATAACTCCTATAGCAGGGAATAACGAAATTAAAATGTCCTAGAAAAATGTAAAGAACTTCTGAAAAAGTCAATATTAGCCTAAAAAAAACGGGACCTCAGTTCCTAACAGCAAAAACCAACAGCAAAAACGAACAGCGCGTTGTTGCGAAAGAATAATCTAAAATCACATAACTTAATTGATTTTGTTTGTTTAACGGCCACTAGTGACACTAGTGACATTAGTTGCATCGGGTTGCATCGGGTTGCAGCAGGTTGCACCAGAGTTGCATAAATGAATAACAAGCGTGCAATGAAATGCAAAGACTTTGCATCAACATTATACTTATCATGTAAGCGATTTTAAGGCAATTAGGTTTATAAGCCAGTCTCAAGCCGGAAAAACGTGAAGGAAAATTGTTTAATACTGTAAAAAAAATAGTTATTTATGCAGCAAGTGCAAAAAGTAAGTGTTTATTGCATGCGACGTGAAATTGTCGACGAGGCCGTCAGGCCGAGTTGGACAACACGTCGAATGCAATAAACACTTTTTGCACGAGTTGCATACAATATTTTTTCTACGTTCATGCAAAAACCAAAAAATGTTTTATAGAACTGCAGTTGAATTATCCAAATCATAGTAGCCATGATCATGTACCTTTGTTTGAGGCATTTATTTACGTTTGTGTTCATAATTTGTAATGACATTTTTAATAAAATACATTTTTTTATTAATTTATTTATTAAATGATTGAAAATAATATAAAATATGCAATTGTTTTTAAAACGTAACACAGAAAATGAAAATGGACTAAATATTTGGCGTTGATTTGAATATTTATGTTTGTCATGATCATAAAATGCTGTACTAAAATGACAGATGAGTGCAATAAAATTTTTATTGCACTATTGCAATAAAGAACCAGTTTTTTCACTAAATATAGTTCAATAAAGTGTTTTATGCATGAACGTTAAAAAAACTTATTAAATAAAAGAAGCCCATGAAAGGACAAGCCTACGACCAGTACAACTTGCTTTAGCATACATTAATAATAATTATATTCATGTAAATCGATTTTTATTTTTACCTTTCTTATTGCCGCCACTGTTTCAAATACCTTTTAGGAGTCATAGAAACATTATAAAAGCCCATTCGAATAATAAATAGTAAATTTAATATTTCGAACAGTTAGATTAATTGTAACATAGAGTAGTTAAAAAAGATTGATAGCCTGTTTACCTATTAACAAATCATTCAGCTTCATGACAACAATAATTTAAAACAAATCAAGCACCTGTTATTCTTATGTCTTCATTTTATTATTAAAATTAACGTTGGTTGGATTACATTATCAAAAAATCTAAATGTCAGTACTGTTATTTAACCATTGTCGACTAATAAAATTGCCAAATACATGTTAATAGTTTTTAATTTCAAAATTTAAATTATATTCTATGTTTCATAAAAGGTATTTGGTTTTTAATTGACTATATTCCTAAAAGAGTTTTGTTAATTTTGTTTTATCTTCTAAGGTAAATTGAGTTAAATAAATAGTTTATTACATCTTGAAATAAGCAAAAAATTATACGAAGACAAATATATTTTTTTATCACATCAACTTATCGGGTTATTAGCAGGCATAAAAGTTAATATTTACAACAACCTTAAATGGTTTCTAATAATAAAACAAATTGTGTGACTAAATTTAAAAATAGCGGTTAGTGGTTCTGACAACTTATACAGGGTGGCAACCGGCCGTATCTCAGAATAACTTTAAGTAGAATTTTCACTAGTAATACCACTAGAGGTCAAAAAATTTCCTGATATTAATTTGACCTCGCGTAGTATTCGGTAAGAAAATTCCACGCCGAATTATGGTTGAAAATTAAATATTTTTAAAATTTATTTTTCGTTACTCAACAATGCAAATTATTTTCTCCAAGCCACCAGTGAAACATAAAAGGTGTTGTCGCCTTGATTGTTGAGTTGTCATGGTAACTAAGTGAGACCCTAACCTCGAATATACAGAAGGTATATAAAAATATCTCTATTATTCCAGTTTTCCAAAAAATTAAAATTATAACAAAAAGCAAGAAAAAAAGTAAATTTTATTAAATGGAATAGTTGGAAATACTAAATTACCTATTGTAACAATAGTTATAACAACCGAGGTAAAAAAACTATACAATAGGTAAGGCTAAATATTCATAATTTTACTTTCCCGCACTAGTGCGGGAAAGTGATTTTTTCCCGCACTAGTGCGGGAAAGTAACACTTTCAAAACTAAAATGCGTGCGGGAAAGTGGGTAAAAATACACGGTCGTAGAAAAAAAATATTTTTTTAAATTTTATTTTTTCAGTCCTCTTTTTAAAAATTCACATGATCGTTGTCAAACTCTGATAACTTATTTATAAATCATTATTGTTGTAACTCTAGTAACCATATTCAATTATATTTACTAGAACCATTCCAGATTAACTATAAACCAATATCCTTTTAAAAAACTGATATTTATACTAGTTTTTAACAAATTTTCGACGATTTTCACTCTGCTATTAAATTAGTTAATCTAATTAATACAGTATCAAGTACAACAAATTAAACATATATTTTTGCATTCTACGCCAATGCGCTAGAAGTGATACATTTCAGTGTCTAGGATAATGAACGCTTTGATATGGAAATTGTTGTCATTTTAAGAATATTATAATTTAAAACGGAATAACGGAGATATAAAGCGTGTCTTTTCACTACGTAGACACGTAATTCGTGTTTAGTACTTCTCTGCCATCATTATTACAGATGTTATAGCAGTCGATAACCTTATAATGTTTTTAGTGGTTTTTTAAAATTTATTAAACATTTTTTTATTATATTTATAATAAATAATAATGCATAAATAAATAACAACAAACATTAAATTAATAAGGTAAAGGCTAAAATAATAATAAATGCTAAAGTAAATGCTAGAAAAATATAAAAAAGGTAAATAATGGATTTATATACAGAGAGAGTCTGTAATTTGTAAAAAGTTGAATAGTGCAAATACTAATGTATTTTTCTTTAAATGCTTGGATCCGTCGATTAGTATTTTCAATCGCGGTTTTTTGCATACAATAATCATGTATACAGGTTGTCCCAATTTAAAGATATGACGTCATCATTGATTTTGATAAATGACAACACTGTCATTTTGATGGCTATTTTTATGGGATTGTAAAGTATTACAAAACTACCAAATATTAAATTTTTATTCCTTACCAATCACAAAATTACGAAATGTAATAGGTAAATTTATGGAAAGCAAGTAATCAAATCAATTTAATTTAATTTTTTTTTTATTAAGCAAATTCTCATAATTTTGTCCATTGATTATTTGACAATATCCTAAACGCGATTAAAATTTGTTTTGAACATTTCTAATGACTTGGGGTGAAATTAATCTACACTTAATTATTTTTCGCGCTTTTAGCTCCTCAACATTTGCCGGTTTGGTCTTAAAAACTTTGCTTTTCAAGTATCCCCATAAAGAAAGTCCAACGGATTGAGATCTGGGGATATCGGTGACCCCTCATAGGTCCTCTTCTACCTATCAACCTGCCTGGAAATAGAGCATCGACATACTCACGAATAGGTCTTGCGAAATATAAAGGCACACCATCTTGTTAAAAACAAATGTCTCTATTCGGGACATTAGCATGTACACTGTACAGGGTTAGAAATCAATTTAGCCAATTGCGGCACTAATTATTTTTTCAAGAATTCCAAATATCGTACTCCACTGAGAGATTTGGCAAAGAATATTGGTCCTATAACTTGATTTCCTATAATCCCTGCCCAAACATTCACATTTTCTGGGCGTTGAGTATGGCCTTCTCTCATCCAGCGTGGATTCTCATCCGCCCAATATAGATAATTTTGTCGGTTTACCTCAACATTTAAAATAAACGTATAATTATCAGAAAACACAATGTTCTTTATTAAAATGTTGTTCGTGTCTAGTTAATCCATAATATGTTCACAAAACTGCAGTCTTCTATCAGGATTATCTTGCAGTAATTTCTGGAGGATTGTAAGTTTGTAAGGATGCAATTTAGGTCCTTTAAGAATTCTGCCTACTGACGACTTGCTAATTTCAACATAATTAGATATCTGCCTGGTAGAGATATTAGGATTTTCTTGAACATATACTCGTATGAGTACATTTATTTTGATATCTTCACTAAGGGTAGTTTGTCGATTATTATTTGTTTTTCTTACATGACCGTTTTCCCTACATTGTCTTTCTATTTTACTTACAGAACTTTGTAATATTGCCACGAAGTCGTGTTTTTGTATCAGTTTCGTCTTTGAAATATAATAAAAATATACAAAGATATACAATTTATTGCCAATCACACCTCAGTATGAACAAACCCTAAGAAAATTAACTATAATTGGGCTTCGACTTACCACATTCTTCACAAGTCTAGAACACGCCACCAGATCCCACAAAACGTTCCAAAATTAATAGTTTATTTAAAATTACTAATTGTCTTATTATTATTTATTTTAAAATACTTAATACTTTATCTTGGATTACTAATGACTTGATTACTGACTACTTTATCATGGAATTTATTTTCCCGTTCGAGTCCACCTCCTTCTCTGTCGAGTTTACAACTGCTCTCCTTTTTTTATTCCCATACCCAATTTTTGAATATTGCCGGCTTGCGAAATTTTCGTAGTTTACCAAATTTACGTGGTTGATGACCTGACATTATGTTTTCATCATCTTAATTGAGCAATATAATTTCGTTAAGTAATTATTAAATAATTAGCAACTCACCAGTATTTTGTAATCTTTTTAAATTTGTTTAATTAGGTATGTTTTGACTAAATAAAATGCTGAATTAAAAATAAAATATTTTTGTTTGATTTACTTTAATTTACTTTGAAAAACTAAGAAAAATGTTTTCTCTGAATGGATGCGTAACTTCCGTTTGTGTTCTTTCTCTATCTCCATATCCAATCAATTCCGTTTGTGTTCTTTCTCTATCTCCATATCCAATCAATTGTAAAATTGTAGTCTTGAGCTTTTCAGTTAAATAAACCATATTGAATCTTTTTTCCAAAACAACTGACTTTGGTAATAATCGATATGTATTATAAAACTTTAAAACATTTGTTGACTTGATAAAAACCATCTTTTTGTTTAATGTCTGGATTTATGTCTTTTTCATAAAATAATAATGTCCAAGTCTCAAGACATGACATTTTTCAATTTTATTTTTCTTGTAATTGGTAAGGAATAAAAATTTGATATTTAGCAGTTATGTACAACTTTACAAACACTATAAAGATAGCCATCAAAATGACAGCTATTTAACAAAATCAACGATGACGTCATCTCTAAATTGGGACACCCTGTGTACAGTATTATTGTATGTAAAAAATCGCGACTAAAAATACTAGTCGACGGGCCGAGCATTTAAAAAAAAAAACAACATTAGTATTTATGTATAGAATATGTATAGAATATGTATATAATATGTATAGAATATGTATAGAATATGTATAGAATAAAAATTATAGAGAATTATATTACAAACAACTTTTATTTGAACAATTTTTATAAAAAATTATTTTTTTACATTTTGCCAAATTTCTCGAATACGGACTATTTTAGAAAAATTTTGTATATAACAAAAAATATTGATAATAATATTGTAAATAACTTTTGTTTAAAGAATTTTCTTCTCCAAACGTAAATAACAGATATATTCCATAAAATATCAAATTGTCCACCTATAAAGTATTTATTCCAAATTACAGACTCTCTCTGTATAACAGGCCAATGGATAAAATGAACAATACAGGTAAAATACTACTATGATACAATAAACATATTTAACTTGCAATGTGCATAATAATTGTTTTAGGTTTATCTAATGGATGATATAAGAGGTTGCTGCTTTAAATAGGTACAATATCCACAATATATCTGAAAAGGTCGAGCTGTGTAAGGCCACATGACCCACAGTCCTAATTAAATCTAAATATGCACAATAATATTGTTAATTATTTCAAAAATACAACGATAGAAATACAAAATATCTGTATACTCATATTTATAACATAATCCTCTACTATTAAATACCTGAGATTATGGAAACTCTACCAGTTTTTGCCCTATAATAAGCTTAGTATACTTGAGGTTTGAGAACAAATTTCTTCTCTCAGAACGATAATAGTATATTACATACCGAGGTGGGAAGAGTTTCATTCCTGTCGTGAGATTAGTTAGATCAACGAGACGCGAAGCGTCGAGGTTAGCTATGATCTCGATACAGGAACGAAACTTCCTACCGATGTTTGTATACTATTTTATTTACAACCATCATATTTCGATCAAAGTTAATAAATCTCTGTTTCGTTCTAAACATACCTAAAATATTACATTTAACGACAAATTATCAAGCGCGGTTTTCTCAGAATAATCAAGTAAATATATTGTTACTGTGATTACGGGGCAATATAAATGAACGTCAGATAAAGCCGGATATTAAATTCGCGAATAATAAATATCAATAAATAGTTTGTTGTATTTTAGTTCATTGTTGTTTTTTTATTGTTTGCCATTAAATAGGTATTATAAAATTTGTCAAAAAGTGTGTTATTTTTTTTAAATATAAAAAATATTCATCTAGAATAGATGAAATGAGGGCGGGAAGTGAGGGCGGGAACTAGAGGTGTGTAATGTGACACTTCCCAACCTTCAATGACTTTAGTAATGACAATATTACATATATGGTTGTAAATAAAAAGTATAAGCAAATGCACTGAGATATCCTTATAATATATTTCTGCTACCTTTTACATGAATAATACAGTTTTAAGCTTAGAACCAGAAAGAAAGCTTTAAGAATAACATTAATAACATTTACCAAAGGCACAAGTCTATTTTTACGCAAATATCGGTAAATAATATTTTCTCTGTAATAAATTAAATTGCTGTCCTTGCTTAATTTATAAAATAATTTTTTAAATTTCTATTTAGCGTTTGATACTAATTTTAAAATAAAATTAGTACACCTAATTTTTCACATAAAATTCTTGGCACTACCCAATAAAGTTTGATTATTCGTTAAAAGTAAAGTTTGTACCATGTTCTGATATCTAAATGAAAAAATCTGATGTGTCCAACACATGACTTTCCTATCTAGTTATTACAGGCTTTTTCCGGTTATTTTGTACAACCTATTGCAGCACCTCTATAAATGTTTAGAGGATAAACTAAATATATACATTTTCCACATACATCTACCTCGAAACATGTTTCTATAGATATTCATTGAAAACGAAAATACTAAAAAATTTAAATTTAGCACTTTTCCTACAATTTTTCCATTACGGTCCATTTTATAAAAATCATGTATACACAAAAATTATAGAGATCGATATCGCAAACAACTTTTATTTCAACAATTTTCATAAATACAGAATTTTGCACATTTTGTCAAATTTCTCGAATACGGACCATTTCAGGAAATTTTGACATTAAACAAAAATTATAGATAATATTATTAGAAGTAACTTTTATTTGAAAAATTTTTTTCTCCAAACAACAGATATATTCCATAAAATATAAAAACGGCCTTCTATAAAGTACCCCCCCAGATGTTCCGACTTTGTCTAAAATCTAATCATTTCACGTCAGGCCGAAATAAAACTTAAGTTTAAAATTTACTGTTTTTTTCTTTATCTGCTTTTAGTTTTTTTCAAATTTCGAAATTTACACATTTTCTCAAATCTCGAATACGGTCCATTTTAGAGAAATTATGTATGGGATAAAAATTATAGAGAAATATATTACAAACAACTTTTGTTTAAACAATTTTTATAAAAAATTATTTTTTTTACATTTTGTCAAATTTCTCGAATACGGATCATTTTAAGAAAATTTATAGATAATAATATTGTAAGTAACTTTTATTTAAAAAATTTTCTTCTCCAAACGTAAATAACGGATATATTCCATAAAATATAAAAATGACCACCAATAAAGTACCCCCCAAATGTTCCGACTCTGCTTAAAATCTAATCAGTTTATCGCAGGCCGGAATAAAGCTTAGGTTTAAAATTTGGTGGTTTTCTGTGTATCGGTTCATGAGTTATGCGACACCCAGACACACACACACACACACACACACACACACACACACACACACACACACACACACACACGCACGCACGCACACACACACACACACACACACACACACACACACACACACACGCACGCACGCACCCGCACGCACACACTCACATCATCGCGAAAATAGTCAAAACGGATTCAGGGGACCTCAAAACGTAAAAATCCGTCGAAAACTCGAGGTCGAAAAAAATCATGATTCCTATACTTTCCTTATATCTGTATACAGATATGAAAGTAAAAAGACAATATATTTAACTGGTGTTTTAAACTATTTTCTGAGCACCATATCCAGTAACATTTGCTTATCTTTTAATGGTATCTGTAGTGTTTTAAATGTTACTACAAAATGTATATTCCATTTTGACTGAGTAGCTGTTTATATCTATTTTTATTAAACATCAATTTACCTATCTTTAAATGATATCTTTAGTATAATAAATGTGTATTATGTGACTAAAAAATGTAAATTCCATTTTAAAAGTGTAGTTGTCTATTTTAAATAGACATCGGCCATTATAACGTCATCATAATCTAAAAAAATAGTAGAACACGTAGTGTGAAAACCACAAAATTAGTTTTTATGATTTTTGGCGAAAATTATTTATTTTTTAAACCACATTTTTCGTTAATTTCAAGGTCTGTTGTACAAATAGAAATTTTGTTCAATATACATTAAATAATTAGGAGTGACTAATGAGCATTATAAAACAAAATCAGGCATGGAAACATGATTGTAATAGATTCCGAATGAACAAAATAACTTTTTAGTTTACAGAATTGTTATATTTTACTGATTTAATTGTAACGATTGCTTAATTTAAAAATTGTCTATTTATTTATTTAAAACAGTTTGGTTATAATTTATTTATACTCAAGCACCATTATTACACACTGCTAATTTATTTAACAATGTATCTTTATTCGACAACATTTATATTTAAACTTAACTTCTATCAACAAAGACAAAAAACCAACCCTGTGTAGAAGAATCTCTATGCGTTGGCACAGTGCTTTCTCTAGGCGTCAGCTGCGTACAAGAAACATTTTAGTTGCTTTCTCGAGTGTTTGAGGTGGATGGGCAACAGAGTCGATTTCAGGCGATTACACTACATTATATTCCTGTTTCTGAAATGTTAATTTATTGTACTTAAACTGCATATAGCACAAACAATATTATAAAATAAGCTGCAGAACAGTTCTGAATATTAAGAAAATGAAATCAACTATTATTCTATTTCATACATTTTTTTATCTCGTATAAAATTGTTGTTTGAGTGTAGTATTTCAAGAGACAAAAAAATTGTTTTAAACACTTAGATATTGAAATAGAAATGAGAAACCTTATCTATAGGAAAAACTAAACATTTATTCATAGAATACATCCTCAAACCGTTTGTATATTTAACATGTATGCCAATTCCGGACTACTTTTAGTATAAATATTCCTGAGTAAGTACTTGCTATTCTTTTCATAGGTATATTTGTTTATTTTCACTGTGTCTATGTATTTTTTAATAAATAAAACAAAAGAAGGGATTTAGGTACACTTATATAAGGCCGTAATCCTTCTTGCAACTAGTATTCTAGTACTTACTGGTGATTTTGTAACAAGATGAAGTTAAAATATTTTGTGATATTAGTTTTTAGCTGTGGTAGTTTATCTTACACTGTAAGTACCTAATATTTTATAATTATTTTAAACTTATATTAAACAAGGGATGTCGTCAAAAAACATTTGTATATTTTAATAAAATACCTATTGTGTGTTCCAACAATATCAAATTTAGTACAAAAAACTACTTAAAAATAACATTTATTTATTAGGACCTAATATATTATTAATATCATTTTTAATTATGTAGTGGTTAACTTGAAAACTATTTTGTAATTTTTATTTATTGATTTCCAAAGGAGTGTCAGGTTTAGCATTTTTCTAATAAAACGAAAGTTGGACAAAGCACTTTTACCCCACCACAAAACTAATTACGGTGGAATATATTACACATTATTTACAATTTATTACAATAGGGGAAACATTTAATACACCTGCCTTTTCCGAAATATAAGGTTGCAGGCCAGGTTTCGTCTAAAACCAGCCCACACCCTTCGGAAATGCCTTAGAGTGGAAATACTGTAAAAGGTCTTCACAAAAACATACCACATATTCCTTAGACCAAAATAAGTCGATTTAAGTAAAATTACCTTAGTACAAAGTTGCTTCGTTTGGGCTCCAGAGGGCCTTGAAGTTACAATTTTTAAATTGTTTTTCCTATATTTAAATGAGTACCCAATCCAAATTTCATACTCAAACACCTTTTCTGCCATTGGCGTAGAATTTTTAAAGGTGCAATTATTTAAAAAATCAAGTTCTACGCCTATGTATTATTATCGGACAAAATTTTATACGATGAAAAACATAAAAATGTACTTTTTTCATATCTTCTTCAACACCTCTAATCGAGACTTTTAACAAAAATACTCGATTCTTGCCATGTACGATTTTTTGAGGAATATTAATTATTTGCCTGCAATACGTATACAAAAACATTTATTGTTGGTTTCCATAGTTTCATCTAAATAAAAATATTGTATTATATATATTATAAAAATATTTTAATACCTAATCTCTTGTTAATGATTGAAAGTGATCTATCTGACTCAATAATTAACAAAAACAAATGCGTGGTTTATTAATATGGCTGTACAATATACCAATGCAGAATATACCGATATGTTACTGACATTAGGATTTTGTGAAGAAAATGCTCGAGAGAGTGTCAGGGTGTACTCTGAAAGGTTTCCAAATCGTCGTGTACCTAGCCACCCAACTTTTGCTGCTGTTGAGAGACGTCTTCGGGAGACCGGTTCCTTTGCTCCCAACACTGTTGATAATGGAAGAGCAAGTTTTGTAAGGATTCCTGAAGTTGAAGAAGACATTTTAGAACGTGTTGAAGAAGATCCAGAATTAAGTACCAGACGAATTGGAAGGGAACTAGGAGTAAGTAAATATGTCGTTCATAGGTGCTTAGAGAACAATTGCTGTATCCATACGATAAGAAGCCAGCACAAGAATTATTAGTCCATGATCCTCAAATTCGTTTAGGTTTTTGTCGATTTGTTAATATGCAAAGATAAAGAGATCCAAACGTTGTCAAGAAGGTTCTCTTTACCGATGAAGCGGGTTTTACAAGAAGAGGTATAACTAATACCCATAATGAACATGTTTATGCCGTTGAAAATCCGCATGCAATAAAGGTAAACCATTTTCAGCACGAATTCAAAATTAATGTGTGGGCTGGAATAATTGGTAATTTCATTGTTGGTCCTGTCATACTTCCACGAAGATTAACTGGAGAAAATTATTTGGATTCTCTACAAAATACGTTGCCAGAATTGTTAGAAGATTTACCTCTCCAACTTTGGAGAGATATGTGGTTTATGCAAGATGGAGCTTCACCACATTTTTCTTTAAACGTTAGAAACCACTTGAATGAATAATACCCACACAAATGGATAGGCAGAGGTAATGACGCACCTGTAAACTGGTCACCACTTTCCCCAGACCTAACAGCGATGGATTATTTTTATGGGGACGTCTGAAATCCACAGTTTACAGCATGGGCGTCGTTTGGGAGGGGCAAGGGGGGGCAGTTGCCCCCCTGGCTTTTAAAACTTAATTAACAACGCAAAAGATATGTATTACGATCAACAATCTCATAGAAATAATAATATTCAGGCTAATATAGTTGAAGAATATTATAGGTTGAATATATTTATTGCATATCTGGATTCCCTTACTAAGTGACGTAAGGGAATCCACGCTTTTCCGAAGACTCTGTTAGTTTTTCCTTAAGCCTGTTACATCTCAAAAACATAAAAAAATACTTTTTTTCACAATCGATTAGAAAATGAAAGTAGTGGAAAAATTTGGAATTGACAATTTTGAAGCTGAATACCAAACTGGAGTACGAAAGAGCTTTCTACAAACAATGAGCTCTCCATTAATGATATAGCGTCCAAACATTGTAAATTTTATGGCTCTTCCACCAACGACAGAGTTAATCGAAAGAATGTTTAGCACGCTAAGGCATGTTAAAACATGGCTACGGTCTATTCGAACAGTGCGAAGTCATAGTAGAGAAAGCAAAGCGATACTAGCGCAAGCTACGGATAATTCGAGTACTGTAGGGCAATATTTTGTAATTTTGGCGTATCTAATATATGTTTTACTAAAAAAATAGGTTAAAAACAATAAAATGAGGAACCAAAGTTGCTATGTTGCAAATTATACTAGCAAAGAAAACTGTAAATTGTATAAATTTTCAGTAACAAAATCGAAATTAAATCAAAGAAATAAATGGGCAGCTGTATAATAGGAAGAAAAAAAACCTTAATTTTTGTAATAATAACAGTAATATTGGAAATAAGAGGAATTAGAAAAGGTTTTAAATATACAATAAATTATTATTTTATGATATTCTTCAACATCTCTTAAATCTTTAATGTTTAGCAAATGATTAGATTTCTGTCTTTGATTATTTTATTTCCCTGAAATGCAATCTTGTGACTAATTGATAGGAAACCAGTTTTAATCATTAATTTCTACAGTTCTTTTGAACTAAAAATGAAGAAAATATAAATTACAGTTACAAATAATATACCAATTATTTTTGGTAATACGTTTTCATTCTACGTTATTATACAATGGTAATGTTTTTATTTTAACTTTATTTAACATATTCTTCAATGACAACTTATAAGGCTTAGGCAAGAAAATGTATGAGACATTTTCTCGTAAATACCTACCTATGTTTTATTATTGATTTTTATTGATTGTACCTACTTTTTTTAGCTGAAGTAATAAAAATATATAATATTAATAATAATAATTTTTTCACTTGTGAATAATGAATGAAAGTAGGCTGACTGAAGAATACATTATGTTTTCTGTTATCGATGTTTTTAGTAGATAAAAAAAAAATTAAAATTTGAGTTTTTCTAGCGTTTTTCTTGTTCATCGTCGTGTTTGAGTGAGTTTTTTATGTTTTTGTTTTTTATAAATTTTTATTTTTTATATTATTATGTACGGCTGTCTTCTTGTTTATATTTTGCTTTTATATCACACCTTCAGTTTGTTTTTTAAAAATGTGTTTTAAGTTTCTTGTTTTTTCTTTATTTTGGTTTCTGTCTTTTTTGTTGGGTTATTTTATTTATTAGATACTTGTTATGACAACTTAAGTATCAGTTTTGTTAAATAAGTCAGTGACATTGTTAGGGTTACTACTCACCCTTATGAAGTGATATATCGGAATAATTTTGTTCTGTTTGAAAGAGTAGATCAAATACTTTCTTATGAAGGATTCAATTGTTCTGTGACATCATGATTTACTTCCGGTTTTTCCGAAAATAACAGAAAATCGCATTTTTTTTTAATTTTAAAAGGAAACCCCTTTTATTTATTGTAAATTTAAATTTTTGGAACATTTTTGTATAATAATCGTGTATATCGGATATTTTTTTCTAAATATGTTACTATTAATTCGTTTATGGAAAAACATATAGGAATGTACGAACTTTATAAAATCTTTTTAGGCTTCAAAATTCTCATTGAGATCCATTTATCGTATACCAGTGGCGTATCTAAGCATTTTTGTTATTAGCAAACCGTTTAATAATTCCATCTGCTTTTATCTTCGTTGTTAATTGAGATATTGGAATGAAAACTTACTTGTTTAAAAGCTTGGGACAAATACTCACATATACTGGATTTAATTAATGTGTGACTTCATGTCTTACTTCTGTTTTATCGGAAATAACAGAAAATCTCAATTTATTTTTAATTTTTAAATAGAAACCTCTCTTTTTATTGTAAATTTGAATTTTAGGGACATTTGTGGATGAGAATCATGTATTGAAAATTTTCTGTCAGCTATCAAAATGACGATCATATTGGAAAATATTTTTTACTAACAGAAAATTTTCAATACACGCTTCTTATACAAAAATGTCCCAAAAATTCAAATTTTCAATAAGAAAAAGGGGTTTCATTTAAAAATAAATTGCGATTTTCTGTTATTTCTGGAAAAACCGGAAGTAAGCCATAAAGTCACAGAATAATTAAATCCATCATAAGAAATTTCTCTTTTATTTTTCATTTTCTTTGTTTTCCAACAAATAAACATTCTAAATTTTGCCCCTCCCTATAGAATTGTGTAACGACACCCATGGTTTACAGGGAACCTGTAGAAAATGAGGAACAACTCTGGCAACGTATTCAAGATGCAATAAACAATCTTAGAGGTGATGAAGAAGTTATGGACAGGATACATTTTAATTTTCTTTGACGTATAAATCTTTGTATGCGTGAAAATGGTGAACATTTTAAACAATTTTTGTAAAATCTCCTTTTTGATTATGTTGTAAATAAATATTTTTGTGAAACCTATACACTCTAAATTATTAAAACAGAAATTTAGCGAAAACCATGAGAGTAATCGAGTCTTATCAAGAGTACTTTTTTTAAAGTAAGTGAGTTGCGCAATCTAAATTTCATACTCAAACTCCTTTTCTTCCATTGGCGTAGAATTTTTAAAGGTGCAATTATTTAAAAAATCAAGTTCTACGCCTATGTATTATTATCGGACAAAATTTTAATACCATTTTTTTCCACATAAAACTCTACCAATATACCAAATTTCAGCAAAATCGCACATGCCGTTTTAAATTTATATGGGAAAAACGATTTAAAAATTGTAACTTCAAGGCCCTCTGGAGCCCAAACGAAGCAACTTTGTACTAAGGTAATTTTACTTATTTTGGTCTAAGAAATATGTGGTATGTTTTTGAAAAGACCTTTTACAGACACCCTGTATATATGGAATAATGTATTACACATTAATGACAATTTATTAAAATATAAGAAACAATTATTACACCTTCAGTTTCCGAAATATTAGGTTGTGGGCCAGGTTTTATACGAGGCCAGTTCATACCCTTTGGGCTGCTTCAGACGAAACTGTAGAGGATTATAAACGGTAGTGGACTAAATTAATAATGGTCTGCATCTTAAATTAAAAGGTTTTATTATTCAAAAAGTGACATCAGTGAAAAATTAAAAATACAATGTCAATCAAAAAATGGTAATTAAACTTAAAGAGAAGAATATCGAATAACGATAAGGGTAAGGCATGGTCTCCATACGTTTGTATTTATTTTTCCAACACTCCTCCTTAAATCGAACTTCTTAAGACATTGCGTGCTAAGCCTAATTCACGAAATTACCTCTGGGGTCCACGCACGTTTTTTTCTTAAAATATGAAATTTTATCATGAAAAGCACGTAAAAACATTACAAAGTTGACGCGGCCCCTAAGGAAAGTTATTAGAATTTTTCTTCAGGAGGCCACGTCATTCAAATATGTATGACAGCTTTTGATTTAGTTCTCTTTTGATTCAAATTTGAATTCGTAAAGTGCTGAGTTTAGAAGTGTTTATTGAACTAAAAATAAGACAATTGAAGTGTTTATTGAACTAAAAAAGACTATTAAAGTGTTTACTAAGCTATAAATAATGTCAAAACGCAAAAAAGTTTTATCCGGTGCGGACCTGCAAAAAATTGCAAACGAACTAGTTTTTGAAAATGAAAATAGTGCTTCAGATTTCGACTCCGATGATTCCGTGACGGATCCAGTATGGAAAATTGATCCTAAGAAAAATCCAGTTTCTCAACAAGATTCAGAAGAATCATCTGACGAGGAATTCAATGACAATAATGATATCGAAAATGTTCTTCGGGGAATGGTTTTGGAAGAAGTTGCAAAAGAGGAAGAAGAGAATGACACCATGACAGATGAAGAAGTGTTGTCATTGAATTCTGGTTGGACTGAATATGTAGGCCGGCATAAAGAACTTCCCTTCACTAGCCTCTAGGGGCTTCAGGTCGATTTATCAGCTAATATTTCTCCATTTGAGATCTGCAACTTGAATTAAAAGGTTTTATTATTCAAAAAGTGACATCAGTGAAAAATTAAAATTACAATGTCAATCAAATAATGATAATTTAATTCAAAGAAAAGAACGTCAAATAACGGTAAGGGTAAGGGGTGGTCTCCATACGTTCGTGTCTATTTTTTCAACAGAAACCTGGCCCATAGCCTAATTTACGGAAGCGGCAGGTGTAATAAATATTTTTCCTACAGTAATAAATTGAAATTAATGTGTAATAAATTATCCCATACACAGAGTGTCCCAAAATTAGACTCTCATATTTTAACCTCGTAATCTACATTCTAAAACAGGAGTAAAAGTTCATATAAACATAGGTCAGAAAAGTTTTGTTTTCGAGATACAGGGTGTTAAAATAGAAGTCCTGATTTTTGTAAATATTCTCTAAAATTTCTTTAATCACCGGTTTTCCAAAATTTTAAAATTAAAATTTCTAATTCCACATGCCTTCTAATTATTATTGTTTACACTTTTAACTTGTCATAAAATTTTTAAATGCTTTTCTCTTAAAAATGGTGCGTCCTAGCGAGATGCAACAAAAGTAGCTTTATTATAAAGAAAACATTGGTTTTTTAAACTTTATAATTAAAAATGTAAAAAATTGTCAACAAAAAACTTTGGTCAATTTTACCCTAAACCCCCACTAATTTACCCACCTATGAAGATGATCAAAAACGGGAATTTTGTCCATTAAATAAAGCGTAAAAAGGTAAGCATTTGTACCAAATTTTACTTAGTTAACTATAAACGTTTAGAAAATATTTACAAAAGTGTGTCATCAGGACTTTACTTTTAATACCCTGTATCTCGGAAAAGAAACGTTTTTGGACCTATATTTATACGAACTTTTACTCCTATTTTAGGATGTAGATTACGCTGTTAAAATATAACCGTCTAATTTCAGGACACCCTGTAGGATTTCCACTCCAACAAACGCCTTTCCTAAGGTTGTGGGCTGGCTTTAGATGAAACCTGGCCCACTTTCTAATATTTAGGAAGCAGCAGGTGTAATAAATGTTTCTCTTATTGCAATAAATTGTAATAAATGTGTAATACATTTCTTCGTAGTTAGTTTTAAGATGGGGTAAAAGTACTGGTCCAGCTTTGTTTTCATATTTTTGTATGGACATTCTCAAGCCCCCACATTAAACGAATAATTTTTTATTATAAAATTTAGTTATTATTTCTCATGCTACTCCAGTTGGATTTGTCTAATTTATATTAAAAGCCACATGTACCACTTAGTCACTCATAAAGAGTTAGTGGGTTTCTATACCATGTGATCATTGATATCACTATATTTTTTTATTTTTTAGTTACCCCTATAGTGTTTTCACTATTATCTTCTTAGGTAAACTTTGAAATAAAATTGTACACTTTTAGTGTTTCTTTCCGAAGTAGTATTGATGAATAAATTTAAAAATGCCATTTATTTTTTGTATTTTTTTCTAAAGAACCTTAGTGGGTTTCTGATCTGTGTGACTATAGAGGTTCCTCAGCCAGAGGCGCAAATTTCATATCTAGTGTTTTAATATAGCTACTGATTTAAATAAAAAAAAACGGGTATATTAAAGGTATCATTATAGAGCATCATGTAAAAATATTCATTTATACAAGTTGTTCCAAAAAAAAAACTGATCGATGACATGCGGTTTTTTCATTGTGCATGTTGACTTTTTCAGAAGTATTTTTTTCTAAAAATGTATTAATATGTTGTTAAATATTGGATTTAATTTCAAGAACCGTTTGGAAGTAAAAAATAAACACCGCCCAACTAACAAAGTAGCTTTATAATTTTTAGTTTACAAGACTATTATATTTTATTGATATTATATTGCTGTTTCTGGAATGCCAATTTATTGTACTACAGTTGCAGAAATCACTATTTTGTTCTCCGAAACTAAATTGTTATATAAATTAGTTTTTACAATATTCTTACAGCAAAATTATAAAATAGTTTTCACGATAACTATGAAATTGTTACATAAACATTTATACAACTGTTCTATACAATATTTCAGCTTATAAAATAAAATTGCTTTATAATTATTCTATATTATTGTTCTGGATTACCTTTAGAACGTTTTGGTTATACAAATATAACTGTTTCTTAACCTCATAATAACGCTTTAAAAAATAGTTATATAAATATTAGTGTGAGATAATTCCGCGTCAATAGCAATTTGCTTCTGATGAAAACTATAAAATAACTGTAATATATTGTCGACATACACTATTACAAATCAGAAAACTGTATAGCAATTATTTTAGTTAAGAATAGTATTATCCCTTTAAAAATATTTATAAAAAAAATAAAGCAACTACATTTGGTAGTACCAAGGCCATATTATTTTGTATTTTATGTTTATTCAACTACTTCTCATACCAATTGTATGTGAGTGTATGGTCTGATTGTATGTCAGATTTAAATAGTGAAGAAATATAAAAAATAAGTGGCACCTGCTTTTCAGAGAACAGTAAAAAATATTAGTAAAACATTTTGCTGGTTTACCTAGACACTCAAAAAAAAAAAACTATCATTCAGCCAGATAATAATTAGGTATGTTCTGAATAATCATGCCCCAATACTAAAAGAAAGCCATATTTTTGGCGATGTCTATGTTACACTTACTTATTCTCGTAATATTAAAAATTATGCTTGCTCAATCAAGCTGTAGAAACAAATCTAATCATTTCAATTCTCAAATACTTAAATCGGAAACGATTTAGTAAGGTTATGTTATATTTTGTCATATAGTGCAGAAATATGAAACAATTATACAACAAACCATGATGAACTTGTCTTGTAAAAATAAGTAATACAACTTAATTATTGTATTACAGCTGTTTTTACTACAATAATATTTTATAATTATGATTCAGTCTTAAAATAACTTTCTAATACCTCTGAATAGCCGCCATATTTAACAAAAACCTAAGATACTTTTAAAGCTAAATCTACTGTCGGTTTTACTAGTATTTAAGAGAAAACCAATGTTAATTAAAGATTTTAATCATTAGTAATATTAGCATAATCTTATTACTAAAAAAAAATCAAATTGCATAAATTTAATTTTTGTTTCACACTGAAAAAGTATTAGAAATATGAATCAAACTCGAGGCGCTTAAAAATTTAGTATTGTATGTGCTATATAATTAACAGTAATTCTTGCTGCGCATCCAAAAACGACTTTATTGTAGGTCATACATTATGTCTCAACCGAGTTATAGATATCTCTTAAGTAGATATTGCCATTTTACTAATATCGCCTTGAATTTACTTTTATGACAAATATAGAATTAATTTGTTTTCACCAGATACATTTAAAAAACTAAAATGTTACTGATTTTGATATGCAACCTAACCTCAAAATAGAAAATTTATAAAACAGTTATAAAAGTTTAAAAAAACATTTGTTTAAAGTCTGTGTAAATGTGTAGTAACTGTTCGGTAACTGCATTCAACAAATCTTATAGAATTTACAAAAGAACCAAATAGTTCTGTAATACTGCGCCCATTTTGTGTTTATTACTGTTGAAAGAATGTTCCGGAAATGTTCTTAGCTAATATTCTATTTTATAAATTTTGTTCTGTAAACATTTTTTCAGCTTTTATAAAATATCAAATTGTTACTTGGGCGACTCCTATGGATTTTCATTCTTATGAGACCATGGGGTTATTTTTAATTTAAGTTAGTTTGAGTCTAAATAAATAAGGAAATAAACGTGAAATTAAAAGTAAATTTATTGTAGATAAAAGCAAACGAAATTGGTAAAATATGTGTAAAAGATCCAAGTTTCACAGGTGTTCTCAACTGTGGGGTTGAAACATTACTTAAAGTTCTCGATCAAGCCGTTGTTACGAAAAATATTGAGGTTTTCCCTGGATTATCCATTGTAAGGTAATACTTTCTTTTATTCTAATCAAAATATAACATATAACATTGGTGGTCCTTTTTAAAATGATAATGAATAAATTAACTATTTATATTTTTGCCATATTTGTAGAGATTCATCAACTTATTTGAGGACATCTAAAGAGTTTCGTGAGCAGTTACCTTCAAACTCAAGCGAAAGATATGAAAACCTTTTCAATTTACTTTTGAGAGCTACAAAAAGGTTTATAGAAGGAAGAAGTCTGCAGATAAAATTATCCAACAGAACGGTTGAGAGTGTAGCTAGAGTTTTAGAAGAAGGCAAGTAATTTTAATATGGGTATTACTAAAATTTGAATATTCTTTACAATTTTGTCAAAATGTAGGTTATTACTGAAATTAGTAGAAAACTACACCGAGGGAAATTTTTTGCTATGGTAGCAAAAAATGTATTAACCCTTAAAAAAACTATTAAAATAGGCAACAGCCAAAGTACTTTGCCACGGTTAATAAATTCACTTTTTTGGAAATACTTTTTAGTCCCTAAAATTTTACTTTTTAGTTTTTAATAATTTTAGTGGTTAGAAAGTAAATTTTAACTCACTAAAAAGTAGTTTTTTATGGTTAAAAAGTAGGTTTTTAGTGGTTAAACAGTATTTTTCTTGCAGTAAAAAAGTATTTTGTTACCTTGAACAGGCAGTTTTAATTGTTAAAGAATTATTTTTTATCTCTTAAAAATTGATTTTACTGGTTAAAAATTAGGCTTTTAGTGGTTAAAAAATAGTTTTTATTAATTAAAAGTAGTTTTTATTGGTTAAAAATTAGGTACTGATTAAGAAATTACTTTCTTTGCAATAAAAAAATATTTTTTTTACCTTAAAAAGGTAGTTTTAATTGATAAAAAAATAATTTTTACCTTTAAAAACTTGTTTTTAGTGGTTAAAAAGTAGTGTGTAGTGGTTTAAAAAGTAACCTTTTACCTTTAAAAAGTAGATTTTAATGATTATACAGTTAATTTTTACCTTTAAAAAGTATTTGTTGGTTAAAAGTAAATTTTGCTATTTAGGGCTGGTTTCTTCAGCTCTTAGGCCGTCTTTTTTATAAAAAAATAAAGTTCAGTTAAACTCAAAATACAAGAATGTTTTGCATGTATTAAATGTCAAATTTCCAGATTTACCGAGGATAACTGAACTTTATAATGAAACCAGTTCTGTAAAAATAGAAAAATTAACTTTTTAGCCGTGCATTAGAAACTATATATAATTATTAAAGCAAAATTTACCTAATATACAGGGTGGCTCACGCTCAACGGGACGGAGCTTTATGGGAAAACGACCAAAGATATAAAAAATTCGTTTGGGAGGAATACGTAGGTTACAGACGGCTACAATTTAAAATTTGTTAGATGTATACAGGATGTCCCACATAAGAAAAAAAAATTAGTTCATTAAAAATTATTCAAACAATTAATTTCTGCGAGACTTTTTTTCCTTAAAAATTCAAATAAATCGAAAACTAATAATAATAATAGTAATAGGGAACCTTTAGTTTACTGACATTATTTTTGATGTAGTTTTTAATTCTAAAATAAAAAACAGGGTGTTCCAATAAAAATAATATAACTTTGTATATTTTCTCTTATGTGGGACATCCTGTATACATCTAACAAATTTTAAATTGTAGCCGTCTGTAACATACGTATTCCTCCCAAACGAATTTTTTATATCTTTGGTCGTTTTCCCATAAAGCTCCGTCCCGTTGAGCGTGAGCCACCCTGTATAACTACTTATATAATTTACATAAATTTTTATTTAACCTGTGGTGAAAATACAGATCAACATAGGAAAGGAAGGGTTTCAAAAATAAAACAGACGATTATTTTGTAATAAATATATTAGTTATATTGCTAAATATTTCAAAAATGTATTTGAATTTTAAAAATTCAGTAGGTTATGTAATATAAAATTGTTATTTGATAATTTAAACTTATTTGTCTTTAGACGTATAATAACGTAAGGCATATGTATCAAGAAATTTCAAATGAGCAGTTAGTAGCTTTAAATTAATCCGGTATTTATTCTTTGTGAAAAATCCTAAAAGAAATTTTATTCTAAATATATTGTTTTCTGTTTATTATAATATAGAATAGAATAATGAAAATCCATGCCATTAGGATTATTAACTAAAATAGGTAGGAACATAAAAACATAACATTCTTCTCTCTACCAGGTGGGCCATTCCAAACGATCCTTCCTTAATATCTAGAAAAAAAATTATATTTTATTAATACTATCTCAGAAACTCAAATTTCGAATTTTAATAAACTTGAGCACCAGTCATGGATCCTAGAAACCCCCTCCCCTAGAGTAAGTTAAGAAATTAGATAAAAATTAATGGCAGGTTTTTTTGAGAAATGTTTAAATTTAGGTTTTTAAGGTTATACTGTTAAATGGAACAAAAAATGAATCAGTCCGAATCCTTTATAACCGATACGAGACTTGAAGGGAATTAGGGGTTTTCTGACGCAATGAGTCATTGAAAGAATTTTATGAGAATTCCCTTACTTCTAGCAAAAATATCTTAACGGGAAAAGTACCACCAGACAAAAGAGTTTAATATCTTTATAAATATATAATTAATTCACATTCAAAAATGAAAGTGAACGGGCCCATTTAGAACATGGGCATATAATGTCCTGATAGCCAAATTGTTAGGGTGAAGTAGGTAGAACGAGGATTTTTAAAAGTTTTAAACCTTTCTGGAATAGAATCTTTAAAAATTTTTAATAAATTTTTAATTTTTCGTAAAAGAATATCTAACGAATTTATACAGAATTTATTTGAATAAAAGTTGATGTGTTTTTAGGTCGTGGCAGAATGAAGAAGATGCCTAACCCCTGGATGTTTGGTATTGGAGCAACAGCAATGATGATGGTGCCAATGATTTTGGGAACATTAACTTTATTCTCAGTTAAAGCTTTAGTGGTTGCCAAAGCAGCTTTAATAATATCTGCTATTATATTTATTTCTTCACTTTTGCCTACTGTAAGTCTTTTTTATTATTTATTTAATATTAACATGAATTGGGAAATATTCAGAGCAATTGACGAACAGCTCAAACAAAAATAAAATAAAAACATAGACGCTTTCAAATATGGTCATCTGCAATAAGACACAAAAAGTGTACTTAATGTATTCAACTTTATATAGAAATTATAATAAAATGGTTACGGTTGTTAAATTACAAGAACAAATCTTACGTCCTAAGATTTAATGAAAAGCATTTATTATAAATAATAAATATGACATTATTACCCATTTGGTTTATACATTTGCTGTTTGCACCGAATTAGTTTTAATTTTAATACATGCTGCGCCATCTCTCACATTGACTATCAAGTTCCGACTCCGCGAGTACCGTGAGGGATGTGACGATATGGGGTGCGAAGTGCGACCAAGAAAAGAGTCGAGAAACTTATCTCGAACGCGACGAGAGCGAAATCCCGGTGCCAGTCTGCACCACTTTATTATTTTTAATAAATCTATAGTTCAAAGTAATTTCTAGTGTTTAATTTCAAAGGGATAAAAAATCCCGAAAATTCGAAAAATAGATGCGGTTTTCATCGAATCAACATTTGCTACAACGAATAAAACAATTTCTTAATTTAGACCTCTCTTGCTACTGACTGAAAACCAAATAAATTAAAAAATTAAAAAAAAAACTTTAAAAATAAAATAACACAATACAATAAAAATATAATTATTATCCTTTTTATCAAGGCTATAAAAAGTTTTTAATGTAAAAATTATATCTACATTCTTTTAATTCTAATACTGTTCTATTATACACCGTGTCCCACGTAAGGCGGGCATTACAACTTTATGGAGAATAAATTAATTTGTATTTTCGCCATTTTCTAAGTATACATAATCGAATATGCTCTTTTCAATTAAAATAAAATGAACTCTGTGCAACTTCCGGTTATACCGGAAGTGACCACTAACTTCGTTATTTTAAAGGGAATACCCCATATCTTTTTTAATTTTAGATTCAGCATGAAATTCTGTAAACAACGATACCCCATTTGCCTATTCTAGTTATAGCGGATTTGGCGTTATTCAATTTTTTTCTACATTTTTAGTCGCCGGTAGACATTTTCTTTAAGTCGTCTATCTCAGGTACTATATCTATCAGATACTTAAAATTTTAACCGTAGGTAGTAGATGGAATGTACTTCTTGAGAATATTTAGTTATTCATTATTTGTTGTACGGGGTTTTTGCAAATTATTTTTAAAAATGAAATTTTTTAAACATAAAAAACTTTTTATTTTAAATTGAACACCCTACATATTTTTTAAATTTTAGTTTCAGCATGAAATTCTGTAAACAATGATACCCCATTCGCCTATTCTAATTATAGTGTATTTGGCGTTATTCAGTTTTTTATAAACTTTTATATGCCGGCAGACATTTGCTTTTTTAAATTTACTTGTACATCGTTTGTTCGACTGTGTGTTTGGAAATTATTTTAAAAAATAAATATTTTAAACATGAAAATTTTTTTTATTTTAAATGGAAAATCCTGTATATTTTTATTTCATTTTGTTCAGAAAATTATTCTTCATTGATCTTCATTTGCACTATTAATTCCCTATAATTATCTCTCGTCAATTTTAAGAAAATTTAAATTTAAATTTTACGCATGCACCTACATAATATAGTATTGTTTTACATTTTAATTTTTTTATCTTAGTATGCCATGGAAATATGCTAAACAACAATCTATCAACAAACTGAATTGTCATATTTCTATGTATTTAAGTTGTGTATTTTTTGCGTTCAAAATATGGAAAATATTGAAGAATATACCAACCAAGATATTCTTAATTTATTTTACATTCATGGAGAATGTAATCGAATCAAAAGTAGAACCTGCCGCATGTTTAATGAACGATACCCTCATTTACCACCAATGAATAGACATAAATTTGATAGAATCGAAGCTAACTTTTTGAATAATTTTAAACAAAACCCGGGAAGAAACCGTCAACATTATGTCCGAGATGAAGAAGTTAATGTAATTAACGTATTAGGGTATTTTACTGCGTATCCTCACGCCTCCATTAGAATGGCTCAAGATAATTTAAATATTAGTCGAGGGTCAATACAACGAATTTTAGCACTAAATAAATGGCATCCCTATGCACAAAGAAAAGTTCATGAGTTGCGAGATGGTGACCAAATAAGACGAACTGAATTATGCGAATGGTTATTGGTACGAATTCAAGAAGATCCCGAGATTTTAAACAAAATTTTGTGGTCAGACGAGTCGAAATTTACACGTAAAGGGATCATCAATCGCAAGCAATGTCATTTCTGGGCAAAAGAGCTTTTTATTACATTTATAATGAAAGACTGACCTCAGAAAGATACATTAGAATTCTTAGAGAAGTAGTTGCCGACATTTTAAACCAGCTACCAAATAATAATTTTTGGTACCAGTTGGATGGTGCCCCAGCACATTCAACATACTATGTAAATCAAGAAATTACAGCACTCTTTGAAGACCGATAGATAGGTCCAAATGGTCCTTGGCTTTGGCCTGCAAGATCGCCAGATCTAACTCCTGTTGATTTTTTTATGGGGTCATATTAAAAATTTAGTGTACTCTACCCAAATTAATACTAAAGAAGAATTAGAGCAAAGAGTTCGGAATGCCTTTAACGAGTTAGATGGTGAAATGATTCGTAAAGCAACAACTAATCATGTTGAAAAAAGATTGTTAAAATGTTTAGAAGCTAACGGGGGACATTTTGAACATCTGATAAAATGATTTTTTTAAACCATGTGCATTTAATCAAAATTGTTTTTAGTTAGTATGTACCTTATCATTAAAAAAATTTAAACTTTTTAAACGACATATTTTGTTGGAGAAAACTGTGAATGTTTTTAAAAGTACATCCCATCTACTACTTCTGGCTAAAATTTCAAGTATCCAACAGAAATAGTACCTGAGACAGTCGACTTTAAAAAAATGCCTACCGGCGCGACGACTAAAAATTAAAAAAAAAATGAATAACGCCAAATCAGCTATAATTAGAATAGGCAAATATGGTATCATTGTTTACAGAAATTCATGCTGAATCCTAAATTTAAAAAATATATAGGGTGTTCCCTTTAAAATAAAAAAGTTTTTTATGTTTAAAAAATTTCATTTTTAAAAATAATTTGCAAACACCCTGTACAACAAATAATGAATAACTAAATATTCTCAAGAAGTACATCCCATCTACTACCTCTGGTTAAAATTTTAAGTATCTGATAGATATAGTACCTGAGATAGACGACTTTAAGAAAATGTCTACCGGCGACTAAAAATGTAGAAAAAAATTGAATAACGCCAAATCCCAAATGGGGTATCGTTGTTTACAGAATTTCATGCTAAATCTAAAATTAAAAAAAAAATATGGGGTATTCCCTTTAAAATAACGAAGTTAGTGGTCACTTCCGGTATAACCGGAAGTTGCACAGAGTTCATTTTATTTTAATTCAAAAGAGCATATTCGATTATGTATACTCAGAAAATGGCGAAAATACAAATTAATTTATTTTCGATAAAGTTGTAATGCCCGCCTTACGTGGGACACGGTGTATATCTTAGATTTCTTTAATGTTTTCTATGCTTTTCTAATATTTATCTATTATTGTTTTTATTTTATACCTAGATTGTGTCAGTTTATTAAAACATAAACAAAATAAAAAGAGCCAAAATTAAGGTCCTAGCCTTATGTTGGCTTTCATTATTTATTAAATCAAATCGTCCCCTTTATGACACAATGACGTATCTGACTTTTTGTAAATTTTAGACGAGAGATAAAAAACGAAATTGACAAAAGTTTATTTTGCCATAGCGTTGCTATGAAAATTTTGATATGCTCACAATTTTGGGTTAATAATTTGTAGGACATTAGAGTTCAAATGAAGGAGTTGGATTTTTGGAACAATGTTCCAGTTTTGTAATTTTTGAAAAAAATACCAGATACGTCGTTTTGTCATCTATTTTCACAAACAAATATTAGATACGTCACTAAGAAGAGGATTTTTGAAACAAAATGCGGTAGGATATGGGAGATTCATGGGCATAGATGAAGGGTAAAATTTCAGGTTCAAAATTTACATAAGAATACACATTGCTAGCAATATGTTTTATTTTTTTAGTACTTACAAGAAATTGCAATGGACAAGAAAAAACGAAAAAATTAAACTCTTTGAACGGTATATAATAAAAATAGTATAAAATAAAAGATTTATTATGCGCCATTATGCAATATGCTTGAATATAATTATAGTAAGTAAAAATAAATCAAGTATTTTATTTATCAGAAGTTTGATGAGGGAGGTTTCTATAATATGTTTTGAATTCTGGCTTTTTAACTACAGGGGTAGTTTCACTACACAACGACACGAGATCATTGTATTTTTGAAGACTAATTTTATTAAATTCTTTGTTTAAACTGCGTAGCTCAAAGCTATTTATATTATTGGCTTTGATACGCTTAAGGCAAACTAAATAAAACTGACTGAAGATGACTGTTTTTAAAAAAAATATTCATTGTTCCATCACATTATTACTGAGGCCCTTCCTATGGGGCCTCGGTATTGCATTCGGGCATAGGAAAAAATTTTCTGACCCTCATTTTTTAAAACTTTTTATCATGTTTCTGATCATTCTGAGTTCGAAAATCCAAAAAAAAATGTTCGTCTGGTCATCTGTGTGTGTATGTATGCCGGCACGATAACTCTAGAACGAAAGTTCTGATTGACTTGCGCTTTTGATTTTCTTGAATAATTACTTCTAACTTATTGATTTTCAGAATTTTCGATTCATCTAAATAACAATTTTTTAAACAATTTTAGGAATTCCAATTATTTCCAACGTCAAAATTCCTAATATTCTTTACATTCCATAAATTGCAAACATTCTCTAACGACCTGTCAAACAACAGCTGTTCATAGTAAAGGTGAAATTTCCAAGGCGGGTTGCGACCTTCATACTTGCAACCATATAGGCATTTTGGAAGCTATTTTCATTCGAAATTAGTCGCCAAGCCTGCCAATTTATGAAAAATATATAAGCAGTTTCTTAAAAATGACTTTTTATGGTGGTGCTATTAGGCGTACTACTATTTCGCCCCTAGCCACAAAAACACTTTCATTAAATTTACTGGTTCTCTGTCGCAACCCCATAGAATAATTAACCGGTCATTTTATTTGGCAAAAATTAGAATAATGCTTGGCTGTGCCTGTCAAGTATCAAGATGTCAACTGTGATATGTGAATGGCCCTTAAATGTCAAATTATATAAAAATGTATACTTCTTCTGATATTTATTGCAAATAATAAATATCTTAATTTAGGCTTTCCGTAAATAAAGGTACAGAAAGACAGATAATATAATGTTCTTATACAGAGCACTTTTTTATTATATAAAAGAGAGGTAAGATATAATGCCCATTTCAAATTCGGATCAATAATGATACCGAGGTATTTTGTTGTGTTTTTCATTCTAATTATAGAGTTGTCATTTATTTTTATGTTGAAAGAAGGCCTTTGTAAATTACATTGCTCTCTATGGATCTACTTTAATACAAAAATAGTTTTGTGGCTATAAGTTGCTATAACCTATCTTCGCAAAACTATTAATAATTTAGACACAGTAAGTAGTATTATTATAACATCAAGTAATTTGTTAAAATAAAGTACATGATCTCAAAACAAATAATCTATAATAAATGCGGATAAAACGAGGGGTAAAATAACAATAAATTAAGGGAAATGCTTTAAAAAGGCAGGTTTAAAGAGTATTAAGCACAAGAAAATATATCCGTTCTGTTTATTTATCAAGTATTGTTTGAGGTTATTTAAGGCAGCCTATTAAATTTTTTAAACCTTTAATAAAAATTGTATTTTGAGAACTTTTAGTGATGGCTTGTCGTACATGGAAGTCAGATTGGTTTCTTGTATTATAGTTGTGACATTGCGAATTATATTTAATTTTTTCTAATAGATCTGATGCGATGGTACTTTGTCATTTTTATTTTAGAAATAAATATCAGTCATGTACCGAACATAATTCTGAACTGAAAGCCAATTTATTTCCTTTGACATAGTTGCAATACTCATCCTTCTGTCCTTTTTTAATAGAATATAAATAGGCGAAGTAAGAAGCCCAAATATTTTACATGAGCAGGCTTAAGAGGTAAAGGGGCCAATTATTATTGGATAAATTGCTCGAACAAGTTTTTAAACCCTAATCAAAAGGCGATATAGAATGGTTTTAAAAATCAAGGCTTGTAAAAATCATCACATGGTTTAAACTAAGTAATGCTAATGCTTCACAAACCAAAAACTTTAACGTGCTAATACTACTATCAGCTTTCGGTATTTCGTTCCAAGTTAAATAATTTCTCGTTTTTGTTACGCTACGAGTTTACCCTTGTGGGGGCCTCAGTCTCGATAAGGTGAGATCCACCATTTTATCGTCTCTCGAATTCCAATTTATTTTGCTGCCGCTTTCGGTCTCTCTCACACTTAGCACGCGTAGATCTGTAGATAAGATCTTGAAGTCTTTGAAATCATCATAGTTCATACTATTTACCTTATAGGGTTGTTTTCTGCGTGCTAAATTTATAACCGGCTGTAATTGTGATGGTACAAAAATATCCCCAGCAATAGACAAAGCTGATGAAATGGCGCAATGTGCAGAATCACCTTCACTTTGGCCATGGTTTTTCTAAAGAACCCCGCTTACTGACTTACTCATTCCAAACGAAACAATTGAAATTGGAAAGTCGACTCTTATAAAAAATGGAGCTCTCCTTTGATATAGGAACGTAAATTACCTGTTGCATATAAAAACACCACAAAGAATACTACTATCTTGTTTCGCTGGCTCTTTACAATTTTTTTTCTCTCGCACAGTTATCTTTTCTAAAATATGAGTATTATATCTTTCTTTTAATTCGGCTTTGGTATTATCATCACCTCCGAAATACGTGACACATGGGAGCACTGGTCTTTCTTTGGACTAAAAAAAAGATAACTTTTGCCTCTTGAAAACCTTTCTATACAAAGATTAGCTTGAAATTTTGTTATCTTCTTTGAGTTTAAGTTCTTGGAGAAACATCTCAAACATTTTTCTCAAGGAATAGATATGGGTGAAGATACATTCTTGTGGTTTTAGCACGACAATAGTGCGATTCGACACGTGGAAATCTATTAATGTGACCTTCTATATCGAAATTAATCTTTTTTTCTTGTTTTTTAATGGTTTCACTTCTGCGTCTTCTTCCTCTCCGTTCTTTCTCTAAAACGCCTACCTCGTTTATGTTAGGTACAGCAGTGCGACACATCCTTTCCGAAATACCTAAAGAATTAAAAAAAAAAATTAACTGAAAAATTAAAGGGCACATCTAAACGAAACAAATACGTGTGAACAGTATTTTAAGGTTATGTACATTTTGTATCATGTAGCAGTGACTGCTTTGCAGATACGCCGCACACTTCAAAACCTATTCGAAATTCGGTATATATGACAAAGCGACGTATATGTTCATACGTCTGTATGTGATTGGCGATTCAAATTAATTTTCGCGCGCCTGTCATTTGTTTGTTTATTTACATGTTCTTGTTTTGGGCGGATTTTGTATTTGTGATTTTTTTAACTGTTTTTAGATAATGTTCTCATTGTAATAGTGTTTTTGAGTTTCATTTAGTGTTAATTTAAGTTTAAGTCTCGTGATTTCGTCATAAATATAATATTTATCATGTGTATGACTTAATTTGTTGGAAATATTCACCTATTGGTTGCTACAAGAACATCTAGAAATATGTATTCACTAAACCCAGGACATGTTTTATTATGTGGTTTAAAGGACATTTTAGGTACCACACGTTTATTATTGATGAACTTATTTAAAAATCTTACTAGACTTATTCTTATATTATGAAGTGAATCATGTAGTACTTTGTATACATGTAAATGGTAATAAAACCGTCACAAATCAGATTACAGTTTGATTCTAAACAAAGTTTTGTACAATTCTAATTTTGTGAATTTGTAGATATCCATTTATCGTAAAAAAAAATTTACAACTTGCACTTGGAAAAAATGAATACTTCAGTTTTGATTTTGAAACTAACACCATATAGAATGCAATTTTCTGGGGACTTTTTCGCAGATTTCATTTTTAATATAAACACTATCACATACTATAAGAAATAAACAAATTTAAAGCTAAAAAGTAAGAAAAAACTCGAATCTTGATTGACACAAATTAAAATGTAAACAATGAACACGAACGCCAATGTTGCCAAATGATGAACTGATTTTAAAACAAAATTAATAAATGAACTAAAATTTTAAAAAAATCATTATAATAAATCGGTTTTATAAAAAAATCCTTAAATAAATATAGAGTATGATTAAATATTACCATACACAAATTTTGATTCTTAAATATAAGGTCTTATCCACTTCTTCAAGAGCTAAAATCCGACGACGTAGCGAAGTTTCGTTACTTCTGGCAACACTGAGTGATATCCTACTTATACGGACCTTCTACAAATTTCCTCCAGAGGGCGTATCACTTAGCTTGAATCGCGAATATACTAAGAAGAATATTGTGAGATACGTCTACCCGCTGATAGTCAGTTATGGAAAAAGTACGAGGAATACAGATACGTCGGTTTGTCATACCCCAAAGGTATATAATCTGACGACGTAACTCAGTTTTCGATTTTTTGACACTTACGTCGGTATGTCGTAAAGGGGACGAAATGTAAGCTTTCTAATTCTCAACATTTTTATTGTAAATAAATTATACTTTGCTATACATCATTGAATGCTATAAACATTTGCAATTTTATTACTTTGTCTAAACAGTGGTTATTTCCTAATAAACTGAACATTAAAAGTTTGTTTGACAAATTCTGGATGAATAATATTAAATATTAAGAAGTTAAATTAAATAATTAAATAAAACAAACAATTATTTTCATTACAATGTACTGCTAACTGTTCGTTGGGAACATTTTAAATTTATTAATATTAGCTTAAACAGAACATAATATACATATTTATCTAATCCGAAAGTTACACCTCCAATATATTATAACGTTAAAGTGAAAACTGGGTTAAAAACTTACTTATTAGTACAGTTTTCATCCAGTACAATAAACTGAAAAATCACAACCAAGAAATTGGTCAACCGACTTGTCAATAAATCAAGCGTAGAAAATTATCTAGTATTTAAGCGGTGTTTTATGAAAATCATACTACGTTAAATTTCGTAATGATATAGACGGCAAATGTGTAGATGAACGCCCACTATATATTTATATATTAGCATTTTTAGAAAAACGGATGTGGGCAATCTTGGAGAGAACTAACTAGGGTGTAACGTAAAATTAGAGAAACCACTTAATATTTTTTTTTGAAAAATACATTACTAAACAAATCTAAACAAGTTGGACGAAATCAAGAAGAGAAATGAGTGTATTGTTTGTGACAGCTTACATATCATATTTTTGTTTAGGGAGCTCACAAAATTTGATGATTAAGCCGAACTCAGACGATTGGTCTACTTGACCAGCATATCAATAGTTTTAAATATTTGACAAGGACGCCTGCTCATTTATTCCATTCACAAGTTAAGGAGAATCAATAAGTGGAATGCAAATGGGCTCCTACAGCATCAGCAAGCAGTCTTAGACAGCAAATATTGACATCTATCTTATTTCCGAGATATATTTTACTAATGAGTCCTTCATTAGATTTAAGGGATACAAAGTATACAGGGGGATTTTTTGAAAAGGATCCACCCTCGATAACTTCGTTCTCGTCTTGATTCAGGTAAAATCCAAAAACAGGTCAATTTTTATCCTTAGGGGACACATTTTTAGATCCCAACTGATTTTATCGGATCAACCCCATGGCCCCACTAGCCCCCACCTCAAAAACTTTCAAGAGCAAGGGGGGCCGAGTGACCTCTCGTTGGAAAGGCTTTTGCATTTACCATACGACCATGTAAGAATTATTTCGTTTTGTACAGGGTGGTTCAAGAAAAAAGACAAATTGCAATAAATAGACTTAAATTACATACATTATAATAGATTCTTAAAATGACCACCGTTGAGAATAATAGGAATCCTTTCTCATTCAACAATTTATCTCCTGTCGTAAATTCACTTTTATTTTTTGCTTCAGTTTTTGAAGACGGTTGATGAGTGATATCGCGCTATCGCTCTTTTTGTATGCATTTTTATCTGCAATTTTTTGCGCATCATTACAAGCCGTTTGTAGTCAGTTGGTATGTCAATTGATTTATTCCCTGTAAAATGGTTTACACTATTGCCGAGAAGTTATTTTCATTTATGGTGAGGAGCAGAATTGTGCCCACTGCCAGAGTTTTTAATGCGAGACATCCAGATAAGCGAATGGAGCACTAATATGTCGCGCAACTTGTGTGGAAGTTTCAAGCAACAGGATCGGTGAAAAATATGAAGAGAGATGGTAACAGAATAGTTAATGAAATGGCTCAGATTGAAGTGGTGGGGAACTTTACTTTCGATCCAACCAGTTCTTTGCGTCAGATTGCTACGACCACTGGACTTTTGTATTCATCGGTACGCAAAGTGACAAAAATATTTAAATTCCATCCCTGTAAAATGAAGATACTTCAAGAGCTTGTGGACGATGATCCTGATAGGAGATTACAGTTTTGCAAAATTATGACGGAAATGATAAATGCAAACCCAAACCTCATAAAAAACATTTGCTTTAGTGACGAATATAGTTTTTATCTGCATGGCGCAGTCAATAAACAGAATGTCCGATATTGTAGTAATGAGAATCCTCACATTTTTAAAGAGGGGCATAATCAAGCTCCTCAGAAATTAAATGTATGGGCAGGAATACTAGGAGATGCGGTAGTCGGTCCGATTTTCATTAATGAGACTTTGACTAGCGAGGTATATTTAGAGCTGCTGGAGGATATCATAGATCCCTTGATAACGGTTGAAGTTGAAAATCAGCGGGATCAAGATGGAAATCTTGTACTTGAAGAAAATGAGGTTTTTTTCAGCAAGATAAAGCCCCACCTCACTTCGCTCTGAATATTTGGAACTGGCTGAATAAGAGATTTCCGCATCATTGGATTGGCAGGCGGAGATCAATAGAATGGCCTCCACAGTCACCAGATTTGACAGGACCAGATTTTTTCCTCTGGGGCACCTAAAATCTGTTGTCTTCAAAACTCAACCAGCAGCTTTAGTGGAGTTGCGTCAACGAATAACTGACGCATGCAGAAGAATCCTTAGAGAAACCTTTCAATGGATGAGAGAGGAATTTGAAAACTTACTACTGCATGGAGAATAACGGTGGTCATTTTGAGCACTTGTTGTGATTTTGCTTCCTTTCACTCTAATCCGTTTCTTCTCGTTTTGTAAACAATACGATTTTTATTCTAAAAATTAAACAATTAAAGCGAAATCTAAATCTATTTATTTCAAATTGTCTTTTTTCCTGAACCACCCTGTACAAAACGAAATAATTCTCACATGGTCGTATGGTAAATGCAAAAACCTTTCCAACGAGGGGTAACTCGGTCCCCCTTGCTATTGAATGTTTTTGAGGTGGGGGCTGGTGGGGCCATGGGGTTGATCCAACAAAATCAGTTGTGATCTAAAAATGTGTCCCCCCTAAGGATAAAAATTTACCTGTTTTTGGATTTTACCTGAATCAAGACGAGAACGAAGTTATCGAGGGTGGATCCTTTTCAAATTTGAAAAAAATCACTCTGTATAATACTTAACATCCATAAAATGCAGGCAAAGGTGACAGTGTAATCAAAATAAAGGAATCAATTACCCATCACCAAGAGATGGTATTTAAAACGTTCCAAGCAACTGCAATAAATGTGGAATCTAAAACACATGATTGTTTCTGCACTATATTGTCCAACCACGACATGCTCTCAAAAAAACAAATTATTTTGAGTTCTTAAACAGTCATGGTCATAGATTCATAATTGGAAGTGGTTTTAATTTTAAGCACACTTTTTGGGGATCTACAACTAAGGGACGAGAACTCCTACAAGCAGTTAAACAACTAAAATTTGAAAACATTATCAACTGGTAAACCGACATATTGGCCAACAGATCCATATTAAATTTTAGATCTAATTGATTTCGTTATAACTAGAAATGTTTCTGTCAACTATATGCACGTGGAGGAAGCATGGGATATGAATTCCGATCACTTTCCAATCCTCCTTACACTTAGCGATACAATGATTCAAAAAGCATTAAACACCAGACTGGTCAATAAAATGACAGACTGGCAAAGCTTTCAACTTCAACTTGAAGGAACTATTATTTCATTAATAAATAAAGAAGATTTAGATATCCATGAAGCTGCATGGGATTCCTATAACTAAAGGTATTAAATACCTCAATGTGAAGAGAGAAAGCTCGAAAGGATTTGACATTAATCTAGATCACCTACAGATAAAGCTAGACAACGCAACCCAGATATTTTAAAATAATTAAAAACGAATCCATCAGTGACTCTTCAATTAAGTTATCCAACGATAGCAATACTGACTTCTCACTATAGAGAATCACTAAGAGACTAAAGCGGCCGATATTGCAAAATCCACTAATAAAGAATGCAGATGGGAGTTTGGCTAAAAGTAATTTGCAGAAGGCAAATATATTTGCTGAATACCTTGAAAGAATATTTCTACAGATTGAAGGCGAAAGTACACTTGAATGGGTAAATATCATTTAAGAAGAAGGCGAAATAAGACTTGCAATACCTAAATAAATTATCAATGAATTAAAACACATCCACCCAAACAAAACACCTGGGTTTAATTTAATTACCGGGCAAATTTTAAAACAATTTTCCAGGAAAGCAGTGGTTAAATTCAGGTATCTTGTCAATTCCTCATTTAGACTTAAGTATCTATCCATGTTATAGAAGATTTTCTGAAGTAATAATGATCCCTAATCCTGGTGAACCACTAAATAAAGTTACTTCTAATTATTTATGTGGGATATTCAACAAATAATAATCACTAAATTCCCAACAATTATTTATTATAATGACAACTAACTCGATTTAAAGTACAAACGAAACTGAAGTGGGAAAGCAAGCATTTAAAAATATTAAAATGTGTTTCCCGAAAAAACAATACAAAAAAGGGTTCTAAGAACACCTCGATACACTTCACTAACACAGTGGCGTAGCGATCAATTATTCCAATATATCACAATTTATAAACTCTTCTAAAAGTTGTTGTTAAAAAGGCTGAAACCCATTTAAAAAAAATATATTTCCAAGGCATCAATTCGGTTTTAGAGCAAGCCACTCGACTACAGACTAACTCCATAGAATAACGGACAAAATTGAAAAACCTTTAGGCCAAAAAAGTGTGTGGTGCTACCATATTCCTCGATGTATCGCAAGCTTTTGATAAAATGTGGCATGAGGTATAAACTGAGTAAAATTTTGCCCAAAACATATGTACAATTATTGGAGTCATACATTACAGATAGAGATTTTAGAATAAAGCTAGTGAAAGCCTAATTGGAATTAAAAAACATTAGTGCTGGAGTACCACAAGGCAGTGTGCTTGGCCCGGTTCTATATCTACTATGTACCAATGATATTCCTAACTTGGTACATGACACGATATCGACCTTCGCTGATAATACTACCATATTAGCTGTGGGCGAAGATCATGAAGAATCTATAAGAAATACAAATATTCATTATTCAAATTAATGACTGGACTAAACAATGGCGAATTAAGTTGAACGAGACTGAGTCTGCATCCACTTTAGAAATTAAAATAAACAACACGTTAGCAGTTAGCATTAATAATACCCAAGTATCGTATGCAGATACTGCAAAATACTTGGGAATTACCCTAGACGCGAGGCTGCGCTGGAGAGACCATGTAAAAAAAGTAATTAGATGTAAGAAGATGTACTGGCTGTTGGGAAGACATTCCACTCTGTCAAAGTACAAACGAATACTACTTTATAAATAGAAATCATCAAGTCCGTATGGATGTATGGCATCCAGCAGTGGGATTGTGCTAAATAAATCACATAGACATCATCCAGTGAGTCCAAAACAGTACTTAGAAACATTGTTAGTGCACCTTGGTACTACAGAAATTGAGTGATCTCCATAGAGACATGGAAATAGACACCGATAACCAGAACCAGAAGACTTCTTTAACACGTTAATGTTGAGGCAATCCAGCTCCTCAACAATGTGAATTTAGAAAGAAGACTCAAGAGGACAGAGCATTTGAAGCTATATCTTTCTAAATCCGTATTAATTAGCCATCACAGAGGATATGTCTATTAATCAATTTACATCAACAAATTAATTGACAATTATTTATAAACAAAAACTCGAATTGACGCTTATCTAATCCATCGAAACAAATCGCAGCGAAGACGTGTTGATTAACTCAAAACCTACTTACAAATTGATACCATATTCCATTTTACTAGACGTATAAATAATGACTGTAGGTATTTCCAATGATTGCAGAGTAGACAGGAATGTAAAACAACGAGCTTATTAATTACAAACAAGTGTTTTATTATTATGACCTACAATATTGCCGCTAATAGTAGATTAAATGTCGACAAAGAAGACGTTTAATTAATTCGAATTTTAATTATTTGATAAATGCAAATAAACTATAAATTATAAATTAAACACTCGAGTTTACCCTTTTAGCATTTATACTGTTATTTGTGAAGTTGATACTGTTAAATTAAGCTGTTAAGGAAATTAATAGAGTTTGATGTTTAGTGGTTGAATAAATGATTATCCACCTTGGCGTAGTATTTGTAGTCAATAATTATTGGCGAAGAAAACCCGAGCTTTTCATTTTTTAATGAATTATTTTTTTTAAGTTACTTTTAAAAAAATAAAATCAATTAATTAGGTAAACAATTTTTTTGGGATAAACTTGACTTTATTTAATAGTATTATAAATATAAGTACCCTCAATTAACAGAACGTTTGGGGCAATATTGGGAATAACTTATATTGTTATGCATGATAAAAGGAATAAATAAACTGTAAAACTGATAATTTTTACAGTTCAAAAAATATAAATTCTGTTTACTTTTAATTATTATGTATATTTTAAATTTTTAGATATCAGTTCCTCCAAGATGGTATGGATATGGCTATGAAATACCCTCTTATGGTGTTAATACTTTACCAAATGGAGTAAATAATTTGGGTGGATGGAATGGTTGGAACCCAGCTCGAAGTTCAAAGTCTCTATCGGCCGAAGATAATACAGAAAATATTGAGAAATTTAGTCAAAATTTGGCTTATAATAGTTTTTGAAATCATGTGGTATTTTACATTTTTGTTTTCAAATAATAATTATTGATATTGCCTTATTACCTATTATAATAAAAAAATATTTATGTATAAAAAATATGTGTTTCATTATTTATTTTACAGCCAGTTATAACAACGTTCATTTGTGAATTTAACCTATGATTTTCTCACAGAATATAATGTAAAAGGTCTTTACAAAAAGATGCCACATATTCCTTAGACCAAAATAAGTCGATTTAAGTAAAATTACCTTAGTACAAAGTTGCTTCGTTTGGGCTCCAGAGGGCCTTGAAGTTACAAGTTTTAAATCGTTTTTCCCATATAAATTTAAAACGGCATATGCGATTTTTCTAAAATATTGGTAGAGTTTTAGGTGGCAAAGAAAACGGTATTAAAATTTTTTCCTATAATAATACATAGGCGTAGAGCTTGATTTTTTAAATAATTGCACCTTTAAAAATTCTACGCCAATGAAAGAAAAGGAGTTTGAGTATGAAATTTAGATTGCGCAACTCATTTACTTTAAAAAAGGTACTCTTGATAAGACTCGATTACTCTCATGGTTTTGACGAAATTTGCATGTTAGTAATTTTAGAACATAAACAATAATTATTAAAATACAAACTTTGTCAAAACCATAAGAGTAAATCGAGTGTTATCAAGGGTACTTTTTTGTAGTAAATGAGTACCCAATCCAAATTTCATACTCAAACCCCTTTCTTGCCATTGGCGTAGAATTTTTAAAGGTGCAATTATTTAAAAAATCAAGTTCTACGCCTATGTATTATTATCGAACAAAATTTTATACGATGAAAAACATAAAAATGTACTTTTTTCATATCTTCTTCAACACCTCTAATCGAGACTTTTAACAGCAATACTCGATTCTTGCCATGTACGATTTTTTGAGGAATATTAATTATTTGCCTGCAATACGTATACAAAAACATTTATTGTTGGTTTCCATAGTTTCATCTAATTAAAAATATTGTCAAGTTTTAACACCTAATCTCTTGTTAACGATTGAAAGTGTTCTATCTGACTCAATAATTAAAAAAAAAAACAAGTGCGTGGTTTATTAATATGGCTGTACAATATACCAATACAGAATATATGTTACTGACATTAGGATTTTGTGAAGGAAATGCTCGAGAGAGTGTCAGGGTGTACTCTGAAAGGTTTCCAAATCGTCGTGTACCTAGCCACCCAACTTTTGCTGCTGTTGAGAGACGTCTTCGGGAGACCGGTTCCTTTGCTCCCAACACTGTTGATAATAGAAGAGAACGTTTTGTAAGGATTCCTGAAGTTGAAGAAGACATTTTAGAACGTGTTTAAGAAGATCCTGAATTAAGCACCAGACGAATTGGAAGGGAACTAGGAGTAAGTAAAGATGTCGTTCATAAAGTGCTTAGAGAACAATTGCTATATCCATACCATAAGAAGCCAGTACAAGAAATATTAGTCCATGATCCTCAAATTCGTTTGAGTTTTTGTCGATTTGTTAATATGCAAAGAGAAAGAGATCCAAATTTAGTCAAGAAGGTTCTCTTTACCAATGAAGCGGGTTTTACAAGAAGAGGTATAACTAATACCCATAATGAACATGTTTATGCCGTTGAAAATCCGCATGCAATAAAGGTTAACCATTTTCAGCACGAATTCAAAATTAATGTGTGGGCTGAAATAATTGGTAATTTCATTTTTGGTCCTGTCATACTTCCACGAAGATTAACTGGAGAACATTATTTGGATTTTCTACAAAATACGTTGCCAGAATTGTTAGAAGACTTACCTCTCCAACTTCGGAGAGATATGTGGTTCATGCAAGATGGAGCTCCACCATATTTTTCTTTAAACGTTAGAAACTACTTGAATGAACAATATCCACACAAATGAATAGACACAGGTAATGACGTACCTGTAAACTGGCCACCACGTTCCCCAGACCTAACACCGATGGATTACTTTTTATGGGGACATCTGAAATCCACAGTTTACAAGGAACCTGTAGAAAATGAGGAACAACTCTGGCAACGTATTCAAGATGCAATAAACAATCTTAGAGGTGATGAAGAAGTTATGGAAAGGATACATTTTAATTTTCTTCGACGCATAAATCTTTGTATGCGTGAAAATGGTTAATCTTTTCAATAATTTTTGTAAAATCTCTATTTTGATTATGTTGTAAATAAATATTTTTGTGAAACCTATACACTCTAAATTATTAAAACAGAAATTTAGCGAAAACCATGAGAGTAATCGAGTCTTATTAAGAGTACGTTTTTTAAAGTAAATGAGTTGCGCAATCTAAATTTCATACTCAAACTCCTTTTCTTCCATTGGCGTAGAATTTTTAAAGGTGGAATTATTTAAAAAATCAAGTTCTACGCCTATGTATTATTATCGGATAAAATTTTAATAATTGTTTTTTTGCCACATAAAACTCTACCAATATACCAAATTTCAGCAAAATCGCATATGCCGTTTTAAATTTATATGGGAAAAACGATTTAAAAATTGTAACTTCAAGGCCCTCTGGAGCTCAAACGAAGCAACTTTGTACTAAGGTAATTTTACTTAAATCGACTTATTTTGTTCTAAGGAATATGTGGTATGTTTTTGTTAAGACCTTTTACAGACACCCTGTATAATAAATATTAAAATTATAAAAAACAAAATTCATACAGAGAAAATTAGAAATGTTTATTGTTGATCATGAAATAAACGCCTTGGCTCTTAGTTTATGAATATACCACTATTAATGATGAAAACATACTGATAAAATTATTCAATTTACATAATCCACTTAAAACAATGACCTTTAAGAATAATCCTAAGCAATGGAACATTGACAATATATAATTTATGATTAATTTGCAAAATAGAGCATTTACCAAAAATAAATAAAATAAAAAAGAAATCTCACTGGGATTATTAAAATAATTTAAGAAATTATATTAAACAAACCATACGTGCAGAACAAAAAATTTATTTCAATCAAAAATTTACCGGATATAAGAATAATAATAAGTTTGAACTGACCTCGAAAATAAAAACTTCTTGAAAATCTGTCGTTAACCCAGTGCCGGAAACTCAAAATTTTGGACAAAATAACTTCATAGAAAATTTTTAAAATCTGCAAGAATTCAAAGAAGTAGACAAAGAAAATAATTCTTAAAATTAAACTCAAAGATTGTAAAACCGAAGAAATTAATGTCACATTTAATTCCCCATATAACAAACATTATAAATTTTTCACTAAAAAAATATATTAGATTTCTTTGTCGCTACTTAATTCCCCATATTCGCTCCGTGCGAAGTCATGGAAAGGGAAGCAAAAGCGATACTAGCGCTAGCTGCGGATAATTCGTGCATTTTAGGGGGATATTTTGTAATTTTGGCATATCAAATACACGTAAACATTTTACTATTTTTCAAAAAAGTAGATAAAAACAACACAATAAGCAACCGGAGTTGCTGTGTTGAAAATTGTACAAATACTAGCAAAAAAAAACAGTGAAACTTATATAACAAATTTCACTAACAAAGTGGAAATTAAATCAAAGAAATAAATGGATAGGTGTACAATAAGAAGAAAAATTACCTTTATTTTTGTGATAATAACAGTAATGCTGGAAATAGTAGACATCAGAAACTAGAAAGTTTTTAAATAAACAATAAATTATCATTTTACCATGTTCTTTAATATCCCTTTATTCTTAAATGTTCATTCAGCAAGGACTAGATTTCAAGATTTCTGCCGTTGATTATAATATTTGGCTGGTATGCAATTTTGTGACTTACTGATCGGAAACCAGTTTTAATCATTCATTCTATGTTTTCTTTAGAACAAAAATAAAAATATAAGTAGCGATCCTTTTTATACATTTTTAACTTCACGCTATTATAAATGGTTTCTTCAATGACAACTTATTAGACTTAGGCAACTTCTCATACATTTTCCAGTAAATACTGTTGCCTGCCTATATTTTATTATTGATTTTTAATGAATATACATAATTTTCTTTAATTTAAGCGTGAAAAATATATAATAATAATAAATTAATGTTTTAATTGTTTTATAAATCCATATACTTTTATTAAAACTAACATATATACTTTTTATTTACGAATTCTATTAAAAATTGTATTTGTCAGTATAGGCAGAAATACTCCTTTAATACCAAAACAAATTGGCGCTGCTGTCGCGCACGGAGCGAATAAAATACATTATAAATGTTCACTAAAAAATTATATATTTTTTAAATATATAGCAAGGGACTAGTTCATCCGATTACAAAAGTCACTTCCCCTAAAATCTTAAATGATATTCGTCCCATAATTATTCTTTTTGCAGTTTCAAAGGTTTGGAAGATAATTATTCACCAAGAGAAGAAATCTTCGACAACCTACCTTGGCCGGAAAAACCATTCACTTTGCGGAGGATCTAAGGATTATCCTATATAAGAAACTCACTTGGAACCCCCAATTGGAAAAACCATCAACAAAGCCAGAGTATCTCTCTGGCCCCTTAATAAGATATGCAACAAAGCATGCGGCATTAGTACTTAACTAATCTACTGGATTTACCAAGCCATGGTGAAACCCATGGTTAGTAAGGCAATGGACTTCACCAGACGGCAAGAATAAAGATGACTGGAATCCAGCCGCTTGCGTGCCATGCCATCACTGGACCAATGTCAACTACACCGACAGAATCCATTAGGCCATGCTGGACCTAATCCTTAGTCATGTTTTCTTGGACACAGAGGCCAGGATGGTCTTCTTCAGGCTCCTGAAGGTGGGTAGTCAACGTAATGAAAAATTGAGATGGGATAAGACGGAACTGATGAGAGTGATGAGTGTGATTATTAACACATTCTCGGCATGATCTCACAATCGCTGGCACCCGTTAGCACAAATAAAAGTCATACAGCGTCCTCATTCCAGAGAGAGACGTATGCGTTGTACACGGACAGCTTCAAAATTAAGAAAGAATTAGAGGCGGCAGTCTTCGGCCAGAAGCCAAGAGTTGACATATCAGTAAACTTGGGCTTTCTAGCCACGAACTTCCAAGCAGAAATGATTGTCATAGTATTGGGATCAAATTAATTGATTAATTTTGTTCCCGCAAATAAGACTAAAGATCATTTGGAATAGCCAGACATTCTTCAAAGCCCTGAGCTCCAATTGAGTTGACTCAAAACTGGTTTGGAACTGTTTAAATACAATCAGTACCCGGAACTATGTTACTTCAATCTGGGTTCAGAGACAAAGTGGTGTAGAGGGCAATGAAAAAGCCAACGCAATTACTAAAAGAGAAACAGAATCTAAGGTCATAATACCGGAACCATTCCTGGGCATTGCACAGAGTACTGCCAAAAAAATTATTTATCTCAATATGGACGGATGTAACACTTACAAACTGGAAAGATACGGCAGGGGTAACTCTTTCTAAAGCATTTATAACCAACCCTTCTATAAATGTCTCTGCTCAAATCCGAAAGAGGAGTAAAAAAGATCTATGCATTGTTGCGGGAGTAATGTCAGGATATTGTCGTCTGGGTAACCATATGAGAAGGATCGGTCTCTAATAAATATTGGCCTGTCGATTCTGCGGCGTGGAAGACGAACGTGCTGAGCACATTTTAAGTACCTGCCATACTCTGAAGAGAACTAGGTTCCAGATCTTCAAATTCACTCGACTGGAGCCTACCAAACTTAAACAGTTCTCACTCAATTCAATCATGCCTTTTATCAAAAGGTGTGGCTTCTACAGTGAGCTATAAGTTAGACGTAAACCACAATTATACGGTGAACTATAAGTTAGATCCATCTGGATCACAGTGGAAGGTAATGAGATCATTACACTCATTTTTAACCTTACCGATCCTAGAAAAACAACTTTGATGTCATATTGATAAATTTAAATTTCTTCAAACTTACAAAATCGAAATAGCTGTGGTATCTGTATCTGTAACGAATCCGACTATATAAATGTTTATTTATTCTGCTTTGACTACAGTAATGCATTTGACATGATTAATCACGAATTTTTTTCATCCATCTAACACGCATATGTCACCCTTATGATAATGCTAATTATTATTAATACCAAATATCCGAAAATTATTTTCTTGTGTACAGGGTGGCCCAATAGTAAATTAGGCAAATCACTTAATTTTTTTTAAATGGAATGACCCAACTTTTTTTACAATTTTAGGTACTCTATAGTCACTAGTACATACCCACAAAATATTGTTTCTAACGTCCCACCCCTTTCGCAGAAAAAAAAAATTACCAAAAAATATTACATTTTCAGACGCCTATTAAAATATGCAGTGCTCTCTCGAATTTGATGTAAGAATTTAAAAAACTACGATTGTATAAAGCCAATAGACCAAAGATTTTTTTGGACCAAGTTTGAATTTTTTATTTTGTACAGGGTGGTCACAAGGGAAATTTTTTAAAATTTTTCAAATGTATTACCCTGTTTTTCTATTCATCAACTGAAGGAGAATTTCATACCCTTCCACTTCCCTATGTACTTTCCTATACCTATCTGTCGCCGTTATAAAATAAATTCAAAAGGAAGAAAATTACGATAATAAAATTTATTTGAAATTTATCCTAAAACATAAATTTACATTTTATAAAAGATGCTCAGAATGTCTGCCATTTTCTCTAATGCATACATTTATTCGTTGGGCGAATGATCGAGAAACGTTTCTAAGCATATCAGGTGTAATGGAATGGAAAGCTTGCACTATCCTTTCTTTCATATTTTCAGGTGTTGTAGGTGGCGTAAGATAGACTAGATTTTTAATATAACCCCACAAAAAGTAATCGGGTTTTGTTAAGTCAGGTGATCGAGCTGGCCATTTTTTTGGACCATTTCTACCAATCCATATATTTGGAGACTTTTCATCTAATTCATCTGCCACTTCGCGTAAAAAATGCGCTGCTGCCCCATCATGTTGGTACCACATTGTTAGTCTAACAGCAAGGGAAATGTTTTCAAGTAAAGTAGAAAGATGATTTGCTAAAAAATCTAAATACATCAGACCATTTAAGTTGCCTTCAAAAAAATACGGCCCAATAACATGATCCCCAATTATACCACCCCAAACATTTACACTCCATCTTTCTTGGCTATGTGTTCTAATGATGTTAGGATTTTCCGTGAAATAATAGTGGAAATTATGTCTATTAACGAATCCGTTCTTGTGGAATGTAGATTCATCAGAAAACAGCACTCTATCAAACAAAAATGGATTTTGTTGCAGTTTAGTTTGTGCCCAGTTACAAAACACTATTCTATTATCAAAATCGGTGTCTTTCAGCTCTTGATGCAATTGTATTTTATAGGGATGATATTGATGCTGTTTTAAAATCCTTCTAGCGGATGTTCTACTTATACCTACTACTTTGGCAATCTTTTTTTGACTTACATGAGGATCTTCTATCGCTGTCAAAATTACAGATAATTGGTTATCATTATCAGTAGCACGTTTGTCAATTATTGGTTTTTTATAAGCAACATTTCCTGTTTCGGTAAATCTTTCATGTAACTTTTCAAAACTTTTTTGATCAGGGATGCGTCTATCGGGATATCGTTGATGATAAATTCTTTTTGCCAATAAACAATTTCTGTCGGATTCTCCCAAAACATAGACCATGTCAATTAATTCGTTTTTCGTAAAATTCATTATTAATAGAAGAATTATCGCGATCAGTAAAAATAACTTGACACTTCATTAATAAATAATCTGACATTTCATTAAGACCCAGCCTACTTGATTAAATGTTCACTTTCAATAAAACCACTGGTAGAAATTGGATTTTTGATAGATCAATGTCTTTTTGGAATTTACTTTTAAACGACGACAGATAGGTATAGGAAAGTACATGGGGAAGTGGAAGGGTATAAAATTCTCGTTTCATCGATGAATAGTAATACAGGGTGTTCTATTTGAAAAATTTGAAAAAAATGTCCTAGAAGTTTTTGGAAATTGAAATTAATTTGTGACCACCCTGTACAAAATAAAAAATTAAAACTTGGTCTAAAAAAATCTTTGGTCTATTGGCTTTATACATTTGTAGTTTTTTAAATTCTAACGTCAAATTCGAGAGAGCACTGCATATTTTAATAGGCGTCTGAAAATGTAATATTTTTTGATATTTCTTATTTTTCTGCGAAAGGGGTAGGATATTAGAAACAATATTTTGTGGGTATGCACTAGTGACCATAGAGTACCTAAAATTGGAAAAAAAGTTGGGTCATTCCATTAAAAAAAAAAAAAAAGTGATTTGCCTAATTTACTCTTGGGCCACCCTGTACACAAGAAAATAATTTTGGGATATTTGGTTTTGACCACCATTGACAGGTATACTTCGAATAAATCGTTAAGATTTGCATAATAGGAGTTATAGAACTACGACAGAGGTTTGGCCAACCCTGTATAAGACAAAATGTATGTTTTATACACAACAATAATTTATTAAATATCACGTAAATAAACACTGATTTCATCTGATCAATACGTAACTCAGAAAAAGTATCTTCTTTAATTTGTTAAAAACTAAATTAAAAAAGAAAATCCTAAAATTAAAATCTTATTCTTTTATTTTTAATTGTTGTTTTTTTTATTGATTTTCATTTTTATAATTTTTTTTTGTCTATTGTATACCTTTTCCAAATTTAATTTTAGATACTCGTACCTTATAGTAGTGATTATTATTTTTATTATTTTTATTATTACTATTTTTATTATAATAATATGCCATACAAACAAAAGAAGTAGGTTCCTACTTTAGTACTTAATTTTTGTCAATATATTTACTGTCTCATATTATTATATTTAATACTTAAAAATTGTGTAAATGAAGTTATTGCGTTTGAAGTTTTCTAATTAATTTATTTAACATGTATCTTTAGGTAATGCGCGTGTCCTTAAAAGTCCATTTTATTAAAAATGTTGGGGTACCACAAGTCATTTTATTTATTTCGTTCTTTTCAGTTCACGCAAGCACGTTGCTATAAATTCTATGCGAATAACATCTAGCGAGCACTTCTGAAATCGTAATTAAACTGGTAGTAGAAGTTTATTTTATTAGATCAACTACAGAACTGGTTTACAACTGTACTAACTAGAGCAAATTATACATTTCTCTACAAGAACATAGCTTAAGTATTCTCGCTTCTGCAATAGGTGGCAATATACGAAACTAGATCGTTGTTTATTCTTTTTTATTATTAAATACATTTTTTACATTATGTATGTACTTCTTTTATAGATTTTTTACATCGACAGAATTTTTTGGAATACTAATATGCTATTAGGTCAGTAAAAAAGTTTTTATTCATAGCAAGATTCTTGTAACTATACAGGATGATAAAAAAATCAGTTCCAAATCATACAAGAAAACAATTATATTGTTAAAAAATCATCACATTTTGAACTGAATAATTTGAAGGCAAATCATCTTCATGAGTGAACTTTTTCATCTCTTCACTCTTGTAAATATACAGGATGATACCAAAATTCAAGTTCAACATTATTTATTATTGCCGTTGTAGATTTGAACCCCCATTCATTTTTTTATTTGAATAGATATACATCTACAGGGTGACGCTAGCCAATGCACATGGATAATAATTTGGCAATTTTGGACAAAATAAATTTGATATGACCTTTTATTGTATTTAAACTGTTGATAGGTATATTTGGAATAAGAACAGTGGTATAAGAAAGTATGTACTGTAAGTATATGAAATATTTGGAAGGTTATTTAAATAGAAACAAATAAAATTTTGGGTAAAAAGTTTGTAAAATTTGGGTTAAATTACATTGAGGCGAAGAAATAATAGTGTAAACAAATAAAAGTGTGTCATAAAAAAAAGGTTACAAATACTGACGACTATGTCAAACATTTCTGAAATGAATAAAGTATTAATGTTTCTATATTGCCCTATTGCCTAAAAGAGTTCTGTATATTGCCAAAGAAGACTACTATTTTGCCTTAGAGAGCTACTATTTTGCCAAAGAGGGCTACCATTTTGTTAAATAGGACTGCTATATTGCCTAAGAGCGCTGCTGTATTACCTAAGAGCGCTTTCTATATTGCCTAAGAAGGCTATCTGTATTGTCTAAGAGGGCTATCTATATTGACTATATTGTTTAAGAAGGCTGTCTATATATTACATGGCAGATTTGACTTTGGTTTTTGGATCTTTTTGTTAGCTTACGTTTCCTTGTTTCCTTATTATCATCAATATTTGATATAGTTTTTCAAAAATCATGTTACAAATTTAACGCTAGAATTCCAGCCTCAAAAATTTTGCAATTACCAGAAACTACATACCTTACATTTTATTTATGTAAATTTTATAATGTATTTAATTACCTTATTGGATTGGATAATATTAAATATTTACAGGCAAATTAAGATTTGAAAGACAGATATTTAGTTATTTCTTACAATAGAATTAAGTTTTTATTTTACCATACTAACAAAGAGCTCAATTTAGTCGAAATTCATACCAAGGAGACCCCATTCTGGGAACAACTAGGCGAAATACTTAAAGAGGTTGACATTAATACTGAATATAATCCAAATTTATTATCTTATCCCAAATAAACAGATATACCTAACACACAGAATTTACAAGTGGACTTATATACTAAAACTCTTCCTATTTCGGTAAACCTGACAGCAAGTCAGTCACTAAACAATAATAAAAATAACCAAATAATCAATAATAATCAACAAAATAAAAAGTTGACAAATTATCGACAAAAGTTCAACCTGATATCGAACTACACCGATTGAAGTCATCAAGACCATGTTGGACCTAACGCCTCTTCACATTCTGCTGGAAAGAGAGGCCAGGATGATCTACAGACTTCTGAAGGTGAATAAACAATAAACAATTTAAGTAGGTTAACTATTATGGTAGCGTTTAATCAGCTACATGTTTAGCCAATGGGTTGAACAATGGAGATTTAACTGCCTGTATAAGACTCTTTTCCTTAGTCTAAACAGTTAAAAAAGAAAAAGATAATCAGTCTATAGCTGCTTAAAGAAGGTAGAGGAAGTGCTTCTTAAGCTTTTAAATAGCTTGGGTAGCATTTATTATACACCGACTACGGTGAAAAGAAGCGCTTTTTCAACTTTTATACAGACTCGTTTTCAACATAGTAATCAGATTTTTTTCTTCCATTTAAAAATAAATAAAAAAATTAATTTAATTATTTTTATTAATTTTTACCCAACAACCAACCATAATTTTTTTTTATCTCGAACTCATGACACCGTTCACTTTCGATTCACAAGTACGCATCTTAAACTACTACCCAACCTGACAAATAACTTACATTTTACGGTATCACTAAATATAACATTTTTATATTCTATTCGCAAGTTTTGCGATTTTTCTTTTATATTTTTTTATTATTTTAATATATTCATTTTATTTGTTTTTCTAATATTGTTTTTAGAACTGCTTCTACGTAAATGTCGAAAACGAAACAGCACTGTAAACTAAAATTATTTTTTTGACAGCCAGTATTTTAATATTTTATTTACACAATACATGGCTGAAAAAGTATTATTAAAGCAATAGTTCAGCAGCATTAAACTTCATTATTTATTTCTCAAGAAGGAATATAAATAAAAGCGAACTTTTTCAACAATTTATTAGGTCAATGGAAAGCTAATTGTAAACTACTGAACAATAGTAACAAAATAAGCTGTAACAGAGTTTATTTAACCTAATATTAGGCTTACATCTAATTGCTGGTGAATGGTGTACTTTAGGACTACAACAGGACTTCTTAAGCTGTATAATAATAATAATAATAATAATAATAATAATAATAATAATAATAATAATAATAATAATAATAATAATAATAATAATAATAATAATAATAATAATAATAATAATAATAATAATAATAATAATAATAATAATAATAATAATAATAATAATAATAATAATAATAATAATAATAATAATAATAATAATAATAATAATAATAATAATAATAATAATAATAATAATAATAATAATAATAATAATAATAATAATAATAATAATAATAATAATAATAATAATAATAATAATAATAATAATAATAATAATAATAATAATAATAATAATAATAATAATAATAATAATAATAATAATAATAATAATAATAATAATAATAATAATAATAATAATAATAATAATAATAATAATAATAATAATAATAATAATAATAATAATAATAATAATAATAATAATAATAATAATAATAATAATAATAATAATAATAATAATAATAATAATAATAATAATAATAATAATAATAATAATAATAATAATAATAATAATAATAATAATAATAATAATAATAATAATAATAATAATAATAATAATAATAATAATAATAATAATAATAATAATAATAATAATAATAATAATAATAATAATAATAATAATAATAATAATAATAATAATAATAATAATAATAATAATAATAATAATAATAATAATAATAATAATAATAATAATAATAATAATAATAATAATAATAATAATAATAATAATAATAATAATAATAATAATAATAATAATAATAATAATAATAATAATAATAATAATAATAATAATAATAATAATAATAATAATAATAATAATAATAATAATAATAATAATAATAATAATAATAATAATAATAATAATAATAATAATAATAATAATAATAATAATAATAATAATAATAATAATAATAATAATAATAATAATAATAATAATAATAATAATAATAATAATAATAATAATAATAATAATAATAATAATAATAATAATAATAATAATAATAATAATAATAATAATAATAATAATAATAATAATAATAATAATAATAATAATAATAATAATAATAATAATAATAATAATAATAATAATAATAATAATAATAATAATAATAATAATAATAATAATAATAATAATAATAATAATAATAATAATAATAATAATAATAATAATAATAATAATAATAATAATAATAATAATAATAATAATATAACTTTATTCAATAAGAAATTACATATGTATATGAATCATATCTATATATTATACACCGTGTCCCACGTAAGGCGGGCATTACAACTTTATGGAGAATAAATTAATTTGTATTTTCGCCAATTTCTGAGTATACATAATCGAATATGCTCTTTTGAATTAAAATAAAATGAACTCTGTGCAACTTCCGGTTATACCGGAAGTGACCACTAACTTCGTTATTTTAAAGGGAATACCCCATATTTTTTTTTAATTTTAGATTCAGCATGAAATTCTGTAAACAACGATACCCCATTTGCCTATTCTAGTTATAGCGGATTTGGCGTTATTCAATTTTTTTTTGCATTTTTAGTCGCCGGTAGACATTTTCTTAAAGTCGTCTATCTCAGGTACTATATCTATCAGATACTTAAAATTTTAACCAGAGGTAGTAGATGGGATGTACTTCTTGGGAATATTTAGTTATTCATTATTTGTTGTACAGGGTGTTTGCAAATTATTTTTAAAAATGAAATTTTTTAAACATAAAAACTTTTTTATTTTAAAGGGAACACCCTATATATTTTTTAAATTTAGGATTCAGCATGAAATTCTGTATTCTAATTATAGCGGATTTGGCGTTATTCATTTTTTTTTAATTTTTAGTCGTCGCGCCGGTAGGCATTTTCTTAAAGTCGACTGTCTCAGGTACTATTTCTGTTGGATACTTGAAATTTTAGCCAGAAGTAGTAGATGGGATGTACTTTTAAAAACATTTACAGTTTTCTGCAACAAAATATGTCGTTTAAAAAGTTTAAATTTTTTTAATGATAAGGTACATACTAACTAAAAACAATTTTTATTAAAAGCACATGGTTTAAAAAAATCATTTTATCAAATGTTTAAAATGCCCCCCGTTAGCTTCTAAACATTTTAACAATCTTTTTTCAACATGATTAGTTGTTGCTTTACGAATCATTTCACCATCTAACTCGTTAAAGGCATTCCGAACTCTTTGCTCTAATTCTTCTTTAGTATTAATTTGGGTAGAGTACACTAAATTTTTAATATGACCCCATAAAAAAAAATCAACAGGAGTTAGATCTGGCGATCTTGCAGGCCAAAGCCAAGGACCATTTGGACCTATCCATCGGTCTTCAAAGAGTGCTGTAATTTCTTGATTTACATAGTATGTTGAATGTGCTGGGGCACCATCCAACTGGTACCAAAAATTATTATTTGGTAGCTGGTTTAAAATGTCGGCAACTACTTCTCTAAGAATTCTAATGTATCTTTCTGAGGTCAGTCTTTCATTATAAATGTAATAAAAAGCTCTTCCAAAACCGATCACTGCAAACACATTAAAACTAAATTCGTACTGAAATTGTGCTTCAAGATAAAAATGTGGATTTTCGTTTGCCCAGAAATGACATTGCTTGCGATTGATGATCCCTTTACGTGTAAATTTCGACTCGTCTGACCACAAAATTTTGTTTAAAATCTCGGGATCTTCTTGAATTCGTACCAATAACCATTCGCATAATTCAGTTCGTCTTATTTGATCACCATCTCGCAACTCATGAACTTTTCTTTGTGCATAGGGATGCCATTTATTTATTGCTAAAATTCGTTGTATTGACCCTTGACTAATATATAAATTATCTTGAGCCATTCTAATGGAGGCGTGAGGATACGCAGTAAAATACCCTAATACGTTAATTAGATTATCTTCTTCATCTCGGACATAATGTTGACGGTTTCTTACCGGGTTTTGTTTAAAATTATTCAAAAAGTTAGCTTCGATTCTATCAAATTTCTGTCTGTTCATTGGTGGTAAATGAGGGTATCGTTCATTAAACATGCGGCAGGTTCTACTTTTGATTCGATTACATTCTCCATGAATGTAAAATAAATTAAGAATATCTTGGTTGGTATATTCTTCAATATTTTTCATATTTTCCATATTTTGAACGCAAAAAATACACAACTTAAATACATAGAAATATGACAATTCAGTTTGTTGACAGATTGTTGTTTAGCATATTTCCACGGCATACTAAGATAAAAAATTAAAATGTAAAACTATACTGTATTATGTAGGTGCATGCGTAAAATTTAAATTTAAATTTTCTTAAAATTGGCGAGAGATAATTATAGGGAATTAATAGTGCAAATGAAGATCAATGAAGAATAATTTTCTGAACAAAATGAAATAAAAATATACAGGATTTTCCATTTAAAATAAAAAAAATTTTCATGTTTAAAATAATTATTTTTTAAAATAATTTCCAAACACACAGTCGAACAAACGATGTACAAGTAAATTTAAAAAAGCAAATGTCTGCCGGCATATAAAAGTTTATAAAAAACTGAATAACGCCAAATACACTATAATTAGAATAGGCGAATGGGGTATCATTGTTTACAGAATTTCATGCTGAATCTAAAATTTAAAAAATATATAGGGTGTTCAATTTAAAATAAAAAGTTTTTTATGTTTAAAAAATTTCATTTTTAATAATAATTTGCAAACACCCCATACAACAAATAATTAATAACTAAATATTCTCAAGAAGTACATTCCATCTACTACCTCTGTTTAAAATTTTAAGTATCTAATAGATATAGTACCTGAGATAGACGACTTTAAGAAAATGTCTACCGGCGACTAAAAATGTAGAAAAAAATTGAATAACGCCAAATCCGCTATAACTAAAATAACTTAAAATAACGAAGTTAGTGGTCACTTCCTGTATAACCGGAAGTTGCACAGAGTTCATTTTATTTTAATTCAAAAGAGCATATTCGATTATGTATACTCAGAAAATGGCGAAAATACAAATTAATTTATTCTCCATAAAGTTGTAATGCCCGCCTTACGTGGGACACGGTGTATATACAATAAAAAAAAATGTACCATAATATGATGTAACAAAAATAACAAATATTAAATAAAGTGGTGCGAAGCGATAAATATTAAATACTTGTATCGCTTTATAAAAAAATGCAGGTAATAATAACAATAACAATACCAATACAGCTCTTATAATTATTGTTTTATAATAAAAAAAAATTAATGAATGAACAGAGGAAGCCACACCGAGTACCGGACATCCAGAAAATGAGAATCTAAGGATAAACTTGACAGCTTCTCAGGCACTGTATGTCAGGTAGGTAAGCAATAAGCTTGCCTCGTCATGTATGATTTTTCTTTTCATTTTTTATAACAAGAAGAAAGGAAAAAAAAAATGTTATAACCCAGAAAATATTTCCACACCTTTTAGCTGAACAATACATTTCAAAAGCAAGTGATAGTTTTAGGGTAAGTATATGAATATTCAATTTTATTATAGAATTTTAGTTTGTTTCATCTTAGTTTATTTTTATTTTTTTTTTTATAATTTTTTATTTTTTTTTTTTTTTATTTTAATTGCTACCGATTATATCTATAGTTTCTTTTAAAATCTATTTCGCAATAATAGTTTTAAAGTTTTTATAATAAATTTTTGAGACACCCCATAGATAACTTCTTGTGGTGCACTTCTATTTCCATTAACTTCAACTATTTGTTGCCTGTTGGTTAAGTAGCTTTTAAGGAGTAAATGGGCTTTACCTCTAAATTCCATATCATAGAGCTTTGATAACAGTTTTTGATGGCTGACTGTGTCGTAAGCTTCTGCTAGATCTACAAATACACAGGTACATTTTTGGTTATCGTTTAAACTATCAGAAATCCTTCTAGTCAATAATGCAATAGCATCGTTAGTAGAACATTTTTCCCTAAATCCAAATTGTGTGTTACATAATAAATTATTTTTATTGACAAATTTTATTTTCCCTTTCAAAGCCTTTTCAAAAATGTTTGCTATTTTTGATATTAAACTAATCGGTCTATAGTTTTCCACTCTATTTTTTTTCGCCTTTTTTATGTATAGGTTTAACGACAGCTACCTTAAACTGAGTTGGACAGATACCCTGCTCGAACGCTAGATTAATTAAGTATGCTAATGGATGACTTATTTGATCTTTTATTTCTTTAAATATTTTTACCGTTATTTCGTCTATTCCTATTTTCTTTTAACGACAATATGATATCCTTAATTTCTTCCTGGGTTACTGGATTTAGGAAAATTGTTTTGTCGTTATAAGTTGGTTCATAGTCCGTAAAAGACTGGCTTTTATTTGCAAGTACATTTTCCGCCAAATTTTTACCAACTTGAATATAATATTTACTAAAAATTTCGCTAATTTTGTTATTGTCCTTTTCAGGGTTACCTGCCTCATTAATGACTTCTGTAATACATTTGGATGAGCTGTTACAATTTTTATTTGTATACTGATTAATAGTTTCCCATATGTTTTTTGAGTTTGTTTGATTGTTTAATATTATATTTTTGTAATAATCTTGCTTTATTTAATTAATTAAATTATTAATTTTATTTCTATGTGTTTTATATTTTGTATGCGATTCTTCAGTATTATTTTTTTTGTAGATTCTATATAGCCGATCTCTTTCTTTCATTGATTGAATTATGCCGTCAGACATCCAGGGTTTTTTTTTGGTTTAATTTTCAACTTAATAGATGTCGTGGCTTTGCTTACATGAAAATTAAGAACGTTCGTTAACTCATTGGTTGCTGACTCGACATTTAATACATTAACAAAAGATTCAAATTTTAAATTATTTTTAATTTTTTCGTAATTAATGTAATTTTTTGTAACGTACCTAGAATTATTTTGTTCTGTATGATTTTTTAAATTATGTTTAATTTGAAGAATTAGCGGATTGTGATCCGTGATTTTTAAATGCAACAACATTGGTTTTAGGTTTTTAGATTCTAAATGGGTAGATTTTATAAATAAGTGATCTAATCATATTTTTGAGTTTTTTTCGATTCTTGTAAATTTATTTATTGTAGAGATAAAACCAAATTCATAGAGAATATTTATATAATCATTTAACTCTTCACTAGAAGTTAGGATATCAATGTTTATATCCCCTACTATTATTTTCGTTTCTCAGTGGGTGTTTTGTAAATATTGACTAAGAGAATTTATGAAATCAGTTACATTGACATCATGAGGTCTATAAATGGCCAATATTCCTATTTATCCAGCATATACCTACTAACTAGCTGAATGGAGGAATACCTAAAATTTGACCTAAGTAGCTCTCTTTCAGCATTGTGCAGTGTGTTTCTAATTAATGATTAGAACTGCGACATGTCTTTTTCAGCTTTATGTTCAGCCTATGCTAACTAGTTGAATAAAGGTACACAATTTGACTTATGTAGCGCTTTTCCAGCCTATTGTGCAGCAAATTTCTAATTGCTGATTAGTAATTACTTTAGGGCTGCAACAGAGCTTCTTTAGGTTCATAATCAGCCTATTTTTTGGAATCACCCTGTATAGGCATCTCTTGATCCAATTTTCACTAGAACTTCCGATTAGAAAATAAATATATTTCACTTACATTATGTATTGCACTTTTTTATACAACTTAGACCGTGAGAACGATAATTAGAACAACTGGTTCTAGATCGCGACAAATCATCTGTACTTCCTTTTAATCTTATTAGTTGAGAATGTGGTCAAATAAAAATTGTTTACTACGATGATTTCATTTTACTATATCGATAAGTAATGTAGAATAAGTCAGAAAATGTAAATATTAGTTTATATTATAAAAATAAAATTACAGCGAAGAAACAATTCTATCGAATATAAGGCGACCGTATTGTAATACCAAACAATTATTTTCCAACATTCTAATATCTATAAATTGATGCGAAAAAATTCAGGAGGTGATTTATAGTTAGAAATTAAGGAAGTTTGTGCAATAAAAAAATATTTTCTTTCAGACTTTTGCCTTATTGTATCACAGACAGCATTTAATAAATAAATATAATTGTGATATTTTTAATTCATATTTTTTGGTCATTCTTTTATTTAAAATAACTAAATGATAAATTTAATTCTATATTGTGTCAATCCAATCATCGCATTTACTTCATCAAATATTTTATGGCAAAAAGTCCGAAAAGTAAAAGGTACAAATTCATTTAGTCAAGTATATTCCCATTCCCTGAAACAAAACAATCAAATCATTTCCAACCCACAAAAAATCTCTGAAACTTTTGCAAACATTTATGAACTAAATTCCAGAGTAATGCAAATTATGTTGAATGGTTTCTAGAACAATAAAACAAAAATATGCGTAAGAAGCAAGAAAAGTAACTATAAATGATTCCGTTTACTACCTAAATACTCCAATAATATGACAAAAACTAGAAGAAAGCCTAGCCACATCAAAAACTCTTCTGCTGAACCTGAGGACATTTACTAAACCTTCCTTGCATACCTTCCATTAAAGCCAAATTAATATTCCTATCTAGAACAACATTTTTTTTAACCAAAACATTTTCTTTCCTTTGGTCGCAAGCAAAAGTTATATCTATCCTAAAGGATAACAAAAACAATATTTACTAACTTTCTATCCCCCCATCTCTTTAACATGCAAAATGTGCAAATTGATGGAAAAAATCTTAAATGACCGACTTCAATAGCATCTAGAGAAAGAAGATGTCTTCACTTCAATAATTCAAAATAGGTATCGCAGCGGCAGATCAAGAAATGACAATATTGTATCACTTGTTAAGGAAATATATGAAGCTTTTGCTTGTGGCCAAAAACTAGTGACTGTATTTTTTGACATAGTCAAGGCAGATGACACCACATTTATTATATAATAAAGGCACTGGGGAGATATGAAATTCAAGGTAATTTATTGACTTTTAAATTGAATTTTCTAAAGAAGAGAACAATGAAAGTCAGAACAAACGGATACAGGTCTTCTAAAATGGAATTCCCAAGGAGCCTTAATAAGCCAAACACTCTTCTTAGTGGCATAATCTCAGCCTACCACTTGAAAGCAAGTCTTTTCACCGATGACGTGGTGTTATATACTAGAAGTAAAAATCTAACTGTAGCCAGACAATTTATACAGCAATTTTTAGCTCTATGAAGACGTGGTCTTCAATCACGGCATTAACTTTTTTAGTAAGCAAAACCAAATTCTTTATAATTAGCAAACGAAAGGAAGGTATAACAATGAATTTATCCTTAAATGGAAAAAATTAAAACAGTAGGACAATTGGGCCAATCTTGGTGGAAATGGACGTTACATATAAACTGCCTCGAGGAATGCTGTCATTCCAATATAAAACTACTTAAAGTTCTTTTAAATCATACATGGGGAGCGGATACCAAAATACTAATAAAAATATACCAACCAATTCTTAGAAATAGACTTGATTATAGATGATTTGCAATGACTCTACAAGAAGATCCTTATTAAAAAAGTTAGACGTTCTTTAAAATAAGTCTCTCAGAATTACTTTGGGAGACTACAGCACCAGACCAGTCTGCAACCTTCAAATACTGGCATCAGAACTAGTATTAAATATACGACGTTATGTTATGCCTCTAAAACATCAGCACAATTAGATAGTCCCTCTTTTCTGACATGTTTCAAAGCAATATATTAAAAATATTCGGGTATACGAAAGCCTTTAATGTTCTTATTTTAATCCTCAGCAGTTCCAGTTGTCATAAATCTCAACCTCGAATTCACCACCATAAACTCTCCAAGTCTCAAAAATTTACTTATTTTTATTCAAATTTTCGAAACACTCTTATAATCATAGTCTCTTGACTCTCCTAAGAACTAAATATTACGAACTTTTTTCAAAAGTTCCAAACTATTTACTATTCTTCACCGATGATCAAAATCAGAACAAGATGTAGCAGCTGCATTTGTACAAAACGAGTATACTGCATCATCCAGACTTCAACAACATTCTTCCATCTGCATAGCAGAATTGTATGCTATCCTAATGGCTCAACTCTTAACGTCAAAATATTAATACTATTTGATTCTATGAAAGGAATAAAACAGTTATATTCAATCCATCCAGTTCTTCTTAATATCAAAGATGAGTTACACATAGCATATCAGAAAATAAACATAGAGTTTATATGGATTCCCTCTCATATTAAAATACCTTTCAATGAAAAAGTAGACCAAGTAGCCGTTGAAGCCATGTCAAACACCAGTATTCCATTGGTAGAAAAAAATATCTACAACCGATTTTATTAGAGCAATCAAAAAAGATACAAATAATATAAGGCAACAACAGTAGGACCAAACAGTGTCCAAACTTGAAGAAATCCTACTATGAATAGGCCACTCACCTTTAATACACCAATATATTTTCAAGAAAGAACCACAATTTCAGTGTTTAATTTTACCATTGTAATTTTTATTTCTGCTAATAACCCTAGAGGTTGATGTGAAAGAAATCTTGATTAGTAAAGTAATGTGATGTTGTTAAGTAGCATTTCAGTCAATGACATTGCCTTTACATCTTGTAATATATTCTTAATCTTGTTCAAATTAGTTTTGTTTTAGTAGTGTCTGATTTGAATGATTCAAATCAAAGAAATCTTCATTAGTAAACTAATATGGTGTTGCTAAGTAGCATTTCAGCCAATGGCAATGCCTTTACACTTTCTCAATCTTGTTCAAATTATTGGTTGTTTAGTGGTTAGTCTGATTTGGCACTAAATGCATATGATCTAGTCGGATGCGGAAGGTTACAGAATTATTTTTATCATTGATATAAAGGGCGGGTAATTTATAATGAATTGAGGATGTTTTATAGATTAAATAAATGAAATAACAAATTAAGTACTTAATTTTAAGGCTAAGTAAATCAAAAGTCAAACAATTTAAGTTTAACGTTAATATAAGAATAAATTTACATTCGACAGTCTGCTTTAATAAATGAAAGTTATTTTATTTATGTCAAAACTAAAAATATTCTTTCCACAATTCAAATATTCTTAATTAACAAACGTAGTAAGAAAACAATGAAAAAAATCGAAAACTGCAGAATATAAGAATGTCTTACGCACATCGAAAGAATAACTTAAATTGGAAACAAAGTCTGCATATAAAATTCAAAATTTAGTTTAAGTACACGCATGGTGTCTAAACGGACACTTTAAGCTTATTATATTACAAACCACGACTTCAACATGGAATTTGCCTTTACCGTGTTACATATTTTATCAAAAAAATCTCCCGCCGATAGCAGGACCGACCTAAGATAAAATTTAGAAGCAATTTAATGATTTATTTGTTACCCAAACTATAATCAGATTAACTTAAGGAACAATGGTAATTTAAAACATTCAAAAAATTGGATAAAAAATTGAGATATATTCTGATAATACTAATGAAACTATCAATAAGTATAATGAAAATGTATTACAACCTACTAATAATAATTTTAATAAGGAAAAAGTGTAATTATAATGGTCATGATAAGGTTCCTGATAAAAAATAAGTAGCTGTGAAATTTAGTTACTATATAAATGACAGATGTGGTATAAATTATTAAAAAACTTAAGAAGAGAGATGTATTATATACTAGTATGAGCTACCTAGATTATGTCACTGGGAACAAATCTGACAAGTAAAAACTGCGATTCTTCTTAAAAAGGAATTCAATTGAAGCATCAACGAGAGGGAAAGTACCTGTGGTTTGTCTTAGCCGATGTAGGCAGATTCAGCAAACACATCGAAATGGCCACAAAGCAGAAGCAAGAGCGGAATCTCTCTTTAGAATAATGAGAAATATGGGACGCTCTCAAAATAGGAAACAGGAGCTGTTAAGCGTAATGGTACACTCCATATTACTGTATCGATCACCTATAGGAATAAACGTGACAACATATTGGAAAAGGGTGAAGAAGGTCTAACGGTGAGTGTCGTCAACGGCTGTGGAACTACTTCATTAAAGGTAATTTAGATCATCACCGTACGACACCGATCCACCTGTAGGTATCCGAAAGACAGATAGTATATAGCAGGGTTTCCCAGTCTTTACTTGGTTACTTCTACACATTGAAGTTCGCTGGCTCTCAAGAGGCTCCTGTTTAACATGATTTTTAACATAGTTAATTTGGAGCTGCAGGGTGATATTATTCACTTGATTAAAACAAAGTCAATAATAATGGTAAGTAATTTGTATCAATAAGAAAAAACTAGAGAAAGGATTTGCAAAGTAATTTGGCTATGGGTATTTAAGGTGTCAGTTTATTTTGAGAAAAAGGTCTCATGCCCAAAATAGTCTATAGGGAATCCTTGATCTACGGAATGGTCAACGGTAGAGAGGAAAAAGACACGGAGGAAAAGTTTACCCTAATTAGGTAGCAGAACGATTGTAGAATACCACAGATAAACTTCAGTGGACAAATGGCATATTTAGAGATATGGTGAGTTTGTATAAATGCCAGCATATACACCTGATACAATTCTTAACATGACACGGCTATTTCTTCATTTTGTATACGAAAAAAATTGACAAAAGCGCCACAGATCTGTGCATGTAATCCGGCACATATGATCTTTCACTGCAACCGCCAGGTGATAGTAAGGCAAAGGGTGTGGTGTACTATAGGTGCGGTCTTAAATGAGAACAGCCTAAGGGATGCTATGATTTTGGAGAAGGACACATGAGAGGCTATACTACACAAGAACGAGGAAAAGGAAATAATAAGACAAGCAAAATAATAAAGGACATAAACAACTGAGAAAATTTTTAAGACCATGTAGTATTCTGAAGAATGTCCCAAAAAGACAATGCCGGGATGCTGAAGTTAAAAAGAAGTGATTTTAGTGAACCAGCCAGCAATAGGCGCTTTTAAACCAAGTACCTGGGGTCCACAAGGATTGCTCTTCTACACTTTAAGGTTATGACCATGTGAATGATAATAGGAAATAAGTTGGTCAACTTGTTACAAAGCACACGTTAATTTAATGTTAATTATGCAAAATTAAGAGCTGTTTAAGTTTAATGTTCTATTGTATTATAAATATAATAATTAATAAACTAAATTATTAAAATAAACATGTGTTCTTTTTTCGCAATAACTTTTTTTGGCTTTTCCTTTCTATTTCCTTTTTTCATTCTCCATATCTTCCTTCTTTCCCTTTTTTAACTAAACAATTAAATTGTATAGCTCTTCAGCAATGTTGTTTCTTTCTCTTACCTTCTTCCATCTTTGAGTTCTATAACTATCCAGATTTTCTTCTATTTTCCACTTTATCATAGTTATTATTCGGTTGAAGTAACTAGTTTATGAAAGACAAATAGTTTTTTCGTGAGTTAAATTAGGAATCACCACATTATAAGAATGTTGTCTTCTGTATTCTAAAGAACAGCTGGTGGGTGAGTTTCTTTTTATTTAAATAACTGACTTTAATTTGTTAAAATCTGAAATATTTAAATCTACACAGATAATAAATCAAAATGGAGTTTTACAAGGATCAATTTAAGCCCTTTATAATTTATTTTGTCTTGCCTGGATAATCTAAAAGTTCTATGGTGTATAAATTTAGGAGGATACACAATGAACACAATAGGGCCTAAGTACTGTGGAACAACCCATCCTTCACACGTTATAGGTACAGGTACAAATAATTTTTAACAACTCTCTACTTTTTTTGCAATAGTAATCTGTATCTCTGTAACGTGTGGAGAGTGGTTACCCCTACGGCACTTAGGCTTCATTAGGCCCATTGTGCATCCTCCTAAGATGATAGGTACCTCCTAGCTCGTGAGCCAGCCTACAGATTTGATGGCTCTGGTGTTGTTTTCATGGCTCCTGTTATGTTGAGACATGCTGTTCTTTGAATTAGTTCTAGTTTACGGATAGCTGTTAATTTTTGAGTTTTCGGTATCCAGACAACTGCACCGTATGTTAGCATAGGTCTTATGATAGCCGTGTAAGTCCATGCGTCGACTCTGGGGGAGAAACCCCAGGTACGTATTGTTCATAAGCCATGTATGCTCTTTTAACTCTGTTTTCTTAATGCAAGATCCATGTTAACTTGCTGTCAAAGGCGAGACCTAAGTACTTTACCCCTTTTGCAAAGTTTTAGAAGTTTTGGAGGTTTTAAATCCATTTTCGTCCTTTTCTTAATCTTATACAACACTAGTAATTAAATACTATTTGTCTTATCTATTTCTTTAAATATGTACTATTAGTTTGACTTCTGTTTACTTGACTTGTCTTATGTCTTTAGATATCACAGATTGTAAACTTTTGTAGATTAAATGTAATGTTTATTTATTGGCCATAGCCAGTACAGGTTGATCTGTATCAACCTTGTGGAAGGGATCCCTTTTCCATGAAATCACAAGCTAACGCTAGTATTTGCGACTCCGAGGAATGTTGACTGCTTGAAATTGAAGTAAATGTAGTGAAAGCAATGATGTATCGTGGAAAGCGATATGAGCAACTTGTTGAGTATAGTGTATAGGAGGAGTGTGTCTAACTAACCGGAAGTACATCTGTACTTGAAATTTGTGAAAACATATTTTGTAATTCTATCAAAAAGGAGCAAGAGAGAGAGAGAGATATGTTACGTTCCAAGATACACAGTATATACAGAAATATTTTGAATGTTTGGCGTACGTAACTTCATGACTGCAAAAAATATATTTTGTTTGTACGATACTATTTATAAGAAATAAAGCTAGAAGGTATTTAAAGTGTGTAAATATTGAGTTTTATTTAATAAAACTCCTTAAAATAACTCGTCTGAGCTTTCGGCCTCTTAAGCCATCATCAAAGACTCTATAAGAGAAAAACGGAGCTGTTACAATACAATAAACTCTATCATTCTTAAAAAATAGAATAAAAAATGTTGTACACTTACTCGTCAAAAAAACTTTAGAAGAAACATAAAAAAATTAAACTAAATAAATAAGGGACAGCAACTGACCAGTCCCAAGTCTCCACCATAGCTTGCAGCTTAAATAATTAAAAATTCAAACCGAAATGCGGTAACTGAAACAGTGTGAAATGTGGGGCCAGCTGGTTAGTTTTTAACAAAGAAACTGGAGGTTCATCCGACCATGTAGACCTAAACCATGCTGATACGGAGAACAAGGAACAGCCTATCTTCCACTTGAAGGGAGCAGGGGTTAGCCAATTAATTTCGTGAGGCGAAGGCACGTTGGAGTACAAAAAATACGAACAGGGTTTTTTTAATAAACCAGCGACCATCTTTGCAATGTGCCAAAGCAGCATGAGTGACAATTGACATTTGACAATGAAATTGTCAAGAAAAATGCCAACTAAAGAAATAGAAATGAGTTTTGTGAAAAATTGTCAAAAGGTTGATATTAAAAATAATAAAAGTGAGTTGGTACCACTGAGCAAGCAAAGTCAAATTATGGCGGGACTTTTAAATTATAAAACAACAAATGATTACAATGAAATAAATAGAATTGTAGGTTATACAGTAAATGAAGGTAGAAAAACATGTTTTTTTTTAAATTTAAAAATTAACAAGGTGCCAAGCTGAAAACAACAGAATTGAACAGGCCAGCTCCAGCGAAACCGAAGTCGCCAGCTTTTCCAGATAAAAGTGGAGGAAAAACCGCTCTGGCCACGAAATCAGCAATCGCCGAAAAGACATAATCAACTCCACTGCAAAGAAGATTAAAGGCGAAGCTGCCAAGATAACTTCAGACCAACTGTTGCCAATACTCTTAAAGAGAGGAGGAACTTTGCTATTGAGATGGATTTGAGTGTAAACACATATGACATTTGGTTTATTAACTTTTTGTGTATCTCAAGGTCTTCAAGAAGATTTAGTTTAAAGTTCAATTAAAAATATTATGAAGAACAGTAACATTCTCAGAAGGAGTGAAGTTATGATTGTTGAATTTAATATGACGTCCAAAAGTGGACTTATCTGGATATCTAATGTGTTTACCAGCTCGTATGTTGAGTCTCCTCTTAGTTTTTCTATATAGGACGTATTACAATCGTTACAGCTTAATCTATAGATACCACTTTTGTGTAGCAACTGGATTTTAACCTTAGTATGTGATAGTTGGCTTTTAATCGAATTAACATTTTTAAAAGAAATTTTAATATTGTTGCAATCCTTAAAAACTGCAGCAAAATCATTAAAATTTTTCCCAAGACATGGTAGTAAAAAGTATTTAAAATTAGCAGGAGGTTCATTAGTAGAATTAAAAGCAAGTTGGGACCCTTTTTTAAGTTTGACTTTATTGATAACCACATTAATAATGGAAGGGTTGTTGTTATTATTAAAAGCTAATTGTTTTAAAACGTTGATTTCTTTATTTAAATTGTGATTAGTTAAAGGTACATTAAGAAGACGATGAACATAACAGTATATGGCTGATAACTTGTGTTGATAAGAATGATTAGAGTGGAAATTAATTAGATGGTCAGTTTGAGTTGGTTTCCTGTAGATATTAAATTCAAGTTTATTATCCCGACGACTGATAGAAAGGTCTAGGAAATTAAGTGATTTATTAACTTCAAGCTCAATTGTGAATTTGATTTTAGGATGGATATTGTTAATGAAAATTAAAAAGTCATCAATCTCAGTAAAATTACAATTAATAATTGCAAAAATGTCATATTATTTATGTTTATATCTATGTGATCTCATTTTTTCTGCTTATAGATTTGAATTACGTACATCAGTTTTTTTAATTTCTGATGCAGAATATTTTATTACAGACAATCAAACATTCGTTTGTATTTTTAAATAGAAAATAATCCATTCAATATCTTCTTATTAAACATTAAATATAATTATTTACTTTACAATAGATCAAAATTTAAACCACCTCGAGACGGTCCTGCTAAATGTTCCATTGCTGAAAAATATAAATGAAGTGTTAGTTTTTTTATAATCATTTAGTTGACATTTGCTGAAAAACCAACGCCATGATTTTTAAATTAATTACAATTGCATTCGCTTTGTTGTTAGTTTGTTGTGTGGCAGAAGATTTATCATCTTGTGATGATTCTTTAGAATGCGTGGAAAAGCAGTTAAAGGTTACTGTCGACGAATTAGATACAGATAGTATTGGTGATTGGATAAGTGTAAAGAAAATCGGAAGGACTAGCAGGAAAATTGAAGGCGATGAAGATTTTATTGAGAGATGTGTGAGGTTTTTAAGGGAACATGAATTGAAGATTCGAGTTCCAGAAAGTACGGATAGGAGTTTGGAAACAGGTAAAGTAGAGTTTATAATTAATAATTAAAATTTTTATTTCCAATTTTCCAATTAAATTACACTTTTCCAGATACACATATATATAAAATGAACGGAAATAAATATAAGATCCATAGAAGCCTATATGGCTAGTGTATGGTTTCTCTAAAATATTTCTGTTTTTTATATTGATGTCAACACATTTTTTTGTCTATTTTATTTTGTATTGAGTAAGCTAAATTTTTATTTTAAATATTTTCAACATTTTATTGTAAATTAAAAATTCAAATCAATCATTATTAATACATTATAAATTAAAAACTTCAAAGTAAACATTTTAAATTAAACGCTTTAAATTAAATAATTCTAATTAAACACACTTAATAAAATATCTATATTTAAACACTTTGAAGTAAATATTTCAAATTGAATACCTTAAATCAAATACTTTAAGTTAAATACCTTAATTTAAATATTCTAAATCAAAGACTCTAAATTACATATTTTAAATTAAATATTTTAAATTAAATATTTTAAATTAAATATTTTAAATTAAATATTTTAAAATAAATATTTTAAATTAAATATAATAAAATACAATATAATATTTGAATAATTATTCTTTCTCTCGTCTTACCTAGTTACTAAGAAAATATACAGGGTGCTTTAGTAAAAATCACTTTTGATATAATTTTGGTCAAATGTTGACATTGAGTTACTGAGTAAGTTTAATTTTGTCAATTTTCAGGAGAACCTATCGAAATAATCAAACTTAATTGAGCAATATAATGTACAATTTTATATAATGAACATAATTAATGACTAAAAATTGTTTTTTTTTGTCCTTTCACCTTTCGAATAAAAAAATCAGCTAAAAGACTAGTGATAAGATTTGCTAAAATTCATAAATAATAAAAATAGATGACACTTTTGTAGCATTTTTCAATAGGTTCTCTTTACATGCAATTTTTAATTAAAAATTTCACACCTCTACTTTTCGATCAATAAGATGCCTTAATTTTGACTAGTTACCATGGCAGAAAATTTTTTCGAGGCGCCAAGTTATTTAAGGGGAAATTTTTTGACCTCTCTTTTATATAATACAAAAGTGCTTTTTATAAGAACATTACTATCTGTCTTGCTGTACCTTTATTTATGGAAAGCCTGAATTGAGATACACTACAAAATATTTGCAATAAATATCAAAAGAAGCATACATGTTTAAATAATTTGACATTTAAGGGCCATTCACACATCACAGTTGACATCTTCATACTTGACAGACACAGCCAAGCATTATTCTGATTTTTGCCAAATAAAATGGCCGGTTAATTATTCTATGGGGTTGCGACAGAGAGCCAGTAAATTTGATGAAGGTGTTTTTGTGGCTAGGGGCGAAATAGTAGTACGCTTAAGTTAGCACCACCATAAAAAAGTCATTTTTAAGTAAATGCTTATACATATTTTTCATAAATTGGCAGGCTTGGCGACTAATTTTGAATCAAAATAGCCTCCAAAATGGCTATGGTTGCAAGTACAAAGGTCGCAATCCGTCTTAGAAATTTCACCTTTACTATCAACAGATGTTGTTTAACAGGTCGTTAGAGAATGTTTGCAATTTATGAAATGTTAAGAATGTTAGGAATGTTGACGTTATAAATAATTGGAATTCCTAACATTGTCATATAAGAAATGCATATGCGGATTTTAAGAAAATTGATATTAAAGTAGTTAGATGTAATTATTCAAGAAAATCAAAACTACAAGTCAATCAGAACTTTCGTTCTAGAGTTATCGTGCCGGCATACATACACACAACTAAAAATTTTTTTTTGCATTTTTTTGTCTGCACGAATGCAATACTGAGGCTCCATAGGAAGGGGCCTCAGTAATTCAAACCTAGGAATTTGACGCAATCTTTATAGTAATCTCCATAACTAAATTAGGAGGATTTGTATTGTAAATATTAGGTATTTTAGAATAGAGACATTCTATATTTTCAGCATTAACCATTAGACTGTAATTACAGTATTGTAAAAGCTCCTCAGAAGTGAATTTGTGCTGATAACACCAGTTTCGTATCGTTATAAAATTAGATGACCATATTTGCATATATAGAGGCAAGTTGTTAATAAAACGCAAAAATAATTGCAATTTCACAACAGATCACTGAGGAACTTGCAAATTAAATGGATAGCTGTTACAGCAGCTGTCCTTCATTTTGACAAATATTATTTAGTCATTAATAAATGTAGGAAGTCTTTCGCAGGAAACTCCTCTAAGTCTCAGATTATAGTGTTTGTCTTAAACAAATTTACATTTTGGACCAAGTACATTTTGATCCCGAAAATCCTGGAAACAAAAACCTTACAGGCGAAACTCGTCTGGCAAACAGACGGTTTAAAACCAAAGAAGAACAGGGTGCTTGAATCTTTGGATCCAAGCCGAAAACAAAGAGCCTGAGAGAGTACGCAGAAGTATTCGAGGCTGAACTAATTTCCATAAATCACAGTGCATTAGAAATAATAAGCATCAGGCTAAAATTTTACCAATTATTTTGATGGCCAAGCAGCTCTAAGGAATATTGTTTTACCATAAATAAAATCACGACTACCTAGAAGATCTGACAGAACTAATCAAAACAAATTGGCCTTAGCCTTGTTACCAGGCCACTAAAGATATAAAGGTGATAAAAAGGCAATAATCTAGCCCTAAAAAACTGAGATAAGGCAAACACAGGCCCCGAATCCTTCTGTGGAGTTCCTAAGGTATTGTACAAAGCATCCATCATACAATGGATGTCAGGAATGGTGGTCAACAACTATCTAGGATGAAGACAAGCCAAACAGTTAATTCAGTAAACATCGGTCAAGTTCACAAAAGATCTACTGCAAATGTGGCTTAGTTGTATTGCCAGCTGAATAAGTCAAATACAAAATGGACCTTAGCACGCTGCTCTCCAGCTCCAACTGGGTGAAATTCAGTTTGTTCATCATGATATCTTACAAGGAAATGCCTGCTTTTAAGATATGATTTGAGGATTTTAGTAACTAATTTAGTAGTAGAGATTTTCTAAGACAGACTTTATTAAGTAAGCGATATCCATGAAAACCATAGAACAATATTTTTTTTATTCCAGAGTTTGGTGGATGGTCTTTAATACTCGATAAATATGCTCAATAGTAGTCATCTTCCAGTCTGAATCCAAATTGATGATTTGATATTAGTTCTGTTACAACTGGTGTTAATCTTAATATTAGCTTTTCTAGAAATTTTGACAACACAGGGATAATACTGATCAGATTTACCTTCTTTAGGAGGTTTGCTGGATTTTGGAATCAGAATTATTTGCGGTACTTTTTGAGCTACAGGGTGATTTTTACACTACAGGGTGATAACCTGTTCTAAACACTGCATTGCAAATCTGGGTTATGTATTTTATTTCATTTTTTGAAAGTTCTTTAAATATTTTAGTGGTGATGAGAAAATAACTGGGATATTTATTTAGATTTAAGTATGTCTCTTTTAATACTATTTTTTTTTCTATAACGGCTATCGTCCCAGTTATTCATACTTAATTACAATCCCTGATAAAGATAAGAGTACATGTTATTTTAAACATATTTCGTGGGATTGGTAAGTTGCTTCTGACTCACAAAATAAAAGGGCACTTTTAATAAATTAATAAATAAAGATAACCTGCTAAATAAACAATATTATTAATAATCATTTCCACAATAGCCTTTTGACGAATTTTTCAATGATCCTGAAAGTTGTAGCGATCTACGTTCTATAAGTATTCTTCTAAACTTCTCAAAATTTCTTGAAAAAACTATTAGTAAGCAAGTGCACGAGTATATTTTTACAAATTATATTATTGCAACTAATAGTATTATTAAATGTCAGTGACCACCTAATAAAATCCCTTGATAAAGGGCTGACTACAGCATTAACACAATTATACTTTTCAAAAGTATTTGATACTCTTGATCACTACTTATTGTGCGCTAAACTAAACTATTATGATTTTGATGATACTTCCCTGAAATTCTTCAAATTCTACTTAAGTAATCGACATCAAAAAGTAGTTCTAGATAATAGTTCATTAAATTTTTCATGTGTAACCTCTGGAATCCCTTAAGGCTCTGTACTGGGTCCCCTACTTTTTTTAATTTACACTGCCGACATAAATTCAGTTGTAAATTACTTTAAAATTCAAACTTTTGCCGATGACACTCAAATTGATCTAAAAAAACTTCACTAGTATTTCTAAATACATAAACGAAGTGGCCAAGTATTCTAAAGCTCACAATTCAAAACTACATGTTAAAAAGTGCTCTGCAATGTTCTTCTATTCAAAAACTGCCAATGCAAGTTGCTTAAAAAATATTAAACTGATCATTGAAAACCAACCTTTGAAAGTTGTTAATAGCGCCAAAAGTCTTGGCATTATCTTTGATTGCAAGCTACGTTTTGAAGAGCATATTTCATTGTTGGTAAAGAAATTTTATGTAGTTCCTCATCAATTATATAGGAACCGAGGAATTTTCAGTTTTCCCTTGCGGAAACTTCTTTGTGAGAGTTTAATTTTATCGATTTTAAATTTTGGATGGCTTGGTTTTATTTTATCCTTGTTTAGATCAAATCCTATGTATTGTATATTACAATTCAAAATAAAGGTGCTTTATTATTATTATTATTATTATTATTATTATTAATTATTATTATTATTATTATTATTATTATTATTATTATCATTATTACCAAGTCTTTATTATTCTTTTGTTCTTTTTTTTTTAGTTTACATATTAGTTGCCCAGTTACTATTTAATTAGGACTTAAGTTCATAGGATAATACCAAAATAACTAGTTAAGGTCACGGATCAATCATGTAAACCTATCGCTATAAAATATCAAAATTAACAGCTCATTATTATCACTTTCTTAACGATTACAGTTACACACATTTCTCGTATAAATTTATATTAGTATTCCTTCGATAATTTATCTACTACTTCATTGTAATAACAGGTATTTAAATGACAATAATTATGGTAAAAACTCGAGTTTCACTCGTGCCGACTCTTTTTATCGACGATGATGTCGTCAATTCCAGGTCAGGATGCTCTTAGCGGTAGAACCATGAAAAACAAACACCTACTTTTTAATTCGGTTTACCAAAAAAAAAACCTACAGAAAAACCTCATCGATTGTGTTTGTTTGAGGTAAGCCACACCAACGCCGAAGAAGTTGAGGTTGATCAGACAATCCACGTCGCGTTGTATTCGGGTCAGACGCGAATAAATTCAATTCAAATGAAGTCAACAGCGTTTGAGCTGGCCTGCGGTTTCGAATTTCTCGGCCAACAAACGTCCAACAGGTCGGAAACCGACTATTTATAAATAATTTATTTAAGATTAAAACGTATAAAGGGCATGATGGAGTAACTTAGAATGAAGTGGTTGACAAAGCAACAAATAATGTTAAGTTTCATAAAAGACAAATAGGATCCGAATGGAAAGGTATATGATAAAACTATTCTTTAGTGTCTAATATCTCTTTATTTTGACATAAGTCTCGTTTTACCCACAAGTTTAAAAATTCTACCCATTTTAATGTATCACGCTGTAATCTATGCTATAACAATAACAAGATTGTGTCAGCCACAAACAATTATGTTACATTAATGTAATTAGGTTAGGTCTCTTAAAACTAGCTTTTTATCTTATGATAAATTCACGTCTTTACTTATTTAATGAACTTTTTATCAAAACTCTTCAATTGTATTCTCATTATCAGACATCTTGATACTGATTATTGATTGAAATAATATCTAACTGATCTGGATGATGAATCTAAACACTTTACACCACTTGGCCAATCTGAATCTTCTATAAATGACAATTGTTAATAATAATATACGATACATGTTTACATCCTACGTACTTCTAGAATTTTCTATAAAAAACTCGTTGACTGATTTCAGTTTAAAATAATTCTATCTCTGAGTTTGCGGTTAGCTTATCATACAGATTGATGTAAAAGCAATTACATAAACATCCAAGCCTTGGTTGACGTCTCTCTGAAGTCATTTTTAGCTCATATGACTTCCAAGACTGTTATCAAAAACTGACATCACGGCGACGTTAGTTTGCTGTCTGTGTACAACCTGGGCAACTACGAAAGTCATTTATTGAACACAGCCCGTTGGGTCAAGACTTGGACCCACATACTTTGATTTTCTTTTACTATACGGATAATGGTCGCACTGCGCAGCTTTCTGAGTACCTTTTAAAAGGAGATAGAAAACTCCGCCATTTTGATCCCTTGTAACGTGTTGCCTACATCTTGGCGCAATATTTTTAATAGGTGCGTTTTAATCATCCGCTTCTGCTTCGGAATTGTCGGTTTTCTTGTTTTAATCTGACAGGTTAAAACGACTAAACCAGCAATTCCGGAAGCAGAAGCGGATGATTAAAACGCACCTGATATTTTGCTTGCTGCTATCAGTGTCAGTGAATATTATTTTTGGAGTCACAGTTTATTGCTAAAGAATCAGTTATCTCACTCGGACCAGTTGAAAGTTCCAAAATAACATCCACTCCAGGGATACAAATTCAGGATACGCAGAAGACTGCTGTTTTATTATAGGCGGTTGTCATATATTGTATTATCCGAGTTGCGCAGTGTATAAACTGGAACATTGAGATCAAAAGTGCCGACGCAGAGTGAGCGATCTGATTATTTAGCTATAAACTGTGTCATAGGAATCAAAATGGCCGCGCCCTATGTTGGGCGTGTCGGACCTCTCTCTTGCCCCGTATAGTAATCAAAGTATGTGGCTTGGACCCAAATAGCAATGTATGAGGGCAGATTAAGCGGTCTTTTCATGCGCAGTTTTCACAGGAAGAAAATAGAATCAAAGAAAATCTTTATTGACTTAGTTGTAAACCAATTGGGAAAATTACCTCGGTTCAAGCAATGAAGATAAGTGCTTATGTGGTTTTTTTACATAGTTGTTCTAGTTCTTGTTGGTAGTGTATTACTTTACCAAATAGTTTTTATTTTAAATTGCGAAGGTTGTACAGTTTTTCCTTGAAAATTTCCGTGATTCAGGAAGATGCTTCATACCGTATCGTGCACCTTGCACCTCGTACACTGGTCCTAAAAATCAATAATTTGCATACAATACCCATTATTCGCATTAATATTGCCACATTAAAAAAATAAATACCTTATGTAAAAAAAATCAATATCTTACCTCTGTCGTAAGGTATTTTTCGTCTGATGTTTTGGTAAGAAAAACAATATTTTTTCCAAAAGTACTAGCTTTTTGGATTGAAACGCCCCATTCTTTGCTTAAATAACGATGGTAGTTTATTTATTCCTTGATGTATATTGTTAGTATATACGTCTAAGCATTAAATAATGGTCCATAGTATCGAGGAATTATATTTTGGGAAAAATCCGCCAACGGTCGAACGGGCTACTTTTTTTTGAGACCAGTTTAGACCCTCTGAAACATATTTCAAAATACTTTTTATGCCCTTGTTATCCATAAAGCAAAAAACCATTCAAAATTTTTTCGTAAAGTTTATTTTCTTAATTTACGACCATGTTTAAGTTCGTCAAAATGACAACTGTTGGCAGTGTGACATGTGTCTAAAAGAAATACAATGTTGCCATATCAATTATCATTTGTGTCTTTATCGTGGGCATCTAATAATAAGAAATTATACAATAAAAAGACGAAGCAACGACTTCTTGTAGGGTGGCGACTTCTCAAATTAAAAAAAATAATTTTTTACAAATATTAGATAAGTACCGACATGCCGTAATTAACGCACAATCATCATAAAATAAGCTAACCTAACCTATCCAACCCTCACTAGCGTCTGGCCAGTGAACCTCGATCCCAACTTTTAACGAACGTGCCTTTATCGTGGACATTTAATAATAAGAAAATATACAATAAGAAGACAAAGCAACGAGTTCTTGTAGGGAGGCGGCTTTGCCGCCACTAGAAAATTTCAACCCAAACCTGTAGCGACACTCCGTGTCCCATCGCTTTCGACATATAGTTTTCTACAATCGATTTCTACTGTAGAATTCTATAAACTCTTTACCGGTACTCCGTGTGACAGTCGATGCATGGATGTCAAAACATCGGATATTCTCGGAGGTTTACTAACCGATCTTAAAATGTTAGCATGAATTATAGAGAGATTTGTTACTTTTTGTCAAGTATGTCAATTTTTGACAGATAAGGTGCCGCTTTGGTTTTGATTTTGAGTTTGTGTTATCTAGTTTTTGCTTTGATTTGTAATAATGGTCGCTTTGTTTGTGGCCAATATATTAGCTGCTGAAAAGGAGGAACGACTATAACATCTTCATTTGGAAAATATAGATAGGCTTGTAATGAGAGAGACAAGCGATCCATTCTCTATAGAAAATGTAAGATTTGTAGAGTTATTTCGATTAAATAAAGATATGTCCCAGTATAAAATGGAATTACGTCGAGGGCTAAAGGGGAAAAACGGCCATTATAAACACCTTCTCAGGGGAATGGATTCGGTTTCCTAGAACTCTACAAGAAAAACAACAAATTTAGTTATGTTTTATAGAAGCAAGAAATTTTCCAGGGATAATTGGAGCAGTAAATTGTACCCATGTTGAAATCCTGCGACCAAATGAAGAGAAAAATAAGTGAATCGTTTTTTTTGGAAAAGGGCAAGTCTACTTAAATTTAAACCTATTATAATGTTTACACCACACACCACAATAAAAAATTCACTTGATTTAACAACAAAGCTAATGACTTTACCGTAATTCTTATTTTTACGTTTGTTACTTTTTTTTCATTTTAAATTAAATCCAATGTCATATGTTTTAAAATCGAAACAAAAATGTATGACGGTTTGCTTACTTTCGTAGAAAACTATATGTCTTGACGTCTCGCTTCGTGGCGATAGTTACAGTCGACTCCTGGCGATTATTTGGAGACACGGAGTGCCAACCGATAGGATTGAAGCGACCGGTAGAATTATTTATGACACGGAGTCCCTGTGCTGGCTACGATGACCGGCATAGACTCCAACGGCCTGGACACAGCTCAAATTGAAAAAAAAAGTATTTTTTACAAATATTAGATAAGTACCGACATGCCGTAATTACCGCACAATCATCATGAAATTAAATAAAAATACGCATGTCTGTGATTACTACAAATATTTTCACTTCGGGATCCAAATTCACCTGCTGGCACATACTTTAATTACTATACGGGGCAAGAGAGAGGTCCGACACGCCCAACATAGGGCGCGGCCATTTTGAACCCTATGACACAGTTTATAGCTAAAGAATCAGATCGCTCACTCTGCGTCGGCTTTTTTTATCTCAATGTTCCAGTTTATATACTGCGCAACTCAGATAATACAATATATGACAACCTCCTATAATAAAACAGCAGTCTTCTGCGTATCCTGAATTTGTATCCCTGGAGTGGATGTTATTTTGGAACTTTCAACTGGTCCGAGTGAGCTAACTGATTCTTTAGCAATAAACTGTGACTCCAAAAATAATATTCATTGACACTGACAGCAGCAAGCAAAATATCAGGTACGTTTTAACCATCCGCTTCTGCTTCCTGAAATGTCGGTTCAGTCGTTCTAACCTGTCAGATTAAAACAAGAAAACCGACAATTCCGAAGCAGAAGCGGATGATTAAAACGCACCTATTAAAAATATTGCGCCGAGATGTAGGCAACACGTAATAAGGGTTCAAAATGGCGGAGTTTTCTATCTCCTTTTAAAAGGCACTCAGAAAGCTGCGCAGTGCGACCATTCTCCGTATAGTAAAAGAAAATCAAAGTATGTGCCTGCTGGCCACACACTTTGTAATTTTTCGGCTATGGTGTATGGCCTGGAGCCATTTCCAAACAGCCAACTTTCATTAACCGAACTATTTCCTGTCGTATAACGTTTTGGCATTACCGCATTTATAGAAACTAGACGCGTCAATTGTCATTAAAACTAATTTACTGTATTTGTTTTTCTAACGTTTATGAAAACATTTGGTATGGTTTATTGCATCAAAGTATGTGTTTATTGCTCTATCAATTGTCTAATATTGATATTTCAATAGTTAAATCCGACATTCGAGTATCGGCGTATAATAGCGTATTTTGTTGATAGTTTTGTTAAATAAACCCATATATCAGCTTTCGAAAACTTTAAGAGAGATTCATACGTCGCCACATACAAATTTATTGTTTTTTTTTTTCGACAATAAATTTATTGACGCTATTTCAGCAGCTACTTTCTTCTGGCAAGATTAACAATTTATTTCCATTTTTTTGATTTCATAAATTATTTTGCAGTCAGAAGTTGACGTTTCTAATTAATTTGACTGTTAAATGACAGCCGCGGAAGATAGTATCATTTTAGTGAGAAAACTATTAGAAAATGATTACTTAAATTTCAAAACTGTTGATTATCTCTGACGTAGTAAAATTTTCCTTTTCAGAAATTTTCATATCAATAAATACATAATGATTTATTTTAATAATAGAATCCACAATGTGCTTGTACAATCAACAATAATTTGCAAACTTTCGATTTTCTACGAAATCCCATTCGACTCAATGAACCTCCAAAGTAACCTATACTAATTCTATTCTGAAGTTCACAACAAAACAATACAACAGCAATGACAGTGAAATCGGCAACACACCTACGCCACCTGTAAACACAAAACGGTAAACAAAACCTGAAAGGCGAAGAATGTCGAGAGTCGAGAGAAAGATTCACTTGTTGCACAGCCAGCAGCGTTGTTCAAGAACCTGTTCCGTAGAGAGAAAAGCAAGTAAAGCGGTTAAAGCAGTTCGCTCGCATTCTCCCACTGAGCGAATGTGCCTAGCCCATCCTGAGGAAGGAAACGATCGGCGGGATACTGTGCCACCAGTGGTAGTTCTGCCTTATAAAGCAAGAATCACCTAAATCAAAATTTAGAGGTTTTGGGTAAAGCGACTTATTTATTTTAAAATGGTTTTTTGGATTACTTCTTTAGATTTGAACCCACAGTGTTGTTGCTTATTTTTTAAATTAAATGCTTAGATTAAAGAGACCGAAGATGTAACATTGCACACTGCGCATGTTGTCTATTTTAAGCCAAAGTAACTCACCAATTGAAAATCATTGTTGCACGACGCCACCCGAATTGCTCCGATTTCCATTCAGCGATCACACCTCCACCTGAGTTTAATCACCATTGACAGCTGTTTTTTGATTTATTTGTTGGTATTTTAGCAATTTAAAGTGTTCTAGTTATTCAATTTCAAGTTCAAAATGTCACGATGTATCTTGAAAAATTGTATGTACTTATAATACAAGTACTACTGTTATGAATATATTCGTTTTCAGCGGTAAATATTTATTAACGTTTTGACATAAAGCGCCATGATTCTCTGGGCTGAATACTTCAGATCCGCATTAAGGGGTTTCAATAAATATTAAGCATCACAAACTCAGATTTCATATTACTTACATAAATTTACAAAAGGGTAAAATTTTGAACATTTAATTTAAATAAATAGTAAATAGACATTATTGCTAACGAAATTTTGTATTTAAAAAGTAGTTTTATAAGAATGTTTTCTAAAGGTAGTTTTTAGCCCTTTTTGGTAGATAAATAAGAGGTAAAGAATCATAGTTGCTAGCTAAATTTTATTTTTATAAGGTATTTTTATAAGAATATTAGATGAAATACAGGATGACCTACTTAAAATTTCAAGGTTCATCTTATTTGCGGTCAAATTGAAAGTGACATTGAATTTTCAGTCTTAAAACAAAGTAATCTAGTATAAGCAAAAAAAAATACTAAAGTTACAGGAGTTAGGTCCGATTCCACCGTTGTGTTAAACGGAGATTAAAATGACAGTGTTAATGTAAAAATGTCATTTTAAACTTCGTTTAACACAACGGTGGAATCGACCCTTAGTCACGTTAATAAAATGTTACATTACAAACCCCTAAACAACTCGAACATAATTTTCGTTTACTAAAAAAAATCCAAAATTTAGCAATATTTATTTATTATACAAGCGAATGCGATTTCAAAGATAACTGGATCAGAAAATCCGAATCTCTAAATTTTGGAGCTAAATGCTCAGATAAAAGCAAGCGACCGATAGGGGTTACAAAAATAATCGATTTATCGATAATTCTGATATTTTTTAATGAAAATAGATTTATCCGCTGTTTTTAATAAATTATTTTCGTTTTTTTTTTAAGATAATGTATTAATCGATTTTAAAGGAAATACAAAAAAAGTAGATTTATTCAAAATAATCGATTTATCGTTTAATCGTTTTTTTAATTATTTGATTATTTTCGATTTTTCAAAGATATTATATGAAATAATCGATTGAATATAATCGGTTATTTTACATAATCGATATTTTGGTTATTTTTTAAAATTATCGATTTATTGGATAATCAGGTTTTTAATAATCAATTATTTTCGATAATCGAATAATCAATTTCAAAGGAAATATGAAAAAAGGATTATTAGAAAATAATAGATAATTCGTTTTATTTTTTGGAAAATCGATTTATCATAGAATCGGCTTCTTAATTAATTGGTTATTTTCGATTAGGCGATTATTTTGGAATTATTGAATATTTTTGATATTTCAAAGATAATCGAATTATCGATTTTAAAGGAAATACAATAAAAATAGATTATTGATAATAATCGATTGATCGAAAATAATCGATTATTTAAAATAATCGATCAATCTGTTTTTTGAAAATCGATTTGTCAGTTAATCGACTTTTTAATTAATCGAATATTTTTGAAATACAATAAAATAGATTATTGGTAATAATCGATATATCATAGAATCGGCTTCTTAATTAATTGATTATTTTCGATTAGGCGATTATTTTGGAATTATCGATTATTTTCGGTATTTCAAAGATAATCGAATTAACGATTTTAAAGGAAATACAATAAAAATAGATTATTGATAATAATCGATTGATCGAAAATAATTAATTATTTAAAATAATCGATCATTCCGTTTTTTTTTAAATCGATTTATCAGTTAATCGACTTTTTAATTAATTGATTATTTTTGATAAATCGATTATTTTCGATTTTTCAAAGATTATCGAATAATCTGTTTCCATGGACGAAAAAAATGGTCTATTTGAAAATAATCGATTATTTAAAATAAACGATAATTCTATTTATATTATATTTTGTAAACACTGATTTATCGGTTAATTGGCTTTTTAATTATTCGATTATTTTTGATTTTTCAAAGATAATCAAGTAGTCGATTTTAAAGGAAATGACCAAAAATATATCGTTTGAAAATAAACTATTGATCGAAAATAATCGATTATTTTCAATTATCTATAATTTATTTCGATAATCACTCATCCCTAGCGACCAAATGACTTTTAATAGATTTAAATTTTAAAATGTTATCTGGTTTCAGACATATGCATTTCTAGAGTTTTATGTGACTCATCCTTTATAATAATTAATATTCTTAAAGAAAGAAGCCTTAATATACTTTTTCTGAGGTTGCAATACAAAACAGCATTTTCTCATTTTGACTAATTTTTAATAATATGTAATAGCCGTAGAAAAAATATAATGATTTGCAGTATTAGCCTGCGCACATGCTATATTTATAATACTCGTAGACAATGAGTAACATTTTTTGCTCTATTAACAATATATTCTATTTCAACATTTTACTGTAATCTCTTGCAGAAAAGTCCGTAGTAAATAAACGCTAACGAAATATTCTATAAAAGGTCTTCTCTTTACATAAAATGTCGTGGCATCTGTTTGATATTAAAAAATCACGATAATTTGATTTCATAATACAAAATTCGATTAAACACCTTTTAAATAAACCTTATAGTTCATTAAGATGCTAATAAACAAAGTCCGGTCCCTGTCACAGAGTTCGGGTCGCCGCGTGTCGCCGCCCAGTTCCCCCACTCCGTTAACCCTTCTTTAGAAATTGGCAACATTTGCGCAGGTTTAAAACCGGTGTATGTTATATCTCTGGTCTCTTTTATCTAAGATTAAATGTTTTGCTGTGCTCTTTTCAAGGGTATAAATAAATATAAAATAATTTTACTATATCTATGTTTTTGATAGTTTTTGAGTTACTGTATTTAACAATCGCTCTGATATGCAGTCTTAAAAAGAAGTAACTCGACATGCTAGATATTTGAATGAACTAAGAGCCCAAAAACATTGAAAAAATCAAGCAACTGGAATTATAATATATGAAATGAAAAAACATACATAAGTAGATTTAAAAGGCATAAAAATTGGTTTATTAAAATAGAGTAAAACTGTTTTTCTGGAAAACTAATTTTTGTTTTTAATAAGTGAAAATAAGATTCCAAGATGGCAACCAATGTTACAACTAATACTATTTACAAAAAACATAATGACCAAATAATTATTCTCTAAAATGTCTAAGATTCAATGTGAAACTATTATTCAACAGCAAGTAGTAAAACTTATATTTTTTATAAAAACAACAGTAATTTCATTATTTTTAAAATTTAAAAAATAAAAATTTTCCCATAAACATATAGTAATTTTTATTATTACTGCCTAAAAATTCATAACAGTTTTGTGACTTGATACTTGATATTTTATCTATTTGTTATAATGTGTTTAAGCTCAGTTGATTTTGGGCGTGGGTTAGGATATTAAATAACTCGAATAACTTTGAAAAAGAAGTTGGGAGCCACTATATTTAAAACTTACTATACTTGACTTTAGATTAGTGATAAAAATATAGAAAATCACTAACCACTAACAGATTATATTTAAACCAAGTTTTAGATAAGGTAGTAACAAATTCTAATTCACATAGTTTTACTTAATTCAAATTTAAGATTTGCATGGTATTCTTCGGGCCTTTTTCAAAGGGATTCGGGATCCTTATTCTTAATTCTGGATCTTCTATCGATGAACCAAACCACGGTCTTCAGATTGTACCAAACTTCTAAGTATAAAAACCATAAATCGTCTAGATATAAATCCACATAAACTGTCTAGATATAGATCCAAATAAACCGTCTAGATATAAATCTCCATAAACCGTCTAGATATAGCCAATGCTAAAAAGAAAAGGTTAAAATGTTAAGACAGGAAATAGAAAATTGTAACAGGATTTAGATAAAATGCTTTTAACTAATAAATGAACAATTTAAAACCATTTAGTGAATAATTTCACAGACACTAAAATTAATATGAAAAGGAAAAATCCTATTTAACATATTTAAACATAGTAAAGCATAATATCTTATTCCAAAAAAAATAATATATAAATTATCCATGTGTGTTACTCATTGTTGATAGGCATTGAGGTTATGTCGGAACTATATTGAAATGAATGTGATCTGGTTGATATATTCGAATCAAATGAAATATGAACTTTTGACACAAGGCATAAACAACAAATGACATTTGAGTAGAGGTGAATGTGTCAAAATAACGAATAACGGTTTCAACCGTTACAGTTTTTAGATTTGAGCAGCAGAAATAATTCCTAAGTCATTTACATCTCTACTTGGCAGATTTTTCCAAAAAAATTGTTTCTGGTGGCCTAATCCTTAATAATATTATCATTCTTTTTTTGGTTGAAACTTTCTTTGGTAATTCTAATTTTAATTTCGATTTGAAATAATATACTTCAGAAAACGATTCTTGTTGTAGTTCAGATTTAAAGAAGACTTTTTTAGAGCCCTTTACAAATTGAACACACATTATATCAAGTTTTGGCAAGTCTGGTCCCTTTTTTCCAGTTTGACAACCATTTTTGAATTCTAATAAATCTTCTGCGCGTAAATTAATGACTTTATTTAATTTATTTGATGTTTCAATTAAATCAACCAGGTCATCGTAATCTAAAACTTCTGGGGTGTGTCTCCATTTTATTCCTATAAGGCCACGAACAGCTCCGCTTTTATAAAGCTGAGTTCTGGCTCAAAATACTTAAACCGTACCGAATATGACACAAGTTGTAAAATGGGCCCAGTTTTTATTTTGTGCTTTACAGTTGTCAGTCAAAAAAATTTTGTGTGTTGAATCGTTATTTAATCTTTTTAGTACATTGTAAAAGGCCGAGACGTCTGGCCTATTCCGTCCCCTAATGGCCTCATGCCAAAGTACACATTTATTTTCATTTGCTGCTTGCAAGTTGGCAAATGTTTCATGAAACGCAACCAATCTGCTGACGAAAAACTAATTTTTTATGGTTATTTTTGGTAATATTAATGTCAACAGAGTAAATTTCAAAATTAAATATCCACTTCTTGTTCCAGTCTTCATTGTATTGTTTTCTTGCTACACTGTATCAAGTTTTATTATTGTCGTATTTCTTGCAAATGTCACATACTGCTTTTTTTAATTCCACTAGTCCTGCTTCTTTACCTTCACATTTATTAGAGTCAGTTAAAATAGATAGTGTTTGGCATATCATTTTCGTGAACATAATTTTTATAGATGGAGCACATTCCACACTGATCTTGGGTAGGTGATGCAAAACCTATATATTCTCTGTCAAATATCTTTCTAGGTTTCACAGTTTATTTTATAAAACTTTGATAGAAAGTCTTTGTACATTTCACGAATTGTTATATCACACAATAAATATTTGCTTTTCAAGACATGCTCTAAATTATAATGTGACACTTGCGGATGGTAGGAATCAATATGTTTTTTATACCTGCGATTGCTCTCACCGTCTCAGTACTTTTTTGGCCTCCTTTGTCTTTTAGGTTTACCCGTAAATCATTTACTGTTCTCTTTAAGAAATCTGTGATTATGAAGTCAGATCTAAGACCAAGAATATTCATAAACGTATTTTTACAGACAATTATTATACTTTTGGTTGCAGATTGGTCAATAAGTTTACTTGCTGCTAATTATCTTCTACAGTGTCTACGTTAATCAAATCTACCATCGTATTATTGATTTTCCGCTGCGAATCTGACAATATATTTTCTGACTGCCATTCTATTTTAACATTTGGTAAGTTATATACCATCAAAAACTTTCTGGGTACATCTTCATTGACTTTTCTATATTTGATTTCTTTTTTGACCACATGTTTATCCAAAAATATTCTATTTTCTTTTTTCGTTCATCATCATCAAATCGTTTACGACATTTCTGCTTGCAACTTCTTTTGCATGGCTCAAGTAGTTAAGGTACATAACATTTTTTGGTTCTCTTAGCTTGTTTAAAGTCTTGTTATTTTCATTAGTATCATTGGAATCAGGGTTTCCTTTTTGTCTGCGGTCATCCCTTTGGACCTTGATCTGTTTTGGGGTATTTATTCTATAGGAGTTATTCCAATGCCGTCGGTGTTTATTACTATGTGATTTTGCTAACATTTCAAACAGTTTTCTTCCACGACTAGACATTTTTTTATGTGCACTTATACTACACTTATAGACAAATATTGAATACTGAATGATTTGTCCAAACTTGCAGAAAGTAGTAAAGCGGTTTGTTATCCCACTCTATTTTTTGATATTATAGTTTTAACGAGGGTAAGTAAAGTTGATTGATTCTTTGTTTTTTATAGTACGTACCATAAAGTAAATCAACTCACTTGTTTCTTAAATTGCACTAGTGTCAAATCTCCTTAACAAACTCAAGTAAATTTATTTATACAAAGGTAAATTATAAAAAAGAATAGGATAATACAAAACTTTGCAAGTAAGAAGATTAACTAAAATATTTTTCGACGAGAAGTAGAGATTCTAAAATGTAGTTGTAAATATATTGGTAATGTAACACCATTTAATTACCAGGATTGGTAGAGACATAAAGTGTCAAAAGAGAAGCTCAAATATGGATAAAAAGAACGAATCAAGTAAGTCGAGTTACTTGTATCTTTGTTTTTGCGGCAGAGTAGTGTACGTAACTTCGATGGAAAAGTTAACGCCTTATTCACACATTTGTAAAAATCAATAGGATTAGAAGTCTTTAGTATTTACTATTCACTACCCGAGTCAAAGCCTTTCTTTTTTAAATTTACATTTTTTTAAGAGCATTCTAACTTTCTACAGATACTAAATTCGTAATGACTTTTATCCACGGTAGTTTTATAATGTACCTATGGTAAAAGTGGAAGTAATGGACATTCATAAGGAAGTTTTGGTTTAAAAATTACGATTTTATTACATAATAACGCAGGAAACAAAACAAAACAAATATTTTTTTTAAACTTTTGATAAAATGACTTGGGTTTCAAAAAATATTTAAATTATAAAAACACATTTCAATTGTTTTAGTAATGGACATTACATCACAGGTTATGGACGTAGGTAGTGATTATTGTTAATAAGCTTCTTCCATCATATAGTGTTTTATCTGAGGAGCACTAAGTAGCCCTCTATTATTTCCAAAAAAGGTGTTTATTAGTCCAAAAAATGTCTTCAGTTATCCCTCTATTATTTCCAAAAAAGGTTTTTATTAGTCCAAAAAATGTCTTCAGTTATCAATCTGTAAGGAATTGAGGTGTTTTATATGTGGCGACAACATCTAAAAATGACAGAGGAAGTTAAAAATATTGTAATCACCATTACATATTTAATGGGAAAAAATCGGATGAGAACTTTTAACAAAGCATTAATAAAACCAATATTCATGACTTTATGAAACTATTCGATATTCAAATGCCAGAAAGGGTAAAAATTCGGGAACATAGGGCAATACAAAATGAGTTAATCTGGTATTTAGACGGTTCGAAGATGCAAAACAACACAGGAGCTGGGATATACAATGCGAACTTAAAGAGAACCATTAATATCATACTGGGGTCACTAACAACAGTCTTTCAGAATGAAGTAAGAGTAATAAATGCCTCTACCCAGTTTATACTAAATAACTCTTAGAAAACATAACAAAGTCAGTACTGAATGGGTTCCAGTACATTAGCTGGAATTCTCTAATTGGACCAGAACTTATTAATTAAACCAAAACTCACGTTGCATTTCATAACAACATGTTACATGGGAGATGGAAAGTAAATAGAGAAGATGTTATGCTCTGGTTAGAACTTCCTTGACTCAGATACTCTAGAAGATTCATAGAGAATCCATCTAAGAACAGATAAAATCAACTGCTTAACCTTAGTAGGGACGAACTTAAGAGCGTAATAGGACACGGCGCATGTTTATCAAACTTTAAATTTCTGTCATCTGTTTCTTGTTGGTATGTTGATAGTACATTTGAATATTGTTCGAGTTTTTTTTACTCAGTTGTTTACAATTCATGGTCTTAAAAATGATCATTACATTCCATTAGTTTTTTGTCTCTTTCCTAACAAAACATTTGTGTAAAGAATTAGAACCTAGAAAATGTTAAAAGTCAGTAAAGGGATTAGAACCAGACTGTGAAATAAATAAATTAAAACTAAATTTGAATAGGAAAAATATTTTATATTTTTACTTTATTTAACAAAATTGTTACTTTCTTCATTTTTATGAACGACTGGCGGAACAGTCCTCCATCCTAATCGCATACTCCTCACGGTCCTCACCTTGGGTGCAGCTAAACCAATACGCACGCGTACCTCATTAGCTTACTGACCCACTGGGCAGTACCTTCCGGATGTCCATGACCTGCTTTGACTTTCAACCAACATTTTCTCTCCTCATTCATTCTTTCTCCGATACGCTCGTTCCGGCATAGCCGTTCTTGATTTCGACTGAATTCTCCGCGTTTCTCGTTTCACAATCTAGTCGGCTTGGCGGAACGAAACCTTGCTCATGAAACGTGCTCATGAACTTGTAGATTTAATTATTTTATAATTTTAACGATTCTTAATGCAAAATTTTAGCGAATGAATTTATTGCTTGTTGAAGAAGCTGTAAAAAATGCATTAATATAATTCCTGGATAAAAATAAAGTTCTGTCGAAAATACAATTTGGATTCATAGAAAAATCTAATACTGAAGAACCTTTGGATAAATGAAGTAAATAATATTAATATTAATAAATCGTTTATTGTTTACCACATAAAATAAAAATACTTTACAGATAAATATTAAAGGCAATAAATAATTAACGATGGTGAACAAAAGGAGTGGTGATAGGTCTACTAAGTAATTCTTCTTCGCCATCCTTTATTAAAAAACAATACATACATATATAAATTATATTCCAATACATCTTCACCCTACCCTGACCATACCACAATAATTGAAAAATAAGGATGAATTAAAAAAAAAAGAAAAAGTAATAACAATTATAAATTTAAAGTTAAGTTACTATTAAGCAACTATTGCTGTTGAAACAATTTTTTTTTAATTTTTGAATGCATTAATCGATAAAGAGAAACTTGATATATCCAAAAAATGACCAGCTAGTGAAATCTGATACGTAAAGGCAGTAACTCTTTGTTGTGAGGAGGAATAGCAATTTGATTTTTTGTAGTTCAAATTAGGAATGTCCGTTCTAAATTTAATTGAGTACAGGGGACTTTTCGTTTTTAAAATTCTATAGAAAAAGCAATTGGAGTGAAGCTTTCTACGGTTATACATATTTAGCCAACCTATTTCCTTCAGTTTATGAGAAATTCTATTCTTCGAATACCATAAATTAATCGTAAGCATGAATTTTGAACTTTCTGAATACGGTATACATCCGATTTTCTGAGGAAAGGACCATGAACAGTGTCACAATAAGTAAATTGTGAAAGAACTAAAATCCGGTAAAATCATTTTGTTTGAAAATTTAAAATCAATCGATGGGGATAAATTAATCTTAGTGAAGCATTAGCTCTTTTTATTTTTTCTGATATGTGTTTATCAAAATGAAGTTTAGAGTCAAAAGGTAGTCCTAAGTTTTTACAATTATTAGTAAAAGCAAGAATGTCTATACCTATATTAATATGTAGTTGTTCCATAGCCAGCAACCTGTTTTTCGTATCCAAACGAAATGGCGCAAAATTTTTTTGTGTTTATTTTTAATAGGTGTCTCTCTGATAATGACTCTATTTTGATAAATCTTTATTAATTTGTATTTGTGCCAAGTTAATGTCAGATAAAGGAAACGAATAATACAATTGTGTATCATCTGCGTTGAAATGGTAATTACAGTGAGACAGATAGGTATGGAAGTTAGAAGTGTACATGGTGTATAGCAGAGGGCCTAAAATACTTCCCTGTGGTACACCCTGCAATACTTGCAAACTATTCAAAAATCATTTTCGATTTTTACCTTTTGTTTTTTGTCTGAAAGAAATAAGTTCATTAAATTAACGGCAGTGGTAAAATTTCTGAATAAAATTTTTTCCCAATTGCACAAAAAAATTATTAATTTTTTTTTGTAATATTTCATTATTAAGGTTAAAATGCTATCAGATGTATTCAAATCTAAGTGAAAATTTTGTAAGAGTTTTTTAATACAATTATAATTACAGATACCTACCGTTGTTAAAAGATATTTTATGTATAATAAAAGTAAATGAAATAACTAATTTAGATTTTTAATTAACGAGAAGAATAATTATAATAATTATTTAGAAAAGTCTAATGAGAATTATCTATAAATACGAAAATAAATATTTTTACTAATATTTTTACTGATGATGCAAAAGAATTAAGAATTGAAGATAAAAGAAAGTTGTTTAAACTTTCGTTTCATACTTTCTTTTTTGATTGTGACCTCTCTTAGTTTTTACGAATTTGGGCATGGTTCATAACGAGACAAGTCAGTCACGAATACCTTAAACTGTTTGAATTTCAAGTTTTTTGGGCAAAAGAATGAAAAATCAATAAAATTGAACCGATAATATTACCAACTAGGACCGGAATAATATAAATTAAATTATTTTTATTTGCAAAGTTTTATAGACCTTTTTTTACAAGAACGTGCACAAGGTATAAATATTGATAGCAAGGATGATGTTTTGTCTCTATGTGCTGACGACCTTGTAATGAGGTGTCTCTCCATATCGTTATAGAGTACCTTAAAACCGACGAGTTATAAATTAAAAATAATTTTTTTAAAGGTTATTTTTAATTTTGTAAAATTTGCTATACCAGACTCTTAAGCATTTTATAGCATAAATAACTTGTTCATTACATCTTAATATTATGTGCCGGCGTTCTAGACACTCAACTAGTTAGACATTTTTTAGCTTATTGTACATTTGATATATTACCGAACATCCCCAATATAAAAACTATTACACACCGTCAGTTTTCTCGAATCACCCAAGTAACATTTTTAAGAGAATAAAGTTTTATTTATGTTATATTAGGTTTTGTAAAAGCATAGAAATTAATAATTATTTTATTACAGTTATATTTTTTGCTAATAGGACTGCAGGATCAATTGATCTTATTACTTGGTTTTATAGATTCCTTTAAATCGGTTTAAGAAAACTAATTTATCCTAAAGTAAACTATGCTTTATCACTGTCCTGTAAGAGTTAATTAATAAGTAATTATAGAACTATTTAGTTTGAAGATACTCCTAAGGTGTGTTTGGTGTTAAAAAGGCATACTGTTAGCAGTTATCTTAAGTAGGTTTCAAAACTTAGTTTTAAAAAGTGTTTCAGGATTATACTTTAAATTAAATGGATCCCAGAACCTTTAAAGTACATTTTCTACAATTTTACAGCATAACTCTTATAATTTATTTAATCTAATAAACGATAGGGCTCTTCTAAAACTACATAGTTTTAATAAGAACTTAAGTTTGTTTTAGAACATAACCTAGCTTTTCAACCCAATCACATTATGTTGACGTTTAAAGATAAATTGTTTAAAATAAAGAAAAGTGGTAATTTCCATAGAGAATGAAAAAAGAAAATGTATATGTTTCTCCATCTCTTCAGTGTTTAATAAGTTCATTGTGGTACATTGTGTAACAAATATCAAAACTTTCCTAGGCTCCTAATATTCTGGAAATGATCAGTGAAAGAGAAAAATGGTTAATATATTATTTCTAATTTTTATATTTTGAATGACTTGTAGAGTAAATAAGAACTTCAAGAGTGAGGTTAGGTTAGGATGTTTTATTGAGGTTTTCGTTTTTACTATTGTTTTATGAACCGCTTTAAAAAGTGTAGCAGGAGCTTTTTAAAACTAAAAAGTCCTAAAAATTATTTTTTTTTTGGCTTTATTAGTTATATAAGCTAATGTCTGTTTTTAGGTACAGATAGAACACAATGAGGAAATACTCCGTTTTAAATATGGCAGTGACTGTTCAACCACATATCATGTAAAATAGTACCTGTCTATCAGACCTGTACCTAAAGGATATTCAAATAAATTATGGTCAAAGTTCAAATAATTCTAAAATTTTTCAATGTTAGTAATGACGTATGTTGTGTACCAAAGACAGTGACAGTGTGCCAATGACAACAGTTTTCCAATGGAAGTAGATTTATTATTAATGCAGGGGCGTGCGGTCCATGGAAGCGGGGGAAGTACCACTTCCCTACACTTCTAGATTTAAAAATAGATATTTTTCAATTTACAATGCGTAGAAATTAATATTAAATTAGGTACGATATTTTCTCTGAAACTTCGTGAATGTACTAACAATTCATTGGTGTAGTGTGTAAATGCACGCACCACCCATGAGAAAATTAATTGTGCAAGCAAACACACCATATACTTCGAGTCCGTCGGCGGAAGCGCGTCTTGAAAGAGCCGGTTCATCTTCCAAGAAGTTTCGATTCATGTTATTGACCTTGCTTTGCTGCGATAGTAGTCAGTCCGTTTGGGAACGTGAAACACGGTCGAGAGGCAGCGATTTTTACGTCGCCTTACGCATATTGCAATTCGCATCACGAATCGACGTGTGAGAAAAATCGTAGATTTCGGTTTGTTTTTCGTAGTTGTTTTTTTTTTTTTTTTTTGTAAAATGGAGGAACTATGCACTGTGCCTGTGAACAATAATAATCTGGTAAATTGTGTCTGTATTGTGTGCTCTTTGTTGAAAAAAGGATTTTCAAGTAGAAATTTTGAAGAGAAAACGGACATTATTAATTCTAGTAGACTAAAGGATCCTATCAATTTAGAGAAGGAAGTAGAAAAGTTATCAAAGAAATTTACCAGGCATTTTCACGTAGGGTCCTATGAAAAGTATGAATGGTTAACTGGCTGCAAAACTTTGATGACATTGTTTTGTTGGCCTGGCCTACTTTTTAATATAGCTGAAAAAACACATTGGAACTCAGTCGGTATTACAGAATTGAATAATTTTCACAAAAGTCTAAAACGACATATAAATAGCAAATCTCAAATAAGTGCTACAATTAAGGGAAAAATATTCGGGACCTATCGCATTGAACATAGTTTGAACAATCATTTAAAAATAAGCAACAAAATTCACAATGGAAGGGTAAAAAAAATAGGGACGTCATACAACGATTAATAGATGTAACTTGTTTTCTGGGAGAGCATTAACTAAGTTTTAAGGGTCACAATGAAGCAAGTGGATCCGCCAATCGAGAAAATTACATGGACCTTCTAATTTTTTTAGCAATATACGATGATACTTTAAAAATTCATTTTATTGATTCGACCACTATCCGAGATACATCAAACAGAATCCAAAATGATTTAATTAAATGTACTGCCGACGTTGTGGTAGATCACATTAAAAGTGAAATTAAAAAAGCACCTTTCGTACCAATTGCGCTTGATGAAACCACAGATGTAGCAAAATTAAGTCAATAATCCATTGTTGTGTGATATGTATTGGATGGCATTCCTCAAGAGCGATTCTTATGATTTTTGAAAGTCACTAGCGAACGAACTGCAGGTGTATTGTTTAAAATTGATTGTGACATTATTTGAAGTTCAGAATGTGGTTCTAAGCTTGTTGCCCAGAGCTGAGTAGGACTTGAGTGAGTCGTCCTTGAACGAAAATCGATGTTCGGTTACAACATCTCTAAAGTTCCAGGTGGTTCCGGTGTCACACTCGAATGTAGAGATGGATAGTAGCAAATCTGTAACTATTAAGTACATTTGCGAATTTGTTACTACCCATTTCTAAATTCATACGATATAACCAAACTTCGATTTTCGTTCAAGGACGACACTAAGCTGATTCGAACTTGGCTGAGATCTGTTTATAAATACGGGTCTAAGAAACACCCTGTACAACATTATAGTTATTCATAAATATAATCATGAGCTATACAAGATATATTTCTCTATAATGTGAAGTAGGAACAGGAGTTAGTGAACATTACAACAAATGAACAAATGAATAAAATAAAAGTGCTGTCCCTAACATAGAAAAAATACTATAAAGTTCTGATTTAAACAAAAATCATCTTCTTACTAATTTTTAATATATCGATGGCTCAATCAAAAACCGCCACAAGTCAAAAAACAAAAATAAATACATTTTTGGTCCAATGGATGCAAAATATCATTAAGGTTTTACTTTAAATACCTCCACAAATAAAAATATCCTTAAATATGCCCAAAAATTATTTAAAATCTAGTCACAGACTGTGTCTAAAACTAGCTCAATTCGAGTTATTTTCTGCAAAAACACCCAAATTTTATAAAAACTATGCAATAACCTGCTTTTATAATCGTAATCGTTAATTTTAACAGCAAAATATCAAAAATTTTAAATAAAATATAAAAATTTTATGTCAAAAACAAAATAATAATAATAATAATAGAGACTTAAAAATTTTAAAATGAAATTTCTGGAAACAATAGTTTTTGAGTTGTGGCAGTATTTGATTGAGCCATCGATATACTTATATTTGATTGTGTTACCATTATTATTGTATGTTAAATCAAAATTAAATGAACAGATTGAAATGAAAATCGTTTTTCTCATTTTCCTTAATATATCCTGGTAAACTGGCAAAAAAATGCTGATGCAGCATCTCTTTACTTTGCGGAAATAATTTAATTCTAATCTACAAAGGCAACCGCTTTTGATTATCTGCGAGTCGTGAGCAGACCGTGGTATATTATATAAATAAGTTTAGCACCGCACAATGAAACGAAAGAAACATCCTAGGCGCCTCAAAAATATGCTCCATGATTATTTTTTTTAGATAGAAATTCAAAATATGGTATCCTTTACTATGCTACGAATTTATTGTCAACCTAAACAGCCGCTTTTAGAATTTATTAGAGATTATGAAAATGTTATGATGAATGTTTTAGCTTCACTTGAAAATATAATATGTACAGGTGATTTTAACATTGATTTGTTGAGCGACACGGCTGCTTCTCGACATTTAAATAATTTGTTAGAAAGCTTTGGACTAACTCAATATGTGACTCAACCGACACGCATTTCTAAAACTTCTGCAACGCTACTAGACTTAGTAATATGCACTGACAGCATAAACGTTTGTGATTGTGACGTACTGCACGATGAAATAAAAAGTGATCACAGTCTGGTTAAAACGAATATTCTTATTGATTCTAAAACCGAAATAGTTAACAAGATTAGGTACCGTAACTTTAAAAAAATTGATAAAATGTTATTCGAAACTGAGCTACGCAGGCTTCCGTTTGAAAATATCCTGCTCACTAATAATATTGACTCTAAAGTTAGTATACTCACAACACTTATTTTGCAAATATTTGACACTTTCGCCCCAATTCACTCGGTGGTTCTGAATAAGCAGTCCAAGCCGTGGATAACGGATAATATAAAATTACTCTTCAAGTTGCGCGATAATGCTCTGAGACGTTTTAAGCGGACTAAGAGAGAAGCACATTGGGACTATTACAAACTTTTACGAAACTTTACAAATAGAGCTGTTAACAATGAAAAAAAAAGCGTATCTGCGATACAAACTCTCTAATAAAACTTCACCTAAATTGTTATATAAAGAATTAAAAAAATTAAATGTTTATTGTCGAAAAAATAACAGTGATATTCCTGATGAGTTAAGCGATGTAGAAATGTTGAATGATTTTTTCATTTAATCGGCTAAATCTCAACATTCTCCGAATTTAAATATTTTAAACAAACTTATTAACTCTAAAAAAGAAGTTAGCCTTTCTTCTTTCGAGGAAGTAAATGATAATGTTGTATACAGTAGATTGTTAAGTATAAAATCCAATGCAATTGGAGCTGATGAAGTTGGTCTAGATATGCTCCTGTATTGTTGTCCCTATATCATAAAATATCTTACTCACATTATCAATACGTCAATCAATAGTGCGACTTTTCCATCTCAATGGAAAGCTGTCCACGTACTACCTTTGAGTAAAGTTAAAAAACCTACTCAATATAAAGATATACGCCCAATTAGTATAGTGTGCACCGCAGCTAAAATATATGAAAAAATCTTATATGAACAAATACAAAGTCATTTAGATGATAATCAAATAATACCATCGAATCAGTCCGGCTTTAGACGCAACTATAGTTGCAATACGACACTACTGTCAATAACTGATGATATAATTACGGCAAATGATAATAACCTTCTTACTATTCTAGTACTTCTTGATTACAGTAAAGCCTTTGATAGAATTAATCATCAGCTGTTGCTAGGAGTCTTGCATTTCATTGGTTTTAGCGATACAGCTTTGAATTTAGTACGTAACTAAGTGATAGGTTTCAAAGAGTTAAATTACATAATCGTTTATCTTCTCCAAAAAATATAACAAACGGTGTTCCACAGGGTTCTATTCTCGGGCCTCTATTCTTCTGTATTTATACTTGTTTATTTCAAGATTGCCTTCAGCATTGCCGCTCACATTTTTATGCCGACGATACACAGTTATATATATCCTTTCCCCCTAAAGATTTTCATAATAACATTAAAAATATAACTAGGGATTTAACGGCACTTTTTCAATTATCTAATGACTACTGTCTTGATATAAATTCTTCTAAATCAAAAACCCTGCTGTTTGGTCGAAAGCACTGTCGGCTTCAATATAAGGATCAATTTAAGATTATAGTAAATAATGAAACTTTACCTACTTAATATCAAAAAACTTGGGCTTATTTTTAGATACGGATCTACGGTTTGTAAAACACGTAAATCAAATTATAAAAAAATGTATGACTAACATAAAAATGATATATGCAAATAAATACATCTTAACTCATCAAGCTAAACGTAGGTTGTGCGAATCACTAGTATTTTCACATATGCATTATTGCGATTCGGTATATTGCCCTTGTGTAACACGATATGATAGTCAACGTCTTCAACACATGCAAAATATTTGTATTAGATTAGTGTATAATTTAAAAAAAAGGCAAAGAGTGTCAGCTAAGCGATTTGAATTGTCTTGGCTATCTGTTCATGAAGCGCGTTTTTTACACACCTGTTGTCTCTACCGAAAAATTGTCAATCTTAAAACTGCCCCCTACTTGTATAACAAAATAAGATTCAGGAGCGATTAGACATGGGTAACGCACTAAAATTCTTTGCGTTGATACACTAACTCCGGCGCACTCTATTGCGCCAACTCATTGCGTTAACGCAATTGCGTTATTGCGTCACACCACTGCCTGCGCCGAATGAAGTCGTTGCACCTCGGTGTATCGCATGATACCGGTGTTATTCAGCGCGGGCTGTCCTTTTATAAGGGTTAAACCGTGTTCAAGACAATAACGCAATTGGGAATTTAACTAAATTATATGTTTAAAAATAAACGAAAATATAACAGTGTAATGCACCCATTTTTTATTTCATTGTGTTCGGATTTTACAAAGAATACAAAAATTTCAATTTATATAAAAAGGATATAACTTTTGTATACTAGTAGTCAATCAAAATGGGAAGAACTAAAAACTGACAGTGTACAAGGTTAAAATCCACAAAATTCGACCTACAATCCTACAAAGAATGATGTGACATGTTGCAAAGAACATGTTTACTTGATAGATTTTGGGTAATCTTCATTACGAATTACGTAAATTAAAAATTTCAACTCGTCACGGAAAACGCAATCAGTGCCTGGCGCATGGCGCACCAACAACTCGCGATCCTTTCGACTCAATCGAAAATTGCGTTGCGCTGATACAGTAACAGCTGGTGTATCAACGCTCATAACGCATACAACTGCGTTAACGCAATAACGCAACGCAGCCTGCGTTACCCATGTCTAGGAGCGATGTACACAATATTAATATTCGCAGAAAGGATGATATCTCTATTCCTCGACATTCCACTGCTATGTTCAAAAGTTAATTTTCATATTTAATAGGCCGTATCTTAAATCTTATACCAACAGAGTTTAAAAAATTAAGTCATGTAACTTTTAAAAATAAGTTGAAATTTTTGTTACTTCGGGGACAGCTTTTGATCGATTTTAAAATATAAATATTAATTTGTGATTATTTGATTGATCTTTGTATATTTTTATATTTATTGCTTGAAGCAACGTTCACTAATTTTCATTGAGCTTCGTCTACTAGACTAGGTAGGTATTTATGATGTCTTTGTTATTAATTACAATTTTCATTTTTTTATGTGTATCCATTAGAGGTGTGTCGTTCGCGAACGATTCGTTCAAAAAGAACGAATCAGTGGACTGACTCGAATGAATTGATTCCCTGTTTTTAAAAGATTCGAATCTTTTTTGAGTCAATTGCTCGATGGCTCTGCGATCGATCAAACATGCCGAGTTCCGAGTTTGGTTGCTTCGTTCATTCGATTCGGATTCGAAGATTTGGTATTTTACATCGGCATCGGCAAATTGGTCGCTTTTGTTCTACGTTCTACGGCATAATACGAGAACTCTAACTGATAGGCGGTATGTGTCTTTAATGTTTTTCTCACTTTACGGGAGGTGTATTAAGCTTAGGTAAACAATTTATGCGTGTTGTCTGATGAATAAATTTAAATCAAAGTAAAATTAAAACAATAAATGACGAATCGTGAATATATAATTTTGCGTTAATTTTGGCTATATATTTAGCATTTAAAAAAAATTGTTTTATTGTTGTTTATCTTAACGGACAAAGATGTATCTATTATTCAGCTGCATTTTTTTTATGAAATATGAAACATTAATTCGCTTTACTTTAAAATAAATCTGGTTATAATTATTTTACTCGACGACCTAGTAGGTAGGTAGGTTAGGTAGTATTCAAATTCATAAAAGTCCGGTTCGATTTCCTTCGCCGGATCGGCGGAATAACATCGTTCGTGGTTCGCTAAAGTGAATCACTTGAGAACGAATCTTGAAGAACGAATCTTTTTAGGTGAACGAATCAAATGAATTAATTCAGTAGAAAGATTCGAACTTCCCACCTCTAGTATCCATTATGTATTTGTATATGTACTACATTTAAGGGGTGTTTATATTTAAACTATTAATTTTGACCGGGCGTATTGAAAACCATTTTAGTCTGTCTTCTGATAGGCTACGATGAATACGATTCCTTTTCAGTATAGTAGATAATCCTTGTATTTTTGTTAAAACTTCTTGTGTTTCACTATTTTATGTATATGGATTCTGCTTTCTGAATAAATATTATTATTATTATTATTATTGTTAACAAATGTAGAATGTGTGTAAAGAGTAATTAATGGACACAAATCCAACACAATAAGCACTATCATCCTATTTTTCTTATACAATACTATGCTATCGGGAAATCGGACTTATTTTGATTTTCCAATAACTAATTAAAATTCAACATATTTATTTGTCTAAAAAATAATGTTTGATTCGTGTGCAGAAGGGTAGGCATAGAGGAATCGTCGCTGCAGGACGAATCTAGTACGCGTCTATGACGATAAGCTCCGTGTGCAGAAGGCCTAATAAAACTACATGCTTTTTAAGGAAAGCAGAATGTCCAGTTTTTTATTTTGTTTGTATTATCTTATTTGCTGATAACTTATTTACTAACTGTCTTTGTTATTAAACTTTGTGATTTTGGGCTTAATAAGATTCATTCCTCAGTCCAAATTTGTTTGTTATAATATTAATTATAATAAAAGTAGAAGCTGAGAAATGGACCTTACCTCGACGTAATACTATATTTTATCTTAGCTTACCTTTAATTAATTTTTAAAACTTAGCAAAGAAATATAACTAATTATAAAATTTCAGATGCCTTTTTAATACTTAAAAAGTTTTAATATTAATTTTTTCTTACAACTATAGGAAAGACATATCCTTTTATATCTTATTTATTTTTCATTGAAATTAATATCTTATATCGTTTTCGAAAAAACAGAAAAATCAGAGGCCTATGCAAGATAGGCTATTAACCAAGCAGTAGCGGACTCCTAAATGAAAATCATGTACGTATTAAACAAGCAAACGTGTCAAATACATACTTAATAATATCAAATAAATATCTTAATTTTAAACTATTAGAAATCTAATATTATCAAAAGTAAGCGAGTAACTGGGACACAGTAATTAAATATTTTATTTAATTGCTAAGTAGATTTCATTTTGCAGATGTTTCGTTTAACTAATTATTTGATTAAACTAATGACTAATCTATAAATCGTACAATGTTTCAGAGTAGTTTTTGTAATTAACGACTTTAATGCATTTTAAATTTTTTCTTGACTATGTATGCGATTTATGCGAATATTTTATAAATAGTATTTTTAATTGCACTATGTCTACCGTTAACTTAATGCATTTTATGATGTCTTGATATTTACAGACCAGAAATCATACACAAATGTGCTTTAGTTTCTATAAAATTTCATTGTTAGATTGTTAGATTGTTGTGTTAAATTGTTGTGCAAGTCAGTAATTGAAAAAATTTACTACTTTCTTCCGTCAGACATCAAATTTTTCTGGTCATATTACAAGGAAAAATTTGATTTTATTTTAAATGTAAGAATATTTAAAAAAATATTTTTTTTTTTAATTATTTATGTAGTGCCTACGAAAAATAAGTTTAACCTCACACAAACAACTCTAATAAGATAAATGGAAAAAAAGAAATATTAATCAAAACACCACCAGACCAGTGGCGCAGCCAGAATTTTGTATTAGGGGGGTTTTAAAAAAAATTGCATATATCTACCCATAATCAAGAAACGAAAAACATAGTAAGATTATAAATTTAAATGTACCTACTTATTAATTATAATAAAATTGTAAGACGGCGAGATTGGAGAGCTAAGACATCAAGCACTTCATCTTCCAGAATAGGAATATCTGGATGTATATACATCAAAGCTAGGCCGTTTAATCTGTCCTCGCTAGTAGCATTCCGCAAATAATTTTTTAAAAATTTCAGGGAAGAAAACGATCTCTCACAAGAAAATGTTGTGACTGATAAAGTTGCCATTATAATTAAAAGTTTGTGAATCGTGGGAAACAAATTTTTATTGCATCTTTCCAAAGCTTCAATCGCACTTCGTGGCTTTTCTGTTTTATCTTTGATAAACTGGACCCAAAGAGTAACTTCTCCCATAGCACCAGAATCGTCCAGTTCATAAAATTCCAAGAGATGTTGGGTGGAATTAAAAACTTCTTTAATGTCTAAACTATTATTATTGCATAGAAGTTTTTGAAAAGGTTCAAGAGTATTTTTATGATTTAAAAATTTTGCATCTATTGCCTGTATTAGTTGGTCGAGAAACGGAATATAAAGAGCTCTTCGATAATACTCTTCCTGTGATGATCCTGGCACATTATTTCTTTTAGTTTGCCTATAAGTGGTCTTAGGTTGTAAGATTGTAATATCAAACTCATCACAAATCCTTTTTGTTTTCAGGTAAATATCTGAAAATGACTTCTTGTCTCATTTTTGTTAAAGATTTATTGACATTTTCAGCTGATTGAAGAGCTAAACTCAGGTCCAAATTTGGTGTCTGTAAGTATTTGCTCAGTGGTAAAGATAGCGAAAACACATATTTTACCACAAAAGTACATAAAAGAAAGCTACTTTGACAAATTGCCGATGAAAGTAATTGAGCGTCAGTTGCTGTTTTTTTATCGGTCCATGTGGAAATCTCAAACAAGGCGTTTATTAGTGGGTTTATAAGAGACGCGAATGCATTCGCGGCGTAGTGTCTCTGAATCCATCTTTTAAGTTTTTCTATTTTAGGTTTTTCTTCTAATTTGTTGATCTCATGTTCCAGCACACGTTGCCGTTTTGGAAAATTAAAAAAATTGTAAAACGTTTCGATAGTACCCAGACAGTTTCGTACTTCTGCTACTGAACATCCATCAGAAAGTGCTAAATTGAAGCAGTGTGACGAACAATGAACGTAGAGGGCTTTGAGGTAGCTCTGCCGAACTATTGCTTGTGCTCCTCTTAGAGCACCACTCATTGCACTAGCTCCATCGTAACCTTGACCAACCAGATTTTTTACATCTAGCCCTACTTCTACCATGGCATTGCATATACTATTTGCTAAACCAGCGCCTGTAACTTTAGAAACAGGAATAAACTGCAAAAATTCTTCCCTGATCATGCCATTTTCCACAAATCTTACACATAATGACATTTGAGTAGTACCACTTATGTCGGTTGTCTCGTCACATAAAACCGAGAAGTTTTTTGCAGCATTTACTTTGTCAACGAGTTTTTTTAATAAAATCGAATTGAACGATGATATTATTTCATTCTAAATTTGCCAGCTAATATAAGTTGCATTAGCACCTGCTGTACTTAGGTGTTTTGCTAAAATATGATCTCCTGCCTCCATTCAAAATTTGAGTAGAGACCGAAAATTGCCCTCACCTTTGACTGGAGGTTCATTTATATCGATTGGGTTGGAGTCACGGTGACCCCGAAATGAGTTTCCTAATCTAGCAAGATATATGGCAGTTTTAATTATGGATTTAAGGCACTTCCGATTATTAATTATTTGATCGTTTCGATGTTTGTCAATTTGACTTTCTCATCATAATATCTAAAAAGTTAGCTGCTCGTTCGATACAATTCTTATGATATAAATGTTTTTCATGATTTCTGAATTCTTCTCTGGCATCCTTCCAGTTTTTAAACGGAGTTTTAACTAGTTTTCCACCCTTACTAGCTTGTTGCCCGACAAATGGAAAATAACGAACAGTACTTACAGAACACCGAATCTAGAGTTGGGGAGCTCCACTCATTAAGCCATTTTATTTGGAATTTTAAGTTTCTAGGTCCTGACGATGGAAATTTAAAAGACATATCTGGTGACCAAGGTGTTTCTAGAAGTTTCCGCTTTGTAACATTATCGATTATTTTTCCAAAATACGTCCCAAAATCAAGTACCCAATTGTCGTCTTTTTGTAACTGTCGCTCACCAATATTTTCAGATATAGGCTCTCTTTCATTTGTATCATTATTACCTGAGCTAGTTAAGTTTGTCGTAACCTGAAAGAGAAAAAACACCTTGACTTTTTTATTCAGTATGTATAATCCGGAAATATGTATTGAAAATATCGCATAAAAGATCTTGATGTTTTCTCATTCGAAATAAATTTACTAGCCAATTTCAAAAACTACAATATAAAAATCAGTGAATTAGTTAAAAAAAGGTCTGTTTGAAATTAAATTGCGGCAAATGCGGCAACGGTGCAATCGTCGCCAAGCGGCACTAGCACTCCTAGCACTAGCGTTATATTCACAAAATACTTACAATAATATTGCTGCTCTGAGCACAATCCAGTTTTGGTTCTTTTATTAAAAATTTTTCCATTGTATTTATAATCCGGGAAATTCACCTCGCAAATGACACAAATCCTCACAATTTACATAAAATCAATATTTCACAGAAATAACACCGCTACCTGCGTAACCAGCTACTGGAACTGAATTGTGAGCCAGTATCCAAAGATCCATAACCATTTAGACACAGATGTCACATATTGTCCACGTGTTGTCCACATGTTGATTAGTAAAGACGCGTGGGTTTGACGCTTTAAAAACCCTTAACACAGAACACAGTGTTGCCAAGATGATTTTTTTTTACCTAGATTAACTTTTTTAATTTAAAAATCGTCTAGCCCGCGTCGCGTCTGGGGGGGGGGGTTTAACGCCTAAAACCCCCCCTCGCTGCGCCACTGCACCAGACGATACATAGAGTTGAACTTAGACGTTCAGCAGTTGGAAGTCTCTTTTAGCGCTATAATATAAAAACAAATATAGCTATAAACGCATTTTGTCCATAATTATTTTACTAGTCAGTATGATTACTTATTTCGATAAAAAATAACATTCTGAATATAATGACATGTCGTTTATCATCTTTAAACACCTATCCTCAGAAGATTTTGGCCAAAAATATTAAGCTACAATACAAATTAATTTTGGTAAAAGTTATATGTTGACAATATTAAAACATTTACTTACAACTCAGTAAGGTTGTGTGCATGTGATGGAAAAAGATTAAAATTACGGGACATCACAATATAAAAACGAAAAAAATGGTTAACCACTATCCTATTTTACAAAGTTTTAATTTAACACGTGGAAGCATGGTAAAATTTCTTATGAACACACTGGACATCGACATCCAACAGGTGAAAATGAAACCGCGTGTGTTCAAACTTCAAATGTCATATGTCCAAGTCCATCATCCGTCAATCAAACAGTAAGAAAAAGAAGAAATATTAGTGGATTGTGTCACCTTAGCAGTCATAGTTCCACTCCAGCCCACTATTCGATTAAAGGGTGAAGGTCATAGGGTGTTAGATGGTTTACTTACCTACAGATATCGCGAACATGATTAGTGCACTTGGTTTTAATGCAAATTTGTACAATGATAAGAAAATGAATAAATCATCTATACAAAAACAATCAACATAATATATTCACAGGTCAACGTTATTATATGATGGTATTACGGGTAAAATTATTATTTGTTAATCAAGATGTCACTAATCATACAAACAGCTTCTTTTGCCTGGGTTAGAGGGTTTACTCACCTATAGATATCGCGAACAGCCAAACGCACTAACGCTGAATCTGAACTTGTTTTGTAGTCATAGGTTTTCATTGACCATGCAGTTATTTTACCATTTTAATTAAGCATTTAGCGATCCCCTGACATTTAAAATTAAAATAACTACATTTAAAACTATTATAATTAGAACATTAACAAATAAAATATGTATAATTATAACAATTGCAATTAAAACAATTTCATTAACAATTAAAACATTAATTTATATTCAAAGCATTTACAATGGAAACATTTATCATCAATTAAAAAATGTACATTTAAATGATTTAAAGTTAAAATATTCACAATTTGAAGACTTTACAATAAAAACATTCACGATTTTAACATTTAAAATTTAAACATTTACAATCTTAAAATGTTTAATTAAAATTTAACACTTATTTGACAATAAAAAAATTTACAATTAAAACGTTTACAATTTAATTAGTTACAAATAAAACATTTTAAGTTAAAACATAATATTAAAACATTTCCAATTAAAACATTTACAATAAAAACACATCCCATTTAAACATTTACAATTAAGACTTTTAATCAAATATTTACAGGTAAAACATTTAAAACTAAAATATTCATAATTAAAACATTTACAATTAGAATATTTATATTTAAGGCATTTATAATTAAAGCATCTGTAATTTTATTAAAGCATTTAAAAATAAAATATTTAACAATAATTAGAAGATTTGAAATAAAATGATTTACAATTTAAAGATTTGCAATTAAAAAGTTATAATTAAACATTTACAAATAAATCATATACAAATAAAATATTTACAACTAATCACTTTATAGTTAGAACCTTAAAAATTAAATCATTTACAGTTGAAACATTTTAATTAAATTATTTACAATTCAAACATTTTTAAATTAAACATTTACAACTAAAACATTCACAATTAAAATATTTACAATCATAACATTTACAATTAAAATAGTGGCAATGAAAAGTACACAAAAATATTCTTACAGTTGACAGTGTTCTACATACATGATTGAAAACACGTTCTTCATAAGGATTAAATTTTTAAAATCTCAATGCATTGCAGAATACATTTTAAATTTAGTTTGTTATATTTACAGTTATTTGACAGTTAGTACAATTATTGAACATGATAGGAACATTATTAGATTTATGAGAAACATTTTGGACAAAATGCGGGGTAGTAAAGTTATTTTGTTGAACATTTTGTACTTTCAAATTTTTTTTTGCTACCTCAACCTTATTATTAAGAGAATCTTCAATATATCCTTCAGCAACGTTTGATGACTTCCATCTGCCATGCCTCTTTAAACTAGTTATGTAGGCACCAGAGTCAACCAATATTGTTGCAGAGGACCGACGAAAGCAGTGACCAGTACATTCTGTCGAATTTACCAAGTTCAAATAAGTAGCTACTATTTTAGGCATTTTTCTAAATTGATGTATTTCTACCACTTGTCTATAACCTTTTCTACTTTGATATTTAAAGAAAAATCGGTCACTGTTTTCTGGTCTTAACGAAACATACTTTCGATAAACATTCAAGTACATGTGATTAACTACAAATGATTTTGATTTGTTGGTATTCGAATCAGGTATGCTAATTAAAAACCTAGATCGTCTACATCGTGTAGAGTCATTTGGACTAACTCATCCATTCTACAGGCCCCAGAAATACCAAATATTAGAACCACCTAAAAAATAAATAAATAAATGTGTAATCTAAATAGAAATTAAAACCTTGTAAATTACCTTAATCATTAAATTTTCTGAATAAATTTTTCGATTTGTTCCTTCGTTAAAATCTTAGATTTATTTGCCCTATAACCTTGAGCTTGCGATTTTAATAAAGAATGAAGTTTTGAATATGTAGATATATCTATATTGTTTTTAATTGCAAGGAATAACATTTTCCGAAAAAGAACTCGAATCTGTATCTGTAACATGTGGAGGGTGGGTTACCCCCACGGCACATAGGCCTCATTAGGCCCATTGTGCATCCTCCTGAGATGACAATAGTCTATAAAACGTTTTTATGCATATTCGTACTTTTCTATTGATTTCTTTGGCAATAATTCTAATGAATCAGTATTCACTGCCTCAACCAGCTCTGGAGGAGTCCCAGGAATGGAAAATTCATCACCATTTATCATTTTACACTGTTTTGCTTTCGAAAATAGCAGCAATTAAATGTGTATGCGTCAAGTTTGACAATTCAACATTAATACGTTTCCATAGTAACGCAACCAAGTTTATTACGATTTTCAAAGCACCATTTATTTGTGAATACAATTATTCGCGATTTTTTTAAAATTAATTCATATCTATCGAATTTTAAACGATTTGCGGAAAAATAGTATGTTTACCTCGTAGGAAAAGCCACATTCCTGGACTCTATGGTGCTAAGTCTCGGCTTAGCAATCTTCACAGTCGTCCAGGAATGTTAGACTTTTCCTACTTGGTAAACAATATACTCTTGTAATATCACATATATTATTATTTTGTGAGTCACACTCTATATGTTAATATATTTTTTGAATTATTGTTTCAGAAAGCCGTTCAAAGAGACTACGTAAACTGATCCTTCCGATTATTCTTCTGTTGAAACTCAAGGCGGCGATCATTATCCCGATCGTCCTGTCTCTGATATCCTTTTTGGCATTCACGGGATTCAAGAGCGGTTTGGCCGCTCTTGCTATTTCAGGTGCAGTGGGGTTGAAGAGCCTTTTAGAGAATCATCATGGACACCCGAAAATTGCGTATGAGATTTTACCATCAATCGCATCAGGATGGAGCAGGACGTCAGGTGACGAAGGACTACCTATCGCAGGATACCAGACCATACCGTAATGATAAATCGAGAGATGATTTTAATTTATTTATTTATTTGTTCGTTTTTATTTAATAAAATTTAGTTTTTATTTGGTGACTTCATTATTTATTTTATAAAAGTATGGTACGCTATTTATAAAATTCCGCTAGAAACCTATTTTTTCTGAATGCATTTTTTTAGAGCTATTGCGATATGTTTTTAACATTACAAACCTAAATATTTTTGGAAGAAAGAAGGTTATCCATACCTCAAACGTGGTAATAAGGGAAGAAAACTCACAGTATTGAACAAATATTAATATTGTTCAGGGGTTGGTAGTTTTAGTCAAATGACCATCATCAGAGATGTCAGATAAGTATAAAATGTAAGCAAGAAGAGTTTATATATCTAAAATATTTTGAAGATAAATAAAATTTATTTAAGAATAATTTTTGAGAGTTTAATTAAATTAAAAGTTAAATGAACTAACTGTACAATAGTAAAATAATATATAAGATGGTTAAGTAATGTAAAATTAGTGAAAAAACTGAGGTATTAAGAGAACTTATACAAAAAATTAAATATATGCAATAAAGATAGTATAATGACAAAAGATGAAACGGTTTCAAATGATAATAATGCAAATATGTTCCACAGGTATCCGTATTAGGACTATTAATATTTCTTAAATTTATAAATGATAAACCAACATAGGTAAACGCAGATTCCATTTTTCTATATATATGCAAAAAATTCTTACGAGGATCTTTCGAAAAAAAAAAAAAAAAAAAAATTAACGATGTCTACTAAATCACCTAATATTATATTCTAACAAAACCGTTTTGCTAAAATTTAACATGACAATAAACATTGAGACTATAATAACAGTGACAACAAATAATCCAATTATGACACCATGATAATCACGCCTTCTTTCGAGACTGAAAAAGTTATGCTTTTGTAGTAATTCAGAGTGAGGTGTACCTATTAGAGAATATATGCCATCAGTTGTCAGGCTTAGCAGTTTTAAAAATCGTCTTTGAATTGCTTTTAATCGATCCATATTCTAACTTTGATCTTATAAAAGCATAAAATAGAGTTTTTAAGGTAGATGTTTTTTTTTTAAATCACTATTAATATGTGCGTTTAATCCGTACATGGCATAGGAGAAAGATACAACATTATCAATGTGCAGTGTCAAACGTGAAGCCAAGATCAGTAAATGTTTTCGGTCGCTCAAGGGCAACGTTTTCTATTGAATGATTAAAGATTAGGATATTCGTTTTTAAACTGTAGTACATAACTTCACATTTATCCAGGTTTGGTGACAAGTTATTTTGATAACACCATTCAACAACCCGTGTTAAGTTTGCTGAAAGGTTATCGCAATCACCTATCTTCTTCACAAGGCAGTATAGTTTTAGATCATCAGCATACAAAAGGAAATTTACATTTATAACATCTGCAATATCATTAATGGACATAATAAAAAGGAGGAGTTCCAGATTTGACCCTTGTGGAACACCGGAAGAAGCACTATAATCAGCAGTCCTAAAACGATTGAGCTGGACATATTGCTTTCGATCCCATAAATAGGATTGAAACAATGAAATAAAAGAGAGAGATAATCCAAAAGCTACAAGTTTATTGACCAGAATGCCATGATCAAGTCTGTCGAAGGCCTTAGAAAAGTCTGTGTAAATAACATCAGTTTGGGCTCTGTTGTCAATAGATTCAGCAATATATTGGGTAACGGTCAGAAGGTTGGTGACTGTTGAACGACTTTTCACGAAACCATGTTGATTTATACTTATATTACAACTTACATGACGACATATAACTCGCTCTAGCAGGATTTCAAAAACCTTTGCAAAGTTGCATATAATAGAGATATTTATCATATAAGTCGATAAATAAATTAATTTATATTGTTAAGAAGAAGTCACTACCACCTGTTACTGACCCTCAAAGTTCCAATAATACTACGTTACTTGGAGTTGTGTTAGCAATTTAACTTTGAGAATTCATCAACAAATTAAAAAATTAAAAAAATTATCATACATTTTCTCTTAAGTGATAATCTTTTATAAGAAAAAAAAACTCTATATATAAGTTACAAAGTAAAGGTTACCTAGACGGTTACAAAAAAAACAAAACCTGCAAAAAAAATACAAAAGAATGCAAAAAAGGCAAAAAAAATGCAAAAAAGGAAAAATAGCAACAAAAAATAAAAAAAAAAACATTTTACTTGAGTTAGGTCATTATTTCAAAACAATTAATCTACAATTTGTCTGATGTGGTAGTTGAAAAAATTAAATTGAAATGGAAACTTACGATTAAAGTAAGAGGTTATTGAGAAGTGGAGAGAGATAAAAATTGTGAAGGGAGATGAGGTGGGAAAAGGGTTAGCTCGAGTTAGTAAAGAATGAGTGTTGAAAGAGTAGGTAATAGTAAATATAACCGTTATCCACAATAGATCTGAAAAGGTCGAGGTGGGGGAGACCACATGGCCCGTAGTCCTAATTAAATCTAAATATAACCGTTTCCTAAGAAGCCAGTTAAATAGTAGAGAGAGAATAAGAGGGAAGAAGAAGAGGACTATATTAGCAATATAGAATAGTTGCAAAGGGAAAGTATATACAGAGTGTCCCAATGAAAAGTAGCCCGTTTCCATTTGATAAAATTTGGTAACGGTGAATTTAAAAGAGGAGATTTTTAAAAAACACCCTGTATATGAAATACATAATTTCTGTGTCACTAGAGCAAAAATTATAGCAAAATAACACATATCAGCAAAAACCGCACGTTTCTTGATTTGTTAAAAAGTTATAAGCTTTGGAAATGGGCTACTTTTCATTGGAATACCCTCTACTACTGTGTAGGAAATGCCTCCAGACTCAAATGTAAAATTAAATAAAACTAAAAGCCATGTGTCATAATAATATGAGCAGCAGTTTCTCTCCTGAAAACAACTACTCTTTTGGCTATAATTTGAAATATCCCGTATTGAAAATGAGACAGACCTTTGAGGATTTCCAGATCCCTGGTATTGTAGCGGATTTTAAACAAATATTAATTAGTATGAAGAGAGGACGAACAGGCACATAAGAACAATCTTTTTGGTCAAAAGCTGAAATATCGTCTGATCCGGTGGTCTTTTTTGGCTTAAGTAATCTTGGTACCCCATATACTTTGTTTTCACTGAAGCTTGTAATATTTAAAAAATGATTATTATTATTATTTGTCCCAGAATCCCTAATAAGCGGCACAAGTATGGGATCAAGCTTTTCAAGCTATGTGGACCTGGGGGATATACCTACTCATTCAAAGTTTACACAGGCAGATAAAGAGCCGACAATGTTTCTGTGGCCGAGACAGTCGTTATGCAGCTCTTGGATGGACTACTGGATCAAGGGAGAACATTATATACCGATAATTGATATACTAGGCGTTTCCTTAGCCGAAACATTAATCAACAAATCAACCCATCTCGTCGGCACACTTAGGTCAAACCGAAAGAAAAATCCATCAATCCAAAAAAGGTGAGAGAGCTGCACAAGAAAACGAAGAAAAAATAATGGTGTTGAAGTGGAAAGACAAAAGGGACGTGCTACTGTTATCCACAAAGCACGACAACTCTGAAGTGACCTTTACCCAAAAAGGAAAAGAAGTTACGAAACCATCAGTCATAGTTGATTACAATAAAGGCAAGTCATTTTTTGACTTGTCTGACCACATGTGTTCCTATGCCCCCTTCCTCAGAAGAACCGTCAAATGGTACAAAAAACTATTTTTTTATTATGCTACATACACAAATGTTGTAAATGCCCACTACCTGTTCACGAAAATAAACAGAAGAATCAGCATAGTTCAGTTCAGAGAAGAAATTGTTCTAGGTCTAACTGCGAATGAAGCGGATCCAGGATCACTCAGCTTGCCTTCAACATCCTGGCGCAGACATACGTTAGTGCAAGCTGAAGGACCAAGAAAGTTGTCACGTAAAAGATGTTACATTTGTTATAAAACTATGAGTAGGGAACATGGGGCACCATATGCCAGAAAAAATGCATAGAAAATGAACACAATCTGCGATGTGCGCCAACGTTTAATGTGTTTGGAGTGTTTCCAAAAAGAACACCGCTTAATTTATTGACTCATGAATTTTTCAGCTTAGAATTAGGTTCTATTTTTGAATATTTTATTTTTTATAATGATTTCTTTAGTTTATCTAATAATGTCCTTTTAGTTTATCTAATATTGTCATTTTAGTTTGCAAATAAATGCGTTATTTTCTAATATAATATCATGTATTTATTTTATTTGACACAATTTTCTCGACCCAAGTATAGCACTATGTTCCCTGTGGCCTACAGATTACGAGTATCCATATAAAACTCATAGAACGAGTGCTCCCAGGCGGACATGCGGCGTTGAATAAGAAAACACATAATGTCCTGCCAGATCTTGTAGCATTTATATTTTCACAAGAATATTTTATTTAAATCTACAAAGAATGTATTTACATGTACTAACCTTTTCATTACTATTAATATAAAACAATTAGCTTGAGTCGTAACTACTAAAGTATTTCACTTCTGTGGAATGTTTCTCAAAGACAATTTCATGTATTTGATTTGATAACTATTAAATACTAAAAATTGTTCAATAGTATTTAGATTAAGCTCTGAAACATAAATCACAATAAAATAACTTTGTTTAATCACTTTACAATACATTACCATCTATAATTGTTTTGTTGTGCATATAATTCAATTCTGGTAGCATTCTTTTTATAATATCTAATTATTGTTTATATTGTTTGATTCGAATAGTTAGGTTATGTCACTTCTTCAGTTCTTCTTTTTGTTAGTTTGATAAATTGCACTACTTCGAGAATGCATGTCATTTGTTACTGAGTGGCCTTAGTTAGAACTGTAATTGCGTACATTCGTTCGTTTGTATACAAATTTTTATTTTAACCAATCAAAAGCTATTATTTCAAATTTTGTTTAAATTCATTTCAAAATTCAAAATAACGCAGATAATTTTTTGTGCCTTTCTGGAACTTTGAATAGCCATTTTGCAAGTTCGTTCCTTTCTGTTTGAAAAGCCGCAAGAGTCACATCATTTCGTGTGAAGGCTAGTGTTAGTTTTGTCATCCCTTAATAGGTGAGTTTTTATTCAATAATTTTCTCAGGTTCTTTCACGAATCTCCTTCTTACGTTTCTGGATAGATATTATTTCCGTATTTCTTTTATCAGGGACCTACACTGGGACATAGTCCGGTAGAAAGCACGCCTTCCATGTTTTTTTGTACTACATCGCTTGATGGTTTCTGAAGTACTCATTTATATGGAGATATCCATAATCAATACCTTGAATATCGTCCTTTTTATTGCATCAATTTATATTGGAATAGCTGTAATAGCCGCATTTGGTTTCGTCTTCACGATGTATGAGTTACCACATTTCAAAGTCCAGCTGAGTATTTTTCGAGACGTAGTTTGCTGCTTACAACTACATTCAGCTGTACCTTTCATCCAAGACCAGATTCAACTGTACCTTTCCTTTGGACAATCCGCCACAAATGGAGTCAACCTATTTGTTACCAGTAACCGGCCCGAGATCTGTTACCGAAAGATCTAAGTCCAGTGAGCGAACCACGAGTTCACCAAACCAGGTTTTATTTAGTAATACATTTTTTTATTTAACTATTTAATTTATATATAACACAACTGATGATTATAATTTGGTATATAATTTGGAACATAAAGTTATTTAATTTATATTAAAGGTTGTAAACCGAACATAGCTATGAAAGGTATTGTGGTATTAATATTTATTTAATATTATATATTTTTTCTAATTAACTATAATAATTAAAAATCACTATTTTTAATTATTTTGTCATATTAATATTTGTTCAATATTATACATATTTTTCTAATTAACTATAATAATTAAAAGTCACTATTTTTAATTATTTTGTCGTATTAATATTTGTTCAATATTATACATATTTTCTAATTAACTATAATAATTTAAAAATCACAATTTTAAACATTAACTTCATTTATTGAGAATGTTAAGTTGATAAACATAGGTAATATGTTTGAAAGGTCATCATTTACATATAGATAAACCAGTAACTCTATTTTAAATATAATTTGTAAATAAATTGAGAGTGACATAATAAGTTGTTTCGTTTCCTTTTTTTTTTGGTACATAAATTTTCCCTTTTCAGAAAAGTTCATAATCATTGTTTATTTAAAAGTTTATTTGAATATTGGTTAATATCAAACAATATCAATATCATTGTAAGTAACTTTAAATTTTGCAACTTGGGAAAGTTTTAGTCGTATAGTTTGATATTGACATTTATTGTATTAAAGTTGCATGGCGCTCGACATTATTACTTTACTCAAACACATTGATTTAATTCCGAATTCACCCTAGCTCTCCAGACTGAAAGGCTGCCGTTCGCAGTGTGTTGCACTTAAAAATTTATAATATTCAAATTTCTATTTTTTTTATTTTTTAAAAAATCAGACATCTCAGAAAAAGTGCGGTACACATTTGGCGCTCAACGTGTTAAAGGACAAACATGTTAAGCCCAACGTCACATTTTTAGACCAGCGTTTTGTAAAAGACACAAATTTTTTTGAGTACAAGTAATAAATTTTAGGAATTTCAAATAAACTGTATAATTGTAAAATTTATGGACCATAAGAAACAAACAATTCAGTCACTTATAGAAATACAGATTACAAAGGTTGTGGTACATTTTTGGAAAATAAAGAAACTTAGGTTTATGGTAAAATTAGGATTTAGGTAAATTATTGATGGTAATAAACATTTTTAGTTATTCCGTAGAAATAATTTTGTGATATATGTTACAGAGTGTCTTGAAATAATTTTTTGAATATAATTTGGTGACTATTTCAGTATATTTAGCCATATTTGAATAAAGGTGAATAATAATAGAATTTTTAAAACAAAAATTATTTGGTTTTAAAATTGAATAGTACATGTACTTCAAAAATTAGTAAATTTTAGTTAATTAGATATTTTATCTGTTCGTCCCAAAAATGGATTCAAATTTTAAAGTAGTTTATTTGTTAAGTAAGGAGTTAGACTATGAGTTAAAAATTAGAGGAGTAGTTTCCGCTCGCCCAGTAGCAGATAAACGCAAAATTTTAGGTCGTCTCTTAAAAACAGAGAGAGAAAATAACATAGATGTTCTTTCTTTGGCAAATCCCGATTTTGACTTTAATACAGAGAGAATAGAAATTGACGAAATGATAGAATCAATTCAAATTTTAATAAATGAATTTGATGGACCAGAGTCTGACTCTGCTTTTAAAAGAATTAGTACTAGAATTGAGCACATATCATGTAGAATAAGACGTTTAAAATTAGATAAAGAAGATCCTGATTACGAAGCTAAAATAGTTATAAAGAATGAATTCCACGCAACTTGTTTACATTTAGAAGCAGAATTACACGAGAAAATTCAAACAATAAATCCAGAGATTAATCTAACCCCATCTAGCTTTAATACATCTCAAAATGCTCAAATGAGTTCAACATTTTTCCCTACTACTATTCAGAATAAAACAGTACCAGTTTATGAGTTAGGAATTAATTTTGATGGCAACCCTAAGTCACTTTTATCATTTTTAGAAAATGTAGAAGAGTTAGCTCACTCTAGAAATATTAGTAAGGTACAACTTTTTGAATCAGCTAGTGAACTTTTTTCACAAAAAGCTAAATTTTGGTATCGTCACATAAAAAATTTTGTAACCGATTGGGATTCTCTTGTAGTTAAGTTAAAACAAGATTTTTTAAGTTCAGATATTGATGATGATTTGTGGGAACAAATCAAAAAACGTTTTCAAGGTAAAACAGAACCTGTTATATTATATATTGCTTGTATGGAAACTTTATTCACTAGACTATCACGTCCTCCTATAGAACAAACAAAAATTAAACATATTCGTAATGGCCTACAACCAGAATATAGGAAGAGACTAGCATTACATGATATTAACTCTGTTAATGAATTAGGTACATTGTGTAAAAAGCTTGAAGAAGCTGATATTTTAAGTTTATGTTCGACTAGTCGTTCCAGTAATTTTTATTTAGAATCTGAATTAGCATATGTCTCTGAAAGTTCAAGTCAATCTAAACCTTTTGAAGAAACTAAAAGAATTTCAAATAATAAAAATACTTATGTTAATAAATCTTATAGAAATTTTAAAAAAGATAGTAATTCTAGTAATGTTAATCCTAATGAAATTAAAAAATCTGTAGTTTGTTGGAAGTGTAACTTAGCAAATCATACTCATAGAAATTGTAGATCTCCTATTTCTAGAAAATATTGTTTTAAGTGTGGTGAAAATAATGTCACTATAAAAGAATGTCCTAAATGTTCAAAAAACGTACAATAGGTGATTATGTCGTTGGCCAGAGTTCACCTAGTAACCAACTTTCGCAAGCCAACAGCAAAAGTCCTCTTTCAGTAAACTATTTTGATAATAATGAATGGACACTATGGAAATGTAAAGTTAAAGATTTTTATAAAAATAGAGGCAATAAAGAAATTTCACCCCTTTGCATTCATAAAGAAAACGACAACAGGCCATACATAGAAGTAAAGTTAATCGATTTACCCTTAGTTGTTTTATTAGACAGTGGAGCTAATACTTCTGTCATTGGTAAAGAAGGTATAACAATATTAGATAAATATTTTTTATATTTTACATTCTAATTCATCTGAACATATTTTGGAGTTACCATTTAAAAGATGTTTTCTTAGCTCATGTTCTAGGTAATTTTCTGCCATACCTACCACACGTAGTCGAGGATGCAGGCTAGCAATTTCTTTAACACCATAGGGGTCAGCCATTTTTTTTTTGAACCAGTTTTCCATTTCTTTCAATATCAGAGTGATTACAGCAACAGATAAGAATTCCTCTATCTTTGATAGTCTTAGCCTTTGCCAATTGAAGATTTTCAGCTCTTGGATCAATATGACGCAAAACATTAGTCTTCGTTTTTGATATTTCCTGATTAGTTATTGGACGAATGATTATATAGCTGGGTTTGATTTATCCTTTAATATCTCTGAATACTTTCGTTGCTCAGAAGTAGGCACGTTTGTGGCAGCCTTAACAAAGTCACATTTATAGACGTACGATGACTGTTTACTGTAAAAACAGCAGTATCTAGTTTAGTTTTGATAACTGTATGCAAACGATCTTCATTTATAACAATGTATGACTTTATAGACGCTGAGCATTTCCAGGACAGCCCCGATACATTCTGCAATATTTCTATTAAGTTGTCGATTTTAGTAATGCAGATGACATGAAACAAGATTTTGCAGCCTTCACAAGAAATACTGGTCTACTGGTCTACTGATCGCTGAAAGACACGTTTCACAATTAACCATTATAAAATAATCATATTAGAGAACCATTCAATCTTTATCAACGGCTTTTTGCTTGGGCATAGATAAAATACAAGCTAAGCACTTCACACATTTTTACAATTTTAAGTTCTCCTTTTCCAAGGAAAACCAATTTACATCGAAGTACGACGTGACGGCAAACCGATATCATTATATGGATTGCTTCCAATTTATCAAGGGTACCTATACCATACTTTTGTTGTATTTGCTAATCGCTCACCATATAAAGTCACATGATTTAGAATACCTAATTATAGGTTGAAACTGACAAACTTTACGAATATGAAAACCGCGCAAACTTTACCAATTCTTCCTGTAAGTAACATTGTTCGGAAACCACTTTTAATATTTCACTTAGGTACATCCTTTAGGATCTACGATTTATTATTATATTAATTATCAATTTCTATAGCTACAAAAATGAAAACAGATACTATAATTTGCTGTTAAAAATCCGGTTGCTATCGATATCAAAGCGCGGCTATTAGTCAAATTATAAATAATTTTCTTCGTGATAACTTTTGCTGACCCAAATTACTTATTATTGTCGATCAATTAATAAGAGATGCATTAAAAAGAAAAAATTGGCAAATGTGGAGCACCTAGCGACATCCTCTTTAATACAGAAAATATAGAGCGTTTGATTTCGATACATACTTTCTTAATAAAATCATTTTAAATACCTTTCTTACAGTTTCCCTACGAGGTAAGGCAGGATCGGACTTCTGCTAAACAAATAATAATTCTACGATAATGAAATAGACTACAATTTTGCTTATATTAAAGAATGTTGATGCCATTTTTGTTATGTAGCTGCTGCGTTTTCTATAAAGGACAATGTTTATTATATCTTCTTTTAATTGTAACATATGCGTCTTGAATGTAACAGACCACAAAGAAAGAGAGAAAAGAGAAAGTTATGTGAGAAAAAAGAGAGAGTTATGTTAGTTAAAAGAGAGAAATTGGTCAAAAGATGCCTAGAAGATGTAAAAAAGATTATGTATTTTTGTTCACAATATATTTATACAAAACTTTATGGTGGTTTGAATAAAGTGCCCTTCAATATTGTTTTTTTTTACCTTTTTTAATATCTACAATACGAGTATATTGAATTACTTCACTTGTTTCGTTATTTTTGTTTCTTTATTCTTCAATCGCTTGATTAATTTTAAGTATATTTTCATTTTCCACTATTCATTTCACAATTTCATAAGTTTTTGTTTTAATATTAACAGATGTATTTCTACTGTTTGATAACCAATTTCTTGATAGTGTAAAATGGTTTCCATAATTATAACTGCACTTCCCTTAATCAAAACACTCTTTATATTTTACAACTTAATTAGTAGTTCAAATTAAGAAAACAGGTATCTAGTAATAATGATTTTACACAAAAATTGTTTATAAATATTTTGTTAGAATATCGGTAATCATTTCATTTGTCGGGATATCTTTTATAATAACTTGATTTTGGACAACTGAATCTCGAATAAAATGGTGCCTAATATCTATATGTTTTGTGCGTGTGTGGAAAGTATAATTTTTTGTGAGTTTTTGGGCACTTTGGTTATGTGAAAATACACAGATTGGTTTATCAACATCAAATATTTCTTGTATGAGACATCTGAGATAAATGGCTTTTGAGGCTTTAGATATTGCCATGTATTCTGCCTCCGTTGTTGATAGGACAACTGTCTTTTGTTTTTTAGGTTCCCAAAAGATTGATAAACGGTTCATTGCAAAAACATATCCAGTATATGACTTTCGATCCGTTAAATTGCTACCATAGTCAGTATCTGCATATCCGAATAGTTTTCGTCTTGATGTGTCTTTTGGAAGACTAGTGTTATATTCTTTGTTGTCTTAAGGTATCTTAGTTCTCAGTTGGCAGCTTTCCAATGAATCTCCCCATAATGTGTATTGAATTGGCTCAATATGCTAATTGCATGTGAAATATCCGGCCTATTACCAATGGCAATATACATTAGAGAATATATAAGCTGTTGATAAGGTAGATTGTATAATTCATCTTCTTCATTTGTGTAGGTTAGTGTAAACCGGGTTCCATAGGTGTAGCTACAGGTTTGGAGTCACCTAGATTAAACTTATTGATTAACTTTTCAATATAAATCATCTGGCTCAACAAAATACAATTTTCATGTTTTAATACTCGCATACCAAGACAATCTTTCAATATTTCCAGTTCTTTAACTACAAAGTGTTTCTTTAGAGCAATTTTGAGCAGACTCTCGTTTGAAATAGATGCAATGTTCGGGTTGTACTTGACATAAACAAATTTTATTTATCGCTGCACATACGTTTTTGTTCCACTGTCTCAGTGCCGTAAAAAGCCTTTTTTGTTCCATTGTCTTGGTGCTTGTTTAAGGCCGTACAAATCCTTTTTTAACAAAAATACTTTATTTTCATCTATATTTTGAACAAATCCATCAGGTTGCTTCATATAGATTTCTTTATCGAGATCTCCATTTAGAAAGGCTATTTCTCCAAGTGTTCTACTACTAAATTTAATTTAATTGCAACAGCAATTAGTAACCTTATAGAAGAAAGTCTAGTGACAGGAGAAAAAGTTTTTTTCATAATCTATTCCATAAACCTGGGAAAATCTTTTTGCCAAATTTCATTATTTCGCCATCTGTGCTTTTTTTTAATTCAATACACTTGCTTTTTATGATTTTTCTTTCTCTAGGTTTATCTACAAGAGTCCATGTTCCATGATTCATTAAAGAATTATATTCAGCTTCCATGGCTTCAATCCATTAATTGTTGTTTTGATCGTTTATTGCTTCATTATAATATGAAGTAGAAAAGTATTATCCTTACTAGCCACCATATACAAAATTATATCATCTGGCCATTGTTTCGGATGACGATCTCTTAGAGGATATCTTCTCTGATCTGAATATTTACGAATTCAGTACCGTTATCAGAACGTAGAATCTTTATCCATTTTCCTGTTTGATTTTCAGTAAGATTTTTAAATCCTACAAACTTTTCTTTATCATCACCTTTTGACTTTAGAAAATATCTGAAAGTTTTACGTGTAAAATCATCGGTGAAAGTCAGTAGATATAAAGCACCTCCCCAAGATTTGGTGCTCATAGGTTCACATAAGTCGGTATGTATTAATTCAAGCAAGTCACTTGTTGTTTTTGAAAGTGTAAACGGACTTTTACTCAATTTACCTTGTAAACATGGCAAGTCTGTACCAGTTCTCTCTCTTGAAAGTCTATACCCCAAACTTCTCAGTTTAGGAGTTTTTAGAGCTTGTACGTTGAGATGCCCAAGGTGTCTGTGCCAAAGATCTATTGCTTTTTATTTTGCAACATGGGCTTGAGTTTTCTGCACATTAAGTTTATACATACATGGAGTAAGGGGCAATAGCAACTACTGTACCAAATACTTTACAACTACGTTTGTTAAAAATTTGAAGCGCCTTTTTCGGAAAAAACAATTACAAACCCCTTATTAACTAAACTATTTACAGATAAATTTGGTACGTATAAAACATCATAAATTTGATGAATGCTTTAGAAACATTAATAAATACAGTAATCTTCCCTTTACTAAAAATTATATCATCATTTGCAAATTGGTCTCTTTTCAACCATGAGATTGCCCATCCAATCTTTTCTATTCTAAACCATCATGTGACAATGATGAATTATTATCTGAAGTAGGAGCTTTAAAAAATGATAAAAGTGTAACATTATTAGTATAGTTTGCTATATGAACATTAACATCGTTATCTTTCTTAACATTTCTTAATTTCCAGTACTTAGATACTACATGGCGTACACTTTAAATTCTTTAAATTTGATAAAATGTGTCTTAGCAATCAGACAGACATAATTTTTTATAATTCTAGAACTGTTTTGCGGCTCTTGTTGATGCTGCAGCCATTGTAGCTTTAGGGATTGCTCTTCGAGTACAATGTTCTAAATTTGAAATACACTCATCCATCTTGTCCAGTATATCTAAAATTCTTTGGAGCATTATATCAATAGTTTTTGTGTTTCGTTGGAATAACTGTTGAATTTATAGTTCTTTCCTCATATTTCTTTCAGCTACTTGGCTATATGTTCTGTTTTTATTATCTGTCGTTTTTTGTGTTTATTTTCTATTAATAACTAATGTTTTATTTTTATTATTAATATATAGCCTGTTATTCCAATGGGGTTGCGGAAGCAAGTTTGGTTTCTTCGTTTGCTTGTTTTTTATTCTTTGAAACTCTTGGAGGAGCATTTTTTGGTTTTTATATAATTAAATGATTGGGTTGAATTGAGGAATTGAGTACTCAAGTGTGTATATATAAATGTTTAATACAATTTTCGATAAAACATTGTCATCTTCAGGCCGTCCTACAAAGTTTAAAATTTAATACGAGAAGTAAGGGTGAAATAATTACCTTACGTCAATAGATATCTATCCAGAGTTAAAATTAAATAAAAATACATGGGTTAAAACATTGAATACATTTTTGAAAAAGGAGGTGTTGAAAATTAGCAAAACATACCCTTATATTTCGTATTTTACAAATACATTATCAGTTAAAAAAATTTAAATTTTGACAGTACATCGTACCTATTAGACAGTGGACAAATGACACATAGACAGACTGACACATGACATAGGCGTAAGGAGGGAGTATTCGACATTGGTTCTGGAGTTAACCGATCCATGTGATCTATACTTATTCAAAAATGATACAATGGTTGAAAAGTTGGGAAGGGTATAATTAGTTTCTGCAGGGCATGATCCACACAGCGGTCCAGAGAGACTTATTATAATGGTTTGGAGAAACTATCGTAGCTTCTAATTTTTAGAGTAGAGGAAGGGCAATGATTCTAGATCCATACTAGGCCAGAGAACTTGAAGGCGATAGACGTGACCAGACCCTGATCCATACATGGCTATTAGTCGAAGAGTGAAGGGTAAATTAGAAAAAGGTAAGAATAGAGAGATAATTTTACCGAAAAGTGAAAGGGGTAGAGAAAAGACAAATTACTACCTAGATCCATACTAGGCAGTAACAAATATAGTACAAAGACAACATTTTTACACCTTTTACGACACAGCTGTGTGCTGGGTTACCTATTCTATAACCGAGTAACCACGGTGAATAGGAATAAGTGTAGTCCAGGTTAGGGTCAGACTCCAAAACCAATAGCGGGTCCTCCTGGTTAGTTACCTAGTGAATTTACCAATTATGAAATTTAGAAATAACTGAAAAGTGAATTAATTACAATTTAAAGATGTTAATAAATTAGGGGTTTATGATTATTAATGGATTTAATATTTTAATTGAAATGGTGGGATTCCCAGAGGGCTTTAAATAATGGATTATAATTACAATTTAGGTGAATTTGAGTGTTTAAACAATGATCGGGATTCAAGTTCATTTCACGAAGGATCTCCAAATCCTCTAGAAGGTCCATCTTCTTAAAGTTGTTGACTGGAACACTATGTAAAATTTTTGTTGTTTGATGTAGGAGAGAAGCTATGATTATTAAATTTAATGTGATGTCCAAAATTAGATTTTTCAGGTCTCGATAAGTGTTCCTTGATGCGTGTCTCTAGAGGCCTGATGGTTCTACCTATATAAGTAGCTTTGCAGCTATTGCAATGTAATTTGTAAATGCCACTTCTCGACAACTTGTCAATCTTGTCTTTGGTTTTTGATAATAGAGTTTTAATAGTGTTGTGAGTTTTAAAGCAAATTTTAAGACTTTAAACATTATTTTGTAAAATTTTTGCAATATCAGAGGAAACGTTCCCGAAATAAGGTAAAGATCTGTAAATTAAGGTGTCACTTGTTTGTGTGACGGGAAATGCTAAGTTCCTTCTGTTTTTAAGGAGAACTCTGTTGATCATATTATCTACTATCTCAGGTCCAAAACCGTTGTTAACTGCTAGTTGTTTAAGTAAGTTGGTTTCAATTTTAAAATCAGTTATCGAGAGGGGTATGTTAATTAGTCTATGTACATAACAAGAAAGGGCTGACATTTTATGTTGAAAGGGGTGGTTGGAATTAAAGGGTATTAAGTGATCTGTTTGGGTAGGTTTCCTGTATATAGAAAATTTAAGGGAGTTAGTATTGAAGTTCGTACATCATCAACATACCGAAACCAGTGGAAGATATTATTAAAATTGTTGTTATTGTTGAAAATCTTATTGACTTCTAAGTCATCCAACAAAAGGTCAGCTAATTTTTTTATATAATTGTTTAAAAGCAGAAAAACAAAAGAACCCAGAAACTAGAGCAAGTCGTTTATGTTGTAGTTAAAAAATTATTCGATCTGGAAGCAATAAACTTGCTTTAGTTTCTTTTTAAAAAGTAAGATTTATATAGTTGGAAAATATAAGAGCTATAAGTAGTCTGAAAATTAGTAAAATTATCAATTATTATTAAAAAAGGTCTGATCGCAAAAATTTTCGTCAGACGACCCGTTTCCGAGTAATTCACCTTAAAGATCGATGTATTTTTTCGATTTGTCTTTTTATTTTGAAGTTTTGTTACTTATAAATCAATGAATATTTAAGAGACTCACGTTGGATTCTTAAAGAAAATTCAATGTTCTACAAAAAAGTTTTCTTAAAATTTTTGCCTAAAGTTTATTCTTCCAAAGTTATTCACGATTATAATCGAAGAAAAAATTGAAATCTTTTTGTAGAGTATTTAATTTTATATAAAAATAAGTGAGAAGGAATTTTATTCACTTTAATGTTTTGACAGTTCTAACGTAAAACATCAAATTATAAAAATCAAAAATAGCGATGATAGACCTCTTAAAATTAATAATAAGGGCTCAAATTTTCACGAAATTTCTTCTTGTCATCCCGAATGATATTCTCGATATAATTTTCAAAAAAAAAGCACATATAGCACAAAAATAAGTAATATGTAATTAAAAAAATATATAATAAAATTTTAAATTCTTGGTTTGACGAATTTGACAAAAGATCATCTGATTCATGCCGACCCTGCACTACTTTTTATAATTTCCCTATATGAGAAGAAATACGTGCAAAGTAGACGTGAATTGATTTGCACACTTTGTCAATTCTGAACGTACCAAGCGACAGATTTTATAAATTACACCAATGGCGTCGATAATATCAAGGAGAACCTTGAAAGGGATATAAAGAAATAATCATTTTTCAAAATCAAATTTTGAAATGAATAAAAATAAAACAAAAATTCAACTGGCTCTACACTAATTGAACTTTTTGTATAGAAATAATAATTTGAAAAATATAAATAAAATAAATCATATGGTTATAAGTATAATTGATGTGAAAATCCGCATAGTTTTAAAGTAATCATCCTCTTTTTGTAAAGACAAGGATACATACAGAATTTATCAAAACCATTCTTTAAATCGCACCCCTCTCTTAATAGTGACCACTGTGATAAATACGTTACAACTAAATAATTATCTGCACACTGTTATATTTAATGATCATATGAATGTGTATGTAACATATGTTTAATTTATCTAATTACAAACCAAGTAAAAATTCAAAGAAGACAGAAATGGTCCTTTGCACAAGAAATGGAGGAACCTCAAGATTTCCTAAACCCAAAACTAAACTTTGCAAGACACGTAAAGGTCTCAGTTGATCTAAGTAGATCTAAGTAAGTTAACATAAAACTGATACCTAGTCGAAAGAGCATACATTTCTTATAAACAATGCTGCTGAACCATATGACCTATAATAACATAGGAGGTTGCTCTGATGACAATAAATTTACTTTGCACGGTTAAAATAGAACCTAACTTGGATCTGGACAGGCGAGACTTTGGTTCTAGCGGAAGGCACTCGACAGGCTTCCACTGCTTCAAGGAACATAGACTCCATCTCACATATATCTTCTGTACGCCATGTAAAGTTATAACAGAACAAATGGAAGAGCTTTAAGTAGTAAGTACGATTTATATCTACATCGATGGTTCACAAACAAAACATATAATGTGGAATATACTCCAGATCCGTAAACATGAACCTAAAATGGGCTGTGAGCAACAGTGCCAGTGTAGTTCAAAGAGAGTTCACATGAACACTCATAGCAGCAAAAGCCAGAAACAATATCACTGAAAGAAACCTTCTCATCTATACAGATAGCAGATAAGCACTTCTCATCAGGACAAACCACAAATATACTCAAGGTTAGTACTAGAATGGTACCAAGCTTTGATCGACGTGTCCTTTAACAATGTGGTCACCTTAAGATGAATTCACTAGCCAATTCACTAGTCAAAAAGGCTGCCTAGCAAATACTTTTTGGACCTGGAACTTCAGTTGGACTGACATCATCGTTAGTAACAAATCTAAATAAACAGCTCCTTTTGTGAAAGTCGAGGAAAGATGAGTTGAAACAAGAAGCTACAGTTGCCAAGAAGCTTATCCCGACAAGACCACAGCAAACAAATACTTGACTATTACTAGACAAAATCTACGTTTGATCATTCTGACTGATCTGCCTAGTATGGGGCTGTTAGGCCCAAGTACAAAGAAGCAACCCACCTTCCACACTCCATAGATACTGATAATAACCTAAAAAAGAAATGAAATTGCTTAAAATGTTTTGGTTTATTAAAATCAGAAATAAATCTTAACTAATACGTTATCATCAATAAAGCCATGCATTACCATAGCGATAAAAGTTTGTATGGACCACGTCAGCGTCAGTGTATTTATCAAACTCGCCTGTTACTAGCCTTGCTCACTTCTCCCACTCTTATATTCTTAGTCTAGTTCGATATAGAATCACTTTGCTGACCTGGTAAATAAATAACTATTGTCTATTGTTACTATTATAAAAAGCAAGCAAAAATACAACGCTGTTGCTAGATACACGCTAAAGTGTACACAAATCAAAAAATTATGTACACACTAACCGTCATATTGCTTTGATGGGAGGTGTTTGTGTGAATGCGTCTTGTTTGTTTTCATTTACTCTGTGACTAGCAGTAATATTTTATAAACCTTAGAATCAAATTTCACATACATGAACAAATAAAAATAATAATGCCGTGACAAGAAAACGAAGCAACGACTTCTCGTATCTAGCTACGCCGACCGGCATAAACACCAAAGCCTAGACACAGCTCACCTACTCTGTCAAGACGTTTCGCGTGTATATAACTTTTTCAATTGCGTACAAGTTAGCATGTACCTAGACACTGTGAAAATATAACATAAATGTGTAGAAAATAGCTCATTATGAATAGTAAACAAACTACATGGTGAAACACACGCACATCAATCAGAAAATCACGAAAAACAAAACACATGTTAAAAAACGTATGGTATATAAACGCGTATATATTATTCATGTATTTACACGCATACTTACCTAGCCAAGTGGTCGTAGCTAAAATGTAGAACATATAGAATTTTGTATAGCAGGCAGAAGGCTTCGTACGTAACTTTTTTCATGCGTACGTATTATGCTTTTTACAATACTTATTATGCAATATACTAGGTCATTACAGTTTTTGTATATTATGTCATTTTAAATACTATAGATCATAAAGATTCACTAAATATTATATCATTTGTTTATTCTACAGTAGACGGTTCTACTGCTAAGGAGTCATCGTGATTTTGATGTAGGTTATCTTCGCTAAATCAGTAATCAGCCCAATGGGTAAATAAGTACATAAGTATAATAATAATATAGATTGATCTTAATGTCTAATATAAATATGCTGTTAACATCTGTTTTATTTAAAGAAGCTTTTCTAGGTGATTAATGAGTTTGCGATGTATACAATAGATTAGATTGCAAAAAACATTATAACAGAACAGGAAATATACTTACTAGCAGACTTAAAATCCTATTCATATCAATAAGATATCAAAGTAGACTAACCACTATTTTTTTTTTGTAATAGAAGAAAGAAAATCTCGGATGGATAAAATAAAAAATAAACTGAATGACATCCGTTAAAATAAAAAGGATTTACAACTAACCGATGGTCAAAACATATTATTATTGATATCGCCAAGACTTCTGACAGTGTTCTAAATCAACTATTTTGGTTCTATTAAAGGGAAGTAAAAGGCTCAAAGTCTGTCGACCACATAAATTTATTAGGTTGGGTTGCAAGCGCTTTCGACCTAAAAGGTCATCATCAGGCAAAAAATTTTTTGTAAGTGAGTAGGTAGGTAGGTACAATCTGCAATAATAATTTAGGATAACAAAACGTTTTTATAGAAATGCTAGGTGTCTTACCACTATGTGTCCACAGAAAAAATTAAATATGTTGAATTAAAATTTTAAATTGTAAAAATTGTTGTAAAAATTATATAAATTGGCACGTACTGCCTCCCTCATTCGAGGTTGGATATTGTTCAATCTTGAACCTCGCCTGCCTTCATCTAATGAAGGTGGTTATAAAAGATAATTTATATAATTTTTACAACAATTTTTACAATTTAAAATTTTAATTCAACATATTTAATTTTTTCTGTGGACACATAGTGGTAAGATACCTAGCATTTCTATAAAAACGTTTTGTTATCCTAAATTATTATTGCAGATTGTACCTACCTACCTACTCACAAAAATTTTTTTGCCTGATGATGACCTTTTAGGTCGAAAGCGCTTGCAACCCAACCTAATAAATTTATGTGGTCGACAGACTTTGAGCCTTTTACTTCCCTTTAATCTACTTCGGACCACTTTGAGATATGGATAATATTTGGAATTTATTTTGGTTCTTTTTAGAATTTTTTTTTACTATCGTACAATAATTCTTATCCTGGTTTAAGATAGATATAAAGATTAAATAACTATTTAAATCTCACTAAAAACCTTTTTCTACACTCATATGGATATCTACTCTATAATTTTAGAACACCTATTTCATTTTTAGACTAAACGAAACTAAGAGAAAGTTACTGAACATGTTAAAAAAGGTTACTAAAAAGTTAGTAAAAAGTTGGAAAAAAATTAGTAAAAAGTTAGTAAAAAGTTAGTAAAAAGTTAGTAAAAAGTTAGTAAAAAGTTAGTAAAAAGTTAATAAAAAGTTGGTAAAAGTAAGTAAAAACTTAGTACAAGTTAATAAAAAGTTAGTAAAAAGTTAGTTAAAAGTTAGTAAAAAGTTAGTAAAAAGTTAGTAAAAAGTTAGTAAAAAGTTAGTAAAAAGTTACTAAAAAGTTACTAAAAATTTACTAAAAAGTTACTAAAAAGTTACTAAAAGGTTACTAAAAAGTTACTAAAAAGATACTAAAAAGTTACTAAAAGGTTACTAAAAAGTTACTTAAAATTTACTTAAAAGTTATTATAATGATTACCAATAAATTGTAACTAAAATTTTACTTAAAAAATTACTAAAAAATTATTGAAAAAGTTATTTGAAACATTGATAAAAAAATTGTTAAAAGTTACTAAAAAAGTTATATAGCTACTTTTTAGTGGTAAATTTAAAGCAAAACATTTTATATCTTTGATATGAATGCCTTGAAGTTTACATTATTACATTTAACCAAAGACTAGGGTGGGTGCTCAGTGGTTAAAGTCTGGACTTCCGAATACCACCGTTGGTAGGGATATTTTTTAATTAATTTAAATAATTAAAAATTAATTATAATGCTCTGGTGGGATTCTCCAATCGACCATTTACTGTTGGGTTATAATTAAAACTGCTGTTTATGAAGTGGTACTGAAAAATACTAACATAGAACACACATTAAGAAAAAAATTAATAAAACTATAACTGTCTAATTAGTAAACTCATAAAATTAAAAAAGAATATATAAATGAGATTTTTTTATAATGTATTTATTATTCAGTAACAATTTTTAATTTCTACAATCTTAATGTTGTATTTTCATTAAAAAAACTTAATATTAATGTAAATATAAAATTTAGCTCTCAGACTTTTGAAATATCCATAATCATATGAGACAACTCGCCTAGGAATCGTACGTAACTAATTTTTGACTTCATTGGCATATTAGACTCTAAGATGTTTCATTAAACACGTCCAAGAACCGTAATTGGTGATGGGGCAAAACGAACAGCTCATCTTGCCCTGATCATTATGCCATGAACAACATGTTACAGGTTAAAAGAAATTATAGGATTTTATTGAATGACAATTAGAATAAATGAATAGTAATATGAATTAAGTAATCATTTGTTCATCTACCAGTTCTAAGAAATGTACTAGAACTAGACTTTTAATTAAAACGTTTTGTCTTTGTTTACCTACTAGATTAGACATAAGTTAGTCTCTTTTCAAGTATTGGAACTTATAAACTAACAAACTATTTAATCATTTGGAGGGTCTTATCAAAAGGGAATATGCCATTTTGTTCTTCTTATGAGTGCTTTCGTCAAGAACAAGTGTCTCAACATTTTTGTGGATTTTTCCAAAAGTTCTACGATAAGAAGATTTCCGAATTGTTCTGTTGAATAGAAATTCGACAACCAAGGGTTGGAAAACTTACAGAAACTTTTGATCAGGAGGCCCTTAGCAAATTTATTAATCTTAGAGGCCACACCACAGCAAGGTACTTTAAATAAAGACTTATTATTAATAATATATAAAGATACTTACGTTTTTCTCTCTTTTAGCCCTTCTTTTTTTATATTTTTATGTTTCCTCTTATGTCTCCAAACATATTCATAATTATTGTACATAACTTCCGACATTATATTCCTCTGTAAACGTCGCCTTCGAAGAGATCTTCACCCAGACCATCCATGGCGAATCATTGACTGGTCATATACGTCCCTAGTTTAATCCCCTTGTGATATATCCAGACACTAGCCACGGAGAATCATCGACTGGTCTCATACCGGAGGTATACCTAGTCTCATCCCTAACCTGCTATACAATGTAACCTTCTATGCTTTATTAATCGGGATTTCGGATTGCGTTATTGGACATTGAAACAACCTGATATATTTTGAGAAATATTAGGCTACTCGAATTTGTACATATATATTTAGTTGTAAATTTTTATCAAGTTACTTGGTTTATAGTATGAACTTACCATATATTGAACTTGTCCGATTATTTCAAGCATTGAATGCATTATAAAATATTTAATTACGAATGACGTTGTACGCCGAAAATATGAATATTTAAGGTCCATATAAAATTAGTGAATCTAATATTATAACATATAGGGGTAATAATAATCTATAAATATTTCAATATTTCACGTTGACATAATTCAGCTTTATTAAACATAATTGTAAAATATTTGTGTCATTTAACATCGTGTAACATAACCTCACTATTTTCCACATGGCAAGACCAGGAAAAAATAAAAAGAAGATAATCAGACTGTCCCGGTCGAAGAAATCAACTTAAATAAAACCACGTAAGGTAATCGATTAGTTTTTATTGTAATTATCCCCTTAAGTACCTAAACCCCTAAGAAATATTCAACATCACCATATTATAGGTCAGATACACTTAAAATTAGTTTTCATTATGTTTTAATTTAAAACCCTCTACATGTGTATCAAGTATTATAAGTAGTGCACAATTTTGTATGCACTTGTAAGTTATTTGTGGAAGAAAATAACAAATTTTTTACTTCACTTATTGAAACAAAAAAATATCGCTGACGGCCATAAACATGCTTATACAAGACAGTAGCACTGCATGTGAGGTAAACTGGCACAGGACGTTATTGTAGGAATTACATTTTTATCAAGGTAAGTAGGGCTAATGTTCGTTATGGCCGGGTGCCCGTTATACCCCGGCTTCCCTTACTGGAATATATTTCGATAAAATATGTAAAAAACATATATAACATTAACTAGTCTTAGAACTCAGAGGGTCACGACGGTTTAGGATCTTCTCAAACACCGACAAAGATCGAAAAGTGTCATAAAATTTAAGAATAACCAGTATTCTAGGGTTTAATATGCGATGTCTCTCATACAATAAGGAATAACAGGTTGGAGATGAACATATGATTACTATCTGAAACAAATAATTTTTTTCAAAAATAAAACTTTTAAAAATTATTTACAAAAGAAAAAGAATTTATCCTACAGACAAAATATTTTAGGAATCTGAGCACTTAGTATTAAGACAATTGTTTCTTTTTAAAATAGTTACTTTTCAGTATAATAACAAAAGTCATTTTAAAAGAGTAATCCCTAATTAAGTCGTAACACATTATATTAGCAAAACAATAAAAATTTTCAAATAGAACTAAAAAGAAAACAAGGCGATGATCATCTGGTTTTATAGCACCTTGAATAATTTCCGATATACCTGAAATTATAAAAAAATACTAAGATGTACTGTAGATTTACAACAAATATTAAAAAGTTAGAAAACAGGTCTAGATATAAAACATTACATTGATTTTTGAGAAAACATCAAACGAAACGTCAAACAAAACGTCGATTTTTTTCTTTAACGTTTATCTATAGTACGTTCTCTATAGATACACGCGAGATACACGCTTAGGTCCTTTTGGCATTGCTACTGCGCAGGATTTTTATCTTAAACGTTAATCTATACCGCGTTTTCTACATAATGTCGTTTTTCCGTTTGAATATGATTAATAGCAGCCAAGAAACACAATTAGGTCCTTTTGGCATTGGCACTATGCAGGACTTTTCTTTTAAAAGTTAATCTGTACAACTTTCTCTACCTAATTCCGTTTTTCCCGTTTGAATCGGACCAATAATAACCGAGAAACACGCTTAGGTCCTTTTGGCATTGCTACTGCGCAGGCTTTATCTCTTCAACGATCATCTATATCGCGTTCTTTACATGATGCCGCTTTTCCTGTTTGAATCGGACCAGTAATAACCGAGAAAGACGCTTAAGCCCTTCTGGTAATCGCATGATTTTTCCTTTCGGCGTTAATAGAGATTTAATTCCCCCACTCCCCACACTCCCCGCCTCCCCTTACTCTCTCTATTACCTATTAAATATGTACTTCTTACTCTTACACATTGAATTCCCTATGTGAGGCCGTTGTAGCTTTGTCTCTTTACTATTAAAAACCATATAATTAGAAATAATGAAAAAAATTAGTATAAATAATGTTTCATTTAAATATGTATTTTAAAATAAATAACTGCAATTTCACGCACGAATCAGGATATTTTTTTTGGTTTATTTTTCAAAAAACTTAACTCCATTATTTGTTTTAACAATTTTGATAGATAACTTTTGTTTCTTCAATAAAATTAATACATATTAATTCTTGTATACGTGAAAATGAAACCTTTCACGTTACGCTTATGTTCGTACGCATAGGAAACTGGTATTGCGAGCAATTTCCATTCATGATAAATGGTAATCGGAGATTCTTGATAAACAAGTAAACAGATTTTTCTAAAATACCCTGCGCCTTTGCTATATAAACAACGATACACTCCAGTTTCACAATCAGTGCATTTAGAGAACATTTTCCGTAACGATGTTCTCGAAAAATTTTCTTACGCTCTTATCAGTGCTGTGGTTGACGTTCGGAGTGATTTTCGCGAAAGAAGATGAAGAAAAACCCGAACCGAAACCGAAAAGTGAATACAAAAAATCGCTGTCTAGAGACTGTGCTACCACCTACACCACGACATGTTTGAAATTGGACATAGTGTCTTGGGTCGACAAGTTAAACGAGGAAGACGACTATAGTGTTATACCGGGTGTATCGGTGATCAAAGAAGACAACGGGGATAAAAGCAATACGGCTGATATGGTGGCCGAGCTTGCTAGGGACTTCCCCAACGATCCCGATGCTCGACTGGACGCGTTCCTGATGAAAAAAGTGTCTTCCTACCTAAACAGCCATTCATTGCGCCTGGATTTACTCAACAAGGACACGGTTGAATCAGCCAGGGTAAGCGGCCGTGGAGGAGGCGGAGGAATCGGTGGAGGCGGCGGTGGAGGTGGAAAAGGAGGGGGTGGAAGTGGTGGAGGTGGCGGCGGCGGCGGTATGGGAATGATGATGGCGGCAGGAGCTATGATGAAAGGCACCCTCTTGGCCCTATCTCTAGGAGGTATCGCTGCAATAGCAGGTAAAGCCCTGATGACCGGTCTGATTTCTTTGCTCATATCCGCCATTATTGGACTCAAAGCCCTCACTCATGGACATAAGTCGACCACTTATGAAATAGTTTCGAAACCTGTGTACAGCCATTCTAATTCTCATTCAGTGGGACACGAGGATCATCATGAGCATCATCCTGGTGGTTATGGACATACTTCGTATGGAAGAAGTTTTGATATGCCGTTACCATTGGGTTTGCAACCTGAGTACAAACCAGCCTGAGAGATACCAAAATACCTTAATCTTAATTTATTTTTTTTTTGTTTTTATTTATTTTGTGTTTTATTTGAATAAAATATTTTGAACGTTTAGTGAGTTTTTAGTAATCCTAAAGTAATATTTTGATTTCTGTTCTCTTAAAATCTGAGAGTTTTTTTTTACAAAACAGTTAGGAAATAATATTGTCGGAACTCATATAGCTAATTTAACTAGACCTGTTTGAATAGCTTGAATAGCTCTCGTTAAATTGACAATAAAAGTGAGTCCTTGTTAATAAAGCAATGTTTATTAGCTACACTAATTTACCTAATTTTAAACTCATTATATTTTTAAATCATATCTTAAAAATTAAACTAATGAATTTAATGACAAGAATTCTGTAGAACTTGGCAAAAAATTATTTAATATTCCTACTCGAAATACCATAATGACAGAAACATTTACTTAATAAAGAACCTTTTTTTCCTCAAATTTGATACCTATATCACTCTTGAATTATGCTCACTCCTCAACCTGGCTCTTGAATAAATATAACGGTAATTTTAGCCCGATCTACTGTTATAGTTTAATCAGGGGAGATAGTGAAAAAAAGAAACGTGGATTCCAATGTTTCCCAAAAAGTATCATTATCTACCCCTGAAATAATTTTTGTCAGGGAAATGGGTACATTAAAAAAATACAATGAATATATCATGGAATTTAATTTTATAGATTGGGGAGTTATCTAGTTCGTGTTGGTCTATGTTTCAATGAATGATGAATGACTTTGACAAAAATGACAAATTAATTAAATTAAAGGTTATGATTAATTATAAATCAATGTAGGCATTCCAACGACCTGTCAAACAATAGGTGCCAGTGGGAAATTCTTGTGACATAGTCTTGCAACTTGGACGCTATTTTTATTCGAAGTAGTACTTGCCAAGCCTGCCAATTTATGAAGAAATGTATAGGTGGGTTTTTTAAATATTATTTTTATTGTGTTTGACATAAAATATTTAAATGTTATCCATTATTCATGATTTAACGTAAAGTAGATAGAATACACCATATGTCGCCACCCTAATGGAGATGCCATGAGGCAATTGTTTTGCATATGATACGTTTTATTAAAAATGACACCACTGGGCGTGGCTTAAATGGTTGACTAAGCAGGGTCGTATTCAAATATAATTAAAGTCCGTATGCAGAATTACAACTTTTAAATGACTTACTTACCTAAGATTTGTTTCAACATGATGGATTCGAAATTAATTTGATGACATTGCGCAATTATGACTTCTACACTATTTACTATTATTTATTAACCGTTTTCCGACCAAGCCAATGCCAAGACCATAAAAGAGATTAATATTATTATATTGTTCTGTCTTCGCCGAAACCGTCCGATATATGAACTGTGTGATCGAACATCAACGTTCGATTAACACTGTGCATCAGATTTGTTAATCTCATTGTGCTTTAAAACTAAAACCCGAACTACGATTTTTCGTTCAAGGACTCTCTTGTCTTGATCAAAGCTGCCAATATCAAAATCTGACAATGAGGAGAATTATGACATCAAATTACCAAACCGAAAACCAAACCACTACGTGAATTGTGAATAAATATATTTTAGTAAAAATACAGCCGAGTTTGTAGAAAGGACAATTTATTACTTTTAAATGTAAAACATGTAGGTCTTTCTGCTGCAGATGACATACATTAAAAATATGACCCGCTACAGTCAAAAGTTTAAAAAGACCAAAAATTCAGCTAGGTATGACTTGATGGTTAAAAGTAGATGGAAGAAAACCATGATCAAAACTATTCTGTCAAAACCAATAACTAAAAAGACTCAGCTAATAGTTGTTGGTTTTATTTATGTTTGAAATAATAAATTATATAGGGTAGGTACATATATTACTAAGTAAGCAAGCAAGTACTTACTAAAGATTTCTATAATTGGTACCTATGTATAATAAACAACAATCTCACAGATGCACAGCATACAACTATACAAATGGAATTATAGAGATAATATATTTTAAAAATAGGCATTCAGTTGCGATTTGTGATTACAAAAAGAAAACTTTAACCACTTTTTCTGATCAGTAATGTTAGTGTTATAGTGAAAACGTTTCTAGAAACTGGTGTTTTTAATCCTAATGGTGAATTTCCAAGAAAAGTGCATGATGAAAATTGTTTTGACCAAAATTTTGAATGTCATGCCATTTAAAAGGAAAAACTGTGGCTGTAGATAACATTTGACACAAAATATTATCCTGAAAATAACTGTTTGGTTGCATTGGAGGAATAATTTCTTCATTGGTACTTTTTTAGGGTGCAAGGATGACTTGACATTACTAAATTTAAACCTTTGTTATAAGTTGTCTTTTTGCTTTAATTTCTGATACACCTGTATTGTACATACTTGAAAAATATAAAATTGTTCAAGTGGGAAGTTTATATACAAGGTGTCTCATTGAGAAAGGGATACAGAACAACTGAAGAGTCTGATTAAAAATAAAACTATGCTTAGAATACGAATATTCTTCATTTTAATTTTGAAGTTCCCAACAAAAGTACCTATATGATTTACTTAAAAAACATCAAAAAATATATAATTAGAGTTCACATAAGTGTAATGTATCTTATAACATCCAAAAGTTTTGCCAAATTTGGTAAAATTATAGGTAACTCTTCAGTTTGTCTGTGTCCCATTCTTAATAAGACACTTCAAATTTTTTTTTATTATTTAAAAAAATATTTATTGACCTTTAAACAACACTATTTTGTTGTTTTGATGTCTTATGCTACCAGCTTTATTAACTCTAGTTTTAGTGAGATATGTTAGTCGGATACTAACATATTTATCAACTATGCACTTGATTAATAATATTCTATGATTATCCAACACAAACTGGTCCAAACTGTGCTGCATAATATTCGAAAAGACATTAGAATTTATGAATTCTTTTAAAACTAATGTGCTGATGATATCAACTGATGTTTTTTTCTTAGAGTCTTTCATAATTTTTAATATTTTTTCACATTTTAAACAAATGTTTATTACATCTTCCGATGGATATTGCAAACCATTTTTATTCTTTATATCAATGAATGAAAATAGAAACAAATCTCTAGTTTTAGTTATTAAAGCATCTAGTCATTGTTCACAAATGATTTTCTTTTTTAAATAATAAACAAAACATATCCAGAAATGTAAGTGATTATATATTTAGAAAAGGAGGAGACTGGATCTGGTAAATAATCATGATCATTTTCAATAACATTCACTTTCTCAAAATCGTCAATATTATCAGACATTGCATATTCCTTTGAAGTAACATTTAGCTGGCTTCTTATATTGCACTTTAAAATAGTTAATTCCTCCAAAGGAATACAATTTCCACGAAAACTATCTCTTAATTCAACATGAACTAAATTTTTTTTGTATGCAGACTAAAATTGCCTGACTGTAGGATTATTGTTAAAACCTCCATGAGACCGTATTGAACAAAAAAATAAATCTAAATTTTGTACAAAGGCAAAAATTTTAAAAACTTATTTTCTACAATTGAATTATTGTATAGTAATTTTAGGCTTGCAATGCATATTTTTAAACCTAGAAAGCCAGTGGATCTATCAGTTTCTAATAGAAGTATACCATCAGCATGTGTTCTTAAAGAACTAATATATTTATCGACAGAGTCAAGAAAAATACATGTATTATTGTAATTATTTTCAGATAGAGGTTTCTTATAATTGAGTTGCAAAAGATTTCGTGAATTCAGGATGTCAAACAGAATGTTCATTTTTCTAATAAAATTAATTGTCGCCCCAGCATTTTTAAAATCTTCAATATGTAGAATGTTCGCACAAAAATCTAAGGCAGTTGCGACGCTTTCGCTAAATAGTTGGGTTGCAAAACAAACTTTCATTTTTTGTTTTTTAAAAGCTATGTGTTGCGAGTTTAGCTTATTTGCTAAGTGGAAAGATTCATTTTCCTGTAATTCGTGAAGTTGTTTGAAATACTTCCACTTAACAATTTTATTTTCTTCATTTACAAATGAATACTTTTCTGCTAAAGTATTTCTAATTAACTTTAGCATATGTGGCAGATCTAAAACTATAACAATTTCTTCATTATTTGATGGATGCTTGAAACTAGTTTTTAAAGTTGTATGATGTAAATTACAGCCCAAGAGTTTGGCCATTGTTAGATTATTAGAAACACCATCAAATGTTAAACTTACAACACTAACACCTACTTGATAACATTTCTTTAAGCATTCTAATACCAGCCCCTTTTTCTGTTCACCTGTCATACTTGAAATTAAAAAATATCCTAGTGGAATTTTCCAGCTTCCATTTACACAATTTAATAAGAAAACCAGAGCATTGTTTGCAAGCATAGTTTCATTTTCACCCGTTCCTACATCTACACAACCATAACTTCTACGTTCGCTTCCAACAAACTCCTCATGTTGACGAATGGCCATTTCACCCATAATAAGTGCACAAATTATTTTTTCATTGGAAGAATTTGATTTAATCTGTAGGGCATTGAAAGCCTCACTTGTGAATCCAGGCTCACCTTTTTTACTTTGATACCATCGACTGATTGTACGGACATGTGGTAAGCTAGTGTCAAATGTTCTTCTTACATAATTATAAGCAGCAGGTGAGTAATAGTGGAGAGTTAAGGAAAACACTTTTAGCTCTTCTGAATACTTCTTAGGCAATGGTAGGTTAGACTTTTTTTTTAATTGCCTGCTACATATCTCAATGGGGCCCCCAAGTTTTGACATTATATCTAACTCATCTTCCTGTATCAAACGTTTTTTACTTATTCACTTTTCGAGAAAGTTGTCGTCTTAGCAATTTTAATTTTTGCTTTCTTTTTGCACTTGTTGCCCGGACAGAGGAGAGTGTATGCAATATTTTTTGTTTCTTTGGCGTCAGCGGTTCTTCATATGGAATATTTAGAGAAGAAGTAGAAGGTACAGGTAATTCGATCTGACTGGTTTGATTTGCTGGTTTAATAAGAATATTTGATAGGATTCTGATTTTTGGAGGAAGAGGTGTAGGTATGGATGGGTTAGTCTGAAACAAGATTTGGTATGTTATAAAGCCTTAAATATAGATCTATGATACAAAAACTACTAGTTTAAGTTCCAAAACTACTAATTTTTAAATATCATTAACTTCGTAATATGTTTTAAATTATATTTATTGTGTATTGTGAACAAAGTCGGCAGGTTTTTAAATTAAGGAACATCAATTTATTGTTTGTTCATTTAATATTAATAATAATTGTAATGTGGTACATGAGCGGGCATATTATTTTATATCATGAGGATGAGGAGGTACATAGCAGTGAGTGATGGCCACAAATCTAATTAAATAATAAAAATACATCACCAGTATGTATTATTATACAGTATATTCATTATCAAAACAGTGTAATAATAGGAAATTAGAATCTAATAAAAACTGCTTTTAAATACTTGAAATTTTATTCTAAATTATGTGTTACTTAAAAAGTTAGTCATTTAAGTGTAATTAAAAGTTGGTTTTTAAGTTTAAAAAAGAAGTACCGTCTTCAAAAAGGTAACAACAAAATTTATCTCAAAATTAGATGAATAGAAAGAATTAAAAAGAGTCTATAACTACCGAAATTGATACCATAAGTTCGACTATCGTGTCTTCTACACCTAGCCACTTTGATAGAGGTCAACTAAATTTATACGAGGCCTGATTAATTAATATGTAAATAAAATTATGGCAGAAAAACTAACGCTAGCTGATCTATATCAGAAACTATTACTATCGCAAGAAGAGAATACAAAAAAAGTGATTAAAAGTATTGAGACTAATAAAGCTGAACTAGAAGCAAATTTGGAAATAACCGTAAAAGAAGTCAAAAAATTTCAAAGTAGAAATATTAATCTGGAACGGAAAATAAGAAAAAACAATGTTATTATTTTCGGCATTAAAATTAATAAAGAGAACATATTACCTAGTACCTTGGAAACGCTGAATAACTTATTCCAAACTAATTTCATAGCAAGCGATATCAAAGATGTTTATTTCACAGGGCGTACCGAAGAAAAACAAGGAGTTTTGGTTGAATTCGTTACATTTTTTCAAAAATTGAATATATATAAAAACGTACAAAAACTGCAAGGAAAAAACATTTCTGTTGTTAACGATCTTTGCCGGGAAGACCAGGAGAGTCACAAAATTTTAATAAAACACTTGAAAATAGCAAGAAGCCAAAACAAAGAAGCAAGAGTTAAAGGCTTTCGATTATTAGTAAATGGTAAAGAGCCAGCTACGGATAGTACCGAATACGAAACAGACGTAGAAGATGAAGAGAGAGAACTTGACACAGAAAATATCGTGAAGATAAATTTGAATTGCAAAAGAAAAAATCGAGACATAATATCGAGTTCCGAAAAAAAAAGAAGAAAACGAACAAAGAAAAAAGAAAAATAAAGAAAATATTGGTTTTTCAAGATCAACACGAAGTACAAAAAAATTTTAAATGCTCCTTATAAACAGTAGGTATATTTATTTTAATTGAAAAGAGATTGCAAAGGCATAAAAAGACAATAATTATTATCATTTTCTACTCTGAATTTGGGCAAATATAAATACATTTAAATTACAGGTATATCATTATAAAGTTCTTTGTTTATTTGGACATTATTATTTATATATATGTTTTCTCTTTTAATTGTAAATAGGCTGATAATCACATGAATCCGTATATACAAGAATATAATTATCAACCCATAAAAGCATTACAAATTAAAAATGTAACAGATTTTAATCAATTTATTTCGAAGGATACAAACTGTTTTAAAATATTTCACACAAATATTCGAAGTGTTTATAAAAATGCTGATAAACTTTACATCTATTTAAGCCAATTAATAGAAAATTTCGAAATAATTGTCCTAACTGAAACATTTCGAATATTTGATAAAACAATTTTTGGATTACAGGGATACCATACAATATACAATGAAGGAGAAAATAATAGAAATGACGGTGTTCTAACTTTTATAAAAGAGCATTTAGATTATGAATATTTCATAGTTAACATTGGCGATTTAAAAGCAGTACAAACCAAAATTGTATTAGGATCTAAAAAAATATTAATAACATCAATATATCGTTCGCCGAATGGCTCAATACCAATTTTCATTGAAAATTTAAATTTGTTTCTAACAAACAATAGACATAATTGTGATATTAATATACTTACAGGGGATATTAATATTGATTTTTTAAAAGATAATGACGAGCTTACAGAGAACTACAAAAATATTCTAGAATACCACAATTATGTATCGTATATAAATGATATTACGCGGCCTGATAGTTCAACATGTTTAGACCATTTTTATGTAAAGGCAGATTCACTGGAGCAGGAACGTTTTAAATCTTTTATTTTTGAAGATAAAATCACTGACCATCGACCCATAGCACTTCTATTCGAATTAGACGATGAACAAAAATTACGCGGGAGAAGATGCTTTTATAAAATATATCAACTATAATAAATTAAAAAAAGATCTACAACAGGAGTCATGGAATAGTCTTTATTCAAAAAAGAATTCTAATGAAATTTCAGAGAGTTTTATCAATACTCTAAAATTATACATTAATCAGAACACAAACGAGTTAAAAGTAAAATTAAAAAATAATAGTAAAAATTGGATTACCCCGAGCCTTTTAAAATCTATTAAAGAGAAAAATAAAATGTACAAATATTTATCAAAACATCCAACAAATATTCAATTACAACAAAATTATAATCAGTATAAAAATAAACTAAGCAGACTAATTGAAAAGGCCAAAAAATTATACGTACAAAAGGAAATAGAAAAAAATTCTAACAAGTCAAAATATTTATGGAACTGTGTCAATCATATTTGTAACAAAACAAAACCTAAAAAAATAAAAAGTAATAATATACAAAATCAAATAATAAATGATAAAAACGTTATTGCTGAAGAGTTTAATAAGTTTTATTGTGAAGTTGGGGAGAACTTAGCGAGTCAAATTGTAGAGCCTAGCAATTTCCAAGAAAAAACTATTGCAATAAATAACAGCTTATTTTTGTATCCGACTAACGAGGAAGAAGTTCTTAGTTTAATAAAATCTTTAAAATCAAAAAAATCACCAGGTCAGGAAAATATTAACTCAGACCTTTAAAAAAACGTATGTAATCAAATCGTATCACCTTTAGTACACCTCATAAATAGTACGTTTTGTACAGGATGTTTTCCAAAAATATTCAAAACCAGGTTAATTAAACCGTTATTCAAACGAGGAGACGTTGAAAAGATTGAAAATTATCGACCGATCTCTTTAATATCTAATGTAGCCAAAATCCTTGAGAAAGCTATCAAAACGCGTATAATAAAATTTCTAAATAAATTTAATGTTCTTTCTAATAACCAGTATGGATTTAGGGAGGGGAGATCGACACAAGATGCCATACATGCATTAACTTCAGAAATATATTCCTCTTGAGATAAATCTAAACCATCACTTTGTATCTTTGTCGATCTCTCCAAAGCCTTTGACACGGTATGTCACAGGAAATTACTAGAAAAATTGAATCAAATTGGAATCCGTGGCAATGCATTAACATTATTTGAGAGTTACCTTTCTGGTAGGGAGCAGGTGGTAAATATTGAGGGTACAATAAATTCTCCAAAAATAATTACATACGGAGTTCTTCAGGGAACGGTGCTAGGACCAATACTTTTTACTATTTACATAAATAATCTTATGATACAACCGTCAGTGGGTAAAATATTGAGTTTTGCGGATGATACTGTGATATTGTACCAAGACCATAACTGGAATGACTTGAAAAAAAAATGCTGAAAAAGATTTTCAAAATATTATTAACTGGTTTAATTATAACAAACTAACTTTAAACTACGAAAAAACCAAGTACTTATCATTCGCCTCTTATTCAAATGGACTTCCAAGTATGGGACCAAATTTTGAGATATTGTGGGTCTTTTGAAAACCTATAATAAAAAAAAGTTAAGCATTCTAAAAAAATTCTAACTTACACTCCTTATACTTACTTATGAAAACTTAAATTAGATATTTTCTTACGCTCTTTCACTAAACAGTTTTTACAATTAATTTCGGCACACTTAGTCATGATTTTTATACAAATTAATAAAAAAAAAACACTTATTAAGATAGATATAATGTTGAAATATTTAAATTTGAACAAAGTTCTGACAGCTCTTTGACAACTATGACATGACCACTAAGAGAGGGGGAAGGGGTGTCGTTTTTTTGGCATGTCATCTCCATAGTATTCAACCTCATTGATACCTAGTAAAGCTGTAAATTATACAATGTGAATATTGTCCAATAGAGACAAATGTCGCGGATTTATTGACAAAACCACTTCCTGCAAAAGGATTAGTCTTTCTTAGAGAACTGTGTGGATTAAGGCATCATGAATGAGAAGGAGTTTTGGAATACATTCGTGATTATTTATTATTTATACCCTGTATATTATTTTTTTTGAGTTATTTGTCAGTTTTTGAATGAAATAAAAAATATTGAGTCTGTAAAAATTTTAATAATTTTTAATTCTCCTGCACATCTCATAATATAAGGATAAATAAGACCTTAAAATCTAATAAATTCTGTGTATTAATATTAAAATATTATTTATTATCAATGTTTAAAGAAAAAGTGATTTGTAAGCTGAAATAATTTTATATAAAAAAATAATTATAGTCAATTTTTATTATACCCAATTAATTCGTTACTTTCATTTTTAATACAATACAATTTAAATCTCAAACTGAATAATTTATTAACTTGAAAGCAAGATATTATCTGCTCGTAATAGCATCATCATACTTTGAATAAAAAAAGGATATTTTTTTGCAAATAGAAAATAGCAGCAACAGAAAGTTGACGTTCACTTCTTTAGTTTAGGTTCAAATGGAATCCAATCCCTAAATTTAGAACGAAGAGAAAGAGAGAGAAAAATAACATTTTATGCACTAATAACGGTTCACGATCGATAGTAAAATCTTCAAATTTGAAAGCTCACGGCCAAAAAATGGAAAGTGGTAACTTTTTTATGCAATGAGTTAACAAACTTTAAATGAGCTATTCGTTACTGTAAAACAAACAAAAAATTCTTGCTTAAAACAATGTAAACGAACTTATTTAAAAGAATAATTGTAGATGTGGAATATACAATGTGTTTCAGATGAATTTGACCGCTTCTTTAGGTCTAATAGTAGATGCATAAATAGATTTTAAATACAACTATTCAAAATATTTTTTTGTTGTAAGTAAACAAATCTTTAGGTGCGTTAATTATGAAAAATAATTTTTTCCAATATGAGAAAGTAAGCATCCAAGAACCAGAAAATCAGATGACCAATAACACCATTAAGACTTAAAGGGAAAAAATTACACTAGCTGCAATATTTTTACCATTACAAGACAAGCAAAAATTAATTTATATTTGTGTACTTAAAAAAATTAGGTAATACATTTTTTTATCTGACGGTGATTACACCTCCAAAAATACCATTTGTAGTTCAAGATTAATCATAGTCAAAGGAAAATAATTGCCCCAAACTGCATACGAAAATGGATGTACAATGTACATATCAACCTTCTGAGAAAAAAAAAACGACTCATATAAGATTTCAGACCTATTGCATTCCTTCATTCTTGGAAAAATTTCATCAAACTCCACAAAGTACAAGAAAACTTTAATAAGTATTCACACTAGTCTCCACTACTCCTTACTCTAAGTAATAATCTTATAACAACTAAGAAGAACAGAAGTCCAAACATTGCTACTTGAAGCTTAAATATTTATAACTAGAACAGCTTATTCATGAAAATTAAGACATTCATAAGTATTACTTAATAAAATGTTAATGGAGTTTGCTTAAAAATATAGTTATAAGTATACCTTTTTTTGGTGTGGAGAAATGCTCTTTGCAAACCCCTCTGTCTAACAGGATGTGACTAGCTCCTACGTACTACCCACTAAAATTTCACCTCTTTCCATGGCCTTTTGAAAAGTGCACCGGGACCAATCTTTTAATTTTAACTTTAGTGCATTCCCTAGGTTCATTCCATCTCTTGATGTTCTCTCTCTTTTATTTTTCTTTTCATTACTTTCCTAATAGAGTTCGCAATTCTATTCTGTTTTTCCAAGCTTTCCGTCATACCCACAATGATGTTTTGTGGGGTTAAATTTAAAATCATACATTTTTGTATCATTTTCCTATTAGTCTGGGTATATGAGTTAATTTGCAAAACAAACTTGTAGTTGGTAAATAATAATTATTTTCTAAATATTTTTGTGGTCTGTACTGTAAATAATCGTTCCTTTTTTTATTGTCTTCGGACACTCGAAAAACCAAATTCGTTAATAATAGACATTTTTGTGGTTTATAAGTCAAATATTTGTTTTTTTTTATTATTTATAATTGCATTTGAAATAGAGGTCACGGTTCGTTAAAAAATCTTTGGGTTATGACTGTCCACCACAGAGACACCATTATTTTATTTATAATCATCAAGAGGTAAACATTACTGTATCAGTGTTGCCAGAGGCCTCCAAAAAATTGTACAGATCCCAGGACAAAATTGTACCAGATTTTAAACGATTGTACAGAAACGAAATATAAAATATGTATGTAAACTAAATGTTTATTAATAAATTCGGCAAACTACATGGTAATTCTAAATACCATTATTAAACTAAGTTGTTATGGATGCGACTATGTTATTTTGCCATGCAGTTCATTTTGCCTATCCCTACCCATAGAGAAAGATGAAATAAATTTCATTGAAAAATTGCGAAAATTTCGTTAAAAAAAAATAGACAATTTTTTCCCACAAATTCTCGTTCATGTGGAAGTACTTTTTTTACTTCCTCATAAAGGATATCCACTTTATCCACGATAACCCATGGATACAAAGAAAAACACCAAATTTTAAATTTAAGCTTTATTTTGGCCTGAGGTGAACTAATTAGATTGTGGGTGGAGTGGGAGGAACATCTGGGGGAGTACCTACTTTATAGGGAGGGGGCCATTTTTATGTTTTATAAAATATATCTGTTATTTATATTTTGCGAAGAAAATGCTTTAAATAAAAGTTACTTCTTAGTTATAATATTATTTTCTATAATTTTTGTTTTATACAAAATTTTCCTAAAATGGTCCCTATTCGAGAAATTTGACAAAATGTAAATAAATCAATTTTTTATGAAAATTGTTTAAATAAAATTTGTTCGTGATATGTTTCTCTATAATTCTTGTCTCATATAAAATTTCTCTAAAATAAACCGTATTCGAGATATTTGAGAAAAAGTATAAATTTCGAATTTTTAAGAAAACTCAAAAACGGATAAAGAGAAAAACACCAAATTTTAAACTTAAGCCTTATTCAGGCCTGAGGTGAACTAATTAGATTTTTGGTAGAGTCGGAATATCTGGGAGAGGGGGGAACGTTTTTATATTTTATGGAATATATCTGTTATTTACATTTGCAGAAGAAAATTCTTCAAATAAAAGTTACTTCTAATATTATTCTTTATAATTTTTGTTAAATACAAAATTTTCCTAAAATGGTCCGTAATTCAGAAATTTGACAAAATGTGGATAATTCTGATTTTTTAAAAAATTGTTAAACTAAAAGTTGTTTGCGATATCGATCTCTTTAAGTTTTGTTTTATTCATGATTTCTCTAAAATGGACCGTAATGGGAAATTAATGGAAGTGTAAAATTTTAATTTTTCAGTATTTTCGTTGACAATGAATATAAACTGCGGGCCACTCGAAGCATTGGTCTAATTATTATTATTTAAAATAAATTATGGCATTTATAGCCGTCATGCTACGCCATTGGAAAACCAGGATTTATTTGCAGAACAAAAATATTTTAGTAACTGTGGAGATCTATCCCTATATTCCCGACTGGATGACGTTGTCACAAATTCAGATTCTGATAAATCATAATTTTGTTCTAAAGTAATTTTGTCGGAATTTATTATTTTATCAGATGGTCTAGTCTAGATAAACCTGATGAAGTAAAAGGCTAAGAAATACTAAGCCTCGGATCTGGCTCTTTTGCTATTCTTATTACACACCTGTTAATTACAATAGTTTTAATTATTTATTAATACCACCTATAATACTCGTATATAAAATTTACTGTAGACCTAACAACCCAAACAAATAATAATACGAACCTATCCATTTTTTACAGTAAAAACTTATTTTTCTGTTGCTACAGATTATTTAAAAACTTTTCTTAAATTTATCGATATTTATGATGAACGGTAAGTGCATCGATTTTTATTTTGAAAAATTTGTGCCGTCAGATCAATGTTTAAAATTGTATAAAATGTACCAGAAATATTAAAAATGTACTTTTGTACAAACGGTCTCAAAATGTACCACATCTGTTCAATTGTACCAGCTCTGGCAACGCTGTACTGTATAATTATAATAATAATTATGACCTTATAAATAGGTAGTCATATATCTTTTTTTTTTAAATTGACAAGTTAAAGTGTAAGTCACTAATTCAAAATTTTACAATCAAAGCTCTTGATTACCAGTAGAGCTGAAATTTTGAAAACAGATAGCAGCCTCAAATCCTCTAAAATACCCTGTAAAATAACTATTGAAATATAAAAAAGTACATTTTTAAAAAACCTAAATACCTAACATAAAATTATCTATCGATATTTGCAAAAATATTCTGTTTTAGGTGTTTTACAAAATAAATGTAAACTTAATTAGTTTAACAAAAACTTTATTACTTCTAATAAACGTTAGGACGTGTAAACAATCCATAATCATACGCTAATAGTTTTTATTAGATTTTTATAATCGTTAATAGTGTTGCTAGCAAATCGCCACAATATTCATTCATGGGTTAATTAAACTAGCCAAATTCTAGTACACAACTGTAAATTATGATAATTATTATTAAAACGTATAGTAAAAAGTGTGTCTACACAATGTTTTCCACGCAGGATTGGTGTTTATATGATTATTATAATTTTTTTTAGTTCTTTAAAGATTATTATTAACATATTGAATAATTAAATATTCATACGGTATATATTAATCAAGGATGGATGGGTTTCAACGGATTTGCCCTGGCACGTTCCAACCAAGAGATCAAACTAAGCGAAAAATTGTATTTTTTATATTATATATTTTACATCAGTGGATTTCTGCTCAGACAAGATTTAAAACTTCAAATTAATAAGTAGTAAAATCGATTATTATTTTAAAATAACTGATGCCCTTAAATCTGAAAATGCTTTACTAAAAAAGGATATCAGATAACTCAGCAAAAGAACATTACACAAGATCAAATAACATAGAAATACCGGATATTCCAGTAAAAAAAATGAAAACCTTTTCAATGTCATTTGGGACCAGATTTACCTGATCTTTTTGCAGAATACTTCCAGTCAGTATATAATGATAAGAATATTGATCCTCAAACTAAACCGTCACTTAATCACATTTCTATATCTGCGTATGTTATTGCTGTATCAACCGTTTATGAAGATATGACTAGTATTGACATTACCAAGGGATCAGGACCTGTTTGTATCCCCCTTTCTTTTCTCAGATTTCCTAGTTTTGTTCTCTCGCGGCCACTTCACATTATATTTAATAAGTCTTTTGCTTCGGGCATATTCCCAGATTTCTGGAAAGTGAGCTATCCTACACCTATTTTCCAGTCTGGTAACAGAGTAGACATATCCAACTATAGACTCATCTGCAATCTTAGTTCCATTTCAAAGTTGTTTGAAAAGATAGTAGCTGATTACTAAGGATTTAAATTAAGTTTGTCAATAATAGAAGAACAAGTTGGGTTTCTTAACAAAAAATCTACGGAACTGAATTTACTTGCTTTTGTTAACTACCTGTGGGACGTCTTGGATAGAGGTGCATGCCATGTAAACAGACTTTTCCAAGGCGTTCGACAGGGTCAATCACAAACTTTTGTTAAATGGACTGGAGATTACCGGGATCATGAGTGTTAAAACTGAATCATATTTTTATTTTGTAACATTCAGTATATGTTTTTGTTAACTTGATTCCTTTGATTATATTGGTCAATATGATATATGTTTTAGAAGTATCTTTTTAATAAAAAGTCAAATCGATTTTTTAATATCTGGTTTTTTATAAGTTTTACTGTTTCTGGTTCTATTCCATATTTGGATCATTTTTGAAAATATATTTGAACGGTTAGTTCATTTTGTATTTTACATTTTTGGAGGCCCCGACGAGATCCCATCATACAATTTTGTTAAGCTACTTTTGGTATTCAAATTATTGAGAACTAATTTTAATAACTCCCTAACATAAAATTCAACAAGTAAATCATCACGACCAAACCTAGACTTAAGACTTTCGATGGCCTTTGGGTAGTTATCATGAGTAGGTGGATAACTTTCTACTAATTGTCGGGCTCTAGACTTTGGTGTTGTAGCTTGAATAAGATATTGGAACTTATCCTCTAGAGCCATGTCCTCGTCCTCATCAATACGTTTAAATTGTGACCAAAATGTTAACCAATTCTTAATATCGCCGCAAAATTTAACAAATTCTATCTTTGGCAACTTTAAACTTGTTTTGTTACTCTTAGCTGACTCTATCGCATCTGAATTAAATAGCTGATCTACAGAAATTTTAATAGACTTATACTTGCGATTAACATCATCCATGATCTCTACTTCTTGTAGAATAACTCTCTCATCACAAGCTTCATCCAACATATTATTTATTATATATTAACTGATCGTGGAGACCAACCAAGGAAGACACCTTTTTTTCTAATATTTCAACATTGCATTTTAACACCTTCTGGTCAGGTTCCTTGCTCTTAAGAATCATCTCCGTTTCATCGCAAATATTTTGGAAAGAAACACATACAACTCCAAAATACTTCTTCGTCTTATCCATCTCGATGGGATCTCATCGGGGCCTCCAAAAATGTAAAATACAAAATGAACTAACCGTTCAAATATATTTTCAAAAATGATCCAAATATGGAATAGAACCAGAAACAGTAAAACTTATAAAAAACCAGATATTAAAAAATCGATTTGACTTTTTTTTTCAAAAGATTCAGTTTTAACAATGAGAACATGATTGCAATGGCTGGCGAGTTATTTATCTGAAAGATTCCAAACTGTTAAATTGAATAATTATAGATCTAAAAATATTTCCAATCCATCTGGAGTTCCCCAAGGGTCCCATTTGGGACCTTTGTTATTTTTATTATTTAAAAATGATATCTCTGAATGTTATAAGTTTGACAAATTTTGATGCTTTGCTGAATACCTAAAGTGCTACCTAGCAGTTTCATCTCTTGAGTCTGATCTGGCTAGGCTTGATGAGCGGTGTGCAAATAATGCTATGGACCTAAACATCACTAAGTGTCACTCGATATTCTCTACTTGGAAGATCAACAGGATTGATTATCAATATAATATCGAGGGTACACCAGTGTTCCAAGTTGCATCCATTTAAGATCTGGGTGTTATTATGGACTCCACGCTTTCATTTGTCAATCACATTGACACAATAGTATCCAGAGCACTTGGTATGCTTGAGTTTATAAAGAGAAACACATCAGACTTTACAAGTATTAACGCTATCAGGTTATTGTACTATAGTCTTGTTAGGCCTCTGCTAGAACATTGATCTTCAGTCTGGAACCCCCAGTATACTTGTCACATTCATAAATTAGAACAGGTTCAGAGAAAATTTCTTCGCTACTTAGATTTAAATCAAATATTCCACGGATAGATGACTATTACTCTGATTTTACGGCACTGCAAGAGACATTTTCCCTACCAACTTTGAGAATAAGAAGGGATCAGGCAGATCTGATATAAATTTTTAAGCTTAATAATTATATGGTAGACGGCCCTACATTGATTTCAAGCATGTTGTTGGTAGCCCCAACTAGAAGCACAAATTCAATAAACAGTTTTTATTAGCCCTACATGAGAACTAATACTGGCCTCAATTCATTCATGCCTAGAGTTTCACAAAGCGCTAATGCTTGTGCTGATAGTCTAGAATTTTTTAATTCGAGCTTTTCTAATTTTGTGAGGGTGTTAAAACTGACTGTGCCTTACTTTCTCTAGTCTTAGTATTAGTTGTTTCGATTTTGTACATGTTAATATATTTATGATTTTTGTTTTTAGTTTATTAGTTATTATTATTAAGACATATTATTTAGATTGACTCTATTTGAGGTTTTTGTTTTTATTTGTAACTTTGTACTAAAAGTAGGCAAGGCCCGTGAATAAATAAATAAATAAATAAATCATCAGATTCTAATCAAATCAAATATGGTAATATATCAGTGTTAGTAGTAAAAAAAATCCTAAATACTCTTCGGTTGAAAAGGCCATTATAAACCTTGCACGGTAAATAATAGCTTACTTCTCAACCTACCTGTATAACGTGTTATTTCCTTTTTTGACCACATAACACACTTAAATCCTAATATTTTGTTTTTTTTTATTTTTGTATTATTCTTTGTGTTTTTCACTACTGTAAGCGTTTCTGGCTCGTTTGTATTCCCGTATAGTTAAATTAATAAAAAATGGTACACAAATGCTACACATACAGTACACAAATAGTTGATATACAAATAGTAAGTATAGTACACAAATAGTGCACGAAGTACAGAAATAGTTCACAAAATATACTAATATTACACATAGTACAGCAGCTGTTTATCCTTCGTTTTAAAATAATCATCTTATTTTTCAACCTGTAGGATACAACATATAAATTTATTCTTGATAATGATGGTATCTAAGAATACTATGGAATTATTTATTACTAGAAATATTTATATAAATAATAGGCACATAAGTAGGTATTTATTATAATATGACTCTACCGTTATATTTTTCTTCAAGAAGAACATTTTATAGTCAGGAGTTAATTTATTGATTACAAAGTGATTTCCAACATTACTGTACATGTACGAGTTCAAGCTCTATTTCAGAACTGTATTTATTATTATTTCATTTATTTATTTAAAATATCTCTGGGGTAACCTCAGCAATGAAATCGTAATATAAAAATAAAAGTGTACTGATTTGTAGAAACAATAAAATAAAGGCTTATCTTTCAGCCTAGAAAAAGTTTTATATAGACAATTAAACTCGCATCTAAAAACAGAATTTGCTAACAAAAAAATCTGATGTGTCCAACACATGACTTTCCTATCTAGTTATATAAATGTTTAGAGGATAAACTAAATATATACATTGTCCACATACATCTACCTCGAAACATTTTTCTATAGATATTCATGGAAAACGAAAATACTGAAAAATTTTAATTTCCTACAATTTTTTCATTACGGTCCATTTTAGAAAAATCATGTATAAACAAAAATTATAGAGATCGATATCGCAAACAACTTTTATTTCAAAAACTTTCATAATAAAAATCAGAATTTTGCACATTTTGTCAAATTTCTCGAATACGGACCATTTCAGGAAATTTTTACATAAAACAAAAATTACAGATAATAATATTAGAAGTAACTTTTATTTGAACAATTTTCCTCTCCAAACATAAATAACAGATATATTCCATAAAATATAAAAACAGCCTCCCATAAAGTACCCCCCCAGATGTTCCGACTTTGTCCAAAATCTAATCAGTTCACGTCAGGCCGAAATAAACCTTAAGTTTAAAATTTAATGTTTTTTTCTTTATCCGTTTTTGAGTTTTTTTCAAAATTCGAAATTTACACATTTTCTCAAATATCTCGAATACGGTCCATTTTAGAGAAATTATGTAGAGAATAAAAATTACAGAGAATTATATTACAAACAACTTTTATTTGAACAATTTTTATAAAAAAATATTTTTTTTACATTTTGTCAAATTTCTCGAATACGGACCATTTTAGGAAAATTTTGTATAGAACAAAAATTATAGATAATAATATTAGAAGAAACTTTTATTTAAAGAATTTTCTTCTCCAAACGTAAATAACAGATATATTCCATAAAATATAAAAATGACCACCCATAAAGTACCCCCCCAAATGTTCCGACTCTGCCCAAAATCTAATCAGCTCATTAGACGCTAAAACAAAGCTTAAGTTTAAAATTTGGTGTTTTTCTGTGTATCGGTTCATGAGTTATGCGTTATACAGACACACACACACACACACACACACACACACACACACACACACACACACACACACACACACACACACACACACACACAGACACAGACACACACACACACACACACACACACACACACACACAGACACACACACACACACACACACACACAGACAGACACACACACACACACACACACAGACACACACACACACACACACACACACACAGACATCATCGCGAAAATAGTCAAAACGGATTCAGGGGACCTCAAAACGTAAAAATCCGTCGAAAACTCGAGGTCGAAAAAAATCATGATTCCTATACTTTCCTTATATCTGTATACAGATAGGAAAGTAAAAAGGTTGTTGTGGACTAAATATAAAGGAACAGTAAATTTTAGTGAATAAAAGAGCGAATAAATTACGTTAGCTAAAATAGACCAGGAAATAAAGTAAATTTACCTGTGAAAAGTTAGAACAAAGCTGCCAATTTTTATGGGTGTTTAAAACAAATCGATTTTTTGAAATAGCCGAATAAAATAAAATAAAATAGTATATTACATAACGAGTGTGGAAAGTGACATTTTTCACACGAGTGGGAAATACTGTCGCACGAGACAGAAGCCGAGTGCGACTATCACACGAGTGTAGAAAATCACTTTTCACACAAGTGATGTACAATATTTTCCCTACGACTACAAAATAATGTCATCAAAAAATGTAAAACCAGGTTATTATTACTATAATAATTAAAATGTATTTAAAAAAATAATCAATAATAATCGTATTTATTTAATTTACATATTTATAAAAAAAACCAAAAAATAAATAAAAAAAACAAAATAAAATTCTGACCCCGCCAGGGTTTGAACGCGGTCGCTCACCAAGTCTCAAATGGCAAAGTTGATAACTTTGACGTTCTAACCAACTGAGCTAATAGCCCTTATGTTAATTGAATGATCAGTTATGTATTTAACCATAATAAAGAGCAAACTTATCTTAGTTATTTTAAAATTATTTTAATAATAATTGTTAAAGATAAATATCTAGGATCTAATTTACAACAATTTCAATAATTTAACAATCATATCGATTTTAGTATTAATATGGACATTACATAGATCAAAATATAAATTATGTGTTTGACATTTTCTGACAGCTACGGCGGAAAGTAGCATATTCGTACGCGGGTGGAAAGTAAATTCTTATTCATACGCGTGTGATAAAGTACACTTTCCACTATATAATAATAATAATAATAATAATAATACTTTATTAATCCTTTTTACTTTCCTATATGTATACAGATATAAGGAAAGTATAGGAATCATGATTTTTTTCGACCTCGAGTTTTCGACGGATTTTTACGTTTTGAGGTCCCCTGAATCCGTTTTGACTATTTTCGCGATGATGTCTGTGTGTGTGTGTGTGTGTGTGTGTGTGTGTGTGTGTGTGTGTGTGTGTGTGTGTGTGTGTGTGTGTGTGTGTGTGCGTGTGTGTGTGTGTGTGTGTGTGTGTGTGTGTGTGTGTGTGTGTGTGTGTGTGTGTGTGTGTGTGTGTGTGTGTGTGTGTGTGTGTGTGTGTGTGTGTGTGTGTGTGTGTGTGTGTGTGTATGTAGGTCGCATAACTCATGAACCGATACACAGAAAAACACCAAATTTTAAACTTAAGCTTTATTTCAGCGTCTTATGAACTGATTAGATTTTGGGTAGAGTCGGAACATCTGGGGGGGTACTTTATAGGTGGTCATTTTTATATTTTATGGAATATATCTGTTATTTACGTTTGTAGAAGAAAATTCTTCCAATAAAAGTTACTTCTAATATAAATATCTATAATTTTTGTTTAATACAAAATTTTCCAAAAAATTGTCCGTATTCGAGAAATTTGACAAAATGTAAAAAAATATTTTTTTATAAAAATTGTTTAAACAAAAGTTGTTTGTAATATAATTCTCTATACTTTTTATCCCATACATAATTTCTATTAAATGGACCGTATTCGAGATATTTGAGAAAATGTATAAATTTCGAAATTTGAAGAAAACTCAAAAACGGATAAAGAAAAAAACATTAAATTTTAAACTTAAGTTTTATTTCGGCCTGACGTAAAATGATTAGATTTTGGACAAAGTCGGAACATCTAGGGGGGTACTTTATGGGAGGCCGTTTTTATATTTTATGGAATATATCTGTTATTTATGTTTGGAGAAGAAAATTGTTTAAATAAAAGTTACTTCTAATATTATTATCTATAATTTTTGTTTTTTGTCAAAATTTCGTGAAATGGTCCGTATTCGAGAAATTTGACAAAATGTGCAAAATTCTGATTTTTATGAAAATTGTTGAACTTAAAGTTGTTTGCGATATCGATCTCTATAATTTTTGTTTATACATGATTTTTCTAAAATGGACCGTAATGGAAAAGTGCTAATTTTACATTTTCAGTATTTTCGTTTTCAATGAATATCTATAGAAAAATGTTTCGAGGTAGATGTATGTGGACAATGTATATATTTAGTTTATCCTCTAAACATTTATAGAGATGCTGCAATAGGTTGTACAAAATAACCGGAAAAAGCCTATAATAACTAGATAGGAAAGTCATGTGTTGGACACATCAGATTTTTATTTTAAATATAGAGCCAAGCGAGTCATTATTAAGAAGTTAAAAGATCAACATTTAACTTAGGTCATGTTTAGCAAAGTTCATTTGAAATCACCCTGTATAACAGAATATTTTCTTTGTATTTATTTCAAAATAATTTTAATTAATGTCTTCTTACATTTTTCTTGCAATGTAAAACATTTTTTTTACTGAATAAAAATTGTCATTCCTTTTTTATATATTTTAATAAAAAATAAAATTAAGAAAATAAAATGAATTAGAGGGCATAGTTCTTCATAACCGTCAAAGAATCATTGTTATTGTTTAGTTTTTCACCCTCTAACACATTTTCCCATTCTTTACACATTATTAACCACCGCTAATTATCAGTGCTACTAGAAATACCTGCTTAATTGGCAAATTAACCCAAATTAGCACCAATTTTATCATCATTGTTATCTTAACAGTCGCGTTCGCATTACAATGGATGCAATTTAAGAAATCCGACTCTGATTTATAAAAAAAACTGTGATCGAATCTGCTCCCGTCACTTGCGCTTCCAATTACTTTGTGCTCCACTAACTCCATTCATCTCAACACTGGACAATAATAATTTCAGTAATAAAAACACTTATTTTTTCATCTAGTTGTTCTAGTATAAAAGTAAAACGATTTTACTCAATCGGCATCAGTCTCTTCCGAACATTTAATAAAACAATGTGGTACGCTCGTCTAGCTCTCGCGTTGGCCCTTTTATCAGGCGCCCTATCCGATGAACCGATACAAAAAAGTGACAGAAGTGATTATAAAAGATCGTTCGGTAAAGACTGTAACCATTCGTACACATCGACATGCTTGAAATTGGATATAGTTAGCTGGGTTGACAGGCTCAACGAAAACGACAATGTCAGTGTGTTTCCTGGATTATCTATAGTGCGGGAAAACGTGAGTGCTAGAGCTAACACAGCCGATATCGTCGCCGATTTAGCTCGCGACTACCCAAACGATCCGGATGCTAGATTAGATGCTTTTTTAATAAAAAAAGTCCATGGATTTTTTACTAGTCATTCAGTGAAACTCAACCTCTTTGACCAGGATAATGCGGCGTCTGCACGTAAAGGAGGCGGTGGCGGAGGGGGCGGTGGTAAAAAAGGTGGAGGTGGGCTTGGAATGATCTTCGCTGCCGCCGCTATGATGAAAGGTACGCTGCTAGCCCTTGCGTTGGGAGCCTTAGCTGCACTTGCTGGTAAAGCCTTGATGACAGGCCTCATCTCATTATTACTATCAGCTATTATTGGTCTTAAATCTTTATCAGGAGGTGGGGGAAAGACTACTTACGAAGTTGTGTCCAAACCTGTTTATACGCACTCTACTTCACATTCGTCTGGACATGAAGATTACCATCATGGGGGAGGAGGCGGGCATTCTGGTTATGGAAGGAGTTTCGATATGCCGCTACCGTTGGGGCTGCAACCGGAGTACAAACCAGCTTAGAACAGATCTCTATTTTTTTATTATTTGTTATTTATTGTTTGTGAATAAATTATTTATTTATTGTTTAATGCTGGTTTTATTTTAATAATTTCTTCAGATAATTTATAACGATTATAGGTTGTTATGGAAGATTCAGAAGACAGTAGGAATAAAGGAAAACAACTTTGTTATACTCAGGTCGTTCTTGTTATGAAAGAATTTTTGATATGGTGCTACAGCTGCAACCAGAGTTAGAACCAACTTACAACAGTTTTCTGTTTGTTGTTATTTGTTTTCTGTGAATAAATTATTAATATATTATTTAGAGCTAATTTTCTTTTTTTTATTTATTTTACTATGGACAATTTATATTAGTTACAGGATGGAAATTCTACTTTTAAAAAATACAGACAAAAATAGGAATAAAGGTAGGTAAAAAAAAACTTTCATATAATTACTTAGGTGCTGTGAATTGGAGAAATTTTAAAAAAAACCCAAAAAAACAAAAGCCAAGCTAAATCAGAAACAGCAAGAGATAAAATAGTTAATCAAAGTGCTAATTATTTAAGAGCGTTATGCATGTGCTAAAATTGACTTAAAAGTAATTCCAAGATTCCAGGCCTATTTTTTAATATTTTTTTATGAAATTTGGCATGCCTATTTATATAGTCGTGCATAATGGGGCTACGGACTCCAAATTTGGATATATACATATATAAAAAAAACATTTTTGATATATCAACAAAGCAAAATGTAATAAAACGAGTCTGTAGAAGTATCTTTATTCCAAAAATATGTTTATTTCAACTATTTTTGTTTCTACAAAGCCTATTTTTTTTTTGTAAACCTGGAAATACTAAAAATCAAAAGCTGTATTTAGATTTACCCGAGATAATAACTACTTAGCAACGTCGCACTGATATTGACCATGTCTCCAGGATCGGCTTGCCGTTTAACCTCTAACCAGACAGGTTAAATGTTCGTGACGCTGCTGCAACGTGTCCAACGATGTCATTAATCATTCAATTATTCAATAAAGGATAAAAATAAAACTGTCGTCAGAAAACAGTTTTGTTATACATATAAGCAAAATTATCTACTGCAAAAAACAAATATTTCAAATAACTAGGTATCAAGTTTCAATGTATATCTATTTTCATTTAAAAAATTTCTTTACCTTAGGCCTATAAAAAATAGGCCAATAACAACTACTTTCGCAAATAAATTACTACACACTAGTCGCCCCCTGTATATGCTTCGATTCGATCACATAGTTGAAAGCTGGAACTATTTGATATATTCCCTTCTCCACCAATCCCCTCATCTCAACACTTTGCTTTAGTCATTTCATAGCATACTTGTTGCAACTTAAAGGGGACTTTAGAAATATTGGGTGGGTCTGGGACTTATTTACTTCGACGAGGCATCATATAATTAAGATCGAACTTCACTTCAGGTAAGTTCGTTTGATCTTATAATTATATTTCTGCCTCGTCTCGTAAATAAATATATATGTCGCTGTTTAAAGCATGTTGCAACAAAAATTACGATAAAGCATTTTATTTATATTTAACTGATTACAAGTTTAAAATTTCTATTGTCATAATTGACACACTTTCAAGAAAACTTAAAAAATAGAGATATGTCATGTGCTCTAAGAGGAAAAAAAAATTGCTCCATAGCAATTACTCAAAATGAAGTTTATCCATAAGCTGATGGTCTGCGTAGAGGCAGCATGATGCGGCTTCCTAATTATAATGTACAGAGGCTACCACAATTACCCCTTAAGTCTTTAATTTTTTCTATTTACTCTAACAAGGTTGTTGCTAAGCAAATAACTGGGTTTTAATAAGAGAAAACGGAAGGTTTATGGGATAAACTAAATTGTTAGCTGATATCTTTAATTTTTTCGTTACCGTTTTCTGAATTTTTTGTTCTTTTCTGACAATTCTGTATCTCTATGGCTATAAAATTTGAATGTGCTAACCAATATACAGTGTGGAAAACACTTATGGAATAAAATTCTTTATGTCATTATTTTAGAAAATTGTAAAAAATGCCGAGACACGTCAACTTTTGAATTGAGTTCTGCGTTATGTAAACATAAATTTAAATGTACAGGGTGATTCACGCAAGTATGCCATAGTCGGTGTTGTTTTTTTTTAATGAAACACCCTGTATATTTGCATATTTTTGAAATCCTCTTAATGAACCGATTCCAACAAACTGAATAATGTATGGTCAATTATGAATTATACAGGGTGAAATTTTAAAATTAATAATTTATTACACTTGAAATATTGGTACTTTTTTAAATTAGCTAAATATGGATTTATCACAAATCTAAACTAACTAATTATTAGACGTATTTGTACAATTAAACAAAACCTGCTACGCCCATGAATTTGATCATAAATACCTAAAAATTGCCTAAAAACGCCAATAATTAGACAAAATCGGTAAATAATGTGAATTGTTTTCTATTCTGTCAGTTGTTGATGTGTTGAGAGTTTATACTGAAAAAGTAAAATCTTTGTCAAACACTCTTTCCTTGTCGACATAACAATGAAATATTTAACTGAGACTCACCGAATTGAGATTTTAATGATGATCGGGTACGGGGATAACTGCAGAAGTCAAGTTGAAGTGGCAAACTTATTTAATCACAGGTATCCCGAATTGCCTAATATTTCACAAAGTACTGTGTCTAAAATTCATGCACAATTCAGAGAACTTGGACATGTCAAACCATTGAAAAGAAAACCACACTTCGTTGAAGATGATGTGAAAGTGGATATTTTGTTAAGTGTCGAAGAGAATCCAACTTCAAGTACACGTCAAATTGCCCGTGAAAATAATGTTAGTCATACAACTGTTCTAAGATGTCTTCATAAAGAAAAACTTCATCCCTACAAATTAACTTTTGTGCTGGAGTTAACAGAAGACGATCCAGATCGTAGAATGGATTTCTGCGAAAGATTGATGAATAAGCTGAACAGAAATGAGATAGCTCTTGGTACCATTCTTTTTTCTGACGAATCAACATTCACATTGAATGGAGAGGTAAACCGACAGAATTGTAGGTCAGTAGAGAATCCTAATTAAATGCGTGAGACACATACTCAGTACCCTCAAAAGGTGATCGTTTGGGCTGGTATCATAGGCGACCATATTATTGGTCCTATATTTATAGATGGAAATTTGACAGCTGAAAAATATTCAAATATGCTTAGAAATGAAGTTATTCCTGCGTTGGCAAACTTATATCCCAACGCAATAGATCCTAGCTTACCGAATGAAAATGTTTGGTTCCAGCAAGACGGGGCAACACCTCATTATGCTTTAATGGTAAGAACTTATTTAGATGAAATCTTCCCCAATAAATGGATTGGACGAAGAGGTACTATTGAGTGGCCAGCTAGATCGCCAGACCTTACGCCGTTAGATTTTTTCTGTGGGGTTATCTCAAGAACAAAGTATATGCAACACAACCAACTAGCATTGTAGACCTCAAAGACAGGATAACTACAGAAATACGGAATATTTCACCTCAAACTTTAAACAAAGTTAAGGAGGAGTTCTACAGGAGACTGTGCTATTGCCAACAACTAGGTGAAGGACATTTTGAGCATTTATTTTAATGTATTAAAATCAAATACATCAGGTATTTTATGTATGTGTTTAATAACTGTCAAAATAAAAATTTCACCCTGTATAATTCATAATTGACCATACATTATTCAGTTTGTTGGAATCGGTTCATTAAGAGGATTTCAAAAATATGCAAATATACAGGGTGTTTCATTAAAAAAAAACAACACCGACTATGGCATACTTGCGTGAATCACCCTGTACATTTAAATTTATGTTCACATAACGCACAACTTAATTCAAAAGTTGACATGTCTCGGCATTTTTTATAATTTTCTAAAATAATGACATAAAGAATTTTATTCCATAAGTGGTTTCCACACTGTATAAGACCAGTAACACTGCTAATTTATTGGTAAGCTTTTGACACTACATTTATATCCCACGTGTTTTCTTATTTAAGCACATCTTGTCTTAAACCTAAAAAACTTCTAAAAAAAAAAATCTTTTTATCTGAAAATATTGTGCCATTTCAGGTTCAGCTATTTGCGCTATATCTAATCTGTAACAGTTAAGTGAAATATATGATGAATCACTATAAAATTGTCTTGTTAAACATTCTAACATGGACTTCCAACTACAATTTTAATGGGGAGTTAAATTTTTTAGGCATAGTATCCGATATCCATGAGAGTTTACTTACTGATCCTAACATCGGATAATCACGAGTTACATCCTCATTTTAATTTGATTGTGAAATCAGATATTCAATATTTATTTTGAGCTATTTTCCGACTACGATATCGGATATAATTTATGTATATTTATAAAATAAAAAGCAAGTACCTATACAACCTTTAATTCGTCATCAAGTTACAGGTCGATCATGATATTTAATAATCATGAGTTACATCCTAATATAAATCTGATTGTGACATCAGATAATGACTATTTATTTTAAGCTACATCTCGACTAAGACATTGAAATTATTTTTTATATATTTTATTTATGAGATCCATAGTAAGTGTACATCCTTAACTGCTTCATCGGATAATCATGAGTTACATCTTCTTTTTAATCTGATTGTGATATCAGCTTCTCATTACGTAATATTGAGCTACATTCCGATTACTACATGGGATAGAATTTAATTTTTTTGGCTTAATAGCTATTCTATACCGTTTGTAAAGAGGCATAGATGCTTACTTGCATATTATGTAGGAACTACTAAAATTATTTTTTGTTGGTTCTTTAATATAAACGCTTTCATTTATCAATTGACCTTAATAATTATGTATAGATATTTATTAAATTAAAACATAATTTCATAAAATATTTTATTAAATATTTCTACAAAAAAAATGCCTATAGGAAAACAAAAAATTCATAAATATAAACCTCAGTCTAAAAAATAATTTGGCAAAAGGCAAAATAATCACAAGGGTGAGAAACTGTTTTCATTTACAAAAGAGTGACAGAGTTTAAGAAAATTGTGTTATCGTTGTTGGTGATAGTGTGTTTAATAATATAATATGCGAAATAGAAAATACGGTTTTCCTTTAAACGAACATCTATAAAAAATCGTACAATACTTCTTAGATTTAAAAGCTACTGTCATGCGATAACTTAAAAGTGTATCTTTACTGTGGCATTTTTATTTTATGTAAAAGCAATACATAATTTTTTGATCTGGCAGTTTTTAGAACCAAAATGTTAAAGTCAAAACCATTAAATCATAATAATATAATGATCAGTTGTGCAGCTATCATAAAATGCTAAATTATGATATGGAAAAAATCACGCATGTCGACTGATAAAATTTTTCATTATTGTTAAATGACAGTTTTGATTTTATTCAGAGGCTTATAGTTATCACGACGTAACTCGTATAACTGACTAAAGGTAAAAAAAATGTCCTACCAGATAAAGATTACGGTCTTCTTGACTATGAGAATATAATACCCGATTTAAATGATAAGGAATATTAAAATAAAAAAGAAATATTTTTAAAATAATTACAAAAAACTCTCTTGAAATAGAATTGTGAAAAAGAGACTAGAGGGCAAGGAGAAAATCCTACATTGAAACAAGTGTACACATAACTGTTTCTAATTTTGGTACTAATTGTAAAAAAATGCGACTAAAAACAAATTTTATAAATCATTTGGTTTATTCCACGCACATGGAAAATGGACATAAAAGATATGGCTCAGAAAAAGAACAAATAGCACTAAGTCAATTTTCAGAAAAATTTATTATGCATGTCGAAAATTGTGGTTTTGTTTGTCGATCTGCATTTATGTTATTTTGGGGGCTGGTCCTAATGGCCTGGTAGAAACTGATTGTATAATTGAAATTAAATGCCCTGCTTCTGCTTCAAAGTTAACATTGCAAGATGCAATAAGGCAAAAAATTATAAAATATGTAATAATTGACGACAATAATAATATTCATTTGAAACAAAAACTCAACTATTTCTACCACGTCCAGGGCCAGCTTCACATAACAAAAAAGCAATGTTGTTTTTTCATGATGTGGTTTTTTAGTGGTAAAAATTAAACGAGACAATAATTTCTGGCATAACACAATGCAAAGAAAACTCCAGTGATTTTATATGAATTATTGTGTTCTTCCAGAAATAATCGACTCTCGTTTATAAGGGAAATACGAAACCCTTCTCGAAATGATTCCTAATAATGAGTAGTATGGATCGTAATAAATGATATACAAACAAATTGATTTTATTTTTATGTAGCAATACATTGTGAGGAAGTAAAGTCCTTTTAAAAAAAATGGTAACTAAATATCCTTTATCTGTCGATAATCTCGTACATACCTGCGATTGTTTACATATAAGTAATTTACAATTATTGATTTTGTTTGCGGTCATATTTCTACTTTATCATAAAAAAAAATCAAGTCGATAGCTCGATTAGTTTACAATCTACGGTGATGTAAATAATAGTAATATTTATTAATTGCTGATTTTTGTTTTTCTTGTCATAAAAAATGTCTGACCTACATAAGTACTGAAAAATGTCAAAGTGGCTGTTTCATACTACTTATTTAGATAATAACTATAGGGTCTTATTTGGTTCTGCGCCATTTTATATCATCTCGAACAATAAGCGACTTTTATACTAAATTTTGCTCTACTAAAAACTAAAACGCACATCCGAATCCGACTTGAATATCTCTCAAAAAAACATCCCTACAGATATCGAGCCATCGAGCGCGCGACGTTGCTAAATTGGACTGAGAGGTACTGCGTAGCGTATTATTTAGCTCTTAAAATGTGTCTTTAAAGTCTCAGCCAGTTTGCCTAATTAAAAAAAAAAATTATAAATTCAAGTTCCATCACATATACAAACTATAAATACTCAGTAACGAAATAAAATATATTGTTAAAAAAATCTGTTTGATACATTTTTTAATACAAATTAAAAAATAACAAAACGTTGAATGTTTATTATAAAAAAAAGGTTTATAAAAATGGCGAAAGTAATGAAACTTGCTCAAAAAACATAGTCATAAGAATAGACGTAATACAGCACAAGTTATATAATGTTATGATAATAATTGTAATTAGCAACCATATAAATACAAAAGGCTAGATTTACAATAGCTTCTAGGCGTCCTTTAACTCCAAATTCTAACGCCTAAAACTTTTTATTTACAAAAAAAGACCTCGAAACCATGTACAAAATAATACGAGCGACTGTTTTCGACCAGAAAATGACTACTTCTTTGAATTCTGGAAATAAGAGTTATTGTGAAAATTCTTAGAAATGTGAGTTGCAACTTTTAAAACTGTCTTCAGAGCTACATAAATATTATGGAAAGTCACTTTTCTAATTAACCCTTTAGCTACGCTTATATATTGACAAAAGACTCTGTCTAAACGCAAAACAAAAAATTTTAATTTTTTTTGTAAATGTGAACAGATTTATTCCTTATCTATATGTGATGAGTTTTGTACATAAGAATAAAAAAGTTAGAGGGGGTACACGGAGTTAATAACTACCCTCCTCTTTTATAGCCATCCCCATATATTCGAGAGAAAAAAATAATTTTTTAGAAAAATAATGCCATACATTTTTTGTCCAAGTCACACATTGGATCATAAAAATGTCCTTATTATAATAAATACAAATTTTCTTATAAACAGTAGTTTATTTCGTAGGGTTGAAAGTAAAACTATAATTCAGAGAACATATCTATACATATATAGCGATTATAAAAATACACTGTGAAATAACAAAATGATACAATATTGAAAGTGTACTGGATTTTTGCTCTGATGAAGACTGCTTTATGTCGGCCGAAACATTAAGAAAAATTATTTTTATTCAATAAAACAGGCTGCGAAAAAATCAGAAATTTTTTTTTGTATGATAAGTTTTATAACATTCGCCTATACAAAGTCCTACTTTACATTCAGCACACCAAGTTGTAACATACTTCCGTTTTCTTACACCACGGTTGGTATTGGAACATACATGGCAAATCCTTTGCCCCTTTTGTCTAGTTCCAGTGGGTGGAACATATGCGGGAGAATGCCTTTCCATGAAATTTACTGCAGCTAAGCGATCAATTACTTCCATGCTTTGTCTCCCTGGTCTAGCAACAGTCAGAGTTCCATGCCTTTCTAAAATTTGTTGGACGACTTTCCTTATAAATATATTCAGTCGTAGTGAAACTCTTCCTTTTTTTACTAAATACATGTTATATGCATTTAGCATAGCAACATCAACCAGATGAAAAAATAGTTTTTTGTACCACTTGATTGATTTCCGGACACACTCGACGGTAGCTAACTGCATGTCACACTTATCAATCATACGCATGTTTTGCGTATAATCTATTACACAGTTTGGTTTGAAAATATTTTCACCAGTTCGATGATCTATTTTTCCGCTATTTTCCAAGGTTCCTTGGTGAAATGTTGATAGCATTAGCACATCACGCTTGTCTTTCCATCTGAGGGCCATAACATTTCCGCACTTTTGGCGTTCGCACGTTCCACGTGCCACACGATGTAAAAATTTTGGAAAGTGTTTTCTATTTTTTTTTATTGTAGCACATAAACCTGTGTTTCGCTCGTTTAGATAAATGGCTAGTTTGGGGCTAGTATACCAATTATCAGTATACAACAAATGTCCCTTTTGTTCATAGTTTGCTATAAGTTTTTTTATTACCGCACCTGAAACACCTAGGGGATCATTTCGAGGAATGTCAATTTCAGATCCAGTGTATACTAACATATTCAAAACAATTCCGGTTTCACAATCACACAACACAAACGTTTTTATTCCGAATCGATGTCTCTTTGACGGTATATATTGTTTGAAGTGCAGCCTGCCTTTGAACAATATCAAGGATTCATCAATGACAAGTTTTTGAAACGGATGGAAAAATGTTGCACATTTTCTATTCCACTCTTCGAATATGGTTCTTACTTTCCATAATTTATCATTGTTGCCCGGGGGTGGGGGGTTGTTGTTATCAGCGAAATGTATGTAGCGCAATAGCTGCGTGAACCTGTCTCTTGTCATGTACTTGCTGATGAAACTACTAGCAATAATTGGATCTGTTGACCAATAATCCGAAATTTTGTGTTTTTTTATGTGGCATCGCCAAAATTATTGCTAGAAAACTGTACATTTCATTGATATCAGTTGGCACCCATGGTTTTCTTTTTGGAGCAGGATCATTTTCAGCATTGTTTTCATAGTATCTATTAGTTTCATTTACAATTGTTGACATCAAATCCTCATCAAAATAATTTGCAAAGTACGCATACTCGTTATCTTCATCATCTACTTCAAATGCGCCAGATATGCCAGAATTTTCAGCGTCAAAATTATAAGTGGAAGGATTGAAAATAACGCAATTTTGCCATCGCAAATCTCCAACAACAGTTTCTTCATCCCCATCACTATTTGAGTCACTTTCTCGTTCGCTACTATCACTCACACTATCAAAGTCACTAAGTGAAAGAATTTCTTTTTCATCACTGGATATATCAATGTCACTCAATTCTGTTCTTGATCGTTTTGAACCGCGAGTACCACGAGATGTTGATGGTAAGTCCATTTTTGTAATGCGACTAGCACAAAATAATTTTTATAATAAAACAATGAAAGTACAACTACATTTACTGAATGATTCTACTAAATTAAAATTTTAAGTTTACATACGCAATATAGACCCTAAAAATCTGAAAGGAAAGTAATAAAAATAAATGAGGTAAACAAACGGGTATTTATTGAATTTCATAAACACAACACGTGCTTTTTTTCATCAACATATTCTCAAATAAATAAACAACGAAAGTCCCATTCCCTTGTCTAATGATGACGATAATAAATCTTGAAAAAATAAATAGAATTGTCAATGAGCGACACCCGTTCCAGCATATAATTCTTAAAATCGCTTATTGACGATACCCGCTCCTCAGGAAATTTTCCTTTCGTCGTCTATTGACGACAGCCGTAGTTAAAGGGTAAATAATCTTTTCAAAACTTACAAACAGAATGTATAGTCTATTAGCAAACTGTTAAACGTAAATTATTTTTTGAATTATCTTTTTCCTTAATTAAAATTTTGAAATCTCCCAAAAATATTTACTTTAGGCATAGGGAAAATTTAACTCAAATGTTAAGTGTAATCAAGGTACATTTAAACGATGATCTAAAATATAAGAAGATTTAAAAATTATAATTTTAATATCATAATTTATAACAAACATTAGAACACTAATCAGGAACAACAAGAAGAGCCAAAAAGTAATATTAGTTCAGAAACTTTAACTATACCAACTTTTCAAAAAGAAGAAACATTGGTTTTTGATGAAATTCAACATTTTTTCAAAAATAGGATATCACAGGAAAACATCCCGAAAAAAATTAATATTAACAAGGTAAGGAAGAAAATAAAAATAAATAAATCAAAGAAAGAAACACAAACTACAAGCAACGAAACACCAAACAGAAAAGGAGACAAAAACATAGAAGGTCTACTTAAACCAAGAACAAGACTAGGAAGCAAGAAATAAATTAAAAAAAAAATAAAGGTAAGGGTGGCTTTTTCTTCTTTTTTGTTTTCATTTTATTTTGAAATTTATTTAATTTTTAATAATTAAAAAAAAAACAATTTCGCTAATGGATAAGCTTTAATGTTGATTATAATCTTATAAACTTTTAAATTTTATTTACCTACATTCATAGAATTAAGTTTTGTATCTATTGTTCTTTAAAGAAAAACATAATGGATTAGAATATTCTTGATTTTGAGATTAAAACTATTCAAACATATGATTTAGAAAATTAATAGTCATAAATGTCAATAATGGAAATCTTATCAAAATACTAAATCTAAATATATACAGCATTGGTGAAAATTTTGATGAATTTAAAATTTTTCTGCAAGAAATAGATGTTAACATAGACTGTATAATTTTAACAGAGGCAAGAGAGATGGTTGATCTAAGTGCACATATTTCACCAGGTTATAAATTAATTTTTAACAATAGTCGTTTTATTCAAAACGATGGAGTAGCTATTTTCATTAAATCCAAATATAATCATACTATGAAAATAAAGAAATATTTAACATTATAAAAATAAACAGCACAAAAATAAAGATAAGTGATTGTTACAATGTGTCAGTATCTTCGGCTTATAGGTCACTACATTCAGATGCCATGAGCTTTGTGGAAAATATATATTCCTTTTTGGGAACCTTGCTAGCGACGACAATAATCTTTGCTTTTTCATCGGGGATCTTAACATAAATTTGTTAAAACCACATGAACGTATATGTATGGAATGTCTAAATATTTTAAGCGAGTTTGGAATTATATTTAGTATTAATAATCCAACTTGAGTAAGAGGTAACTCAAAATCTTGCATAGGTCATATTTTCCTAAAGTCCAAATTGGATATGTTTGAAAATATTATGCTGATCACTGTAAAACACAATATCACTGATCATTACTTAACTATAGTGCAGGTTATATTTAAGGAAACTGAAATAAAACAAACAGTAAATAGATATTCCACTTTTATTAACAGACATAAAATACATAATATTTTTAAATACATAAATTGATCTCTAGTGTATGCGGTAGAAGATTCCAATACAGCAGCTAGTAAATTTATTAAAAAAATACTAAATGGTTTGAATCTCTACACAAATAAGCGACAAATAAAACGCATTCTCCATACCCACATCAGTATAACAACTGCTTTATCGAAGACCTACAAGCAATCGTCCAGGCTTATCAGATCATTTCTTTAATAGTTCTTCTCAGTCAGCATCTACCAACTACGCAAATGAATTAATTTCGACTCCGACGCTATACAAAAAATCAATATCACAAGACGAAATTGTCAAGGCTACTAAAAAATTGAAACCAAATATGACAATGGGGCCTGACCTGCTACCTGCCTTTATTATTAAAGATTGTGCATACATTTTTGCAACTCCTCTACATACAATTTTTAATAAAATTCTAATATAACTCCAGTACATAAAAAAGGCAGTAAAAATCAAGTTCAAAATTATAGACCTATTAGTATAATATGTAACTTTGCTAAGATATTAGAATTCGTTTTTCATGAACATTTATCAAATCATATCTCCCGATCTACGAGTATATCCTCAGATCAACACGGATTCATGAAACGCAGATCCACGCTAACAATTCTTATTTGTTCCAGACAGTTTATATCAGAGGCCCTAGATAGAAAGAGTCAAATAGATGTAATATACACTGATTTTTCTAAAGCTTTCGACAGAATTAACCATACCATCTTACTAAAAAAACTTTCCTCCATAGGTTTAAGCACGGCCCAGGCAGCACACTTTGGTATAAATTACGTTTTTTTTTAGGTACTACCATACGTATGAATACGGTTGATGTACTACCAAATATATTCGTGAAAATGTCCGCCTTATAAACGTCGATTACTAAGAATTTATCCACATATAATTAAACGTTTTTACTATACGTCTATATTAGATTTATATTTGTAGTATATTTATACGAAGCCACTTTGGTATAAAAGACGTTTTTTTATGTACTACAATGTACGTATGGATACCGTTGATATGCTACCTAATATGTACGTGAAAATGTCCGCCCTATAAACGTATATTTTTTTTATTTTTTATACGTCTAACATTACTACTTTATCTACCTTTTATTATCCTGTTTTACTATACGTCTATATTAGATGTATCTTATTTTATTAATGTGTAAAATGCGTCTACCTGATATTATTTTAAATATATTTCAAATACAAATTAAATAAAGTGATCAAAACAAAATTTCTAAAAGAGGCCATGGAAAAATGTTAATATTTCTTAAATGACAGTTTGGATTTTATCCATAGCAGGTGTGTATACACTAGAAATAGGTATTACTCGTGTTTCTATTTTGGTTGTAATTGGTCTAAATATTTAGGAAATTTTTTTGATCACTTGTTCTTGATATATGTACAGAACAATATTTTATTAAAAAAAAAAAAAAAAAAACAATAAAATACTAAAAAATAAACACTAAAATACTGAATAACAAACTAAACGAAACTTTTCTTTAAGTAACAAAAAATATATATGAAAATTAAAATCTTAGCTTAACACTTTGGATGTGTTGTATCCTAGACAGGCCTTAGCTAACTTAAGCCAATCTTGCATAGCACTTCTAATCGTTTGGTCGGTTAAGTCTCTTGGTTCACCTCCATTCCTATAAACAAAATTTAACTGCATTTCAGGTGAAATATTTTCTAAAAGCTCCAAAGTTAAATTTTTATTACTTTCTAGGAAATTATTATAAATAATAGAATCAGATGATATATTAATGTCCAAAGCCTTATTAATGTTATCTTCACTGGGAATAAAAAAAGATTGATTTGACTTTAAAGCATCTTGAACATTTTGTGCTATTTTTCTTAGTAAATAACGCCGAGACAGGGTTATTTTAGACATTTTATTAAATAAAAAACAACTGACCAAAACAAAGGAAAATAAGTATGCTTGGAATAACTAGGTAGCCTAAAAAATACGTATAAAAATACGAGAAACAAACGTAAGGTTATGTTTTGGAGATTCTATAAGCACACACTGTAATAAAACAGTAGTTGTTGTAAAATGCAACAATTATTAAACGAGTAGCTAAATTAAAACATTAATAGAAACTTACCTATGCTTGTAACCAATATCGTAAAAGCCAGGACGCCAAAGCAACATGCAATGCAAATGGGCACAACAACACCAACAATTTTACAAGAACTTTTTATTACATAAAAAACAATTATTTTGGTTAGCAACTAGTTAACAGAAATATAACTTATAATAGCGTGAATCGTTTGATTGATAGCGATCCCTTCACAGCCACCAGCCACCATCAGCCACCATCAGCCAGCTGATTCCCGATCGTCTGCCGGTAGCTTACTCCCCTCTCGATTCTATGCACTACGCGCACTTTGGACCAGCCCGACTTATCTTAAAGCACACCCCGAATCTCACTCACTGAAACGACATGGACTAGTCCACCCCACCATTGTTATTGGCGGGTTATTTAAATGTTCGGGTGTTTGAAATCGGTACAATGGGGAATTTGTTATAAATATTACAGGTAATATAATTAAAAAAATATGGTGTAATGTAAATAAATATATCTATAAGCTTCTAATTTAAATAAATCTAAATATATACATATTATTTACTTATGTCTACTAGTTCATCGTAAACTGGTAATATGCGTTTAAGGTGACTTATATTTAATAGAATAATATAGGTATATTAACTAGTATCCACAAACAAAAGCGTTTAATTTATCTGTTAAAAAACGTAAAGTATAAAAATGGTAGATGGTAAACGTTTAAAAAATCAACCAAGACGAAATTTAAACGGGAGTTATAAACGAAGAACACATATTGTAATATTATGTAAATTTATACGAATTTAATTTAAATAAACCTAAACGTATATTTAGACCCACTGTATATAAATAGTTCATCGCAAACTAAAAATAGTCGTATATTGTTAACTACATTTAAACGTAGAAAAATTTACAATTATATACCATAGGATGTATACAAAAAACGTATAATATATCTTTTAAAATACGGCATGTATAATAATCGTAAACTGTAAACGTATACGGAATCAACCAATACCAAAATTAAACGAGTATTACGTATAAAATACGTTAGTTATACCAATGTGTGCTGCCTGGGGGAGCTACATCTGCTGTTAACTTCTTACTTACAAGAAAGACATCAGTAAGTCAGAAAAATTTCAGCAGTTATCAGGAGTACCACAGGGATCAATTTTGGGGCCTCTTTTATTTAATATATTTTTGAATGATATTGTTTTAAACATCAATGATATAAAGGTCTTAATGTATGTAGATGATCTAAAATTATTGGTGGAAGTTCGTTCAACGAATAACTGCAAACTTTTATAAAAGTGTCTAGATGGTATAGTGGATTGGTGTCAGGATAGTTTACATCCATTGAATCCAGAAAAATGTTCGGTTATGTCCTATAGCAGGCGATTAACTGCTTTCACTTTAAATTATAGATTACATGATATTATTCCCAGACCAGACTATGTGGATTTTTAATTAAATTGAATAGTTCGGTTTAGGATTTGATGTGTGCCGTATTAATAGAAATTCAATTTCTGTTGATATGACATGCAGATTATAAAATCGCCATGCATTACCGTCTCGATGATGGTGGGTGAGGTTTTCCGGGTTTTCCTCACCTGTAAGTCAAATGACACCATCAATCATCTTTAAGTCGCCCCGGAGCGCCACGGCAAATAATAATAATAGCCGTCCCTTTCCCCGCACAAGTTCAGCTTTTGGGGTTATAATTCATTCGTAAGGGGGTGAATTAGGGAGAGTATTATTATTATTATTCTCAATAGGCCTGAGTTTGTAAGAGATCTGGGGGTATATTTTGATCCTGAACTTACTTTCACTAAACACATTGAATCAATGGTGTCATCTGCCAATAAAACACTATGGTTTGTCATAAGAAGTTGCAAAGAATTCTCAGATACGTCTACATTAAAAATCTTACATAACAGGTTGGTTCGATCGAAACTTGAATATGCATCTGAGATATGGAGTCCCAGACAAAATGTATATTGTTACGCAGGTTTTTGGTATCACAATTTATTTTAATTCAACTTTTACAATAACTACAATTGAACTTTAACAATAACTATCCAACTGATAACATTAACGTTTAACATCTATCATAAAACTGAACTCTGACGTCAGGTCGTCGACTTATCTAGCTTGTCTCGACCTTCTAGAACCTTCTCGAACAATCCGGACTTTTCTTTGACAAGGAATGACATTTCGAGACATTTCTGGAATATATGATTTTATTTTTTGAGTTACTCTCAGGGGAACGTTAACCCAATTCGAGAAATTTCGGTTTTATAATGGATTCAATGTTGAAAAGCGAGTATTTTTGCGGAAGCACCTTTTCTAACTTACATCCAGAAACTCTCCACTAACTTTTTTATATATTTGTTATATAATAAATACGAATTATTTTATGATGCAGCCCTTACAATCGAAATTTTATTTACAGTGATCTTTGGTTTATTTGAAGCCCTAAAGGCACTGATTTGAAGATCATAAGTTGAAATATTTAATGACCCTATAGACACAGTTATAATAATACAAATTCAGAAATACTATTGATTTATATAAAAACTAAAAATAAAAACTAGTACCTAATCCATAACATTATTAGTTGTTTGAAATTTTGTTTCAGAACATACGAAATATTTATAATTTATCTAATTAAAACAACATCCTTTCTGTGATTAATAAAAACATTTTAAACATTCATCAAAACGACAGAAATTTATATATCTATTTAACATTTTATTTCGAAACATCATTTGCCCACGACATTAAATCCAGCCCTGAGGGCTTTATCTAGTTATCACTCTCATTTTTTTTAATCTAGATGCTCTCCAATATAAAAAGAAATTCGATTCACATTCACCTTAGTCTTAGCCCACAGTTAATTACCAAAATGTGGTTCTCTCGATATACGCTCTGTCTCACGCTTTTAACTATTGCTTTTGCCGCTGAAAATCAAAAAAGTGATTTCAATAAATCGTTCGGAAAAAACTGTGATAATTCCTACACCGCAACATGCTTGAAACTGGATATAGTCGGCTGGGTGGATGGATTAAGCGAAAAACAAAACATCGACGTTATACCAGGTGTGTCTATAGTGCGAGAAAACGTGAGTGCTAGGGCTAACATAGCCGATATGGTAGCAGATCTTGGTCGTGAATTTCCAAACGATCCAAATGCAAGATTGGATGGTTTTCTGATGCAGAAAGTGAAAGGTTTCCTAAATAGTCATTCTGTTAAATTAAATTTAGCAGCTGAAGATGAAAACGTTGTAACTGGACGTAAAAAGAAGAAATCAGGTGGTATGGGAGGTATTTTAGCTGCAGCTGCTATGTTAAAGAGTACCTACTTCGCACTAGCTTTAGGAGCTTTAGCAGCTCTGGCTGGTAAAGCTTTGATGACCGGTCTGATTTCTTTGGTGTTATCTGCCATTCTTGGTCTTAAATCCCTAACCGGCGGTGAAGAAAAAACGACTTACGAAGTTGTTTCTAAGCCTGTATATACTCATTCTAGTTCTCATTCTTCTGGGCATGAAGACTATCACCATGGAGGACATGGAAGAAGTTATGATCTGCCGTTACCGGTGGGACTGCAGCCTGGGTATAAACCAGCATAAAACTTTTATTTTTGTTATTTAATTTTGGTTAATAAATTATTTATTTATTTCTTTATTGCGTGTTTTAATAGTATTGAGTAAAGGTAGATGGTTCATTGCACAGTTACAATAAAATTGTTATCTTTATGTTTGTTTCTAAAATCATAACAAATTTAAATGGAACTTTCTGTAATAGAGTTCACCGAAAATAGAAAGTAAGTACTGTTTACAGAACGTGTATTGGATAACCTAGCTAATAAGAACCCTTTAAGATAAAAAATTATAGCTTTGTTATAAACTTGTAGAAATATTTTTATTAAACGCCTAAGACTTTTTTTTATTGAAATTAAAGTGTCTCTGCATCAGGTACTATTATTATATTATAATAGTACAAGGATTTTTACTAGGGTTGCCACATTTTCAAAAAGTGAATAAAGGGCAACGGTGATGACAGGGATCATCAATTACTTTAATAATAAACCCCTTGTCCTTATACCGAGTTCCTAAAAAAAAAAGAATGTCCTAGAAAAGATAAATGGACATTTATTACCATTTGTACCAAGTATTTTCGACCCTTCTTTAGTGTACTCCAGTAAAGTGCGATGAATAAAGTGCTCTACCTCGTCCAATTTTGGATTCGGAGAAATGTAAATTGCTACCATGACTATTTGTAGGCCATTTCTAAGTTTGCATAAGCACGCACAAATATCTCCAACAAATAAGCGCCTAACATTAACATCGCTAACGTGTGCAATATACTGAAACGACGTTAGACGATGCACGGCTTTCAACGCCGCACCGCTGTGCCGGTCGGAGTGGGGGGTGTTAGGTTTATTTTGGTTACGGAATTTCTTGATTCGGTCGCCGCGCTCAAAGCCCGCGATAAAAGCTATGCAATAGCTTAAAATTTATAGAAGAAGAACCTAATTCACAAAACTGTAGGGTAAAGGGAACTAATTTAGGCTTATTTGATTCAATAAATTCACATCGTTTAAAAAATTAAACAGTTTTTTAAATTCACTAGCATATTTAAGAATACTAATGTCATTCTTAGCCCGTTTAGTTTTAAAGTAAACGCTGTTGCAGAAAGCAAATGTTTATAATTTTAATAATAATAACTTTATTGGCACAAAATTTAAGTGTAATAACAATATAAAACAATGCACATTATATTGGCAAAGTTAGGAAAAATAAAATAAGTACAGAGGTACTTGTTTCGCTTATGAGACATAAAATATAATAATGACGATAATAGTAATACCTACTGTTGGGTTTCTAATTAATAGTGCTGTCCCTAAAGTTGCATTGGGAAAGAGTAATAAACTCTACACAGAACAAGAGGCTAATAACCTAAGTAGTTGATGCCAATGAGACCATATTTATAAATAATAATAATAATAATAATAATAACAACAACAATATCAACACTAACAGTAGTAACAATAATCAAGATTAAATTTGGACATGATATATAACGGTACCAAAAAAAAACTAATAAATAAATAAGTAAAGAAGAAAACTATGATTGAAAACAATAAATTAGTTTTTAGTTTAATTGAACATTGTTAACAAATCTTTTCGCTGACTTTAAAGAAGATACCTACTTTTTTAACTCCTTTTTAAACCTGTCTTTATTTCTCAAGGATTTTAGATTCTCAGGAATAGAATTGTATAGTTTTGGAGCATAATAGTCGCAGGATCTTTGATATACTGTTTTGAACATCACTGGAACCGTATAATAGTGTCTTTGACGAGTTTCGTATTGATGAGATGAAAGCAGTGATGAATGTTTACTTACGTTATATTTAATTGTTGTGAATGAAACATAAATTTGTCTTATATCTAAAATTTGGGTTTCAAAGTAGAGACTTTCGAAGGAATATCTACTGTTATTACAGAATATAAGTTTTAGAAAACGCTTTTGTATATAACTTACAGAGAATTTTTTTTAACTCACTTAAAACTCCCCATACCACTATTTCATAACGAGCCTTTTCACTAAAGAGTAGTATAACGTTTTAATATAAGGTATTGCTAACATATCTTTGAGTTTTTTAAATTTATGTAAAATTGTCCTTAACTTATTTACTGTATTCCTTATGTGTAGATCCCATTTTAGATGTAAATCCATAATTATCCCCAAATATTTTATTTTTGTTGTAAATTTTGTATCAAATGGAGTATTCGTTCTTATTGTTAGCTTATCAAAATTTAATCAACATTAGCAGTATCATCTGCAAAATCGACAATGTTTCCATTTCCATTTCCATTTCCACTTAATGAGAATAAACCATTTATGTATATATTAAATAATGTGGGCCTCAACACGGATTCTTGAGGTACTCCACAGTCAATCACGTTTTCACTGCTCAGTACATCATCTTTTAAATAATTGCAGAGTATAGCCTCTTATACCAATATCTTCTAGAGATTGTAACAGTAGATGATAACTGACAGTATCAAAAGCTTTTGACAAATCATTAAATATGCAGAGTAATAGCGTACCCTCATTTAAAGCTTTGGTAACTTTTGATGTTAATGAAAGAATCCGTGGAGATGTTCTCCCTAAATCCAAACTGATAACTTGAAAGTATATTAAATTTATTTAAGTAATATGTAAGCCTCTTTTTAATAATTTTCTCAAAAATTTTTGGAAGATGACTGAGAAGCTGACAATTGCCGGTAATTTATAATTTCGGTTATTTCTCTTTTCCTACATACTGGTACAATTGATTTTTTAAACGCAGAGGGGTACACACCAAGATCTACACATTTGTTAAGAATATAAACAAGAGAAACTATTATAAAATCTGATATTAATTTTAAATGTTCTGTCTACAATTTGTCCTATCCTACAGATTTATTATTTTTAAGAGCCATAAATGTGTTTTTAACTTCAATTGTAGTTACAGGTTCAAAAACAATTAAATTCGGACGTGATACTCTATTAAATTCCATATTAACGTTATTATTTATTTAAGCAGCAAGTTTTTCATTCGTTGAAACAAAAGTATTGTTGAAGGCATTTGATGTTTGATTATTTTCAATTAAAATCTCACCAGTGTCAAGATATTTAATTCTGTTAATAATCTTTTTTTGTTTTTTGGTTTTTGATATTTGCTGCACAATATTCCAGAGATTTTTTGAATTTGTTTGATTTTTTTTTTATAGTAATTAATTTTTTTTTATTTATTAAAGAAGTTAATTTATTGCGATAATTTTTGTATTCGTTTTTTAACTCAACATTGTTTAGCTATAACAGAATATTTTTCCTATTGATAGATCGTTTGTGACCCAGGGTACTATTTTGGTATTGCTTCTAAGAATACGTTCTTTTTCTGTGCAGACATCCAGTTCTTCTGAAACAATGTCAATAAATGTTGTTGTTGCTGTGTCAGGAGTGGAAGTAGAGTAAACCTTCTCCCATGTATTATTTTTAAATTTGTTAAGAAGTTTTGGTTTATTAATAAATTTTTTGAAATTATTGTTGGTTTTTTTTATAAAATTTTGGGACAACACTATCTGCAGTAACGTTGTTGTACAATAGGAATAATTTTCGGTTAAATCAAAATTTTTAGTCTCAATGAAGATATGGTCAATTCATGTTCTGCTATTGCCTTGTGTCCTAGTAGGTTCGTTTATTGCACTAGTGTACCCAAATTCATTTAAAGTATTAAGATATTCCACAGTATTTTTATCATCATATTTTAGTATCTAAGTCAATATTGATATCACCTAAAAATAAACATACATCTGCGTTGCTATCATCATGTTTTTCAAAATACTCATTTAAATTTGTAGTAAATTCCTGGAAACTAGAATTTTGTGATCTGTAGAAAGCCTAGATGAATTTTTATTTGCAGGGTCTTTATATAATTTGTTATCTTAACTTTTTCTTGAGTGAAGATATGACACGATTTAATATAGGCAACTACTTCCCCATCATTCTGATTGTAATGACTTTCACTGCATATCATGCAATAGCTATTAATGCTTAAATCAAGTGTATCCTAAGTTTCACTCAAAATCAGACAGTCAATATCAGAGTTTAGATCAATCTGGTGTGTCCAATTCTCAGTCTTTTAATAAACGTATTTTTTGTTTCTTAGACAAAGAGGACATTTCGAAATGGTGCAGAATTGGCTAAATTTCCCGAAATTTTAAACTGATTAAAATACCCAACTGATTCTCCCACTGATTTCGAACCTTTTCGCGGTATACATCTTTTAGATTTTAAATCTTTAGATATTTTCTGATAGTAGACTCATCTAAATAGCTTCTGTCGCGACACAATCAGCTTCCTCATCGTGTATTTTTTGAAACAAGGGTTGTTGAGTATAAATATTTTTAATAGACTAGATTAAATAGAGGAAGTCTGTACATATAGCGACGTGGATATCCTCTGGAGTTAATAATTTGAAAGCCTGGAGAATCCCATCAAGTTCTCCAGTATGAATACTGCTTGAAAAAGCATTTCTAGAATCCATCATTTGGAGCGATAGAACACCCTACAACGGATTTATCTTTAGAATCATATGTGAATAAAATTCTTTTGAATTTGTTGTTATAAATTATTTCCGTAAACATTTCTTCTGGGTGTTACTTTTATTGACTTGACTAAGTGAGGTATTAAGTTAAGGTAATTTCTTTTGACCAAGGAGGAGACCAGAAATGGGCAAAGGCATGGTTTGAGTGAGATCAATATCACCGAGTAAGGATTTTAATGGAATTGGGAAAACAGGAGAATTAATATTGGGGAAGGTGTTATTCTTTGAAACCAACATTAAAAAAATAAGGTTTTAAGGATTGGCAGAGATACCAGTAGCACAAGAAAGAAGAGAGTACTGTCATCTAAGCCAAAAAGGGGATTATTAATTTCACAGTACAAGCTTTTTACGGGACTAGTTCTGAAAGCTCTGATACACAGTCTTATGGCAGTGTTTTGAAGCATCCTAAGTAAAAATTGGAGATAGACCCTACCATAGTGTAATTTTGATCTTGTAAGAGCCTCTATAGGTTCTAATCAACACTCCAATGATAATGGGCCAATACTTTTAATAAATTATTTCTCTTCATGCAATCGCTTTTGATTTCTTCAATATGTAACTTCCAAGACAATTTACTATCAAAACTTAATCCTAGAAGTTTGCAACCATAGTCACAGGAAGACCCTTATAAAATTAAGGCTATCCCATTAGTGCGTAATTATTTAATATTTCAGTTTGTGTTGTAGATACGCAAACAAGTTTCAAATAAAAATTCGAAAAATACATATTTTTGAGCTCTATAGGTTTGCAGAACAGTAGTTCTTCTACTATCGATATACCATAACGAAATTGGACATAGGATCTTTATTGCTATTTGTTGACTCGTTAAGCTGAATAGAAAATACTTTGGCACGCAACTTTTTAATAAGCTGATGCTGTACATCTTCGGCTATTTCACCAATTCGGCGGGCAACAGTATCATTTAAAAAAGGTATGTATTGCAATTGTTTGGCAAAATTATCTTTAAACTTAGTTTCTACAATCTCTATTCCAGCTGGCAGAATAAGGTCTTTGCTAATGCTGGGAGCTTTTTTATTTCTGGGTATTTTATATAATACTTTGTAAGAGACAAGTAAAGCTTTTTGTACACAAATTTTTTTTTAAAGTTTTGATGTTTGCTCTTCATATGATTTTAATTTTAATTTAAAGAATTCTTGGGGCTTGTTAACGTACTTACTATAAAATGTTTCCAAATGGCGTCTAAGTTTAGGTTTCATGCTACCTGCTGCTAAAATTTTTAAACAAATGAAGCACATAGATCTTTCTTCTACATTTATTTTAGTACTGGTAAATCCAAAATTTAGGTATTTTTGCGAATATTTTCTAGATTTTATCTTCGAAACCATCTTATACGCAAATACGGTACAATTACACAAAACTGACTCGACTAAAACTGACCGGAACCTCTAACAGCCGCAGCATTTACACACACTTGCTCCGCTGTCGAGTAGATCTTCCATACTATTCCAAACAAATAGAAACTTCTTGTAACGACAATAAGCCGCAAGAATATTTGATATTTGTCGTAAATGACAGAGAGCAGATTAAAAACATCGATTATAGGTTTATGCTTTACCTGTATAATAATATAATTAGGTTCTATATTAGGGCTCTAGGCCCGCAGCCTATGGTCTGGGCCTCTATCAACATGCTGCACTAAGAGGTCTAGGGTCAAAATTCTTAACGTATAATATATGTCGTATTTTATTATTATACAGGGTGTTATTGAAATACACGTACATATTAAAACTGGGTATTGCGCAGATCCCCACTGAATGTAGAAAAATATTATTTTTTTAAAAATACCCCTTATTAAGGGAGTTATTAATTTTTGAAAATTAATTCTAAAACAAACGTACTTCACTGATATGTTGAGGATGACCTATATAAATTAGGTTTATTTACCTATTTTAAACATCAACAGTAATTAATATGCAAGTTTTTGTCAGATGATAAGAAAACTAGTCTTGTAAGAAATAACCATGTTGCCAAGATTTTCGAATTAATTTCTATTTCCGAAGACTGGTTTTTACTACCCTCGTTATCAAAAAACTAGAATATTTGATAAATGATTGTTTTTAAACTATACATTTTTGAAACTATAGATTATTAAAATTTTAGTTGATTTACGAATCTGGCTAACACGAGCGCGTCATTTCCAAGTTGGTAAAAAGTGTTGTTACGATTACTTTTAAATATTTTTTTACGATGCCACTATTTACGAATATTGAACTAACGGATATAGTGCTGGTTTATGGGGCAGCTGGAGAAAATTCTCGGCCATCACAAATCCTGTATCGCGAACGGTTTCCAAATCGGAGAATTCCGGACTGTCGTACGTTTATTTCAACTGTTCAGCATCTAAGAGACTATGGAAAATTTGAGAGTGTCAATGCAGATCGAGGGAGAACAAGAACACAAAGAACATTGGCGGCCGAAGAAGAAATATTGGAAGCTGTTGAGAACCGGCCTCAATTAAGTTGTAGAAGACTAGGTCTTGAAATTGGAGTGTCCTTATTTGTTGTGTGGCGGACACTTAAAGAACAAGGTTTACATCCTTATCACATCCAAAAAGTCCAGGCCTTATATCCAGGTGATGAAGAAAAGAGAGTGGAGTTTTGTGAATGGATGATTCAAAAATGTGTTGATATTCCTGATTTTCTAAAAATATTATTGTATACTGACGAGGCTTCATTCACTCGTGATGGCGTGTTCAATATGCACAATACGCATATTTGGAGTGATGAAAATCCTCACGCCATTAGGGAAACTGGACATCAAAGAAAATTTTCAATAAATGTTTGGGCTGGCATAATAGATCAGTATTTAATCGGGCCTTATGTTCTCCCGAACAGATTAAATGGGCCAGGATATCTCCACTTTTTAGAAGATATTTTGCCAGTACTCCTAGAAGAGATACCGTTACATTTAAGGCAACGGATGTGGTACCTACTAGATGGCGCTCCTCCTCACTTTGATTTAAACGTACGGCAGTTTTTGAACATTAGATTTCCTCAAAAGTGGATAGGCAGAAATGGACCTACTAAGTGGCCTCCGAGATCTCCGGACTTAAATCCATGCGTTTTTTTTGTGGGGTCACATGAAACAACTGGTTTATAATGAACCTATTAATAGTGTTGAACAATTAACCAATAAAGTTAATGCGGTAGCCGAGGAACTACGACAAAATCCAAGACTAATTTCTAATGTTCAAAGTTCTTTGGAAAGACGATTGCAAGTGTGTGTAAATAATAATGGACGGCATTTTGAACAATTACTGTAATAAACTTTATTTTGAATTAATTGGTTTTGCTACGGCAACAGTGCAATTTCTATGGGTAAGTTCAATTTCGATTTATTTTACTTCTTTAAATATGGAAACTAGTAGGTCGGAAAAGGGGACTCTTCCCCAATATTTAAATTTTAGAATTTGAAGTTAAAATTGGTGCCAATCGTTTTTGGTCATTACATACTATTCCCCATTTTAATATGTACGTGTATTTCAATAACACCCTGTATATAAAGGTATGGGGCACCATAAAAATTGTTATTGAAATTTGGGCCGCAAATACTAGAAGTGGGACATTAGGGAAAGAATTGATAGGATACGATTACAATTAGAAAAAAACACCGCTACTTCATCCACATACTCGCAACAGTTAAGCAGTGATTCTCCGGTCACGTCGTGGATGGGTGACCGCTAAGAGGTTCCACCATGGGCCGTGTCACTATGGGACTCATCCGACTAGCGGTTAACCACCGACGACGTGGAGTGAATGACGATGAATCAGGGAGTGAATGAGGAAGTAGTAGGACCTTCAAATGGTGGTACAATAAGCCGCAGGCTGCAGTGCCGCCAGGCTATAGACGGATTAGGGTGTAGCACGGAAGGATCCGAAGGGTGTAAAAACTAAAAAAAAAAAAAAAAAAAAAAAAATAGGTGTAAAACAATATTTCCTATATTCTTATAATAATAACATCCCACCAAAGCTGTATTCTTCTAATTGTAATTGGGACTTACTTTGTATTTAAAATACCTATATTAAGAAATTTTACAGGTTCAATATTGTACCCATATCATTATTACCCCACTTTTCCATATTGTAAAAATATCCTTTTATAATGGAAGGTTTCCATCACAATTAAACCATTCAATAGTTTCTCCAGTTTTAAAAAGGATAATGAGTAATAATGAGAAAATTACTATAATTCATTTTATATTGACTAAATAAGTGTATAATATTTATGTTTTTTAAATAATTTTATATTGTTTATCTAGTATACATTTAATTAATTTATTATCTTTTATTGAATCAATAAAATACTACTAATTTGAAACCGACAAAAATTTTTTAAGTCCCTTCCTTTTCATCCGGATGCAATTTGCTTTAAATTTCCAGTTCAATTTATTAGCTATAACTTTGTGAATTTGTCAAATTACAATCTAGTTTTTTTTTTAATGATTTTCTCTCTTCGTTCATTAACATTAATGACTGCAAAAGAAACCGATACTTTCATCTTCATCGTCTTCATTTGAACCCAAATAATCATTTTTATATACGTTTTTTTAGTTTGATAATAGATATATTCTTTATTATTTTCCCCTCAGGCTCTTTTGGGCGGGTCGGTTTGAGTAACTAAGTCATTAGCGTAAACACAGTGTGTCGAGTTGTGAGTATAGTTAGACGAAAATAAAGATAGGATAAATAAAGTCGACACCACAAAAAGTTTTGACTCTATAGTCATCATCAGACATAAAATTTATAATTTCGACATGCCAAAAGATATTTCAGCGTCCCATAAGGATTTACACTTTTATGTATATATATTTACAGAATAGGGAAGTTAGAAAACGACCAAAAAATTAGACCCCTTATCGTCGAACTGATTAACTATAAACAGTTACCTACCATTTTTGAAAATGCACACAAACTGAAGGGAAGTTCCATTGTGATATCCAGAGACTACACCCCAGAAGAATATAAGGACAGAAAAATTCTACACAAACATCTGATCTTGGCAAGAAAAAACAACTTAAACGCAAGTATAAAAAAAAGTAGACTGCACATTAAAGACAAAGTATTTTCTGCTGTGGATCTAAACAGTGTTTCCGAAGAGAATTTTGTAAAGGAAATACTAAGTTTCATAAAAAAAGACACAGAAGGAAAAGGAAATGAATATAAAAGAATTACAAGACAAAATAGCCAGAATACACCAAATAAAAAATAAATTCAAATAAGATTAACTTAATTCATACCTATATAGGTCACTTGTGCAATTTGTCAACACCTTACTATATTCAATATCGACATCAATATAAAACCAATTACCTACTTATCTGAAGAATTTTTTTTATGTATTATTATTTTTATCGTTTTTAAGGTATTATTTAGTAAAAAATTAGTAGATATAGGTTACTTACTATAATTTTATTAGAATTTATAATAGTCTTAAAAATTTCTGTTAGTTAATAATTATCTTACAACGACTCTTTTTAGTTATATATACATTGTAGAAAATGGATCAGTTTTTAAGGGATGTTACGTGTGAGATGTATGATACTTTAGAATTTTTAAATGTCAATGATTTAAACAATGCCCTAAAAGGGGAAAAAAATTTATTCACTATAATACATCAAAACATTTGCAGTATGAAAAAGAATTTGGATGAATTTAATATTTCATTATCTCAATTAAAACAAAATTTTGATATGATTGTTTTAACCGAAACATTTATTAGAAATGATATAGAATATTTCGAAAAGCCGGGCTATCAACTTATATATAACTATGGTAATTTAAATAGAAACGATGGAGTAGTGGTTTTCTTAAAAAATAAATACAAATATAGATCTCAAATAGAAAAAATAGGACAATTTTCAGTAGTAGAAATATATATAACTTGTGAGAACAAAAAAGAAATATTAATAAGATGTATGTATCGGTCTCCATCCACTGATAGTAATGAATTCATTTTTGAACTACGCCACTACCTTGAACAAAAACATACATTAAATATACAACAACATGTATTTCTGGGAAATATTAATCTAAATATTAAGGGAAATATTTTAGAACCCACCTTTGAGTATCTAAATATATTGTATGAATTTAATTTCGAATCGTTAATAAATAAATACACTAGAATAAAAGGAAACTCGAAAAGCTGCATTGATCACATTTTTTTAAAAAGTAACTTTAATAATGTAAAACAAAATATCCTAGCAGCAACATTTGAAAGTTGTGTGTCAGACCATAAAGCTATAATACTACATATCCCACTAAAACCAGTAAATTGCTTTAACACTAAAGATCTCAATAAAAAAGTCATTAATTATAAAAATCTAAAAAATGATCTTCAAAATAATAATTGGAATAGTTACTATAACTCTGAAGACATAAATAAAAAATGTGATATATTTATTAATACCCTTAAAAAATTAGTAGAACAGAACACTCAATTAATAAAAATAAAAAAATCAGAACAAAAAAGACAAAAATGGATGACAGATGGTTTGGTAAATTCAGTAAATAAAAAAAATAAATTATATAAAGAATATTTAAAAGATCCCGATGATATATTAAAGAAAATTTAAAAACCCTAATAAAAGCAGCAAAAAAAAATTATTACAGAAATGAAATTACGAAAAATAAAAATCACTCTAAAAATTTATGGAATATTGTAAATAATAAGTCAAATGAAAAAAACTCTCAAAAAATAGTAACAGAATTACAAACTCATAATGGCAGCTGCCGCTCAGTAGACAAATATGACATAGCGGAACTTTTTATTGAACACTTTAGTAATATTGGTAAAAATTATGCTGATAAAATTTCGAAACCACAAACAACACCCCCAAAAAATAAAAACAATGTAAATTCTATATTTTTATCTGACACCACTGAAAACGAAATCGGAAGCATAATAGATTCACTTAAAAATAATAAAGCACCAGGCGTAGATGGCATAAAGGCTTAGATTTTAAAAAATATTAAATATGAAATAATACCACAAATAGTTCATCTTATAAACTCTATATTTCATGTGGGAAAATGTCCCAATCAGTTCAAAAAGACCACTATCTTGCCATTACATAAAAAAGGCGATAAAAGCAATATGTCAAACTACAGACCAATCTCTTTAATAACTTTAACAAAAATATTTGAAAAAACCATAAAACAAAGATTGATTACATTTTTTAAAAAACATAACTATATTTCAAAATGTCAGTATGGGTTCCAAGAAGGTTTATCTACCAGCGACGCAATAGTGGAATTAACAAATACAGTCTATCGGTTAGTTGACGACAGTAAACCAAGTATCTGCGTATTTCTGGATCTAGCCAAGGCGTTTGATACTGTTTCACATGAACAGCTAGTGGATGCTTTGGAGGATGCAGGAATACGTGGCCCAGCACATGATCTTCTCAAGGATTATTTAAAGGACAGGCAGCAACAGGTAAAAGTTAATGATGTTGTCAGCCAATTTCACACCACAACTTATGGTGTCCCTCAGGGCACCGTATTGGGTCCACTTTTATTCAGTGTATATATTAATGGTCTTTTCGATGTTGAAGTAGAGGGCAAAATAATCAGTTTTGCTGATGATACTGCTGTCATATACAGCAGTGACACATGGGAGAATTTAAAAACAAAAATAGAGTCAGATTTTTCAAAAATTATCGATTGGTTTAGACATAAAAAACTAACAATTAATTTTGACAAAACCTATTTTATGCCTTTTAGTAGTTATAAAAATTCTTTGCCACCATATAACGAAATTAATATTCCTAGCTTGCAAAATATTATTATAAAATACACCCAAGAAATAAAATACTTAGGTATTAAAATCGATTCTCACTTGAAATGGGATGCACATGTTGGAGACATTGCGAGGTGTTTACGATTGCTACTTTCAAAGTTTAAATATCTAAAATCAATACTAGAAATTAACCAACTAAAAATAATCTATTACTCACTCGTAGAGTCAAGATTAAATTACGGGATTCTTGGATGGGGTGGTATTTTACAAACACACCTAAAAAATATAGAAGTACTTCAAAGAAAAATTTTAAAAATCATATACAATAAAAAAATGAACCATCCCTCTGACTTACTATTTTTGGAGAGTAGGGTCATGGATATCAGACAACTATATGTTTATTCTATTATATTGAACATCTATAAAAATAAAAATATATTACGAAATATAGAACACAACTACTCTACTCGGTTAAAAAATAAAAATTTCGTAGCTACTGATATAAGTAAAAAAACAATTGGACAAAGAAATATTCTATATCTATCTTCTAAGATATTTAATTACTTGCCCAATATGTAAAAAATTTATATAACAACCATTAATTCATTAAATATGATTAAAAGCATCTTTAAAAAATTTGTGTTAAATTCAAACAGACAGGACTTTCTTGCTATTATTGACCAAAAAAATAATTAATATATTATAGATATAAAAAAAAAAAAAAAAAAAAAAAAAAAAAAAACATAAAATTAATATACAGTTGTTAAACTTACCTTTCCACTACTCACACGTTTTACCCTTTTTATAATTAGTTAATTACCTGCTTACTTACTCTCAACTTTTAGTTACATTTTTACAAGATTGTATAGTATTATTTTCTATATTTTTATAAAATCTAAAGAAATCATAATTATTAATAATTTTATTGCTTGTGCACGACCACATCGGTTTTAACGAGCTAAAATTAATTAATCTGTCTTTTGTTATGTTAGTTTAAACTATCTCTAACCTTATATTTATTCTTAATAGTATCTTTGTGAAAAAAAAAATTGTAAATTGTAAATTGTAAATTAATCTGTATGTTATGAATAAATATTATTATTATTATTATTATAAAACAGACCTACAAATTAATAAAATTAAAAAAAAAAACTACTTTCTGCAAAGTTTGACACATTGTAAATCACAAATGGATATTTCAATGCCAATTAATTTTAAAACTTTTATTTTACCAGCAAGAGAACCAATGAAATTTAGGTTTTAACTATTTTTTATTATTTTGGTTAAAAGAAACACATTCTCCAACTCAAAAATCTTCACAAAAACTTACGTTATTTTTACATTATGAAAAAACTTTTCGCAAAATTAATTTTATCAATACCTAATAAATAATTAGAAATAATAATTATTCTCAATCTTAACTGGTGTAGCAGGTGTCGTTATTCTTGTCCAGCCAGATTTACATCTTAAAATAATATGCTGCTAAAAAAAATTACAACTTTCGGCCAAAAACGAACAAGTGACACTAATGAAACCGTAACTCTAGGCAATTCATAATTAAAAAATTGATCTCCTTTCCTAAGCAATAGAACATCAACGAATCATTTTTTCTGCATATTTTTTAATAGAGAAATGACCAATTACAATCATCACTCTCGTTTTTTTTTTAATCAAGATGCTCTAGTATAAATTAATGCGATTTTTACAATCTAATTCAGTCTTGTTAAAACGCTAATTAGAACACAATGTTCCTCGCTCGTTTGTTCTTATGTTGTTTGGCGATAACATGTGCTTTTTCCGAAGAAATTCAAAAAAACAGTGATAAAAGTGATTTTAAAACAGACTGCGATAATTCTTACACGGCGACATGTTTAAAATTAGACATCGTCAGTTGGGTTGATGCTTTAAACGAAAAAGGCGATATCAGTGTCCTTCCGGGAGTATCCTTAGTGCGTGAAAATGTCAGTTCAAACTCGAACACCGCGGAAATTGTTGCTGAACTTGGTAGAGAATTTCCCAACGATCCTAATGCCAGGCTGGATAGTTTTCTAATGAAGAAAGTGCAGGGATTCCTAGGCAGTCACTCCCTCAAACTTAATTTCGCTGCAGAACAAGACAATGATAACGTTGAAATGGCACGACGCAAGGGAGGAAAAAAAGGCGGCGGAGGTGGAATGGGAATGATACTCGCTGCAGGTGCAATGATGAAGAGTACTTTACTCGCCCTAGGTTTAGGTGCTTTGGCTGCACTTGCTGGTAAAGCTTTGATGACAGCTTTGATATCGTTAGTCCTTTCTGCCATTATCGGACTCAAATCCCTTACAGGAGGTGGAGAAAAAACTACTTACGAAGTTGTATCGAAGCCTGTCTATACCCATTCTAGTTCACATTCTTCGGGCCATGAAGACCACCACCATGGTCAATCTGGTTGGAATGGTAGAAGTTTTGATACCCCGTTGCCGCTTGGATTGAGGCCGGAATACAAGCCAGCTTGATCTAGTCGATTTATTTTTAATATTCCTTCTGTGTTATTTATTTATTATTTTTAATAAATTATTTTTATTTTTTAAATAATTTTTTATTATTTAAGATATATAAATTACAAAATATTTTTTTACAGATACAATACAAAAATATGGCAAATTAACTTCTAATGCCTAGGTAGGATTAATTCCTAAGATTTAATTAAAACTGTTAATTGTAAAGCGGCATTGGTAAATATTGTAAAACATCTGTAGAATAGTAGGCTAATGATCTGAATTGTCGAAGCTAATGAAATGAAAGAATAAAATAAGATATTACCTACCATAGATCTGTAAGTAAGGTCGACCTTCACTTATCCATTTAATAGATGGAAGTATTTTTTTAAAAAACAAAATATGTTTATAAATGTAGCCCAAATGGGTTGCCTAAAAAAATACGGTCGCGGCCATTTTTTACTTCCCTCTCTGTATACAGATAAGGAAAGTATAAGAATCATGATAAAATTTGCTTGTGATGGCATTCTCTATAATTTTGGTACTGTACATGATTTCCCTAAAATGGACCTAATTAGGGACATTTGAGGAAAAGTACAAATTTCGAATTTGGAAGATAACTCAAAAACGGATAAAGAGAAAAGCACCAAATTTTAAACGTAAGTTTTAATCCATCCTGCAGTGAGCTGATTAAAGTTTAGGTACAATGATAGCATCTGAGGAATAATTTACAGGTTGTCATTTTTTACTTTAAGAAAATAAATAGTCTGGACCTTATTTTCTTAGGCAACCCTTTTGCGGTATATTTATAAACATATTTTATTTAATAAAAAGAAACTTTCATCCGTTAACCTGATGGGTGAAGGTCGACCTTACTTCGGATCTTGGACCACTAGGTATTTAAGTTCTTTGGCATTTTGGGCATGAAAATTGATTTTGGCTCTCAGATCTGTTACACAAACCAATACAATTTTATTTAGAATCTGACATCGATACTATTTATCACTTTCTATGATTCTTTTTTAAAAACAAATTTAATTTTGAATTACCAAAAAAACAGGAACAAAAACAGAACACAGAATCTTTTGACACTGAATAATACCAGCCAATGTCTTGACAGGTGTTCTCCATTTTTTATTTGGAATTTGTTTGTCAAACAAAAACCGTAACCGAATAAATAAAAAATAAATAAATATGATTTATTTTCCATAAGATTGTATGGGATTGTATTGGATTGTATGGGATTGTATAGGATTGTATGAGATTGTATGGGATTGTATGGGATTGTATGGGATTGTATGGGATTGTATGGGATATGGGATTGTATAGGATTTGTTACGGGTTCAAACTAATTAGTGTATTTAGTTGATACACCATAGTTTGCTATTATAATTTACTGCCTTCATAATGATTATTAAAAGCGATAATTAAAAATGCATCACTTACTTCTCATATAATAAAACACAATAGCAGCCAATTAAATAATTAATATAAAAGTCCATTATTTTATTTGTTTATATTCCAAATCATTCCTTTCTATTTTTTCTATTACTTCTTCTTCTCATACCTTTCTTCGGTTAGGCATCTACTGACAAGCTTGTTTAGATCACCAACTAATTCTTCTTTTAGTTAAGGTCTGTTTCAGTAGTGACAAATATTTAAAATGACAGGGATACCATCACTGACCAGTGGTCAGCCTGGTTTTGTCCTTCAAGCTTCTGGTCATTCTGCTTTTGGGTTAGCAACTTGTAGCATGTGCTATTATTTTCGTCCTCTACTTCGGATTTTTGCACTCAACAAAGCAAATGAATCATCTCTCTCTAAGGAAAGAAAATATATTCAGAAGTCTGAAATCACATTCTGTGGATTATTAAATTTATTTCCTTACCTATTTACATTATCTTAAAGGCCAACCAACACCACGTGGTAAGTCATCTATGGTTTCTGTCATCCATTTTGTTTTGTCTAAGGCTTTTATTTATACTTTCTGTTCTCTCTTGTAGGCCACCTTATCTTGGGCTGGTATTTGTTACCTAAAAATTGGTTATATACTGTTTTACATTGGACTAAATTAATCTAAGATAGACCTGCTTACCTAATCGCTTAATCGCTGCTACTGCATTGGTTTCATAAGGTACATTCACCTCAGGATATATGCTATCACCACCATTCTGCATGGACCACTGAGACACAAGTAAGAGGGTTCTTATTTAACTTAGACTGCTTATACTCTCTTCGCTCTTCATTTTTCGCTCTTCATTCTACACTCTTCTTCACTCTTCGGTTACCTACTTATGAGGCTTTGGGCTTTGCTTTTTTTCCAAGGAAGTACCATTATTGTGCTCCGAACGCTATGCATGTTACATACTATTATTTTATTTTCTATAATTAAAAAGGCTGCTATTCTTAATTAGATGCATGTGTATCATTGATAAAAGCTGTATTAATTGGTACCAATTGGAAGAATAATAATAATAATAATATTGTGCATGAATTTTAACGCATTTCTTTATATTAGAGTTATCACTAATTGCTTTAAAGTGCTTTAATTGGTGTAAATTCACAGTAACCGAAATTAAACCACCACAGTTTCCTGGAATACCGCTTATTATTGTCATTCCACGACCCTCTCTCCGACGTTAATTTGAATTAAAGTTTAGAACTAGTCGAGGTACAACTGTTAGGGAAGCAACATTACACTCATTACAAGCTCCTAACAGATTGTATGGGAATTGTATGTATGGGATTGTATGTACAAAGTCGTGTTTTTGTACCAGTTATGGCTTTAAAATAAAATACAAATATATAAAAATGTACAATTTATTGTCAATCACACCTCAGTATAAACAAACGTTTAGCCGGAGAGGCTAGCCGCGAGTTTAGTGTGCATCCACTTACTCGCAACAGTTAAGCAGTGATCTCTCCGGTCACGTCGTGGATAGGTGACCGCTGGGAGGTTCCACTATGGGCCGTGTCACCATGGGATTCATCCGACTAGCGTTTAACCATCGACGACGTGGAATAAATGAGAATGAATGAGGGTGTGAATGGGAAAGTAGTAGGACCTTCAAATGGAGGTACAATAAGTTGCAGGCTGCAGTGCTGCAGTGTTGCCAGGCTACAGACTAATTAGGGTGTAGCACGGGAGATCTGAAGGGTGAAAAACTAAAAAAAAAAAAAAAACGTTTAGAAATTTACAATAATTGGGCTTCGACTTACCACATTCTTCACACACCAGATCCCAAAAAACATTTCAAAATTACTAGTTTATTTAAAATTACTTATTACCTTATGATTATTTTATTTAAAATTACTTATTACTTTATCTTGGATTACTAATGACTTTATTACTGACTACTTTATGACGGACTTTATTTTCCCGTGTAGTGCAGTCTCTTTTCGAGTCAACCTTCCTCGCTCTCGAGTATGGAATTAGTCAAAATACAAATAAATAAAATACAAAATACGATAAAAGCATAAAACTAGAAAATAGAATAAAATATGAAGGGCACAGGGGAAAAAAGATGATTGTCCAAAATTCCAATTTTAAGCTAATGGCGGGAATATTAGGCCAAAATGCTGTAAGAATCCGATAAAATATTGAAACCAATCAAAATAGATGAGAGTAGAAAGCCATAGCGAATCTAAATTTAACCGCACAGGGGAAAAAAGATGAACGTTCCGGCGAACTGGGGAAAAAAATTAATATCCATAAATATGGCCATCGCGCATTATTTTGTTTTTCTCTCGATGCTTTTTCACATTTTATTACGCGCTATTTTACTATTTCAGTAGTTCATGTGCCGTTTAATCGACCACCTACTGTATGCTGTTTTTTATTATATTAAAATCATGCACCAGCTTTATTTTAAAAAACACGAAAACCATTGCTACCAGCGAGGTGAACATAACAAACCACGATTTCTACTTTAGATACTTTAAAGAAAACTTTAACTATAGTTTTGTTAGATCTAGAGATCTAGAACAGATAATTGTAAGAAATGTGACTTACTGGATAATAAGTTAAAAGTACTTTGGATGAGGACGAAAGAAATTCAATAAAAGCTGAAAAAGATGTACATATAAAGAAATCCGAATGGTTTTATAAAGAATTGAAACAGCTTACAGAAGAAGCCGAAAAAAATAAAGAAATTGAGGTCCTTTGCTTCGATTTTCAACAGAATTTGCCACTACCAAAAGTGTCATCTGCAGATGTATTCTACCTACGACCGCTGTGGCTGTACAATTTTTGTATTCATTCCGCTAAATACAAATCGTCTCATTTTTACATGTATGACAAAACAACTGCAAAAATGGGAGCCAATGAAGTTATCAGTTTCTTAGATCATTATATTACAAACAAATTAAACACAGGTGTTAAGAAGCTTTACTTATTTTCGGACAACTGCTGTTCGCAAAATAAAAACAATGTAATGGTCCGTTACTTAGCAGGGTTATGCAAAATACAAAAACTTGAATCCATAACACATAGATTTCTTGAACCTGGTCACAGCTTATTATCTTGTGCCAGATCATTTGGTATTATTGAAAAGAAAAAAAGGTTAGTAGAACGTATTTACTTACCCCAGTGCCAAAAAATCCTAATAAGGAAAAATTTGCTGTTTCTACTTATCGAGTTTTTTTGTATTTAGAACTTTCAGATGAAATTCAATGTAGCAAGACAGCTTTACTATTTCAGACATTTACTTTACTGAATTTAAAAAAATCTGTGCAATTTATTGAAAAAAAATACTTGTTATAATGCCCTGTTGCCCATTAAGGATGCAAAACTTAAAAATGTTATGCAACTGGCCAGAGAGTACGTACCAAAATCTGATTTGGCTTTTTATAACAATTTAAAAAGTACTAATGATCCCCTCGAAAATAATAATTCAGGCACAGATGTAATATGTAATATCTTGACTATTTGCGACTTTTTTATTTTTGCGACTCATCCTGTTGTTGTACCAAATAAACAAAATTCAAAATTTTTGCAGCTTTTCTTTCAATAAACCCCAGGGGTCCTATTCTGGAATGTCTATTAAAAATGTCGCATTCGTCATAATGTCTACTACTAATGTCTATCATAATGTCGATCGACTGACACTATCCATATTCTCAAAGTAAAATCGACAATTTTTAATCGGTGACATATTTGGCGAATGGTAACATCTGGCAACATTGGATAGAAACATACAAGACGAGTATGTTACAGCACACAATTACTTAAAGGATTCCTTAGTTATAGAAAGTAATACTGCAAATATATCCCAAATATATGTTTTTCTGATAAATACTAATTAGAAAGTAGAGTAAATATAATCTTTTAACTAAAATTTCATAAGGGATTAAATAGAAAATTGGAAGTACAATTTGGTAAGAGATTAAATAGTAAAAAGAAGAAATATATTATTATCACAGTATAATATAATCTAAACATTACATAAAATGTCTGTGATATAATCTTTTTACCTGCAATTTGAAAAAATAGAACAATATAAATTTCTTAATGACAGGTATTACATCTCTTTCATGGGCCGATTCCTTGAAGAGCAAAAAAGGCCCTTTTAGCACATTGATGCTTTTTCCAAAGGTTATTTCGCATTTCTTATTCTCAAGGGCCAACAGACTGATGCCCACTGACTTAGGCATACTGAATGAGGCCTAGTGATTGAGGCCCGATGCCTAAACAAGAATCCACTGCCCGAACGAGGACCCACTGCCAGAACGAGGCCTGCTTCCTGAAAGAGGGCCCTCAGGTTGAACGAAGGTCTACCGGTATTTTGCCGGTAGACCTTAGGTGAAATTATAAATAATCATTTCATACATTTTTAAGAACAATTTGTACAATACTTATTTTCATTTCTCTTAAAAATAAATATAAACTGTCACTGTCACGACCCTCATGACATTATATTTAAAAAGGCATGCGACATTTCAATGTCGACTGGTTGAATACCACTCGACTTTATGTCTAACAACAAATGTCGAATTCGACATTCCAGAATACGTTTTTGCGTTCTTGTTTGACATATCATCAATGTCGCGTGTGACATTTAGAAATAGACATTCGAGAATAGGGCCCCAGGTCTCATTTTTTGCCAAAATAATTTGTTTTTAATAACATAAAATGTCTAATAAAAAAAAATCGTTTCTTTTGAACATTTTTGAAATAGTGACTCATCCTCTTCTTGCACCAAGGTCCTCAATTAACCGGCCATTTTATTTGGCAAAAATCAGAATAATTCTTGGCTGTGCCTGTTAAGTATCAAGATATGAACTGTGATGTGTGAATAGCTCTTAAATGTCAAATTATTTTAAAATGTTTGTATGCTTCTTTTGATATTTATTGCAAATAGTTTGTAATATATCTCAATTCAGGCTTTCCGTAAATAAAGATACAGCAAGACAGATAATTAAATGTTCTTATATAAGCACTTTTTTATTATATAAAAGAGAGGTAGGATATAATGCTGGTTTTTTGTAGATAGATGATCTTAATTATACGATTTTGGATTGGGTTGAAGTGCAATATCATATAGTCCACATTATACCACATCGCAAAATAGATTCAACCAGCGAATTGTAAATTATAATTAGTAATAATAGTCATAAATTTTCTCAATTCATAAAATTTAAAAATGAATCTTCTAACTTTGGTTGTTAATGACGTAATGTGATCAATCCATTTTAAATTTTGATCAATTATGATACCGAGGCATTTTGTTGTGTTATTCAATTTAATTATAAAGTTTTCATTTTAATTATAAAGTTGTCATTTATTTGTATGTTTAAAGAAACCCTTTGTAAATTATGTTGCTCTCTATGGATCTACTTTAACAGAAACATATTTTTGTGGCTATAAGCTATATCCTATAGTCGCAAAACTATTAATAATTTAAACATGGTAGGTCCTATTAATATAACATCAAGTATTTTTTAAAATAAAGTACATGATCTCAAAACAGAAATAATTTATAATAAATGCGGGTAAAACGAGGGGTAAAATAACAATAAATTAAGGGAAATACTTAAAAAAGGCAGGTTTAAAGAGTATTAACACAAGAAAGTATATCCGTTCTGTCTATTTATCAAGTGTTGTTTGAGGTTACTTTTAAATACATTTATTGTTGTGATTTTTTATTTCTGTAGGCAGTCTATTAAATTTTTGCAAACCTTTAATAAAAATTGTATTTTGGGAACTTTTAGAGATGGCTTGCCGTACATGAAAGTCAGATTGGCTTCTTGTATTATAGTTGTGATATTGCGAATTATATTGAATTTCTTCTAATAGATCTGATGATATTCAACGTCCTAATACTATAATCAGCTTTCGGTCTTTCGTTCCAAGTTAAATCATTTCTCGTTTTATTTACGCTACGAGTTTACCCTTGTGGGCCTCAGTCTCGATAAGGTGGGAACCACCATTTTAGCGTCTCTCGAATTTTTCTTTAGAAACTGTAAAGTCTAAATTTGTTATTCTCTCTCTCACTGTTCAATCTCTGATTGTTCTTCCACTTGCTTAGTTTTCCCTCCTAGCCAATCTGGTCGAGATAAGTCTGACAATATACGCCATAATATTATTATAATCATTGTTGTCCCCATCTCCAAATATTACATCGTTAACCACAAAATTCCAGCAAGACATAGATCGTAGTAACTTCACGGCTACTAGCTCTCAGTCTATGATTAAATTACAGATTTTATTTTTGCCTCAGTACCATTAATTCGAGAAAGTGTTGTAAATTAGATTAAATAGTTCAACTAAATCACTTTGCTGTAACAAAAATTCTTGTTTCATGCTTCAAAAATACCGGTAAATGCACGCTTGCATAAATTGCCGAATTATTCATACTAGAAAAATCAGATAATTAATTTTGTATATATCATTTATTAAAAAGTGATTTTAGAAATGTCCAATTATATTCACTCTCATTTTTTTTATCAAGATGCTCTAGTATAAATGAATTCGATTTTGCCGATTTAAATCAGTGTAAGCCCAGCAATTTAACCAAAATGTATCCTCGAGTGGTCTTCAGTTTACTGCTTCTAGCAAGTGCTTTCTCCGAAGATATTCGACAAAAAAGTGACAGAAGTGATTTCAAGAGATCATTAGGTAAAAACTGTGATAATTCTTACACAGCGACATGTTTGAAATTGGATATTGTCGGATGGGTTGAAGGACTCAACGAAAAAGGAAATATTAATGTCCTACCAGGAGTATCGATAGTGCGGGAAAATAGCAGTGCCAAAGCTAATACAGCCGATTTAGTTGCCGAACTTGGCAGAGAGTTCCCTAACGATCCAGACGCCAGATTAGATGGTTTTCTAATGAAGAAAGTCCAGGGATTCCTCGACAGCCACTCCCTCAAACTAAACTTCGCAGAAGCAGGAGATGGAACCTTCGAAGGTCGTAAGAAGAACAAGGGTGGTGGCGGCGGTATGGGAATGATGATGGCTGCAGCCGCTATGATGAAGGGTACTTTAGCGACCGTAGCGATGGGAGCCTTAGCAGCTTTAGCAGGTAAAGCCTTGATGACCTCTCTAATATCACTTCTCATCTCCACCATTATCGGACTGAAATCCTTAACATCAGGCGGCGGGAAATCGGTGGAAGTTATATCTACCAAAGGACATGAAGATCATGGTGGTCATGGTTGGTCCAGGAGAAGTTTGGATGTACCATTGCCGCTGGGGTTGCGACCGGAATACAAACCAACATAGAATGTTTGTCAGTTTTTATTTATTAATAAATTATTTATTTTTAATTTTAAATTAGTTGTTTCATTTTGGTACTTTAGTTAATTGAGTGTGTTGGGTGAAAATATCTTTTTTTATCTCTTTTACAGAAACATATCCACTTAATTGAGAATTATATAAATATTATCTAATACATGCGATCTTGGCTTAATTAGCCTCAATGGCTTACAATTTATTACCTATAAGTATTAGTAAGATATAAAACTAAAAAAAGTTTTTCTACGTTTGTATAAAGTATTTTAGATAAAATTTATTTTTTATTATCACATATCCCAGTAAATTATTTAAAATTATTTGTAATAATATGTCTATATTTAATTTCATTTAATTACCCAAATTAGTTGATTGAATTAGCCGCTTTAAAATGTTAGCATGATTTCGTTGAAATTAATACTGAATAATTTAATATCATTATCATCAAGTATACACTAGGGGTTTGAAAATAGCTTACAATATTTCGTGGAATTAATTTTGAAAAATTTAATTATTTTTTCGAACTTTAAAATGATTTTTGTTGTATAGGGTGTTACAAAAAACATGTATAGTTGAAAAATGATTCCTTACCAAAAATAGGACAAACATTGGTCTGCAGAAGCTTTGTTTTAAAAATACACAGTTTTAGTATTTTATTTTAATATATTTATGGAACGGTTTTAACGATTTCAATTAAATTTTGGTTTAACAATGTACATAAAAAATTATATAATATTATGTAAGCAATAAAAATATGTAAACATGTTTACTAAGGGCACGCGTACGAACGAGTGCTTCAATAATTTTTAACAAAAAATATATACTCCACTTACTTTTTTATTTGATAGCACAATTAAAATAAATCCGTAAAATCTAGTGTGCTGATTTCATCTTTATAGACTTGTTACAGTTTAATATACTGTTAATTGTTTTCCAATTTTTTTTCTGATTGTAAAATTCACACTCTGTATCTTTGAAACAAAGCATCGGGCATCCATGTTGATAAAAATTATTTGTCCCATTTTGAGTATTTTTGTATACACCGTGTCCCACGTAAGGCGGGCATTACAACTTTATGGAGAATAAATTAATTTGTATTTTCGCCATTTTCTGAGTATACATAATCGAATATGCTCTTTTGAATTAAAATAAAATGAACTCTCTGTAACTTCCGGTTATACCGGAAGTGACCACTAACTTCGTTATTTTAAAGGGAACACCCCATATTTTTTTTTAATTTTAGATTCAGCATGAAATTCTGTAAACAACGATACCCCATTTGCCTATTCTAGTTATAGCGGATTTGGCGTTATTCAATTTTTTTCTACATTTTTAGTCGCCGGTAGACATTTCCTTAAAGTCGTCTATCTCAGGTACTATATCTATCAGATACTTAAAATTTTAACCAGAGGTAGTAGATGGGATGTACTTCTTGAGAATATTTGGTTATTCATTATTTGTTGTACGGGGTGTTTGCAAATTATTTTTAAAAATGAAATTTTTTAAACATAAAAAACTTTTTTATTTTAAAGGGAACACCCTATATATTTTTTAAATTTAAGATTCAGCATGAATTTCTGTAAATAATGAAACCATATTTGCCTATTCTAATTATAGCGGATTTGGCGTTATTCGTTTTTTTTTAACTTTTAGTCGTCGCGCCGGTAGGCATTTTCTTAAATTCGACTGTCTCAGGTACTATTTCGGTTGGATACTTGAAATTTTAGCCAGAAGTAGTAGATGGGATGTACTTTTAAAAACATTTACAGTTTTCTGCAACAAAATATGTCGTTTAAAAAGTTTAAATTTTTTTAATGATAAGGTACATACTAACTAAAAACAATTTTTATTAAAAGCACATGGTTTAAAAAAATCATTTTATTAAATGTTCAAAATGCCCCCCGTTAGCTTCTAAACATTTTAACATTCTTTTTTCAACATGATTAGTTGTTGCTTTACGAATCATTTCACCATCTAACTCGTTAAAGGCATTCCGAACTCTTTGCTCTAATTCTTCTTTAGTATTAATTCGGGTAGAGTACACTAAATTTTTAATATGACCCCATAAAAAAAATCAACAGGAGTTAGATCTGGCGATCTTGCAGGCCAAAGCCAAGGACCATTTGGACCTATCCATCGGTCTTCAAAGAGTGCTGTAATTTCTTGATTTACATAGTATGTTGAATGTGCTGGGGCACCATCCAACTGGTACCAAAAATTATTATTTGGTAGCTGGTTTAAAATGTCGGCAACTACTTCTCTAAGAATTCTAATGTATCTTTCTGAGGCCAGTCTTTCATTATAAATGTAATAAAAAGCTCTTCCAAAACCCATTAAAACTAAATTCGTACTGAAATTGTGCTTCACGATAAAAGTGTGGATTTTCGTTTGCCCAGAAATGACATTGCTTGCGATTGATGATCCCTTTACGTGTAAATTTCGACTCGTCTGACCACAAAATTTTGTTTAAAATCTCGGGATCTTCTTGAATTCGTACCAATAACCATTCGCATAATTCAGTTCGTCTTATTTGATCACCATCTCGCAACTCATGAACTTTTCTTTGTGCATAGGGATGCCATTTATTTAGTGCTAAAATTCGTTGTATTGACCCTCGACTAATATTTAAATTATCTTGAGCCATTCTAATGGAGGCGTGAGGATACGCAGTAAAATACCCTAATACGTTAATTAGATTAACTTCTTCATCTCGGACATAATGTTGACGGTTTCTTCCCGGGTTCTGTTTAAAATTATTCAAAAAGTTAGCTTCGATTCTATCAAATTTCTGTCTGTTCATTGGTGGAAAATAAGGGTATCGTTCATTAAACATGCGGCAGGTTCTACTTTTGATTCGATTACATTCTCCATGAATGTAAAATAAATTAAGAATATCTTGGTTGGTATATTCTTCAATATTTTCCATATTTTCCATATTTTGAACGCAAAAAATAGACAACTTAAATACATAGAAATATGACAATTCAGTTTGTTGACAGATTGTTGTTTAGCATATTTCCACGGCATACTAAGATAAAAAATTAAAATGTAAAACTATACTATATTATGTAGGTGCATGCGTAAAATTTAAATTTAAATTTTCTTCAAATTGGCGAGAGATAATTATAGGGAATTAATAGTGCAAATGAAGATCAATGAAGAATAATTTTCTGAACAAAATAAAATAAAAATATACAGGATTTTCCATTTAAAATAAAAAAAAATTTCATGTTTAAAATATTTATTTTTTAAAATAATTTCCAAACACACAGTCGAACAAACGATGTACAAGTAAATTTAAAAAAGCAAATGTCTGCCGGCATATAAAAGTTTATAAAAAACTGAATAACGCCAAATACACTATAATCAGAATAGGCGAATGGGGTATCATTGTTTACAGAATTTCATGCTGAATCTAAAATTAAAAAAAACTATGGGGTATTCCCTTTAAAATAACGAAGTTAGTGGTCACTTCCGGTATAACCGGAAGTTGCACAGAGTTCATTTTATTTTAATTCAAAAGAGCATATTCGATTATGTATACTCAGAAAATGGCGAAAATACAAATTAATTTATTCTCCATAAAGTTGTAATGCCCGCCTTACGTGGGACACGGTGTATACATTTTTAGTTTGAAAGTAAATGTGTGTAACTCATAAAATAAATCTGATGTGTCTAACATATGACTTTCCTGATTTTTTTTCCGGTTATTTTGTATTATCTGTTGTATCACCCCTGTAAATGTTTAGTGGATTAATAAAATACATACTTTTCTACACACATCTTAATTGGAACATTTTTTAAATATGTATATTCATTTCCAACGAAAGTAGGTACTAAAAAATTATATTACGATCTATTTTAGAAAAATCATGATTTAAACAAAAATTGTAGAGAATAACATCACAAACAACTTTTATTTGAACAATTTCCATAAAAATTCGATTTTTACCCTTTTTTCAAATTTCTCGAGTACGGACATTTAAGAAAAATTATGTAGAAAACAAAAATAATGGGGAATAATAGTACAAGTAAGAATTTTCTTCTCCAATAATAAATTACAGATATATTCCATAAGCTAGAAAATTTACTTTCTATAAAGTACCCCCCAGATATTCCGACTATGCTCAAAATCTAATCAGCTTACCGCAGGATGGATTAAAGCTTAAGTTTAAAATTAATATCCAACTTATGAAATCCTTGTGCATAGTATGCTCTCTAAAAGTTCCGGGATCTAAAACGAGTGTCTCACGGATTTTTAGTGTTACTTGGGTCTACACGTACAGGGTCCTTCAACAGTAGCGCAGTTTTCTCATAGTGTGGGATATAGGGCTATCATGTAAAAATATTTTTAACTGTATAGGATATCTCAAAAAAATTTAAGTGACCTCTGGCCATTTTTTCAAAAAGAAAATCCTATAGATTTTTAAAAGTATTCAACGACAATGTATTCATTGTATTACTTGAGACCACGACCTTTTTTTATCTCTAGAGCAAGACACCTCGCGGAAGGTATCAAAGATAAATGCTGTTAACACCACTAAGATCTTTAATATACTCACAACTCACCACACACCATTATATACTAAGTGACATAGAAAACAGAACACCCAGTATTAATGAATTTATTACAAATAATTTCTAGGAATATGTATGTTTAAGTTAGAATAAAAAACGATCAGTTTTTCAGCCATATCGATAGAGTGGTTTTTGTGTTATCGTCCTGTTCTCACAAAAAAGTAAGACGCGATAATTGTGTTTTGTAGCTATAATTCGCATTTGATTGTCATACAATACTTTGTGAAGAGCTTTTTTGATTTGTTTTTCATGCCTAGAGTAAGAAGACGAAAAAATTTTCTACAGCTTACCGAGTTTGATAGGGGGCGAATAGTGGGCTTACGCGAGGCTGGTTTGTCCTTCAGAGAAATAGCCACGAGGATGCACAGAAGTGTAAATACGGTGGTGGTTTGTTGTCGGGTATGGAATCAAGAAGGACGTGTCAGAAGAACGGCCCCACTCCAAGATCGCCGCCTTAGGCTTTTGGCTCTACGGGACCGCTTCACGTTCACAAGGTCAATTGCTGACCAATGGTTTGCAGAACATGGCAGGCCAATAACAATGCGAACTGTTTATCGCCGTATCAGAAGTTTCGGACTTACGTTATACCGTCCTCAGTTTGTCCTACTTCTCACTCCTAGGCACCGAAGTGATCGACTGGCTTGGTGCAGAGAACGGCTGAACTGGGACCATGAATGGAATACCATTGTCTTTAGTGATGAATCCAGATTATGTTTGGGCATGTATGATGGACGTGCAAGGGTGAGAAGGCGGCGTGGTGAAAGACGAGATCCTCAATTTTTCGTGGAAAGGCACCATACTGTCGGTATTATGGTATGGGGGGCCATTACTTATGAAAGTAGGTTACCTTTGGTATTCATCAGAGGCAACATGACCGCCGTGCGTTACATACAGGAGGTGGTGGAACCACATGTTCTGCCTTATATTCGGACGTTCCCAACCCACTTTTCCAACAAAATAATGCACAACCACATGTAGCCAGAATTTCATTGGCCCATTTTGAAGAAAATCAAGTCGATTTGTTGCCTTGGCCCCCTAGATCTCCCGATCTTTCACCCATAGAACACGTCTGGGACATTATGGGAAGAAGATTACTCCATTTACCCCATCCTCCTCAGACTCTAGCGGCACTTCAGCATGAGGTAAAAGTTGCCTGGGATAAGATACCTCAAGAGGAAATCGACCATCTTATTAGGAGTATGCCTCGACGTGTTTCTGAGTGCATAAGACATCGTGGAGGACCAACACACTATTAATTTTTTACTTTTTTCCAACGGTTGGCTTTTTCTTACATTTTGATCAATTACTTAACTAACCCAAAGACACATGTATACTAAAAATCTTTGTAATAAATTCATTAATACTGGGTGTTCTGTTTTCTATGTCACTTAGTATAGCTTATAAATAATTTATTCATTAATTTGCAACCCGCTATAAACCATTATAATTTTATATTAAATTAAAACAAGCTTAACCTGACCAAGAATCGAACTCACGACACATCGATAAACGTTTGCCACCTTCAGCTGCTCTACGCATTCGATAACGGAGAAATTTAACAATTTATTACTAGATATGAATCCTATACCCTAATAAATAGCACGTTATCTTTACACGAACGTTCCAGAAACATGCACTTAGGATATTAGAAACGTCTCAATTAATGTTTCTCATTCTTCCTCAAACGTATCTGGGATGTTTCTAGCAATGGCCATGTCATCATTTGTAACATATTAAATACGTTTTACAGATATATTTGTGGAACATCCTGTGATGTTGCTCAAAAGTTTTGTGTAAGTATTTTTTACTGGACTGGAAGATGGAACCTGGAACGTCCCACAAATTGCCTAAACGTTTTCTTTTTTAGTAGGATAATCAATTATATTACTTTTTTCATAAATTTATTTGAAAAAATAATATTTTTTGACACAAAAATAAAAAATATGAATTATTACATTCTGATTCTATTTCTTTCTGGAGCCCTTTAGATCCAGTCACCTATTTTAATTTGAATATCTTTTTTATTTAACAATTTTCTTGGCCGAATCTGAAAATAATATTTTAGTTAAATAACAATACAAACAAATGATATTAAGTTAAAATAATTACCCTTAATGTCTTTAGCTATTTTTAACTTGGCAAACTTTCTCTTTCCTTTTTTCCACTGAATGAAATTAACTTTCACAACTCATTTCCTAACATTATAAGCGCGTCAAGAAACCATTTTATCTGTCAACTGTCAAGACTAATGAACTGTCTGTCATATGTCAATATTGTCATTGTATCTGATTATACGGTAGGCGAGTTCATCAAAAATATTGTTTCATCCATACAATTTGTATAAATGAAACGATACTTTCATGAGTAGTCTAGCTCAGTGCTAGACTTTCAATGAAAAGAAATAGGTTCTATCACGAGGGCTTCTGTCAATAGTACCTTTTTAGCTCACGGATCATTAAACGAACTCGCCTATTGAGCCAGAAGGAAGGTGTATTCATCTTTATCGTATTTGCACTTTTTTTTAAAGGAACTGAGATAAATTTGTTTTGTGAAAAAAAAATATTCAAAATGTTTAAATTTAATTTGAGTATGATTATTATTGTAGATTTCTGGAGATTGCAGTAATTTCATAATTTATTAATATTTTAAAATATTTAAAACGAAAATAACATACCTATACATAATTACGATGTTTTTAAAACGTGCTTGAGAAATCATTCCAGAAACGTTCCTTTAGAAACATCGTAAAGACGTACCATTTATGTCAGACACATAAAAACATACATAGAACCTAAATGAAATGTTCCTAGTAGATCAGTAATATTAGAGTAATAGTTAATAAGATTTCAAACTTTCCCTGTTAAAATAAAATGCAATAGATTTAAAAAAGTGTGTATATGGTAAGCTAAATAAATAACGATCTAAGATGGACGTTAAAATACGACTTAAACTTAAACATATCCAAAACTGACGTCGACTGTGTATTGACATGCAGCTGTCAAAAACGGACGTACACATGGACGTCTGAATACGGCTATGGACATACTGACCCTCAAATGGATCGAAAATTAATTGGACTAACTATGTGTGAAGTCTGGGGGTAGTGTTAACTTATGTTTCTTCTCATTATCACTATTATTTTTATTCTATTATTTGTATTACCAATTAAATCTTGTTTGTAACCTTTATGATAGCTATCAAGTCGCCATTCCTTAAAAAAAATATTAAAAATTAAAAAAATCAAAAATAATAAAATAAAATTCAATTGACAAACTATTAACAACAAACATTTAAAGGGAAAAACAAAATAAAAATTTAAAAATTCATTAAAGCTGCTTAAAATATCTTCCATTTAATGCAGTTAAAGTTTTTAAATTATCGTTCCGTTCTACTCTTCGAGTTTTGGGACACCCTGTATACAAATAAAAAAAAAGAAATACTGAAAATAATAAAATTAAGTAAACAGGAACTATTCAAAAGTGAACCAATTTGCAAAAATATTTTTAAACAAAAATAACCAATTCAGATAAATAGTAGGAATAAAAAACATTTTAAATTGGACTAAAAATGGTTGAACTCTGCCGATCATCACGCATTGCCATCTTTCGGAGACTGCCTGAATTATTTCCTTACGCGGTTAAATATTGATGAAGAAAGATTTAAAACTATTTTGGCTCCACGTATCTGACAATTTCTGGACTACAAGTAATATTAGCACAGATAATTTTTTTTACGAAAAAGTTTATATAAATTCTATAAAGATATATTTATATTTATATCGATGTAGATTGACTTTCAGCAAATCGTTCTTAAAAATGTGTAAAGATGGCACTATAAAATAAGTTTAAATTTTTATTTTATAAATTGCCGTTTCCTTAGGAAAGCTTCAGAAAAACTAAAGATTGTTTTTGCACCAACAAAAAAAAAGTAAAATTATATATACATTTTATTTTGTGATTTTAATTCAAATTCGCCTGTTGGATAAAACTGTGATAATTTTATTTGTTTTGCCTGTGTTTGACATATTTTTTACTATTTTATGCTGAAACTGAATGTAGGTATAACATTGTATTTTACCTTTTTTTTTTTATTATATATTTTCAATGTTTTTAAATTTTCTTGCGTTATAAAATAATACTGTCTCGACTTGTTCTGAAAATGTAAACTCAGAAAAATACAGTGAATGGTCGAGTGGGGAATCCTACCAAGGCATCAGAATTAATTTTAAATAATTAAATTAAATGAAAAAATCCCGGCCAACGGTGCCCAGTTTTTATTACTTTTAAATTTATAATCTAACCAAAATGTGTCTATGTTTTTGACCCTTCTTTAAATATTGTTGATTTTTGACGATCTAAATATAATGTGCGGTCCATATAGTGGAGCGCCTGGGGTTTTGACCTCAGACTTCTGCTGCACTGAATAAATTTTGCAATTTTGTTTTTTATACTTTAAATTACAAAGTTTACCCAATTTTATTTGAGCTTTTGCTTTTTTAATTATTTAAACAAAAACAAAATATATAAAAAAATATTTGAGTAAAAAGTGTACTAGAAGATGACATTATAGGGATTTAATTTTAGTAAAAAAAAAAAATAATTTGCTTAAAAGAACGTTAAAAAAATTCAAAAATCAAGTGATCAGTCATACATTCAGCTATGTATGTGACATATAAGAACCACTGCCTGACATGTCAAATGTTCCAATAGCTGACATTGTAGGAAATGGTACCAATGGATGATAATAATTAAACAAGGAAGAAAAAAATACTAATAAAAACAACATTGGTTAACAAACATATTCTTATTTTAGAAACCACCTCAGGGTTTTCTAGTATTCCAAAAATCTAACCAACAGAAACTGTTTGAAATATCCTTTTCATTTGCAATTGAATGTTTTCTTGCTTGTGTCAATACAGTTTAAAGATACAATACTAATATCGTCCCCAACGATATGCTATACAACACATACATATGGAAACTTCTGAGCATTTCTCTTGCCTTCTACAAAATTAATCCATACAGAATCGCCATTTTTTAGTTTGTTAATGGGCTTTTAAGGCTTCACTTTTTCTACATCTTGGTATCCTTTATCTTCTTCAATATTCTAGGTTGAATCATCCGATTCTGTATATTTCACATCTTCACTGGACTCGTCTAATTCTAGTTTCTTCAGATTTTTATCTTGTACTTTATTTTTACTTTCTCTTTTTTCTTCTCTTTAAAATTTTTGTTGAGCTTTCCTTTTTCCTTTCGTTCCTTTTCTAGCATATTTTTTTTTGTTGTAGTCCTGAAGGTATAACTTAAGGTATTTTTTTCTTTTGTCTCTTTTTAACATTTTAGTTTTTTTTAGGTCAAAACAAGGCTCTTTTAAATGGCGATGATATTATTGGCTTTTCTGAAGTTTTCCTAGCTGTGATATCATGTTTATACTAAGATAAGTTTGTATTTTGTTTTTTGTGGTGTTGAATGAATTACAATGTCAGCCATTATATTGGCAAATGTTTCTTAAGTTATGAAGTTAGCTTTTCTGGTTATTAATATTTCCCTGTCATCTCATTTTTCTTTCATATTCTTCCTCACATTCTTTATAATCGCTATTACCTTGAGTTGTAGATTACAAATAATGCCTGTCCTGTCCATGTTCTATCTTTGTGTTTTTTTAAATTTATCCAATAACATGTTCATCCCAGTAACAATCAATCAATTACCAGCTCCGAATAATCTATTGCAAATGTTATTTTGTAATTGTAAAAAGGGACGTAAAGCTACTTGTGGATGTCGAAAAAGTGGCCTATACTTAGTGTAGCATGTTCAAAGTGCAGCGAAAATAGTTGTTTATTATATTATATTATTATTATTTTATTCAAATAAATGAAGTCGAAGAAGATATTTAAATTGTATAAAAATGTAAATTGTTTAAATAAAAAAAAAATATTATTAGTAATTTTCTGTTTTAACCGACTTCAAAAAAGCAAGAGGTTGTCAATTCGTCAGAATATTTTTTTATGTAAGTACAGTGATCATTCTTTACCACGTTTTCAGATTTCTATAATTCTTTGTTAGGAAGGGGGTAGTATCTCAAGGGTGGTCCCATATAAATTTGGTTGAGATCTAATCCATGAGAAATCATCACTCTTAATTTTTTTTATATATTTTCTGTAATAATTCTTTACTATATTATTTGATGTCCACGATTCTTTTTTATTAGAATGGGGATACCTCAGGTGTGGTTCCATCGCAATTATTACTCAGGATTTGATGATGGAATCTACAAGAAAATAAAAAAAACTCAATTTTTAATTGCATCTGCATGGTTTTTTAAAATTACTTTTATAATAATTTCTACTTTTTGATGTTCAATAGATAAATATGCAGATAAATAAGGTACCGATAATATGCCACAATATTTGAATAGTTTATATACAAAATTACTACTTGCTTATTTAATTTTCCTTTATTTACTTCTTTTTCCTGTTTAATATGTGAATATACCATTTAAATTATTACAATTATTATTTATTTTTATTTTTTAAATCAAGAATCCAATTTTTAAACTGTAAACTTTTTATATATGTTGGTAGCAAAATATTCCATTTATAATTTTTAAATTTCATTCACTGCAGCTCAAGTTCGAGGTTTTCATGTTTTTAACACCCCAGGCGCTCCACTATATGTATGAAATAAATTCATTTTTAGAGTTATTATGTACGTTTGGGAAAAATCTAAACCAGATCGATTTCTATCCTTGATTTGACAATTTATAGTCTGAAAATATGAGGATCCCCTCTAAATAAGAATGAGGATAGTGTCACCTTGTTTGAAAGGAACTATAATCTCTATATGGCAATAAAAAGATTTTTAAATTTGGTGCAATCATAACTGAGATAATTTATTTTGAAAATACAAAATTTTGGTAGTGTCTCCCACGAAGCTTTATATTATCATAATTTTACATTTTAAATATCAATTTTCTCATTAAATTAAACCAAATTGAAAACATTTATATTGCTGAAGAGATAATTAAAATCCCTTTCAAACAAGGTGCCACACAACTCCTTTTGTTTTTAAAATTTTTTTCAGTGTATGCTCCATAATTCAGAGGGGGTAATATATTTTTTACTATTAATTGTCAAATAATAATAATAATAATAATAATAATAATATTAATAATAATACTCTCCCTAATTTACCCCCTTACGAGTGAATTTTAACTCCAAAAGCTAAGCTTGTGCGGGAAAAGGGACAGCTATTATTATTATTTGCCGTGGCGCTCCGGGGCGACTTAAAGATGATTGATGGTGCCATTTGACTTACAGGTGAGGAAAACCCGGAAAACCTCACCCACCATCATCGAGACGGTAATGCATCGCGATTTTATAATCTGCATGTCATATCAACAGAAATTTAATTTCTATTAATACGGCACACATCAAATTCTAAACCGAACCATGTAATTTAATTAAAAATCCACATGGTCTGGTCTAGGATTCGAAGCCCAGCAGTCTCTGACTCATAAACTTGCCTATAAATGAATGAATATAAGCGCGTTAGACCGCTACACCACCGACCCGATTAAGAATTAAGAATATAAATCGACTTGCTTCAGATTTTTTCCCAAAAGCACATAATACGGCTAAAAATGAATGTTTATATACATATGGAACGCTCTGTATATACAGTATAAAGTAAATTGCTTGAGGGCTAGAATCCCTTCTTCTTCTTCTTCTTCTTCTTCTTCTTCTTCTTCTTCTTCTTCTTCTTCTTCTTCTTCTTCTTCTTCTTCTTCTTCTTCTTCTTCTTCTTCTTCTTCTTCTTCTTCTTCTTCTTCTTCTTCTTCTTCTTCTTCTTCTTCTTCTTCTTCTTCTTCTTCTTCTTCTTCTTCTTCTTCTTCTTCTTCTTCTTCTTCTTCTTCTTCTTCTTCTTCTTCTTCTTCTTCTTCTTCTTCTTCTTCTTCTTCTTCTTCTTCTTCTTCTTCTTCTTCTTCTTCTTCTTCTTCTTCGTCTTCTTCTTTACGCTTTATGATTAACTTTTATGTAAAAAGAGTGTTAAAAATAATGAGAAATTATGATTAAAAACTACAAGACGATATTTTTTCCCACTATTAATAAATAATATACGTTTTTGGATCGGATACATATTTATTTATAGGTATTCATTTTAATTAACAGCTTGATTTCTTTAAAAGTGATAGTTTATATTTGACTTGGATATTGGTGAACCTCGTAGATTATATTTGGAAGGAAGTGCAGAATCTATTTTTGAGTATTCGTCCTGCTTTCCAAACAACAGTTATTTGATAAAATACTGCAGAAATAGTCTTACTGATCTACATGTTGCAAGGCTGTCTAATGAATTATAACGAATACGCGACTGAAATGTTAAATAATGTATTGTTTGGTTTTGCTATTTTAATAATTTTTTGTTTGATGATAATTGTTTTTTTTTATTATTATTATTTTATACCGAGACGTTTTGGCGGCAACGCATAACAATATTAAAGAACAAACCCATTTAAAAAAAAAATGGAGATTTCATACCAGCAGGATCGTCCTAAGATATTCAGTACCCATGGACTACTAAAAATTATGTGCTAGAAAGTATTCAAAGTTAAACAAAAGGGTCAGAACTGAAAAAAGTCAATTTATTACCATTAAACTGTACAAAAACAAAGTTCATATAAAATTAGAAGAAAAAAAATCTGTATGACCAAAAACAAACTTTATAGTAAATAAAAAACAACACATATTTTTTTCTTAGGCAGGATCTCCATATTAATTACCAAATTCAAAAACAAAGATATAATTACATTTTGATAGGTAAATGACTGACGTCATCAAGATTGTTGTCAAAATTATGCTGGGGTGTTGACGTTTCTGGGAATCAGAATTTGTGGGGTTGTTGATTTTTGAAAATTGTCAGTGTTCTTTTGCAAGGGTCAATGAAAATTATATAGATAGATGTTAAAAGTATTGTTAAAATTGATATAGAAATTGAAGTTGAATAAAGCTAAAACAAAGTACAAAGGAATTTTAATTAAAAGTAATATTATAAAAATACAAGGACGGCATGCAGGACAAAGCAGGAGAAAAAGTGGTATAGAAAAAACAGGAGGTGGGAATAGACAGTGACATAGACACAGACGATAGAGACAAGCGTAGAATAAAAATAAGCAGGGGAGCGAGAAGAAACATGTTTTTTCTAAATTTGTGAATTTAATAATTTTTAAATTTTTAGATCCGAACCATTCTTATTGAGAGTCTTGGTATTTTTGGAAAATTGATATACATGGTGTTTCTATATCAAATGTCGCCAGCGAACGTGTGGCAAAGCCTTTTAGAGGGAGATCAAAATTATTGGAAAGAAAATTGTTAAGATTGCTTATAGTCCCTTTCATTTGAGTTGTGAATTTTGGCTTATTTTGGTATATATAGAATGTAGTGCATACATCTGATGTTTCTAAAATTTAGGAGATACAAAAATACTTTGATTGAGAATAAAGTGTAAATAGGATAGACAGTCCAGAGAATTTGGGTAAAATTTATGCAAGGGGACGTGTGATTAAATTAAAAATAATAATCCACCAAGTGTAACATTTATGTAGATGGAATATAAAGTATTTAGTATAAAGTTGTAAAAGTGAAAGTGGTTAGATGGACCTGCGAAGGGGTTTGATAGAAGAAGAAAAAAGAGGTGATGAGGGAGTGAAACAAAATCTAGACAAAAGAGGAATAGCGATGTTAGGAAAAACAGAAGAAATAAAGTTGGAAAATCTTATTCAAGTACTCATTGGATTAAAATGGGATGGAGAAGAATTGTTGAAGAAAATGGAAAATATGTATGAAAACTGTAGGAAAATGGATATTATGGACAAAAAAGTAAGAAAATGGATAAGAAAATGGAAAAATTATAGGAAAACAGCAAGTGTGTTAAAAAAGAAATAATTGATATAATTGGAAATCAGATTAAAGAGAGAAATAAAAAGATAGCGAGAGATAGAAGAGAAATTATAAAGACGATAGACGCAATGATAGAAAAATATAATGAAGTAACAAAGAAAATGAAAGAAAAAGATGCAAATTAGAAGGATGTAAAGTTAGTAAAAATAATAGAATTAAATAAAGAAAAAAAATAAGGAGCCAAGGCAGTTATTATGGATACAGAAATAAAAGAAATAAATGTAGAAGTAGAAGAACAAATTAATAAAAAAAGGCAGATTCAAAATATAGGAAAATACGTAAATAAAATTAGTAATAGATAAACGAAAAGTAAAGAATTTAAGAAAAACTTAAAAAAAAAAATAGATAATTAATAAGAGAAAACAAAATTAAGGAAGAAGAAATATAAAAATGTAAAAAATGAACCTAAAATTAGTGCCAAACAAAGTATTGAAAATAGAAGGCAAATGAAAACGAAAACAAAATATAAGGTCAGGAAAAATAAATATAACACTTCTATCAAAAATAAAAGTAGAAACTAGATTTATATTAAAACAGATACAGGGGAAGAAAGGAAAATTAGAGTAAGATTAGAATTAATAGTAGAGTAAAACCAAAACAGCTGCAAAATTAGGAATAAACAGTGGAGCGGGAGTATAGAAGTTAAGATGTTTCTTATTTTTCGAAATTTTATAATTTTTTTTTATTCTAACCACCCCTTTGCGAGTTTTGGTCATTTTTAAAAAAATGATATACATGGTGTTTCCATATTAATATATTTTCTATTTCATTTATAACAGGTTATTTGGTAATTTTTGTTATGAAAAGATATTGATTAGAAATAACTAATATCTATATTTAATTATTACCATTAATAACAAAAAATATATTGTCAATAAAAATTTGCACCCCGGGGCTAAATAGCCCAATTGCCCTTGTGATTAGGGTTTCCCTGGTGGCCAGACGAAAATGACACAAAATTAATATCCGGAAATGCGTCAACATTTTAGAGAAACGCCAGGAACCGATTCTTTTTATTAGAGGTTTATATTTTACAACATTTGCCTTTCCTTTACGTCTGATGATGGCACTTGACTGAGATCGGTAGCCTTTTTTTATTTTTACTTAAATTATTGGTGTGGTACTTACTACACTGCGCGTCAGAGAAAATGGACAACCTAAAAAATTTACGAAATAATTTATCTTTTTAAATATATCTTATTTTTATAAGAATAAATCTATTGTGTATTAAGTCAGTAATTGTTTTACCATGTTATCCGATGTTACCATAAGTCACAAACGAAAAGAAACATTACAGTTACAGTTTACTTTGCAATAATTAAATTAAAGAGGCAAGAAATGGCAAGGATCACTTTTCAATACGGCGTATTGCCACCCTGATTTTGGATGACACTTCTCATCCGATTTGGTATAGAAATCAGCAAGGTCTGAATGTTTGCTTGAGGAAAAGTGGTCCATTTATCAATAAGGTCCAACTGAAGCTCTTCGCATGTTGTTGGAACTGCTATGCGATGTCTTACACGCCTTTTGAACTGGTCCCAAACATGCTCAATAGAATTAAGATCCGGGCTTATGAGAGGCCAATCGATTTTGGGAATACCAACCTCTTCAAGGTATTGTGTTACTATCCTTGACGTGTGTAGTCGTGCGTTATCCTACATTAGCAGCAAATCGTTGCCAAAAAATCCAGCATATGGCATTACATGATCTTCTAGGAACTCTGTTACGTATTGCTGTGATGTTAATGCGCCTCTAGCAATAATAAAGAGATCCGTGTGTGCCTCTAAAGAACCTGCTCAAAACATTACTAGGACACCCCCAAAAGCAACTCGAAGTGACCGAGCACAGGCAGCATAACATTCTCCAGCTCTTCTGTAAACCTTATTTCGGCCATCTTTTTCATGTATGCATATTCTACACTCATCTGTGAACAGTACATTTATCCAATCGTACACTGTCCAATTCAGATGTTCGCGAGCAAAAGCAAGTCTGCGTCTTTTGTGTACTGCAGTAAGCAGGGGTCCTGTAGCTGGACTGCAAGCTGTAAAACAACTTTCGCCGAATAATAAAAGTGCTGACTGCCGTTCCATGAGCATGCTGAAGACTGCTTTGGAGCATTCTAGCAGTTTGGGTTCGGTCTCGTAAAGCAGCAATGGTGAGTAAAGCGATCTTCCTTGGCTGTTGTTTTTTTTAGCACCTGTACCGGGTCGCCGGTGATAAGAGCCGGTCCCAAGAAACCGTTGATGTGTTCTTTGCACAGTCGAATGACTGACATTTAATTGTCTCGCCACATTCCGTTGACTTGTTCCATTTTCCAATAATGTTACAATTTGCATAGCTCTTCGTTATTTTTCACCCATTATTAAGGATTAAATTTTACTCTATGAAGACCAGTGTAGTACAAAAATACCTTTAATACTCTTTAGAACACAATACAAGTGCATAAAGTTCTCAAAACGGTCATTTTCATTAAACTTTCATTAAAATTGACAAGTAAAAAAGTATTCTGATGAATTTTTTCGATTCTGAAAATTTGTTTATGATCTTTACATGGTAGGCACGACTTCGCAAGTACGCAAACTAACCCGTTTTACGTAATTAAAAAATAAGAAACTTAACAAGATAGATAATTTCGTAAATTTTTTGGGTGGCCCGTTTCCTTTGACGCGCAGTGTAGTTTAAAACACTTTACTTTTGCTTAGAAAATAAAAAGTTCCTCTACTATTAACTATTGGCATACTTTCTTCATGGATCATACTCTATACAATATACATTTTTTTTCAATTGACAAAAAGAAGTTTGAAAACAATTTAGTGAATCATATTTCACGATAATATATGTACCGTCCATTGTTCAAATTAAAATTATCCGACATCGGCACAATAATAATTAAGTATATTTGGAATAACCGAGTGTGTGACACTTATTGATGGTCAGTTGGCCACTTTCTAGAGAAAAGAAACGGATGATTCAATAGTTTTGTTTGGTTTTGTAATTAAAACAATTTTTATAACGAAGAGTATAACGAACTGTATAAAGAAAATTACTCAGAAGAATCTTTGTTTACTAATCACAAATATATTACCATATTCGTTAAGAAATAAAAAAAATTATTGATGAACATTACAAAATTTTTCCGGTTATACGTTATCTAGTTTTTTAAAAGAAGAAGAGTGGTTGAGAGGAACATAGTACATACTTAACTTAATCTCGAAAAAAAAAAAAGGAAAGCTTAAAATAGGATAAATTGAACGTTTTAATTTACAATGATTTAGCGTATACATTCAGTTAAAAATAGTTTCAATAAATTTTAACATTGGCTTGTATTGGGGATGTAAAATTAAATATTATTTAAAAAGTCTAAATTAAGAGCAGAAATTCTCCAGATCTTTTCAACCTTATATTAGTGAGGGCTGCAAATATGAGTTTTATTTTTAATACGATTTCCATATAATTAAAATGCACTTAAGCAAATCATTTAAAAAAGTATTTTCAAAACCCATACACCCAGCTATCACTTATAAAAGGGTGAAAGGCTCTACTGCCACTATTCCAGCCAACCGGTTTCGGCACTATATCATCATCATCAAGCTTTTGTTATAGTTGTATTAAGGAATATGTTAATTATAAAGGGACACTGCAAAAATACAAAAAATTCGACTTCTCTATCAAAATGCTTCAAAAAGATAACTATACAGGGTGCAAATGCTGCAGGGGTGTTTTTAAAACAAATTATTAATTGATTTGGAGAGCCCTTGGAGATCCACAGTGATCAAGGCAAACATTTTGAAAGCCCTCTTTTAAGACGTATCTGTGACAGACTAAGCATGAATAAAATCAGAAAACCAGAAAACCAGAAAACCAGAAAACCAGAAAACCAGAAAACCAAAAACCAGAAAACCAGAAAACCAGAAAACCAGAAAACCAGAAAACCAGACCGTTAGTAAAAACCTGTCAAGAGTGATTTCTAACCATCAGCGAGATTGGGATCAGTATTTTTTGCGCTTCAGCCAAACACCAGCTAAAATCCTGTTTGCCCGTGAGATGAGACTATCTTGCAACCTCGAGTTTTGATGCCGACCTGGAGAAGACAAGTCGGTGTGATCCAGCTACAAAGAAAACTGTACATGTATGAGTAAAGGTCGATTCTCACTGTAGTTCAGATCACGCTCTGCTCACGCTCCACTCAAAGGGCGATGCAATATTATGACACGCTGTTTGAATGGAAATATTCATATTTGGCGTTTCGCTCACGGTAAGCTCACGATCTTTGAGCGTCGTATTTTGATCGAACCGTGAGTGGACCTTTGCGCCAGTGTGTACAAACAACAATCAGACTAGCCACAATTTTTCTATTCTCTAGCGGTGAAATTGCCTCCGGAAATGTAGTATTTTCTGTAATTAAATTTGCTTAAATTTTATTGAAAATGTATTGAAATGTATGTTTTGTCATACGAAAATATTGTATCTTCTACAGGCCTTTTATATAGAGTGGAACATTCAGTTTTTTGTTTTCTTAAAATATCGTGCGCACATATCTTTCGACGTTTCTGTGTTGTTATTCATCATTATCTTAACATTGCAATTGCAGCTAAATCAATTATTAAAAATTTGCTCATTTTACAACAGGCATGTGTCGATCCTTTTGATAAAATGAGTCAGTTGAGTGTAATATGTGAATACTACCTCAAATTCTCGATTGTGAGAAGATCGTGAGCGTAGTGTGACCTGAGCACCTAGTTAGAATCGGCCTTTAGTTCGCTAGCATCTTTATATAGCCAGCGACAGAATGAAGAAATGGTACACGGAAAGATATTTCAAGAAAGGTGACAATGTCTGGCTCCATAACCGAAAAAGCTTTAGAGGTCTTGGAAAGGTCCGTACCTCATTATTTAAAAAGTAATGATGTCATTTAACGTATAAGGAAGATCCCAAACAGTAAACCAAAGGTAGATCACCAAAACCAGCTGGCACCATTTGAGGGTGACCATGACTAGAAAGAACAGGTCAACCAGCTTCAAGAAACACCTGACCTTGTCTGAAGAATTTATGGGTACATACTGAGGTACTGGCAAGATATGTTGTTACAACCGAGCAACAAGACATGCTTACGATTCGTAAAGACTACTTGCTGGTCCACAAAACTTCTGGAAGGAGTTTTAGTCGATTGCCAGAACTTCAAGGTCAGTTACCAGCCCTTGGAAAAGCCTTGAAAATTAGGGATGGGTCATTTTACCTTCTCTATTTGGTAAAAAAAGGACACCTTTCGAGATCATGATGTTATGGGAAGCATTACTTAGTCTGAGGGAGCATCTTCTGGAGTCCAATGTACAGAAACTGGCCATGTCAAAGATAGAGAGCCAGCATCTGGATTGGGGGATAATTAGAAACATGATAGAAGTAATCTTCCAAGATACTGAGATCCAAATACTGATATGGAGCTATTTGCCTAGTGTCCAGGTTTCACCAAAAACCGTCCTTTATTATTTCCATGCGAATGTAAATTGTAAAAGTGGGTGCAGTTATAGATACAGCCATTTAGTTTTAGTTCCAGGAGGAACTACCTATTAAGGAGGGGGTAATGTCGTGAGAACGCCTGAAACCGATTCCATACTCTATTTGCCTTTATCGTGCCGGAGAGTTTGGTATTGGGCATCGCTGCTCGTCCAGCTCGAAAGTAACTAGAATGTTTTTTGTACACAGTTCAAGTCGTTGAAGACGTATTTTCAAGAACTTCTATACTAGCGGATTTTTCTGGGCTCTTTTATATAAATAGTTTTATATAAAAGTTTTAATATAAATGTTATCAAATGAACATAAATTGTAAAATAAATTAGAAGTGTGAATTATAATAGTAGTTAAGTATAAAATGATTTATTTGGTACATAGTATCACTAAATTATAAATAAACTGTTTTAAATTCAATAATCGTTACACAAACATCCGTGTTACACAAAAAATAGGGTTTATTAAAAAAACACTTTTTATAACAACTATTGCTCGAAGTGTTGGCCAACAACTTCAAAGTAAGCATTATATTTTTGACTCAGATTTTTGTTACTGCTGACAAAAATACCACCCAGCTAGCACATAACGTTGCCTAGCCATTCGACAGTGTTGTTTTAAGTAAACACAATAACATTACTATACAACGTAAATACAACGTTCAAGAGAGGTTGTTATGGGAAATCAAAACCTCGCAAAATTTCTATTTGTTACTTGTCTATTTAAACTACCTATTATGTTAATAAACGTGATAATTTAATTTGCTATAAAATGTACCCACAAGAAATATAAAAATCACAACTGAATTCGGAACGTTTATGCTTATGTCAATTGTCACTTGTCACTTTTTCTTGTCACTTGTCGATTTGTCATTATTTTGATGGTCGTGTTTGAACTTGGACAATTAGGCATTCCAACGATCTGTCCAAATGGCTACCAGTGGGTAATGACAGTTTAGATATGGAAACCTTGTTGCCATGTTGTCATTAACAGGGTCAATGATACATATATAGTTATATAGATTGCTCAAAGCTAGTCGTTTACTAGCGGCCATATTGCCTGGCAAATATTTATTGAATCGGTTTAGAAAAAATGTGTTTTAAAACTAATTTTTAGCCTTTAGACATTAAAAAAAAATAATTACTTACATTTTTACTTCAAGGCATAAGCTTATGTTTATTTTGAAAAATATGGATGATCAATCTATGTAACTATCTATTTCATTGACCTTGTCAAATCACCAGGCCTACAGGATTGCCATAATTTTGCTATATCATAACCCGTCAAAACCCACTGGTAGCCATTCAGTTTGGAATGCCTAATTTATAAATTATTTTTATACATTTGAGTAGATTTGGTAAGGTTCCTCTATAAAATAAAAAAGCCACTGCCTTTGTTTCAGATTACAATGCCTGGTTTAAATTTAATATTTTATTAATTATAGGTACTCAATATAAAATGGTTTAACTACAATAAAAACAAATAATTACAGATAAATGTTGTAAACGTGGGTATACCGTTGTTGTAAACGAGAAGATACAATTAACCGAATGCACTGTAAACATTTTACACCAAATACTTATAAAAGATTTACAGAACTAACTTCTGGGTAATAATATACTTAATCGAACAAAAATACGTTTTAAAAATATTATATTTTAGGTTTCCTTGTACCTGATGACATTCTAGGAATTTTAGAAGCAGAAGAAATACTACAGAATTGTCTAAAAAAGAATATATAACACCTAGGAATGCTACCTGTACGGGTTTCACCCGGAATGTCCGGGTTTTGAACAATGTGCCCGGAGCCCGGTCGCATGATGAATCAAAATGTCCGGGAATATTTGGATAATTTTTGTTCGACAGAAAGACCTGGTTTATAAAATTATAAATATGTTCAGGAATAAATTATAATCTGACGACTTTTTTTTGTTTAAAAAATCACAAGTCGAGGACCTATTTTTTTTTTTAGAAACTCAGCAAGCAGCAGGACCTGGATGGCCTGTTTTATAAATTTATAAGCTCAGGACTTTTTTTAGAAATTTCACAAACAAATGTCCGGGTTTTGTGAAATGAAAAGGTGGCAACCCTAATAACACCTAAAATTTGATAAAAAGTAAAGTTAAAGCTAGGTATATGGTACGTCTATATTAAAAAATAAAAATATCAGATTCCAGTAGTTCATTCTCTTCAATAGGCTTGATGTATCTGAAAATCTAACCATCAGAACCCAGAAGAAAAGTTGAGAGAAAACACTAACATTGGTTGTTTTATTTAAAACAACAAAGCAGGACAAAATTATCTAAAAATAAGTGCAACGATTTGAACTTAATAATAGTTAAACCAGTCGGTTAATCTTTACTTTATTCAATATCTTGTGGAAAAGTAAAATCTTTTTACTTATATAAAAATATAATTTATCCACTTCTAATATATTGTCATGTTAGATTACTTAATAGCATAAATAAAAATATTTCCAAGCTACACGTGATTAAAGAAAGATAAAAGGCTTGATTTAAAAAAGATGATATATCTCTGCTTTTACAGGTAAGATATCAGGGAACTTAGCCATTCTCTTGTGTAATATACAGGGTGTACCAATAAAAACTCTCAGGCCAGATATTTTGGTAAGTAATAGAGATATTTTAATTCCGTTAGAGCCAGTTCACAGAGCACTAAGAGAGCTTCAGTTTTAGATATAAATTGACTTTAAATAGGTCAATATGTAGATGGCGCTGCGCTCAATAATGTTTTTTTAAAGGGACAATCTTTCTTGTGTAGCGCATCTTGTAAAAAAAGCATTTTTAAGCAGATTTTGTCTTATGAACTAATTCGATATAACTAGTCATTTTTGATATACAGAATGGGTCACTTATAACAGTTTTATCCTGTTTTTCAGCATTGGATCATTGGATTTTAAGAAAATGCTAAAACAGGTCGATTTTTATTCCAAATTAAAAATATTTTTACAATGCCGACATCTGTCATGTGTCAACCCCCTCCCTTGTACTTCTCCACACCTTAATTTTAAATAGGTAATGGTACTTATTGTTGGGTCATCTTCCACCATTTCCAAAATATTTTACTCAACTTCTACCATTTCAGATGTAGCAGGTCTTCCAGCGTGACCCCCTCGTTGTTCTTTTAAGTATCCTGTCTCACAAAGTCGAATAACTAAATTTACAAACATCCGTGGAACCGGATGATTTCTTATTTGAAACATTTCCGCGTAAAGGCGACATGCTACGGCTGCATTTTGTTGGTACTCCCCGTATGTTAGTATTATGTCCACTAGTTCATTGCTTTCATGAACGTGGGCCATTTTTCCGTACAAAATATCAAAAATATTAAAGTAATACGAACTAAACGCTTGATTCCCATAACTAACCGAAAATCGTTTCTTTTAATATGCAACTTTCATTTAGGTGATTTTTGGTATAACGACTTCTTTTGACGAGTTCTACAAGCTGTTAAAATAAATGACTCAACTTTGAAAACACCCTGTATAAATATAATTTTTTACAATCGTTCACCATTTAAGCTTCCAAGCTTTCCAATTTTGTCCAATTGTTCAGTGTGATATTTTTCGAACTTCACTTTGTAACCTCTATTCGATGTGCTATAAAAGTCTTGCCATTGTGGACATTCGACAGTTGCAGGGATATTAGGGTTACATTAAAAGTACATTGCATGCGAGCTTAAAGAGCCTATTAACGCAGATGGGATGTTTTTATCCTAGCTGGGTAAGTTTATGCCAAATATCCTGCTGTTCAGCTAGAATTTGAGCTATTAATTCTGTAACATACGTCAAAAATGTACTTAGATTGAATTTTGATACTGAAAAATATATTGTTTTTGTTTTCCAAACCAAAGCGTAGTACCCTGTATATCCAAACTAGGTATGTATTTTTATCACGCACTAAATGAAAACCCGGTATATATTTTATTAAAAAAAATAGTGCCTAAATTACAATAATTAATTAATTTTCGGTATAATCATTGATGAATACGGCAAATCGATACCACAAGAGAAAGAGAGGGGTTTAAACACGAAATAAGTATGTCATGAATTGATAAAGTAAATGGCCGCTCTCAGTCCAGTACTCGAAGTGATCCGGTCGGTGAAAGAGCGTCGAAGTATGCCCTGAATCTCATGCAAAAACGTGCGCATCTAGAATGCTGTGAAACGAAAGTGGCTTTCGAAGGACGCAACCAAAAGACAGTATGTTTAACTACCTCATCATAGTTTTCGTTTTGTGTAATGTTTATGTTCGCTGTTTCGAAAACAATGTCACATCCGGGAACAAGGATCTTTGGTTGGGCAAAGGATGCGAGAAACCGACGAGTTCCTGCATCAAAAATACGATTCAGGATTACCTGAAAACCACCGTGGACTATTCTAACGATATTCGGTTCGCTAATTTTTTAAAAATCTCAAAAAATTCCGTAAGCTACCAAAAATCAACTGAAGAAATTGAAAACGTTACAAACGAGTTGAGTGACGATGAAACTTTCGAAGAAATTTCAAGATCGCTCGGTGAAAATACAAAACAGTTTTTCTTGACGCATGACCTTGAAGTGCAACTCCCGGATACGTTTTTTCTGGGCAGTACTTTGAAAGTTTCGCCGCGATCGTTGGATAGCAACGGAACGTTGATTACATTGAAGTTGCTACCGAGGGAGCTCAAAGAGTCTGTCGGAGAGGGTAGAATATTTTTTAATAAAATTAGTAAGTGGTATTTTATATTTTTAAATATTATCCGCCATTTTGTAAAATTTGGGAGGGGGCGAGACTGTTGATCACTGTCTCGTCGATAGAGGGCAGTAGGTGAAAGTAGTTCAAGTTCAACGAGGTTGTCTGTCATGTTTAATTTTGTTCGTTAATACGTTGTCATCGGTGTTAATCCTATTAAAGATTATTTTTGAAATATTGAAGAGATTACAAATTTCTATAATACCAGCTACTAATATTATCAATGTAATAAGAAACAAATAAATTAAAATTCAAATATAGAACTTATTGCAAACCTAAAGTTTTGACATTGAAGGCAGTAGATAGACAAAGTTCGTATGGACCTACATAGGGAATTCAATGTGTAAGAATGAGAGGTACAAATTCAATGGGTAAAAGTGAGACATATAATCTGGGGGTGGGAGTGGGGGGAGTGGGGGATTACATTTCTGTTAACGTCGAACAGAAAAATCATGCGTAGAACGAAAGCCAGAAGGGCCTAAGCTTTAGTCTTCGTTATTACTAGTCCGATGTAAACAGAAAAAACAGGAGAGTGTGGGGAATTAAATCTCTATTAACGTTAAATAGAAAAATCCTGCGCAGTAGCAACTGTATAAGGACCTAAGCGTGTATCTTGGCTATTATTGGTAGGATTTAAACGAGGAAAACGGCATTATGTAGAGAACTTGATATAGATTAACGCCGAACAGGGCCTAAAACCTATATATCTGTTATACATATTCCTAACCTCATTAAAAATTTCAAATTATAGTTTATCTTTGTTGTCTGAACAGCACTGTTAATTAGAACACAACAGTGGGTTGTTATTGTTGTTGCTGTTGTTAATGTTGTTTGTTGTTGTTGTTGTTGTTTTGTTGTTGTTTTGTTGTTGTTTTGTTGTTGTTGTTGTTGTTGTTGTTGTTAATGTTGTTTGTTGTTGTTGTTGTTGTTAATGTTGTTTGTTGTTGTTGTTGTTTTGTTGTTGTTGTTGTTGTTGTTATTGTTGTTGTTGTTGTTGTTGTTGTTGTTGTTGTTGTTGTTGTTGTTGTGTACAATAGTAGTAGTATAATAGTAGGTACGTAATATGGACGAGGCATTAGAGAAATGGCCTTTTTAGACGATTTAAATAATCATATTAATTATTTATTATTAGATATCTTCTAACTGATAAAAATGTCGCCAGCGTACCTAAAAGCCAATTAAGGAACCTCTATTTGCTGCTGTTAAATATCCATAATTGAGAACACATGCACTATTTTTAATAAAGTCAGATGTCAAAATAAGAGCGGCGCTAAAATAGTGACTGACCTTGAGTGAACTTGCAATATCTTACTAATTGATGGTACAGGCTATCTGATTAAGGGCTATACCTTAGAATATTATTTTGAAGGAGAAATTAAAAAAATCAAAAACCGGTAGCTTTTTATTCCAAAGGGAACATCTTTCTGTCATATCACCAAATGACATACGTCATTTCCCTCCACTCTTTTACAATAACAATACAATTTAAATAGAAAAAGTACCTAGTGTGATCCATCTGATCCGTCATTGAAAAAATATTTTTATATGGTATTCATCATACGTATCAAGCTAACATAGCACCTTTGGATTTTTATATTTCTGATTATGCTATAATTTTAGGCTCATTTTAGGCTAATTTTATACCAACATAAAAGAAATATCCGATCCTGTCTTTAACGAAAAATTAGGTGCTCTGCTAGCTTGATATCAAGCTAGCAGAGCACCTTAGTATTTTTAAAATTTTAATTACGTCATAATTTTAGGCTAATTATAGGCTAATTTTATACCAACCTAAAAAAAATTCCGCTCCTTTTTTTATACAAAAAAATTAGGACTTAACAACAAGTATTTATTATTGCGTTTTTCACTAAAAAATTCAGCAATGTAAAAAAGTATAACGGCATAATTAGACTTATTTTGGGCTAAATTTAATATCATCATAAAAAAATCCACTGTGTCCTTTATCGAAAAAATTAGTTGCTCTGTTAACTTGACAATACGACTATATATTGTTTCATGTTAATAAAATTGAGAAAACTGAAAAATAGACGCGACATAATTTTGGGCTCATTTTAGGCTAATTCTATATTAACATAAATTTTTTTTGCTTTTGTCTTTAATGGAAAAATAAGGTGCTCTGGTTCCTTGACAATACGAATTTATAGTTTTTCGTTAAAAAATCATTTTGGGCTAATCTTGTACCCACATATAAAATTTTGCGTTTCTTTCTTTATAGGAAATATTAACAGCCGTATGCATAGTCGATCGCCAGCGACTCGCCAGAGATTCATTTCGGCGTATCGCCAGCAATTCGCTGGCGATCCGCCGGCGAAAGCCCAAAAAGCTGGCGACTCGCCGGAGATTGTTACCGGAATGTCATTTCACGCAAGTTTTCTTGTTCTTTTATAGGGACAAATTTGATATTCGTTCATTATTTTTTGAGTTTTAAGTAATGAATCATGAATAAAATGCGAGAGATACCGGTGATAATCCCTATAAAATAAAATAAAAACTTGCGTGAAATGACATTCCGATGACAATCTCCGCCACTTTCTTGGGCTTTCGCCGGAGGAGCGCCAGCGAATCGCTAGCGATACGCCGAAATGAATCTCTGGCGAGTCGCTGGCGATCGACATGCATACGGCTGTAAGTGCTCTGCTAGCTTGATATCAAGCTGGCAGAGCACTTTTGGATTTTTCAAATTATGATAACATCATAATTTTAGGATAATTTTAGGCTAATTTTAGGATAATTTTAGGCTAATTTTAGGCTAATTTTAGGCTAATTTTAGGCTAATTTTAGGCTAATTTTAGGCTAATTTTAGGCTTATTTTATACCAACCTAAAAAATATTCCGCTCTGTTCTTCATAGAAAAAATTAGGTACTCTGTTGGCTTAAAAATAGGAACTTATTGCGTTTTTCATTAAAAAATTTAGCAATATAAAAAAGACAGCATAATTTTTGGCTCATTTTAGGCTAATTCTATACCAACATAAAAAAATTCCATTCTGGCCTTTATCAGGAAAACCAGATGCTCTGCTAGCTTGAAAATACAACTTTATAGTGTTTTCGGTTAATAAAATTGAATAAAACGTAGACACAATATAATTTTAGGCTCATTTTAAGCCAACAAAGTACATAATTTTATTGGTTGGTTGGTATAAAATTTGCCTAAAATGAGCCTAAAATTATGAAGTATTTCTTAGATATTTCAATTATAACAAAAAACTCTATATAGTCGTATATTAAGCTAGCAGAGCACCTAATTTTTCCGATAAAGGCTAGAGTGGAAAATTTTTATGTTGGTATAGAATTAGCCTTAAATGAGCCTAAAATTATTCGTTATCATTTTTTACTTTGCCGATTTTTTTCATGAAAAATGCAATTAGTGTCTGTTATTAAGCCAACAGTGTAACTACCTTATTTTTTCTATAAAGAAAAAAAAACGGTGTTATAAAATTAGCCTAAAATTAGCCTAAAATTATGACGTAATAAAAATTTTTAAAATCCCAAGATGATCTGCTAGCTTGATATCAAGCTAGCAGAGCACATAATTTTTCTGTTAAAGAAAGAAGTGTAAATTTTTTCATGTTGGTATAAAATTAGCCTAAAATCAGCCTAAAATTATGGCATACTTAGAATGTGAAAAATCCAAAGGTGCTCTGCTTGCTGAATACGTATGTATTTATCGATATGACTGTTCATTGGATTATACTTTCGAGATAAAAACTGTTATGTATTCCAAAATGTTATACGTTATTTGAAAGCCAATTTGATTATTAACTTAATGCCTACTGCATACATTTGTTATTTTTGTTAATTGCGAATAAATGTTGTATTTTTTAAGTTAGATCACTACAAGGTTTTTCAATTATATTATATTATGTTGTGCTGTACTAATAGAATTAGCTTTCATATCAAGTTTCACACTTTAGAATATGTAAGAGTGTTTGTTCCACTAGAAGATGCTAAAATTAAAATTAACACAATAATAAAATTAGTGGTATTGCTAAATTCCTCCATAAAATTATCCTTTCTATGATGTATCGCGCATGGTACTGTCCCTATTTAAATTGAATTGATTAGAGTGACAGATCGAAAGAGAATAACATGACAGTTGACGATAGTTTTGTTTTGGTTCACTTTGGTTACTGTTCCAGAACTCTTCCAGAACTTTTGAAGCATGCGCAATACATATTCGCTGTTTTGGTTTAACCAAAACTAGTTCCGCACCCAAAGTTCTGTGTTTTGGTTTTTCTTGAGAATGGTTCCATAACCATTATTAAAAACAGTAACTTTGGTTCTAGTGCAAAGTGAGAACAGTTTAAAAATTTTTAAAATAATAGAACCCACATACTTTGATTTTCTTTTACTATACGGAGAATGGTCGCACTGCGCAGCTTTCTGAGTGCCTTTTAAAAGGAGATAGAAAACTCCGCCATTTTGAACCCTTATTACGTATTGCCTACATCTTGGCGCAATATTTTTAATAGGTGCGTTTTAATCATCCGCTTCTGCTTCGGAATTGTCGGTTTTCTTGTTTTAATCTGACAGGTTAAAACGACTAAACCGACAATTGCGGAAGCAGAAGCGGATGATTTAAACGCACCTGATATTTTGCTTGCTGCTGTCAGTGTCAGTGAATATTATTTTTGAAGTCACAGTTTATTGCTAAAGAATCAGTTAGCTCACTCGGACCAGTTGAAAGTTCCAAACTAACATCCACTCCAGGGATACAAATTCATGATACGCAGAAGACTGCTGTTTTATTATAGACGGTTGTCATATATTGTATTATCCGAGTTGCACAGTGTATAAACTGAAACATTGAGATCAAAAGTGCCGACGCAGAGTGAGCGATCTGATTCTTTAGCTGTAAACTGTGTCACAGGGTTCAAAATGGCCGCGCCCTATGTTGGGCGTGTCGGACCTCTCTCTTGCCTCGTATAGTAATCAAAGTATGTGATAGAACCTCATCTTACTATTTCACATCGCGTGCTTATATTTATTTTTAAAATCATTGATGATCAATAGAAATAACTATCTATATCATTGACCCTATCAAACTACCAGGCCCACAGTATTGTCATATTATAACCTATCATGTACCTGGATTTCAAACAGGCAGCCATTTTGTTTAGAATGCTTAACTAATATGTTTGCGCTTGCGCTTTCTTGCAAACGTTTTGTTTTTATGATCCTGGCCATGTTTTGTGTTGAAATTTTTACTAGGAATTTTCGAATTACTAATTAGAATGTAGCAGTTAATTGTTGATGTTGTGTTATAAGTTTTTTTAGGAATAAATTATTTTATTTATCTACGTTTTACACTGTCCATCTAGCACAGACACGTGATTCTCACATAAAATATACGTCACATTTTAGGTATAAAACATCAAACTTATGACGTGATGTGATTATGACGGTAATATGTCACAGATTAAAGACGTCATACAGCAACGTGATAAATACGTTACCAGAATACAATAATATTTATTTAAAAATGTTTAATTTATAAAGTAAATGTTTATAAAGAAACATTTAAAAAAAGATAGTTATTCTTGTTACTGCATAAAATTTCTGAATTAAAACATGTATAATAACCTAAACTATTACTAAATAAACACCAGGGCTGGTATATCTAAGGGGGTCGCGACATAAGGTCCATTTTGGACGCCATTTTTTTCGAAATAGTAGTCACATAGTAGTCGCCATTGATCTGGCAACGTGGCAACTTGTAGTCGCCAGGTTTACCAATATAAGAAAAAAAATCAATGTCATTTCTTAAATGACATTTCCATTATAAAATGCCCAGATTTTTTAGGATAAAATATTTCAATTTAATAAATTATTAATCTCAGATGTACATAAAATACGTCGGGAAAAGTAGATCACTTTCAATTTTGTGCTGTTTTAGTTTTGTTTATTTTAAAAGGTAATTGAAGAGATGAAGACAATTTTCTTATAGATGATGCATAAAAAATTATTGCTCCCTTTTTTAGAGCTCCAGTCCCTTAAGTATATTTATTTTAGGTCTTTTTAAATTGTTGGTAGGTATTATTCACTTCATTTGTATGTTTTTAATTAATTTAAATAATTTTGTGTAATATCTTGCGATTTGTTTTCTATACATGTTAGCATGTATTTGTTGTCTACATCTTACAAAGGATGGATTTGAAATACCTTTACAACAGAGGTACTTTCCTAAAACTGGCCGAAATTTGAAACTGAATATAGTTCTTAGAGAAAATCTCCAGTAAAAAATGTCTGCATGCAGAATAACAGTAGCATAGATTAACAAAGCTGACAAAAGAGTTGGACAAACCTTTGTCTAGCTTTTTTAATATTTCAGGACAATAGTGTTAACAGCAGATTACAACAAAAACATCCAAAGTTTAGTAATCAAGCAAAATATTCCGGTATCTATATTTTTATTCAAAACTTTTGTGCTTCTACTCCAATACTAACCATATAGAAGCATATGCATTTTATAGTATTTGCAAGATTCGGATCAAATGTACCCACAATTTATAAAGATTATTAAACTAAAATAAAACATTTCAAATAACACCTGCTTTTATGTTAAATATGTTTTTATTAAATACATAAATTAGTCTCAACCACATTTTTTTTTTTGTTTTTACTTCTAGTGTAAAAGTGACTACTAATTCAGTCTTTCAAGTTTATTACTTATATAGAGACCAGCTACTACAAAATATCTTATTGATGATAACTAATTTCTCTTTAATAATGGTTTTGCATTTATTAACATTTTACAGCACTTTGTTTATATGAAACCTCTATTTAACTCTTAATCAAATCACATTTAAATCAAGTAATTACATTTTCATATTCAACTTATGTATTCTTATTAGAACTTGGTCACTTTTTTTTTACTTTGAATCTTTTGACTGTGGTAACAGTCCATTCACCAAACCACAAAGTCACTTAAAAATGTTGAAAGAGAATGTCATAAAGGTAAAATTCCTTCTTCTATCATGTTTTTCATGCAATTTTAGGTTGTAAACGTTTTGTCCAACACCTTTTTTACAATTTATCCCAAGCAACACTATGAAAGATTTAAATCTTGGATTTACAGCATTCAGTTTTGAGATGAGTGCAATCACAATGTAGTTTAAGAGATAATTTTCACATGAACACTTATTTACCACAGCACAAACGCATATACCTAATCATGTAACATTAAAATAAAGAGGAAACAAATTGCATAATTTGGTATATAAAAAAGTACAAAATGTTTTTAGTTTTAATTCGACATTGGACTACGAGGAAAACAGTGGTTCATATTATTATGCACGATGTTCGTTCAAACGAACGTCAGAAAAGTGTTGCCAACTTAAGCTGACTACTATTTCCCCCCTAGCCTCAGTCACCCCCTCATCCATTTACTGGGTCTATGTCGCGACCCCCCTTAGATATACCAGCCCTGATAAACACTACTTTTTAGAATATGTACTTAGAAAGAATAAATTAAAAAAGATTATATAGCAGTGGTAATAAAACAAAATTGGACTAGACCTTCGGTAAAATATGTTCTCTAAATAGAAAAAAAGAGTCCAATTTTCTCCTGAGGAGTCGTCTTTTTCAAGCCCCTGTTAAAAGATTCTTGTTTATAGGAACTTCTTGCTTTTGGGATATCAGCCCCTTGACGTAGATTAATGATGCTCCGCTGCCATGTTTGTCGGCGTATTGAATTCCAATAAACATACTAAAAATAAACAATAATAATTGCACTAAACTTTTTAACTACTTACCTTCAAAAAAGTTGCAAAATCAAAAGATAAAATATTAGTTTTAGTGAATGTTGCTAAAAGTGCAAAGTGCAAACAAAGTAAAAGCAAATATCGCAAGCCGCGAACCTTGGACAATGACATGACATCTGACATTTCCAAATATTGTCGACAACATAAAATTTCTTGTAAAAAGGAAAATTCTCAAAAGTTCCCAGATTTAAAATGAGAATTTTAAGCAGTGTTCGCAAAGCCTGTCGGCGACATATCTACGACAGATGAGCGTTCGTTTTTCGACTTTACCAACGCATACAATCGAAATGCGCATGCTCATTTGTCGTGGACATGTCGCCGACAGGCTCCGGGAACAAAGCTATGAATTAATATAAAAACATACTTTTAATAATAAATATAATGTAAAACAATGGAGATATGGTTATAGTGACTGAGAAATCTTTCCATGAAAGGCTTTATTATAAATATTACAAATTGACAATTAAACAAACATAACATTGAATTAAAAATCAATAATATTTAAAAACCAAAACAACTCATTCTTAAGCTGGATCCAGAGCGATCCACCACAGAGGTATAGAATTGACGTGTATACGTGAGAAACTGGTCCATAAATGACGTCATATTGGGTACGTCTTAATTTATTGTCACGATGACAGCTAGAAAAACAATGTTGTATGAATTTTCTTTTATTTATTTAATAATGAATAACAAAAATTGGCAGTGCATTAATGACAAATAGGTTTATTTTATTAGCAATTCTGTGTTCACGTGTCAAATTGGTTCGAAAATGACGTCAAAAATTCACACCCACGTATTTGATTAAATTTCAACGTGATTATGACGTGAAATGACGTCCCTTACTAGCTGGGGACCCTGTGTTATTACTATTTTGTTATTTATAATTTAAGTTTTGACATTACACAGTTCTGGCAATATTTTGGTTTCGAGTAAAAATAGAATGGTTACCAAACTATTCCGAGTTAAGGACTATTACGTAATAGTTCTGCGCATGGTTCTAGAACAATTCTAGAACGTGAATCAAAACAAACCTAACTGGGTAAAAAGGTGGACCCGTTAGAATAAAGATCGACCTTTTTTGAGTTTATTTATAAAGAATTCTTCTTCAAAATATTATGAGATAAAGCCACCAACAATCTTTTATCAGAAACCCTGTACATGACAGCTACCTATTATAATAAAAAATTTGGAATCAATTTCCACAGCCTCTAAGTAAAAACAAACCAGAGAAAAATTTAAGAAGCAGAAAAAAAATTTTTTTTTTCTGATTTGTTTTCGCTTTGAGGTTGTGGAGTTCCTAGTTTCGTGAGGGGATTGAGGTGTTTATTTGTTTGTTATTTATTTGTCCAATCTGCATACTGTAGTTTTAAATTTTTTCTTTTTCTTCTGGACAGTTTATAATGTTTATTTTTGTTTTTTATTTATTTGTTTACTTTCTTATGAAATTATCAAAAAATGCAGAATTATAACGAAATATAGGACATATGTTAGAAAATGGAAAACCTACCATACTGTTTTTAGGAAAAATTCTTTTCTATCTTGTACTCAACTGTCACACTTCATCGTTATACCTATACGTAGTACCTTTAAGTTCATTAGACTCATAAATTTTAATAAACGTCCATGCAATTAGGCTGTTAGTTAGGGAATGTATCATGATTGGTCTTTTATGGAGAATGAGTGAAATACCTATAAATAGGTGCAGGTAACTCCATCTAGAAGATGACTTTGCAAAATTGCTGAGACACGTAATATTTTTATTCTGACAGGGCACTTTTGTATATCATTTCTATGCATCTATCACCTCGTCCCATATATTCTAATTTAAAATTTTTACCAAAGAATGGAATGAATATATTATAATTAGTGTTAAAAATTTGATAATTTGCTATTATGATTATGAATACACATCTATCCTAATCCTTTCTTGAAACTGTTACGTAAGTGTCCGGAAAGTCAACGATAATACTGAAAGAGGTGATGCACCAACTCATAAGCTTCCAGAAAAACATAATATGACCTTAGTCAAAAATCGATGGTTTTCAAGATATTGCCACTTTAATAAAATTCGTTAAAATCGTCCCCTTGGATCAGATTTTTGAGTGTCACTCCTAAAAAATGTATAATTCTTAGATTCTGATTTAGGTTTTGCAACTGTGAATAGTCATTTCATTAAAAATAGACCAACATTGAACCAAAAGTTCAAAATATTCAATAAGAAATCTTATTTTACAAAGAAATAATTTATTTTTATTTTCCATCACTCAAATTTAATACCTCATTCTGTACAATAAAAGGTCTACACTAACCTCCCTAGTGATCTGAAAAGTTTTCTCATTTAATGAACTTTTAAAAACTACCCATTGTTCTAATAAACAGTTTACTGTTATTGAATTACAGTGAAGGATATTCCTAATTTACCTTATGAGAACATTAATTAAAGCATGTTAAAAAAAAGTTTAATTTCTCTTACCAAAAATTAAACTAAAATCAACAGCCTAGACTAGGAGGCCATACAACAAGTGTTCTTGCTATAGCAACAAGCAAAAAACATTTTTGTTGTTATTTTGTTACTGTACTGTCAATAACTTTTGCTTGTAAGTATCTGGGCTTGTGTGTTATCTTTTGATTTGGATTTGATTGTATTGGAGATCAAATGAAGTGACCTGACTTTCCTCTGGACTTTGTGTCGATTGAACTATTTGTGTTGGTGATTGAACTGTTTAATATGCCGCTGCCGTATACCGGCCAGGAATATGCAAACATCCATCTCATTTATGGAGAATGCAGAGGAAATGGTCTAGCGGCAGCTAACCTCTATCGGGAAAGATATCCAAACCTGGCACGATATCTTGATTATCGTGTGTTTATCAATCACCCATATCACGTGCAACGTGAACAAGCCCTGCTGCCTCGGGACTTCGATTTTGCCGCAGAGTGTTGCAAAAAAATAGAGAGGACCCGAACTTTATAAACAATGTACTATGGTCGGATGCGAGTACATTTAAAAAGGATGGCTTTATAAACATGCACAATTTGCATTCTTATGCGCTGGAAAATCCCCACTCTATTCAAGAAGAAAGGTCCCAGTACCGTTTCAAAGTAAACCTGTGTATTCTAAACGGACATGTAATTGGTCCATTCGAATTACCAGAAAATCTAAACTGGCAAGCTTATTTACATTTTTGTCAAACCCATCTACCGCTTCTTTTAGAAGATGTTCCTTTGGCCTCACGCCGAAGAATGTGGTTTCAATATGATGGCTGCCCGGCACATTATGAACATCAAGTTCGTGCGTATTTAAATCAAACCTACCCCCACAGATGGATCGGCCGACTTGGTCCAATTTTGTGGCCCTCCAGGTCTTCAGGCCTAAACCTCCTAGATTTTTACTAAAGTTGCATGAAAGAAAAGGTTTATGCAAGACCAATAAGTAATATTAATGAATTACGTCAGCAAATAACTGACGCAGCTCAAGAGATAAACTTGGCAAGAAATGCAAGATGGATAAACAGGGCCTTTTTAAAAAGATGCCGCGCCTGCATTCGCGTTGGTGGTGATTACTTTGAACATAATGTTTTTTTTATTTTTCTTAAGTAAAATACATTTTTTATAAACATAACTAAATTTTGTTTAATTTTTAGAATGTTCTGATAAGGTAAATTAAGTATGTCCTTCACTGTAAGTCAATAACAGTCGGCGGGTCCTTTTTGCCCACAAATCTCTGTTTTCTACCTGTGTAAGTAAAGGGGTGCGTTAATCTTACTGGTATTTTGCCCACAGTAGCATTCAGGTACCTAAACCCGCAAATTACATCCGCCCACAAATAGGTACCTACCTGATTATTAATAATTCTAATAGGTACTTACTTTGGGTGTTTACTGTTTATATTTCAGTCAGTTTTTATACGTTGATGATTGTAATTCGAGTGTTTATAAACAATAATTATTTCTGTAATGTCAGCTACATTGATTAAAAGCACACGCGGGAAAGATGTACTCCTTTTGGAGAATTTCACGTTTGCCAAAGATAGAGAAATGAAAAGTGGAGAAGTTTCTTGGAGATGCTCCCAAAGAAAAACAAATGCTTGTAATGCCACTGTATTTACAATTGGTCCTGAACTTTTAGTATCCAGAGGCAACCTAATTCATAGCCATGAAGCAAATGAACCGAAATTAAACAGGAAAATTATTTCTAATTCGTGTAAGCGAAAAGCAGTTGATGATATTTCGGAAAAACCTTCTAAAATTATCCGTAAAGTACTTGCTACTAATTTACCAGAGTCACTAACTACAATTGGTGTGTCCTACATAAGAAAAACTATATACAACAGTCGTCGCAAAATACTACCAGGTCCATTACCTACAAATATACAAGAAGTGCATGATGCAGTTGACTTATATTCTAATACATTTAAAACCAGTAAAGGTGAACATTTTCTTTTAATAAATAGCAGAGAAAATAATATTATTGTATTTACATGTGAGACAAATATTCGTACTTTGTGTAAAATGAACGTCTTGTATATGGATGGAACATTTTCGTATTGTACAAAGTTTTTCCTACAATTATTTACCATTCATGGGCTGTGTAATGGACACTATGTGCCCCTGGTATATTGTTTATTACGAAACAAATCTACCGATATATACAAACATTTGTTTTCGTTATTGCATTATAAAATTTTGGAAACTTACAGTATTGCTTTAAATCCATCTAAAGTGTTCGTTGATTTTGAAATAGCAATTCATAAGGCGTTAATTTATATGTGGCCTAATACTGTAATCAATGGCTGCCGATTTCATCTACATCAAGCGTGGTATCGTAAAATTCAGTCTCTGGGATTAATGACAATATACAACTAACAGTGATACCGGAAAATGGCTTAAAACATCATTTGGGTTGACATATTTAAACGCCGATGAAGTTGGAGACTGTTTTGTGTTTGACTTAATGGCAAGTAAACCAGAAAATGCCGTTCTCGATAGGTATGCCGATTACCTATTAGAAACATATATTGAAGAAAATTCTACATTTCCTCCAAGTATATGGGCAGAAAAAACAGCTTCAATTACAAGAACTACAAATGCCTGTGAGTCGTTTCATTCAAGGTTTAATTCTTCATTCTACTGTACACATCCTTCTGTATATATTTTTATAGAAAAGCTTAAAGACTTTCAAATCGACACGTATGTCACAATACAAAGCTTAAGTATACCTAAGAAAATCAAAGACAAAAGTGTAAAACAAAAAATTCAGTGTTTAGAGAAATTTATACAGCGATTTGATCTGCAGCAAATCAGCAGATTAGAGTATATAAAATTTGTATCACATTTATCCCTCCCAGTTGAAAAATATGTAAATAAAATATAAATATATAAAAAATATAATATAACTTATGTATACTTACTTTTTTATAATAATAAAAATTAGTGTTTAATATAATTTTTAGTTTAATTAATAATGTGTTTTTACTTTTCGATAATATATAAAAAATAATAAATGAAAGATATATCTATTATGATTTATTCAGTTAGAAATAAATTTGGGCAAAATACCAACAGGATTAAGATGACCTTTTACTTGCTGTGGGCAAATTACCTATAGGATTAGCAGCTTTAAATATTTTGTGGGCAAATTACCTCCGCCCATAACAGTAAACTGTTTATTAGAACCACAGGTAGATTTTAAAAGTACATTAAATGAGCAAACTTTTTAAATAACTAGCTAAGTTTGTGTAGACCTTCTTTTGCACAGTACGAGGTGTTAAACTTAAGTGATGGAAAGTAAAAATAAATTATTTCTTTGTAAAATAAGATTTCTTATTTTGAACTTTTGGTCCAATGTTGGTCTTTGTTTAATAAAATGACTGTTTACAGTTGCAAAACCTAAATCAGACTCTAAGAATTATACATTTTTTTAGAAGTGACACTCGAAAATCTGATCTAAGGGGACGTTTTTAACGAATTTTATTAAAGTGGCAATATCTCGAAAACGATGGATTTTTTACTAAGGTCATATTGTTTTTCTGAAAGCTTATGAGTTGGTCTATCACCCTTTTCAGTATTATCGTTAACTTTCCGGACACCCTGTTACACCATGTTACAACTCATACCTCACACCTAATACTTAATATGAAAGTCGAGATATCAAAAGTTGTATTTAATATCAGGAATTAATTAAATATTACAGCTTAATAATTCACAGTTATATTACAAAAGCAACACCAAAACATGACAAGTTTTTCTACTTAATGTACCAAATATGATTATCAGCTGTATGATTATTATATTCTGTTAATATACAGTACTTATTATTTTGTATTAGATATATCCTAGCGAACATGTGGCAACTACGGTATCTTCGCTATTGCTATGCTCTCAGTTCGGCTAATATATCACCACTAAATATTCTGATTCTTGTCGATGACTGGCTGTTGCCCTGTTGCCATTTTATTAACCTGTATACTAGTTGTATGCCCAACACGAAAAAATAAACACTGTATTTAATATAAAAGTTAAAAAAACGCATCATAGTACTTTGCTGGTCTATATTTTGCATCAATGCCCGTGAAATATAAAAACACCAAACGCATACATATTTATGACAGCATAACTACCGAACCCAATGTCATTGGATGCCACAGTTATTTAAAATGACCCAAAAACCGAATAGTTTTCTTTGCTAATATGTTAATGTAAACAAAACCTTTAAGTGGGCGCACTTTTGCTTCACGCTTCCGTCAACTTTCATTTTAAATCACCGTTATTTTATTAACGATTTAAATTTTTTTATTATAATCTATGAAATTCCAAAAAGAGATGTTTTGACTATAAAGCGTGAATCTAAATTGGTGAATTACACATTTGTAATTTTAAATAAACACGGAAAGTATTACAGTAATAAATTATATTAGGTATTCTCTAGAAGAAAAAAATGTAAATGTGTTACAATGATGTATGCTTTATTACTTATTCAAAATAAAAAAAAAAACTAAATATGGAATGAACTAATTATGAATAACTAAGATGAAATAACACGGAAAGGATTTTAATAAAATATTCGGATGTTCTGTAACTAGTATACAGGGTAAATCCTAAGTCAGTAACTGTGTTTATAAAAGTCATTAAAATAAGCAACTACTTCAAACAACTTTAAAAAAAAAACCTAAAAATAAGACAAATTAATTTATTCCAAAATGTATTTAATACGGTTCTATATAACTGCATAACTTTCGTCAAAAAATCTTGATTATATTCATGACGTTGTAAGAAATTAATGTTCACATTAAACGTGAAAGAGATACAATTGATTTTCCTACAGTTGTCCATACTCTCTTTTCCGCGCACTTGTTGAGTCTTCCTCGATAACATTATTTAAAATGTGTTCTTATGAACGCACTTTATTTTCAAGAGATAAAAACATTACTGACCTACTGAAATCTGGTGATTGAATTACACAAACATAATCATAAGAAAACCCAACAAAATAGCTAAAAATATAAACAGACATTAGATTAGAGTAAATTAAGACTGTGGGCCATGTGGCCACCTTTTCAGATCTATTGTGGCTATCTTTTAATCCTTGTTTAGAGTACCTTGTCTAATTCGGTCTTTTGTAGTAGACTCAATAGACTGGGAAGTAGTTCTCCGGTATAGCTAGTTGCTCTTGGTTTTTCTTTTCTAAGTGTAACGAATCTCAGTCTTGCTAGACCTTCACAGTAGCACAATACGTGTTCTGCCGTTTCCTCCTCACAATCGACACAAGGTCTCTTCTGTCAGACCGATATTATACATATGTTTGTTAAGCCTACAATGCCCTGTTAATAGACTTACTAGTACTCTACTAATTTTCCTATCAAGGCTTAGTAGATGCTCGGTGAGTTTGGGTGATGATCCGTTTAAGAGCTTTTTGGTCTGTCTCTGTCCTGGTGAGTTTTTTCACCACTCTTGAGATTTTTTAAACATCCACTGCTTTGTGCATATTCTGATAGTTGTTTTTGTTACACCACAGAAGGGTTCTGGACCAATAAAAGCATTTGAGGCTCCTTCTCGGGCTAGTAAATCAGCTTCTTCATTGCCCTTATGTCCTCTGTGGCCTAGTACCCAGGATAAGGTTAGTCTGTTTTGACTACCCAGGTCTGTTGGGGCTTCTAAACACTCCCACACAGGCTTTGAGTGTACCTGCATGAAACTAAGTGCTTTTAACGTCGCTTGATTGTTTGAGTATATGACAATGGTTTTTGTCTTTACCCCCTATCTTAATACATCTTTAAAGCAGTGATGTATTGCTGCTATTTCTGCCTGGAATACTGTTTGCCTAAGCTCTCAGTGAGATTCTTGTCTTTGGCTTGGTACTATACATACCTACTCCTGAACCAGGTGAATTCTGCATGAATAGAAGGTCCGCCCGTCCACGATTTTCTGTCTGGTATACTTACTTTATATGGCTTTTGATAACTATGCTTTGAGAGCATTTCATCTGAAGGCATTCGCATTATTTGGTCATTCACCAACTCTTTATGTAGCTCGCTGTAGTCGCGTTCATGCAAACTGATATCTCGAAAACGGTTCTTACCATATCTTTTAAAAATTAATTTAATGTAAATCAAGAAGTTGTAAAATTTTCTAAAAAAAACGCTGAATTTTTTGACCGTCTTGGTAAAAAGATATAGATTTTTAAAATAAAAATATTTTTAAAGCAGTCGATGATTTGCGCGAGTTTGTTTATCTGATGTGCGAGCACACTTTTTTTAAATGAATTAGTTATTACGGCTACCATGCTTGCTTTACACTGCTGTCACACTGATCTAAATAAAGTAACAAATTAAATCGTGTATGCCATATGCATAAACCCAAAAAGAATAATAATTACATCAACAGATAGCACAGAAAGTCGTCAGCATTGGTACCAAGTGAAGAACAAAATGTGCAAAATGATAGATTATTGCATAACCCGTAAAATATAATTTTCAACCTTTTATTTAATACCACAGTACACTCAAAAAAGAAAAAAATAAAAGTTAAATATACCTCAAGAACATTCATTAAAAGAAATAGGATAAAATGTTAACCCTAACAAATTAGCAATCGTAGTATCTATACCTACATGAAATTAACAATATATAATATAAAAAAAGCTAGGGGTAGGGTGTCACAAATAACAGCATCACCATTACCATCTTCCTATCCAGATAAAGTAACATCTGTGTAAAATTAGTTAAATGGTAGGTCAGGTGATTATTAAACCAGTGGATCACAAATATATGGACCAGTGTTCTGGTAGACCGGTGTACTCTATCCCACAGGCGGACTCTTGAAATATAAACGTTTTTTTTTTTTAATCAACAAATATCTTAAGTTTCCCAAACTGCAAAATTCATTACTCCAAATTGAAAATAAAAACTATATTGAAAGGGTAACTGAAATGGATTTTAAAGCAGTGGCACATGTCCCAGAGGCCAACTGATTTGCCACAACATGACCACCTTATTGTATTATGCCCATTTCAATATTTGCGCAACTGAGAAGGCCCTAAGGAAGCTAAAAATACTTTTGATCCAAGGCAGAGAGTACGATTTATACTGTTTTTGTTTGTCCATACCTTATCCGTAGAGGTTAAATGGGATCCGAATTTAAATATTTTACTACATTTTATATAGACTAATTCATATCGGCTATATTATATTTTTTAAATTTGTTTTATGTTGCTTTGCTATTATGAGTAATTCCGCTTTCAAGGATTTTGGAGTACTGATAATATTTTTAGAATAAGGCCATTTTAAAATATCTTCTTTTTTTTATCTTATTGAAGGTAGTGATACTTTAACAACTATTACTTTAACAATAACGGAGTTGGCTGGATTTTTTATATAATCTTCTGAAACCAATTTTTAAACATGGGGCCCTCCGTTTCTTTATGGTAATCTTTTGTTTTCTTTGACTCGAACATTAATAAACCACCTGACAAAAATCCATCGGTTCTTCCTTTTCCTGTTGGATTTTTTATTCTACAAGAGACTTCTTCCATAAAGGCTTGCTTGTTGGTTTTCATGGAGGTATCTTGCCAAATTTTTGTCACTGTATTTCCAGCATAAACCCATGTTTCATCTAAATAAAATGTTTATGCTGATTCCTTGCATCCGCTATTTTCCTAAAATAATTATGTCTCCAAGCAAAGATTTAGTCTTTCTCTGTTAAAAAGCTATTTCTGTCACATTTTTTGCAAATGATAATATTATATATTTGGAAGAGTGGGACTATTTTCTATATCTGAGTGTAATTTTTTAAGTGTAGGAATTTCATTTCGAAAGTAAAATAAATGTACTATAATAAAGTTCCTGTCTCTGGGGGCTTTTTAGGATGTGAGACTTCTCCAATAACTATATCTCCTTTAATAATGTTGTACACTGTCCGCTTAGATACTCCAATATAGATCTCATATTTAGTAGCTATTTCATCCACAAAAATTAAAACAGTCTTTTCAAAGATTATTAAATTTATTAAGTTCGATATTTTGTCTTTTAAAGATAATGCTTTATGTCCGCTAGGTCGTTTACGCGTACCTGTGCTTGCAATATTTTTTAATGCATTCGTTATTGTTATAAAACTGTAAAATTATAATATATACTAATAAAAAATTTCGAATCAGTTAAAATATCTACGCTACGGCTAGGAATAAATAAAGTCCAACTTATTTGTCACAATAAAATGTTTATTCATTGTATTTAGATCAACTAGTAGAACAATGTATGGTCGCATTAAAGTGTGTAGTCGTATAAACAGTGCTCCTCAAAAATAATAAAAGTAAATGTTGTTTTCAAGTTAATAAAATAAAAATTGTGTCTTAGGATATCAGGAAGTCAAATATTCTGAACCTAGGAAGATTCCAGAGAGAAAACTGTATGTACTTAAATAATATTAACATAATTATTATATTTTCACTTTCAAACAAGCTACTGTTTATAAATCAGCTGATAAGATATACGACGAAAAAGTTGAAACTTTTCGGATTAAAAGATATGTCTTAAAGGTGACCACGTACTATAAAATTTAAATTGAATTTAAAATATAAACGGACACATAAATCACTTATCCGAGAATGGAAAATCAATTGTCGTTGCAGGATATATTAGATGAAATTCAAAGAAGTAAAAACGATTTAATTAATGTTATAGAAGCCAGTGAGACTAGACTTCGTCTTGAAATAGAGGGGCAAAATAATAAAATCAAACAATTAACAAAAGAAAACATTTTATTAAAGGAGAAGATAGAAATATTAGATTCAACAAACAGAAAAAATAATATTATTGTCTTTGGCTTAAATAAATCACCACAGGACGTTACAGCACAACTATTTTGCCAAGAGTTGAAACAACTTCTTGAAGTTGATCTAAACGAAAAAGAAATTAATAATATATACTGTCTAGGCAAATTATTTAATGCTCCCATTAAAGTTGAATTAACAACATTTTTGCAAAAAAGAACTATTCTTAAAAATTGTTATAAATTAAAAGGACTGAACGTCAGTATTGTAAACGATCTTGCACCGAACCAGAGAGAAGAACAAAAAATCTTAAGATACTACCAAAGAATAGAAAGAGAAAAAAATAATAATTCCAGGTGTTATATAAAAAACAATAAACTAATTATTGATAATAACGAGTACACTATTGACGAACTGGCAGAATTAGAACATCGGGAAACGGAAATAAGAAAAGCATCCAGTGCCCCAAGTACTCCTTCTCAGACTCTCATAAGTACAGAAGAAACAGAAGGTAATGATGATCAACAATTATTGGAGAAAGAAGAAAGAAATAAAAAAACGGAAAACTTCAGTACTAAAGTTAAACAAGATCAAAAACCAGATAGTACTCCAAAGCCAAATCCTACGAAACCCAATCTTGCAAATAAGCTAAACAATCGAAATAATCAAAACAGAAACCTTCGTACAGGATCGACATCTTCACAGAATTCAAAAGCTTCAAAGTAGCAAGAAAATCAATTATTTTTTAAATTAACAATTTTTAGCAATAAGGTCAGTGGAATTATATAATAGGTCTATATTTTGTGTTTTCAACTAATAGGAATTATTTTTCAAAAGCTTTTAAACAAATATTTATTCAAATTTTTTTTTATTCTAATCTGTAATGTGTTGATTATCTATTACATTATTATTATTATTATTATTATGGATCCCTATATAAGAGATGTAAATTTTGAATCTTTCAATACTCTAGAAATAGATTGCTTGAATGACCTAAATAATTTAAATGAAAGTCTACCAAAAGAAATGTTTAAAGTTTTTCATCAGAATATATGCAGTCTTCATAAAAATTTAGATAACTTAAAAATTCATCTTAGTCAATTAACATTTACTTATGACTGCCTAATTTTGTCGGAAACCTTAAACATTTTAGATGTAAATTTATTTCAATTAGGAGGGTACAAAATAATATACAATGGAGGTGATATAAACCGAAACGATGGTGTTGTGGTTTTTATTAAAGATAATATAAGTTATACACAACAAATCATTTCTATAGGACCTTGTAAAGTTATACAATTGAATATAAAATTAAAAGATTATAAGCACTTATTGTTAACTGCAGTTTACAAGCCACCTCCAATCAATCAGGATGAGTTTATTGAGCTTTTAGGAAATTACCTAGAAAAAACTTCAAAACAAGCAAAAATTGATGATCATATAATAATAGGAGATATAAATATAAATATAAGAAATATAAATGATTCAGTTTCTAGTTATTTAGACGTTTTAGCAGAATATAATTTTATCTCACTCATTAACAAATATACAAGAATTCAAGGTAATTCTAAGAGTTGTATAGATCATATATTTTATTGTACAAAAGAGACATATATTGAAAACTGTACTGCATTAACATTTGAAACAAGAATTACCGATCATAAAGCTACAATAGCCTTTCTCCCGTTAAAAGCAAAATATGGTGAAATCAATAAAAAAAATAAAATAAAACAAATAAACTATAAAAATTTAAAACATGAATTTAAAAAATGTAACTGGGCGTCCTACCTCAATATTTTGGATACAGACGAAAAACTATTATATCTAACAAATAGTATAAATAATTTAATAACTAAAAATACTTATACAGTCAGAAAAAAAGATAATATAATACAAAGAAAAGAATGGATAACTAGTGGTATATTACATTCAATTAAACACAGAAATAAGCTCCATAAAGAACATAGAAATAACCCAGATAATATTTTTAAAAAAGATGTATATACAATATATAGAAAAAATTTGGAGAAGTTAATAAAAAAAGCAAAAAGAGACTATTATAGAAAACAAATTATAAAAAATAAAAATTATTCCAAAAATTTATGGAAAGTTATAAATGACATAACTGGGAAAAAACGAGCTAATGCATGCATAAATGAAATACTTACAGAAACTGGAGAAATAACAAATAACCACAGAAAAATATCCAATCTCTTTAATTCTTTTTTCACAGACATTGGAGAAAAATTAGCACTCCAAATCACACAACCAAACACTCCTTATCCAAAAAGGTATTATGCCCAAAATTCTCTATTCTTGGAACCTGTCTCTGAAGAAGAAATAAAGATAATTGTACACTCTTTAAAAAACAAAAAAACTCCAGGGATAGATGGTATCCAAGCTGAAATAATTAAATATTTGGTAGACGATATTGCGCCACTTCTTGTAGATCTAATAAATACAATTTTTAATTCAGGTAAGTGCCCAAGCGGATTTAAAAAAACAGTTACTCTGCCTATTCACAAAAAGGGCAAAAAAGAAGTACTAAATAATTATCGGCCTATCTCACTCATTACAACATTTACAAAAATTTTTGAGAAAACGCTAAAAAATCGAATAACAAAATTTTTAAAAAAATACAACATCATGTCTAAATGCCAGTTCGGATTTCAGGAGGGTTTAAGCACAACTGATGCCATCACCACCTTAATTGATAAAATAAATAAGGCAATGGATAATACTAAACCGTCACTCTGCGTTTTTTTGGATCTTACTAAGGCCTTTGATACTGTGAGCCATCCACAATTGCTCCAATCTATCGAAGATACTGGGATACGCGGAGGCTCTCTAGACCTTATAAAAAACTACTTAACAAACAGAGAGCAGGTGGTAAAAATTAATGAACATTTTAGTGATACAAAAATAGTAAAATTCGGTGTACCACAAGGTACTGTACTTGGTCCACTTTTATTCTCAATATACTTAAACAATCTCTTTAAAATAAATACAGTAGGGAAAATTGTGAGCTTTGCAGACGATACAGCTGTATTCTATGAGGCAAACAGCTGGACCGAATTGAAAGAAATAGCAGAAAATGATATAAAAAATATAATTAACTGGTTTAAACATAAACTGCTTACAATAAATTATGAAAAAACTTATTTTGTTCCGTTTTGTAGCTACAAAAATTCACTTCCAACTTATAACGCATTACAAATAAACAATGTAACAAACAGTGAAGACATAAAAAAAAAGGGAACAAATAAAATATCTTGGAGTGAGTATTGACTGTCACTTAAGATGGGATATCCATATAAATAATACGGTAAATACTCTGAGAGCATTTTTATATAAATTCAAATATTTGAAAAAATTTATAGATAGTACCCACTTGCGCATAATTTATTTTAGTTTAGTAGAATCCCGAATAAGATATGGTATAACATCGTGGGGTGCAGCAGATATGACCTATCTAAAAAAACTGGAAATAATACAAAAAAAAATAATTAAAGTTATTTACAATAAAAAAAATACTTACCGATCAAATCCATTGTTCCAAGAAACACAATTACTGGATGTTAGACAAATTTTTATTTTTAATATCTTATTATATACAAAAAAAAATATAAATGTTTTAAAAGAGATACAACATAAATACATAACAAGAGCAAAAATTCAAAATAATGTACAAATTCATTTATCAAACAAATCTATTGGCCAGAAATCATTAAATTACCTTTGTAGTAAAGTTTTCAATTCACTACCTGATATATACAAAATTTATTTACGGACTATCAACTCAATACATTTGCTTAAAAAAAATTTTCAAAAATTATTTAATAACATCAGATAGAGAACTTTTGCATATGCTAATCGAACATAAATAATAAAAAACTGAATCACTTGTATTTCCATGTGTATATTTTTTTTATGTATTAAAATTTTCCCATATATATAATATTACTACTGTTTTGTGTTCCCTTTAATTTTAAATGTGTGTTAAATTAAACTAATTTTTATTATATACTTATATATTCATATTACTTACTATCTATTTTATTTGTATAATGTTTATATGTTTTAATTGTTTAAATAAGCCGAATTTGTAAAAAGTATCCCATGCGCAACCTCTTAGAGGTCATCAATGGGTGTCTTTCTTACTTTATTCGTAATATTTCCAATTAATTAATTTATATTATATTGTTTTCTTTTGAATAAAGATAATTATTATTATTATTATTATTATTATTATTAATACCACTGCAAATTATCTTGAAGGACAATGGACAGTATCAATAGTTGGCAGCAAGCTCTGTGGTGTCCAAGTCATGTCTTTGATAATTTTGTCGTCTTCTACCGAGCCATCGAACTGTTGTTGTCGAAACTGAATAACGAACGTAATTTCTCTATTTACTAACAGACAGAATGAATAAATTCAGAATATTTGTTTTAAAAATGAAATATACGAGTGTAGTTATGCTTGACATTTAACATTTATTTACGATTTTCATCATTTTAGAGAATATAAACAATATTAATTTAAATTTAGTAGTCTACCCAAATTAATTTAAAAATTAAGATATCTTTATGTATATACTCAATGATCAAGGGAGCGCCTAGTACACAAGTCATTTTGTCGCGACATAATTGCCTCCAATGAAACGTCCATAAGGTTGATCTACAGAATACAGAATAAAAGACAGCTGATGCTCAATAAACGATCGCCGTGGACCAAACGCACTAGTTCACTCGCACTCGCTTACGCATATATTCCTCGCGCTCGCACCTACAGTAGATCTTTAATGTGTCTGGCAATATAGGGGAACTATCGAAACTGCCTGGCTACTGAGAAAACATCATTTTATAGTTCTACAAGTACCATATATAAAATTTAGCTTTTATACTATAACTTAAGTATAATTAAAATCATCCCTACTTTACGGGTGTCTGGCAGGGGAATGCAACTGTACTAAGTGTCTGTGAATAAAATATATAAAAAATAAGCTTTATACTATACTAAATTTGAGACACAATTTTACATACCTTTACTACCTGTTACCTGCCAAAGTCAGCGCGACCCAAGTTTCATAGCCTGGGATCGTTCATACCTGTATAGTGGACATACACAGAGAAACTTTTAGATTTTATTATTTAACTAAGGCCTGGCCGTCGCTAGCTCTTAAACTAATATAACAAAATTGTATTACATAAACAAGTTCTCAAACCAATTTTGACCTATGGCATTCAGCTCTGGGGTTGTGCTAGCTACAGTAATATTCTAATAATTCAGAGATTCCAGAACAAAGTATTGAGGATCATTGTCGATGCTCCTTGGTACATTAGAAACAGCGACCTTAATCGAGACCTTCAGATGGACACTGTTAACCAGGATATCACCAGATTCGCTAGCAGTCACGAACAGCGGCTCCACCAACATGTGAACGTTGAGGCGATCCAGCTTCTTGACAACACGAACCTGACAAGAAGACTTAAGAGAGTGAAAGCTTTTGAGTTAGCCAAGTGATTGTGTTAATAACAAAGCAAATCATTGTGCGGTTTAGTGTTACGCGTTAGCTTAGTGTAATTAAGTTATCAGACCTTAAGGTATACTAGCGAGTAGAACTTAAGTTTTTAAGATTGCAACCCTTGTTAAGTTAGGTTATAATAAAATTGTTCATTGATCAATTATTAATCAGATTGTAATATTAATAAACGCCCATTTTGGAGTGTTTTTCGCAAAAAAAACTACGAATAAGCATTGAAGTATGAGGTATAAATAAAATGTTTATGTCTTGAACCTCTACTACGTTCTGCAAGTTAAATTACTGCACTTCTTCTTTCTCTAGACTATAGTAAGGTAACACTATTCAAACTATTCACCTCATCATAGGCACTTCCAACTTTTAAATCGATTTTACTCAAAACGACATTTTTAGACATACAAAATTTGTCCCTTTAGCAATCGATATATTTTATGCGAGTTGGTTGGATGTATATTATAAGATCCAGATGCATAACTGTTGCAAGTTAAAAATCGGCCTTTACTTCTATATAATCTGGTTTACTTACATACGAGGAAATTCCAATGAGACCACTTTCTCCAACGATTAATATTAACCGGTACGTGTTACTCATACAACGATGGTCATTACCAGCGACTTAATTCAGAGTTTTTCTGCTCGATCGCCGTTTTTGCCTAGGGCAATTAAAATTGTTCGAGAAAATATGCTTAAATAAAAACTGTAGTAATGTAATATATCGTCACCTAGCCGGTTTTTGGTTTAATGAGGATCAATCTGCATGTTAATACGGGCTAAAAGTACCTTATTGAGCAATATATTTAAAATTTATATTAGTTACCTTTTCTTTTATGATTCATCATATTTTCAATCATATAAATATTTAAATTTAATTAATTCCATACCTCAGTGCTAATCAAGAGTCAAAATAAAACAAATGAACTTTATTTAATAAAATATATTTGTAATGCTATTTCTCGTGAAGAATCCAACGATTTTGGCTGGCTGGTTCCCCTATATTTCATTTCTAAAATAAAAGAAAATAATAATTAGAAATATTCAAATATTGTAAACAAACAAATATAACCTTGTCTAAGAATTGTCATATTCTTCTTTTAATTTCTAATTTGTCATTAATTCTTAAAACGAACGGTAATTTCTCTTAAATCAATTAAAAGAAGAAAACCGGATACCAACTAAAACAATTAATTTATTCCTAAAACTTCGCGGCAAATATTAGCAAAAAAGTGGTTCTTGCTTTTTTTTGCATTAAGCACATTTTCTGAGAAAGAAGCGTGCCCGCATTTTGCGAATTTTCTTCAAAAAACTTCATATTTAGTAAAGTAAAATATTTTGTGTCAATACTAAACAATAATCTCAACATTGTGGATAAAAGTTCCGAATATTTAGAGTTTTTCACCTTTTTTTATATTAACTTACTTCAATTGAAACCCCTTTGTGGTCACCCATCATACAAGGTGAGTTTTTAACAAAAAAAGAATATTATTAAACTTTTTATTGTCCTAATTTTGGCATATATTTTTATGCCTCTTATGCAGATTTTCACTTTCACTCTTATGCTGGTTTTCAATCTTATTTCATTCAAATTTTAATCTGAAGTTTCATTTTTGATTTTACTATATATTTAGCCTGGATCCCGAAGGTTCCTAGACACCGAATTACTTAAAGACACCAAATAAAGCTAGTGGAGGAATCCATACCAGTCCATCTCTTTGAGTTTAAAACAACTGGAGATTTAACTCATGGTTAATAGCCAGAAGACCTGGAAAAACAGCTAACAATTATATTTAAATACTAACTTTATTTATACCTAATCATTTTTTTTATGCATTTGTCTTGGTAACGTTTATATATGTACTATTTGCTTTGATTTTATAAAATTTATTGTACCAATTAATCTAATTTTATTAATATTTATTGACTATTTATTTCTAGAAATAAACTGCATCTTACCGTAGGTTGTTACAGTACTAACTAACCTTAATTCATTGCTTTACATGGGTACCAAAGAGAAGCTCTTTAAGCCTTTAAATCTTCAGATTATCTTCGATTTGTGATTGTTGTTCAAACTACCTAAAATCATTTATATTTATATAAAATAATTAATTTATATAATTACTCACCTGTTTATAATCCAGTTGTGTCTATTTATTTGAAACCATAAAATATATGTTTAATCTCATCACTTAATAGAAAATATTCCGCACTATTTTTGTTTTCTTAATAGAACCCGAATCTGTTTTAAAAGCAACCAAAAACTGTTTTTAATCCAGTACACTGCTTTATTTTGTTAGATATTTGTGAACTATACGTTTAGCGACAAGTTTGAGCTTATTATTATACTCCACCCTCTATAAATTCTAATGATAAATATATACTAAGGTAGTTCCAGTTACAATATTTCCATTTGGCGGAAAATAGATAATACAAATTTTACAGTTGATAAATCACTTTCTTACCAAAACAAAATAAAAATATTTTAACTTGAAAACAAATTTGTATCTACGAATATACAGGGTGTAACTAAATAAGTGTAAAACATTTAAGGGGATGATTCCTCATCGAAAAAAAGATAGGATCTTTCATATAAAGAAACTTCATTGGAGCATCCCTTGTTAAGTTACAGCCCCTTAAAGGGGGTACATAAAATTTGTTTAACACTTTTTTTCACAAGCTTTAAACAAGTTACAATATTGAAATTAACCTGACATTTTCTGTTACCAAAAAGACACTTAGCCAGTAATTTATTTGGTTTACCCCATGGTTATAAGGGGTGGAAAACGCAACTCCTAAAATTTCTATAGCCTGTTTCATTCTAAAAAAAAATGTCTGTTGAATTTTTTGCCCAAAATAAACAAGTTCGCAGCAAAAAATTATTTTACGAACAACTACAGAGATACATCGTCATAAATGCGAACTGGATTTATTGTTATTTTGTAGTTACTACCTGCATTACATGATTAAAAAGGGGAATAATCAAAACTAATGTATTAATAACAAAACATACAACATGTAGAAATCAGTAAATGTTCAATATGTCTACCTTCAGACATTACGCATGCGTCTAGACGTCGGCGCATTGAGCCACGTATTCGCTCAAATAATCCTGGAGTCTCTCTAATTACCCTGCACGCATCGATGATGCGGTTTCTTGAGTCCTTAAGTGAAAAAAATTGTTAAACAAATTTTATGAACCCCCTTTAAGGGGCTGTATCTTAACAAGGGATGCTCCAATGAAGTTTCTTTATATGACAGATCCTATCTTTTTTTCGATGAGGAATCACGCCCTTAAATGTTTTAAATTTATTTAGTTACACCCTGTATAAAAATATAAATTGTTCCAAGGTATACAGAAAATAAAGTTTTTTCAAACGTTTTTAAAGTAAGTATGGCTACAGGTATGGCTATGCGATTATTTATCATTGCCAACAAACTTATAGACAGTATTTCGACTTTTAAATATCATTGGTAAAATCAAATTAATTATTCAAATTTAAAATAATATGTGGTAGATGTGGTCAGTGACGTGTTTACAAATAAAAAAGTCAATTAACAAACGATTTTTCCAAATAATCAACTTAGTGAAACACTTTCATCTTTCAAAAAATAAAAAGAGAAATAAAAGTGACCAGTTAGTTAGATTAGTTTCAGTGTTAAAAGCACCAAAAACTAACTGTTCGGACGGGCTATTATATTCATTGCTATAATAAATTGGGTACGACACAGTGGCGGATCCACGATTTGTGGAGCCCTAAGCTTAATAATTTTTGGGACATTTTTGTATATTTCATTATTTTGTTTTTATATTCATACCTTCTACTAATCTATGTTAATTAAACAAGAATAAAATGTATTTTAACATTTAGTGATAATAAAAACATAAAAACAAATTAAAACCAATTTAAAACAAAAGTAGCAGTAATAATACGACAAATATTATGGAACATAATCACATTTCTTTATGTAAACACTGGAACTTAACATTAACGAAATAAAATATGAATAAGAATAAGAACAAAAGAATATTAAACAAATTACAAAAATTACGCCATAATAATTTAAGCTGTCAGTAAAACCGCTTTCAATCGAAAGTATTACCAAAAATTGCAATCTTTTCTTTGTTCGTCCATCTGTCCGTCCGTCTGTCCATCCGGTGTCACGTTTTTATCAGCACGATAAGTCAAAACCGAAGAATCAAGCTCAATAAGAGGACGAAACCTATTGATTTTTAAAAAATCTGAATAAAAATAAGAAAAGTAAAGCCTATTTGTTCTAAAAAAATTAATTTGAATAAAAAGAGTAATTGAAATATAAAAAAATCTCAACTCAGAAGCAAAAATGGGGTGTTAAAATGGGGGAGTTAAGGGGATCTGTTAAACTGAGAATAGTATAATATATAATGCTAAGCATTGCATATTTTTATTCTAGACCCGTTCTCTTCACATAGTAATCTGTAAAGAATATTATAGGTGTGCTTTCGAGAAACCACCACAATTTTTTGTCAGTACAAGTCAAAATATCAACATGACATTTTCAGAAAAACGTAAGCAATATAAGGGTTCGAAGCCGAGGACGAAGCCTAACTATGAATAAAAAGGGGGTTAAGGTGGATTTACATTAAAAAAAAAAACATAAATCAAAAACGAAAACTGATATAAACACGAAATTTAAATCAAAAATCAAGCTCTTTAAGTCTCTTGATTTTAACAAAATGCTGATTGAAAATAGGATGTTAAGGAGGGTTAAAATTAAAAAAAAAAACAGAAACAATATTAACTTTGTTGAATTACATTCAACATGTTGAATTCGTTACTGTGCTTAATATTGCATGAAGTATATACCAAGCTTTCATTCTCAGTTCTTTAATTACTCCTGAAGACACTTCTAATAGCTTCGTCACAGGCGTCATTTAATTCTTGTCCATTGGTTATCCATACGCGGCAACCACCTTCATTGGTTAGCGACAGATGCTGTATGTAGTTCCCATTTGGTCAACGTCATCACGTTACCCTAAAGCACCAGCGTTGCCAATCTAGTACAATTGTACTAGATCTAGTACATTCTCTAAGAATTTGGTACTCTAGTTCACTCAAATCAAAATATAGTACTTTTTCAGGGTATGTTTCCATTGGACGTTTAAAATATATTGTTGTTAGTCTCTTCCTTGTTTGGGTTATTTTTTTTTTATTGCTTGTCAATAAACCAAACTGCTTCACAATTCAAACAAATCTGGTACACTTTATAGAATCTGGTACATGTTATTTTTAGACAAATCTGGTACATAACGCGCCAGAGCTTCTGTACTTCTCAAACATTAGATTTCTCAAATCCAACACAGCGTTTTGCGATGCTAAAAAAGGCGACGCTTCATTCACCATCATGTTATATAATTTTCATACCATAAAAATGGATTAAATAACAAATTTCCTAGAAAAATAGTAAATAGTGTAAAAAATATGTAGTTTGTAAGTACACTATGTAATAAAAATAAAATCATTCCAGTAGTGTTTAAAATAAAATGTGTAATTAGAAGATAATGTTTTCATCCAAGTACGAATCCTCCCAAACCTGTGAATCGCACAGGTATTTCCAACATTATTTTAATACAGTTCTGGTCCTAGTTTGTGTATTGACGCGGAAACATCGACAGAAGCCTGTCTTTCGGTCATACTGCAACAAACTTGAAATATTTAGGAAAATGAAGTGGTGAAGCCTATTGATTCTGAAAAAAATTGATTTAATTTAAAATAGGGAGTTAAGGGGGCCTCTTAAACTATAAAGAGTATATTATAAAATAGCAAGGAATCTAGTTCTATTATTTTTATTTAATTATAAATATAAACTATACCATTGTGTAAAAAATAGTTTTGAAGTGTTTTTAGTACGATAACGTAGACGTGAACGTCAACGCAAAAAATAATGTTTACAAGTTTAAAATATGAGTTAAAGTTGTTAAACGCATCATGACATTTACGTACAATGACAGATAATGACAATAAGAGGTTATTTTGTTTCGGTTGAGTACATAAATCAGAGCCCGTAAGCTTACTTTTGTATGTAGACATTTACGTGAAGAATATTTATAGCATCACTTTAACTTTCTATTATCTCAAACGGTTATTTAGACATAAAATTAGTTTTTTTTTAAGATCGACCAGCAAATAATCAATTTCTAAATAGTTTTTCATCTAGAAAATAACGTTTTGCCTATCAAGACCGAAAAGTAGGCGTTAGGGACCTGTAAAAGCTTCTATCGGTCCCTGTTTTTCATTTTTTCGATCGCTGTTTCATAATATAGTCTGCCTTGATTTCGTTACTATAGTAACAACGTTCTGATTTATTGCCAAGTGACAGTTCGTTGATTTTTATTTTGTTGTTTATGTCAAACTTGTTTTCGCATATTTAAAAATATGGATTCATAGAAAATGAAATTCCAGAAGAAATTTTGGAAGCAGCAAAAATGTTACATTTAACATAAATATTCAAAAATAATTTATTTGGTTAGTTTATGCAGTTGTGTCTATTATCTAGTTTTAGTATTTATTAATCACTTTGTTAAATAAAATAAATAATTGAGTTTATATCGAAGTGTCGGTCTTAAAAAAAAATATTGTACGCCACGCGACCGAAAATTAGTGTTAAGCTCGTCTGTCCAAGCTTCCTGGGTAGCTATTCTTGAATTCGAGGGAACAGAAAACCGGTTTTGCCTCTTTATCTGCAACGCGCAAAATTTGTATTTTTGTCTCATTCTTCCCTCAAAATTTCTACTCCCTGAGATTCAAGAATAGATACCCAGGTCTCGCCTACGGCTCTCCCTGGAATCTGCTTGTCTCGACCTGCAATTACTATTTTATTTAGAAATATTCTTGTAACTCAAATGGCACGTACCAACAATCATCTGTAAGTCGCCTTGAGCCACGGCCACTGAGAATATTACCACATAATAGGTTTGGATGGTCCATAAAATAAAAAAATAATTGATGCTTGTTACTATTATTGTATTTAAAAATAAATGTGATTTATTAATATTTATATTAATGTATTTTAATTCAAAATATATTTGTTACTACCCTATCACTTTGTGCAATGTGTTTAATCTAGTGATGGTATTTTGTATCTTTTCAATTTATTTACTATTTCATCAGTATCAAATTTTTTTATTTATTCATTTATTTATCTGTACTAACAGTTTTTTCACATTCTAATTGACATAAATTTCTTCATCGTCATCATGATCATCATCATCATCATCAACATCATCATTATCATCATCATCATCATCATCATCACGGTTCATTTCTAAACGTAAACTTTTTAGTAATCTATTAACTTATTTGTTGCAGGCGATCCAGTTTCATTGATAAGCCAATTTTTCTTGTGGTCAAACATTGCCAGGACCGTGTGGTCCGTTGGCAAATTCGTGTTCAAATTTATTGGTAAATACTTTACTTTCTTATTAATTAATATTTGTTCTAATATTCTATTTGTGAAAACTAAAACATTTTACATATACAGGGTGTTGCGCATAAGTACCGATACAGAACAGGTGCATGTTGGGCACCTCAAAATATGATTTAACGCAATTTACCTTTATATCAAATTGTACCCCTAAAGAGTTACGGAGGCCTGAAGCACGGTCATATTTTTCGAAAAAAAAAAAATTATTCAACCTTTCAACGTTTGGTAAATTATTTAGGCGCTTCATAAGTTTTAATTTGAGGTTGAGTAAGAAATAATTAAAATATTTTAAGGAGTCGTTTTGAGATAACCATGACAACAAAACAGATATGTGAAGTTACTAGGGTGCGTTACCCCAAAACCATCTCTTAAGACATTTCAACTCTGTACCTGCTTAGGGGTACAACTTGGTATGAAGGTAAATTGCGTTAAATCATTAAACTTTGGGGTGCTCACCTCGCACCTGTTTTATGTCGGTACTTATGTGGAACACCCTGTATACGGTTTAGAATTCTTTTACAACTTTTCAGAAAAATCTACAAATAAACTGACTAAAACTTTTAATATGTACAGGGTGCTTAAAAATTAATAACAAATTACAGAAATATTTAAATTGGTTATCGCATTTTTGACTAAAAAAAAAAGGAATTTATATCATAAAATTATTTAAAATTATTTAAATTATTTATTGATTTGCGTTGCTTTACTTTTACAATTTTATGATGCCTATAGCAGTACTATTATTCATTTTTTTAAAAGCATAGGCATGGTATGTCCTGCTTTTACTTTGACAGCTCTACTGTCCTAAATACGGTTCTTTTCAGTGCTGATTTAACCTTGGTAATAAACGAAAGTCACATGAGACAAGATCTGGTGTTAACGATAGATATTTTAATACAGAGATCTAAATACTGAGCCAATAGCCTCTTAACAAGCAGTGCAGGGTGTGCTGAAGCCGTATTCTAATGAAGAAATCAAGACTTTATTTTATTCAAATCTGTGTAATACTTTCTTCTTTGATTCCTACGGATTCAAGAATAGCCAAAATACGCTTTTGTCGGCTCAATGCAAAATTCTTCTGAATGCGGTTTGCGATCCACTCTTAGTCCCTCGTTCATCATTCAGAAACCTGTGTGCGTTATAAACACACATCTCCGTATCTTTTTCTTAGTATATCATATATTTCTGTAGCAGTTTTCTGAGTTTTAAAGGAAATTTTACATTAACGCCATCCTCTCCTTAAACTTATGAACATGTTTCTAGCGAAGAACAGATGCAAGGTCAACTTCCAACAATGGTAATATAAAAACGCAACCATTCTGATTTAATTTACTTTTTTAATAATTTGCGCGCTATGAATTTTAACCACATACTTTGATTACTATACGGGGAAAGAGAGAGGTCCGACACGTCCAACATAGGGCGCGGCCATTTTGATTTCTATAACACAGTTTATAGCTAAAGAATCAGATCGCTCACTCTGCGTCGGCACTTTTGATCTCAATGTTCCAGTTTATACACTGCGCAACTCGGATAATACAATATATGACATCCGCCTATAATAAAACAGCAGTCTTCTGCGTATCCTGAATTTGTATCCCTGGAGTGGATGTTATTTTGGAACTTTCAACTGGTCCGAGTGAGCTAACTGATTCTTTAGCAATAAACTGTGACTCCAAAAATAATATTCACTGACACTGACAGCAGCAAGCAAAATATCAGGTGCGTTTTAATCATCCGCTTCTGCTTCCGGAATTGTCGGTTTAGTCGTTTTAACCTGTCAGATTAAAACAAGAAAACCGACAATTCCGAA